>JAQPPZ010000367.1:0-1225989 GCA_028583015.1 Wollemia nobilis
ATTTTTAGTGCATCTTGTCGGGGCCATAACTTCTCAACCGTAGCTCCGATTGACTTGAAATTTTACAGGGAGTTAGTTGGGATAATTTTAAACAAATATGATTCCCTAGAATCCTATTTTCCAAGAAAATCCAGTTTTCGAGGCCAAATTCCATCATCTAGTGCCCCGAAATTAGGTTCTAAAATTGCGTGCCCAATTTTTTACACTTTTTGAGCTGTTCGGATGTCAATATCTCCTAATGTATTTAGAGCTAGGACTTGAAACTTCATTTTTGTCTTATCTACCATAAGAGGGATGCACATGCCAATTTTGGGCCCCATCTGACTCATTTTAATTTTTAGGGTTTTCTAGAGACATCGTCATGGTGCTCACCCGCAGCCAAGCCCAATCACGGGCGGAGGCTGTGGGGAATGTCCAAGGAGGCACGAGTCGTCTCCATTACAATCCCAAGGATTTGGTCATACCACCTTGGCGACCTAACACACAAGGCAGACCCCTCCACACCTTAACGGATAGGGACTATAGGGGCACCCCTTCTAAGAGCACTTCTGTTCAGCATAGCACGCAGCACACACCCTTCCATGAGGAGTACATTCATAGGAGAGCTCCCTTAGATGTTCGCTATGAGCGGTCACCACGCGATGAAGCGATAGAGAGGCACACTGTCCATTTGGAGGGACAACGTGGATATGGCGTCCCTTCTTTACCTCCCATCAGGACAGAAAGACAAAATCCAGAGCGCAGGGCTCCTTACACAAGGCGAGCTAACTCCGCCCACCCCTTTCACACCCATGAAAGGGAGTACGAGGAATATCATCGCATTACTCGGAGACAACATACAGCGTGGGAACCTTGCACTTCTGCACCAGCTGGATATCATGATCATACATCGAGGCCAGAGCCTCGAGTAAATGTCGCCTACCTTGACAGAGGGAAGCGACCCATTGAAATTTTAGATCATCAAGATCAAGGCAAACACATAGGAGAAACATTCGAACCTCCTAAACAAAATAGGGTAGACCAAATTGACCCGATAGTCGCCAGACATGCCACCCGTCAAGCCCAAATCATGCGGCTTAAACAAAGTCATCAGGAGATAGAGTATCGACACCGCTTGGATAGAGAGCACATGCAACGCGAATCGGATGAGTTACGCTATGAAATACCTGAGAGGGGGCCAACCCCTCGCACCCAAAGAGCCAAACAATATGAGAGGCATAATCCGTTGGTGCAGGACAGGTCTCCACGACCTCATCAAGCTTTGCCTCCGAGACCCTATAGACCCGAGAGGGAGGCCACTCCCCGAAACAATGATGGGTACCCTCAGCAGGGATTCAATCAAGTTCATAGGTCTTGCCCAAAGACTCCTCAAGAATTTTATGAGGATTATGAACCAAAAATAGAATGGTCCAAAACACCCCATCAAGGCGGGAGGGCTGCCAATCGACCACCCCTCCATAGGCCTCCAGTCTTCCATAACGCACAACGGGAGCAAACAAAAGAGGAAGAAATAAAATCTTCCGATGCATACAAAGTGCTATTAGAGCATTTAGAGTCTGTAGAGACAAAAGCTGCTGGGCATCAAAAACTCACATTACGTCAACTCCACAGTCATCTGGTGCATCCCTCAGTGCCCACACCTCTTTACCCCAAACATTTCAAGTTGCCTCAATTGGCAGTCTTTAAAGGTGAAGAGGATGCACAAGAACATGTAACAAGATTTCTAAGCCAATGCTTCGGCATCCAAGATAACGATGCATTGTTGCTTAGAACTTTCATAACCACATTCGTAGGCCCTGCCTCGGATTGGTTCACGCAATTACCAAAACACAGCATAAGCAACCCAGATCAATTAGTAGATGCGTTTCTTGAACGCTTTGCCTTCAACACAAGGAAGAAGGCATCACTGAGTGATCTGGCTAGCCTCAGGCAATTTGAGGAAGAAACAATGGAAGCATACGGGAATCGATGGAGAGCTTTGCTTTCTAAGTTACCTTACCGTCCCCCTATGTCTGATCTCACACAGATGTTCACAAAAAGTTGCTTGAAATTGATCTCTGGGCTATTGCAGCTGCAGTAATACGCCAGCTTAGAAGAAGCTTTGGCGCAAGCCAGAGTTATAGAAGAGATCAAAATAGGTGAAGGCGCAATCGCCAAGCCTAAAAAGAAAGAGTGGAATAAAACCACTAAAACCGGGACAATGCAATCACAACATGCTACGGTTAACCAAGTTGCGATAAATGTTCCCATGCCTGTGCAAGAAATGCAGCCCCAAAATGCTAATTACCAGGCAATGCCTCCTGGTTATGAAAGAGATAATAGAAGACAGGAGCAGAATCAGCAG
The DNA here is from genome assembly GCA_028583015.1 of Wollemia nobilis. Taxonomy (NCBI): domain Eukaryota; kingdom Viridiplantae; phylum Streptophyta; class Pinopsida; order Araucariales; family Araucariaceae; genus Wollemia; species Wollemia nobilis. The sequence continues at coordinate 2,345 of JAQPPZ010000367.1, forward strand.
CGTCGCCCTAGGCGACAATTCACCCCTTACACGGAGTCCAGGGACTCCCTATTTGATCGCTTGTCAATGACAAATTTAGTCACTCTGCCAGAAATCCAAACTATAGACCCTAACACTCCTAAGCCTAGGGGATACAGAGAGGAATTGTATTGTAGATTCCATAGGCGCAGAGGACACAACTTGAATGGATGCTGGAAATTCAAAGAATTAATCCAAGATTTGATCAACAATAGAACATTGGTCGTGGACAACCCCATAGCGCCAAATAATCAACAAATGGGGGTATTCAAGGACCCTTTGCCTACCCACGAAGCACAGGCAAAACCTCTCCAGGTTAACGAGGTGCGATAGAATCTTCCCATGCAAGGATTTGTGGGAATGATTAGTATAGTGACAAGGAACAAAAAGTACCCAGCAGTTGCCCCCGAGGTAGCTACGAGGGAAGTTCTGACAACATCGCAGCCTCAACAATGCCCAACGCAGTTGCCTCCGCCTAGACCCGAGGTCACGATATGGACAAAACTCACGCAGAGTTTGTGGACCACATCGGCTAGGCTGTCCATTTACGAGCTTATTCAACAGTCAGCACCCAATAGGGAAGCTCTTATGGACATTTTAAAAGCAATCAAATTACAGCCTCATGAAGTAAATTCTTTCAACAACTTCGTGGGACATGTGAAACGATGTACGGAGCCGGTCATCACCTTCAGAGAAGATGAAGTCAAAACAATATCGAATGACATGGCAGATCCACCCCTGCACGTTATAGCGTGGGTCAACGGGATCCCGTACAAGAGAGTGTTGGTAGATACTGGCTCGTCCAGTAACATCATTACCACTACAGCACGAAAACATTTGAAGCTACCAGCCTCTCACATAATAACCTCCACATACACACTGCGAGCTTTCAACGATGCAATATGCTCGACAGTCGACACAGTTGTTCTGCCTGTCCAGGTAGGACAAAATACAATACCTACATTGTGCCATGTGTTGGAAGGCGAGATGGCTTATAATATACTACTAGGCCGACCTTGGATCAGGGACATGAAGTGTGTCCCTTCGATCGCTCACTAGTGCTTAAAGTATGCTTTTGAAGGAGAAATACATGTAGTCCCAATGGAATTAGAGCCCTTCAAGTATTGCAATGCGGTACAATTCATGCCTCAATTGACCCTCCCTTCAACGCATTTGGATTTCTAGTTAAATCCATCTAAACAGGGTCCAATACCGTAGGCACCACTAGTGACCAACAAGGCAAAATCCCAGCCAGGTGAGACTTCATCACCTACTCCTTCATCATCAATGCCACCTATCATGGCCCAACAGAAGGACAAGGGAAAACAGATCATGGAAGAGGTTAAACCCTTAGAATAAAGGTTGCCCACAATCTCAACGGTATCAACGGAGGAAAAACCAAGCACAACAGAAACTAAGACTCCTGAACCACCAAACATGGAATGGACTCAGGAAGGACTACCGTTTCCTCCCACCCAATCATCAACAATCACTTTTGAAATGGCCAGTACGGGCCTGGGGGAATATTTAGTGCAAAATGTTGTGGCAACACCAGTATTGGAGTCAGTACAAGACATGGGAAGACCTCGCCTTCCCATAGGGACAGTTGTTCCTCTAGGCTACCCTCCAAACCAGATGAATTTCGTGTATGGGGGCCTTGATCATGGTCTTGAACCATGCCAACAAAAGGAAGCAGACGAAGAGCCTTTTGTTGAAAACATCAACTATCTCGTCAAACCCGGATTTTGCCCTAAAATATCTCGGCCAATGCAATTGGCATGGATACAGGGCTAGGCAGATATGAGCAAGGGATGCGGGTCCTTTGCCAACCAAGATATCAGATGCCATATGACAAGTCAGGAGTAGGGTTCAACCACCCCTTGCCCTTAGACATCTTGGTTGAAAATATGCAAGGCCTAGAAATAGGCAACAAGGGGGGATTGGCACAAGATCCGTATGCCAATCCAAATATAGAATACACATTGGGAGACTACCTCCCATGGTCAAAAAACACCCCTAGAAACAACAGTAATCCCTCTCCTTTGTTAGAGAGAGGCGAAAGTTCAGATATTAATCCTCAAAGAGAACATCAACGACTTTCGGACATCTTTCTGAAGTTGTTCCCCTTAGAGGTTCCAGATGAAACAATACAGTGTCAAGGGAATCAGGTCCCTCCACCAAGAATGGAAAAACCACAATGGGACCAGATTAACTTACTGGAACAAGGAGGGTCCTCAATGTCACAAGCAACAGTTGCTGAAGAGAATGAACATTTTTGGGTCTCCGAAAGTGATTCAGAAGATGATATTGAGATGGACTATCTCAGACATGCACGACGGCATCACCGCCCTTTAACTCATGAAGATCTAATGGGACAGATGGGTATAAGGCTAGGGCATGAATGGTGGGTAGACCCAGCAGGATGGGACCAAGTGTTAGATCCATGGCTCCAGATCCACGATGAGCACCATCCACCCCGAGATCCCATCATGACATCAGTACCAAAGGAAGACCGCGTCTTCCTATCAACACATAAGGCCGATCCGTTCATGCCCGTCCCTCCAGAGCCAGATCCAGAGCGCAAATACCATCAAGCTGGGGGTACCTCTATCCCTTGAAGAACCATAATCCAAACCAAAAAGCTCCAAGGATTATCGCAATCACTTGGTCACCCCAAAAACTCCAAGGATTATCGCAATCACTTGGTCACCCCAAAAGCTCCAAGTATTATCGCAATCACTTGGTCACCCCAAAAGCTCCAAGGATTATAGCAATCACTTGGTCACCCAAAAAGCTCCAAGGATTATCGTAATCACTTGGTCACCCAAAAATCTCCAAGGATTATTGCAATCACTTGGTCACCCAAAAAGCTCCAAGGATTATCGCAATCACTTGGTCAAAACCCAAAAAGCTCCAAGGATTATCGCAATCACTTGGTCACCCAAAAAGCTCCAAGGATTATCGCAATCACTTGGTCACCCAAAAAGCTCCAAGGATTATCGCAATCACTTGGTCACCCAAAAAGCTCCAAGGATTATCGCAATCACTTGGTCAAAACCCAAAAAGCTCCAAGGATTATCGCAATCACTTGGTCAAAACCCAAAAAGCTCCAAGGATTATCGCAATCACTTGGTCAAAACCCAAAAAGCTCCAAGGATTATCGCAATCACTTGGTCACCCAAAAAGCTCCAAGGATTATCACAATCACTTGGTCACCCAAAAAGCTCCAAGGATTATCGCAATCACTTGGTCACCCAAAAAGCTCCAAGGATTATCGCAATCACTTGGTCACCCAAAAATCTCCAAGGATTATCGCAATCACTTGGTCACCCAAAAATCTCCAAGGATTATCGCAATCACTTGGTCAACCAAAAAGCTCCAAGGATTATCGCAATCGCTTGGTCACCCCAAAAAGCTCCAAGGATTATCGCAATCACTTGGTCACCCCAAAAGCCCCAAGGATTATCGCAATCACTTGGTCACCAAAATGCTCCAAGGATGTCCACAATCACTTGGTCAAAAATAAAAAATAATCAAAAACAACAAAAATTTGCATCTCATTTCTAGGCATACTCAAACTCATCAATAGAGAGCTCTCCTCGCACCTCATATTCATATTAAAAAAAAATCAATCCATCAAAAATACAAAAATATGTAGCTGCATTAAGCATTGCATCCATACATTGCATATTTGTGGTCGTATAGGTCAAAGGCACCATAGGCTGTAATTGCCCTACTAAGTCCATCTTGCTCCACACTGTTCCATTTTACAAAAATAACAAAAACACCATGCATTGCTTTTACCACACTAGAGTTAGTGGTCTTTTAATGTATCAAGAGTTTTCATGATTCAGTCATCATTTTGATTTTTAGCTACGTCATGTATCGAGTCAGACAGATTTTACGAAGGTAGAGTTACACTTGAAATACGCCTTGTTACGTAACATCCCAACACAAATTAAAACACATAAAACAATTCCTAAGTTGTGTGAACGAAAGATGAAACCTGCACAGTAATCTAAGTCACCACAAGTGAAACGGTTATCTTGCTCATCCCCCTGTGCGAATGACCCCAAGAATGCTGAGAGTTTGCAAAAGGACAAGCATCCTCCCTACCCAATTCCCTAAGAATCCCTAGTTCTCAATAGTTGCAAAACATAAAAAAATTGCAAAACGTCAAAACTCAAATATTTGACATCTTACAGTGCACAAATCAAACGGCACAAACGATAGTGATTTTCATCACTCCATCTCCCCAATCCCTTGCTCAAAAGAAAAACAAACCAAAATAAACAGTGATATTATCACTACAAATGAGCAAGTATCCCAATACAATTGAAGAAAATAAGGGAGTTGAACTTGAATCCCTGGAACTCTCAGCATTCTAAAAGGTCATGAGGCAAGCCTCACATGCCGGTTTGGTTGATAGCCTATCGATAACTGGCGGTAAACCTCTCGCATGACGATATATCTATCACATTAACTTGTGTGTAGATCAATATTTGCATGTGGATGAGCTAGCTTATGGCATCCTGGATAACACCGCAGACTAATCTAACTACATACAACAAAGGAGTTAGTGGAACTAATTAGGTGATCCTCAGTACAGGTTCGGTTGAAAGCCCATCTGGCACTGGCGGTATCCTGAAAAATACCACATAAATGAACTCAATTGCACACACGGGGATGTGAAATAGCTTGGTCAAAAACAGGTCTGATTCATACCTTGTTTAAAAGTCTTGTAAGATAAAGTACAGTCGTGGCTAGTGAGTTAAAACCGTCTGAGTCTCAGAAAACCTTAGCTACATTTCTAAACCAACTGCGCTACCTTTCATCTTTGCAATACCATCAAAAAATACAAAAAGGAGAAAAACCACATGAAAAACATACAAAGTCATGCATCACAGCAATCGCCTAAAAACAAAATAACAGAGTTCTAAACAGTCTATGGTGCCATAGCCAAACATCACAAATTCCATTCATCCATTTCATTTCTACATATCACATATAAATAAAAAACATTTGCATTCATCATAACATATGCATCCATCAAAATAAATCAACATACACAAATCGCATTTATCGAACCATATGCATACATCAATATAAAGTAGCATGCATCCATCAACATCAATCATTATGCATAACATAAAATCATGACATATACACAAAGCAAGAAAATGCAACACAAAAACATAGCAATAAACATTTCCAGACAAGAGTGCTCTTGCAGTTAACCTCTTGGCATATCAAAACTGATGTCGGGGTTTACATTGTCACTATCCTACTCCCTAAGAAGGCTACCATAGCCGGACCGCTCCACGGGAGGTCAGATTTTTGCCAATTTTAATCCCCAATGGCGTCACAAAAACAACAAAACAACAAAAACATCACAAAAATGCAACACAAAAACATAGCAATAAACATTGCCAGACACAAGTGCTCTTGCACTTAACCTCTTGGCATAGAAAAATTGATGTCGGGGTTTACATTGTCACTATCCTACTCCCTAAGAAGGCTACCATAGCCGGACCGCTCCACGGGAAGACGAATTTTTGACAATTTCATCCCCAAACGACGTCACAAAAGGGTCAAAGCCCACTCAAAAACAACAAGAAAATCAAAACAACACAAAAAGCAATAAACATTGCCAGACACAAGTGCTCTTGCACTTAACCTCTTGGCATATAAAAATTGATGTCGAGGTTTACATTGTCACTATCCTACTCCCTAAGAAGGCTACCATAGCTGGACCGCTCCACGGGAAGACGAATTTTTGACAATTTCATCCCCAAATGATGTCACAAAAGGGTCAAAGCCCACTCAAAAACAACAAGAAAATCAAAACAACACAAAAAGCAATAAACATTGCCAGACACAAGTGCTCTTGCACTTAACCTCTTGGCATAGAAAAACTGATGTCGGGGTTTACATTGTCACTATCCTACTCCCTAAGAAGGCTACCATAGCTGGACCGCTCCACGAGAAGACGGATTTTCGACAATTTCATCCCCAAATGACGTCACAAAAGGGTCAAAGCCCACTCAAAAACAACAAGAAAATCAAAACAACAAAAATAGTAATAAACATTGCCGGACACAAGTGCTCTTGCACTTAACCTCTGGGCAAAGAAATTCGATGTCGGGGTTCAAATTATCACTCTCCTACTTCCCCAAGAAGGCTACCATAGTCGGACCACTCCACGGGAAGATGGGTTTTCGATGATTTCACCCCATTACGGCATCACCAAAAGGGTTAACACCCACCAAAAATAGGTCCAAATGTTGGAAAAATTGCACATGCTTAACGATAAACCATCTAAAGGCACCCTTGTAAAAGTCATCTTGGGTCAAGCAACTCGTCGCTTTTCTCATGAAGGTCATTCCCTCATCGATTCGTCGCTTGAGGGGGTAGTCACACTTAGTCACCAATCAACAATCACACACCCAATTAAAGAAAACGACATGCATTCAAAGAATCATTGACAAAGAAAATTACGCTCTTGCTTGGGGCAGTAAACAAGCAACAATCAAATCAATCAAACACTTGGCATTTCGTGAATCATGAACACAAGGTTCTCCTGAGGATAAAAGGTTCCACCCTTTGCCTAATCATGACTGATCAATGTCCAAGCTCAAGTCACACCTCACCAAAATAGGTTAACACTTGAAATCAAACTCCTTAGCTCATCAGAAGCAAGGATTCAAGAATGCATGCCCTTTCCATGCTTGGGGCATCAAAATTTGGTTAGGTTACCAAGAAACCCTAATCATTAGTGCTTTGGTTATCTATTTTTGCTTGGCGCTGTGCCATGCACAGCGCATCCCAAAAAGGGGCATCTGTAGACACCAAAACAACACCAATCCGATTATGTGACTGCAAACACTGATCGCTTTGACAAACACAGCCCCCAGGGTAGCCCTCAGAGGTCAAACAGTGGTCCTAACCACTTTCATAGCAATTTTGGAAGGTCAGGAAGAAATTTGGTACATTTAGACACTTTGCTCAGTATTCGTCTCACCTAGGGACGAATACTAACTAGAATTCGTCTCATCCAGGGACAAATTCTAAAATCGTCTCTGGCAGGGATGAATTCTGAGTTTAACGGGAAAAAAGAAGAATGGCGCCAAGTGGCAGCCCAAGATAGTCATTTGGTGACTCCTGCCTCGCACGCGTGTGTGGGTGGACAGATAGGCCGTTAGAGGACTGTCACAAGGGCAGTTATGAAAGCCCAAGTCATGGAGGACTCCCCTCCATCATGGGAAGACATAACTGCCACATGGCACCTATGACCAACACATGGCACTTATGCTGCACCTCTCAAAAGAGACCCCATGGGTCTATAAAAGGTGGGACTTTTCTCACCCAAACATATATAGATTGGAGGCGATTCTAAGCAACGAAGTGCTGTCCGATTGAATACCCACTTGCATCCTTTTGATTCACCTTCTCACATCCACTAATATCTTTTGCAAGAGAGGTTATTGGGTGGATTTTGGAAGCGTGGATCCAACCCAAATCCAACATTTGACCACCTTACACCACCAATTTGTAGACATCCCAATCCTAAGAGGTTTTGGCCCCATCCCTAGTGGATTGGCGCCGAAATCAAGTGCCAACGGTGGGAGGCCCACTTGGGCACCCCCACACTTTCTAAGTTTTATTCTAAAGTCTTCTAAATTATTTTTTCATATTGCATATTATTTTATTCTATCTGGTTAACTCATAGTTTCAATTTCATAACATTTGGATCAGATTTTATCATGCTTTTTGTCGCTTTGTTGTCCTACTAACTTGCAAGTGGCGATATCGAATTCCCGAGGATAGAGGCCAAATTGGGAGAATCCGACCATCTGGGTCGTCCCAAAATGGCCCCAATTACATAACCCCTCTATTTGCAGGTGTTTTGGAGGTCTCGGGAGTCAACATTGGAGCAGCATCACCTCGGCTTTTCCAACACAGAAGAATTCGTCCCACCCAGGGATGAATTGCAGTCAGAATTCGTCCTGCCCAGGGACGAATTCTAGGTGAAGGCAGATTGGCCAACTGTTTCAGTGGCAACGGCCTTCTGGTAATATCTTCCGTCTTCTGTCAGGTTTTTAGGCCATTTGGACTCACTTTACTCACTGTTTTAGACAAATGTTTATATGCATATTTTGACGATTTTAGAGAACAAACACTTACTATTTTCAACAGGTGCTACTGACATCTTTGTTGTTTCTTTGTTTGCAGGAGGAGCAGCAAAGGTTAAGGACTCATCAACATCAGCGACGACATCATCTTGGCCCACCCATTTCAAGTGTGGGCACGCGGAAAGAGGAACCTTAAGTCTCAATTGTAATCAAATTATTTTAACGCTCCTAGCCCCTGAATAGGGAGGATGCATATTTGTAACAGAGATCAAGAGAATTTAATGAAAGGGTTGTGTTTTCTCCATTTTTCTTGTATCTCATTTCAATGCGTCTCTTTCATTTCATGCATTCTACATTTCTAGGACTTAAGCGTATTTGATTTTGAATGCATCGCAAGTAGTGTTTCCTTCGCTCGAAATCTCGTGCTTTCATTATGCACCCCTAATAGAAACTACGAGAGGGGATAAGAGAGAATTTAAGTGGACTTCCAAAGCAGATACCAGCATGAATATATTGAAGAAGAAAGTGACAGAACAGCCCATTCTGGCACTTCCAGATTTTAATAAAGTGTTTCAGGTTGACTGTGATGCCAGTGACAGTGCCATTGGAGCTGTGTTGAGTCAAGAAGGTAAACATGTTGCATATTTTAGTGAAAAATTGAATGATGCTAGAAAGAAATACTCTATTTATGATCAAGAATTCTATGCTATAATTCAGGCTCTTAAGAAATGGAGACATTATTTGCTAACCAAAGAGTTTGTTTTATATACTGACCATCAAGCTTTACAGTATATCAATAGTCAAGGTAAACTTAACCAACGACATTTGAATTGGGTTGAATTCCTGCAGAGTTATACCTTTGTACTAAAGCATAGAAGTGGCAAATCTAATAGAGTTGTAGATGCCTTGAGTAGAAGGCATAATTTGTTGATGGAAATGAGAGTGCAGGTTGTTGGGTTTGATGAACTCAAGAGTTTATACCCAACAGATCCAGATTTTGCAGAGGCATGGACCGCATGTGTGTCTCATACTACCATGGATCACACTAAGTGGTTAGATTTCATGATCTTAGATGGGATGCTATTTCGACAGAATCAGTTGTGCATTCCCCGAAGTTCCATGAGGGAAAATTTGATCAAAGAGAAGCATAGTGGAGGACTAGCAGGGCATTTTGGCCATGATAAGACCATTGCTCTTGTTAGTGAAAATTACCATTGGCCACAGTTGCAGTCGGATGTGACTAGATTTGTGCAGGGTTGCAGAGTGTGCCAGATGGCAAAAGGATTCAACCAGAATACAGGAATGTACCAGCCATTGCCTGTACCAGGAAGACCTTGGGAGGATATCAGCATGGATTTTGTTCTTGGTCTGCCAAGAACACAATGTGGAAATGATGCCATTTTTGTTGTTGTTGACATGTTTTCAAAAATGGCCCATTTTATTCCATGTCAGAAGACAAGTGATGTGGTTCACACTGCCGGCTTGTTCTTAAAGGAGGTAGTCCGACTTCATGGTCTACCCCAAAGCATTGTTTCGGACAGAGATACCAAATTTGTGGGTTATTTCTGGAGAACTCTATGGAAGAAGCTAAAAATAGACTTGAAATTCAGTTCTGTGTACCATCCGCAGACTGATGGACAGACCGAGGTAGTAAACAGAAGTTTGGGTAATCTTATACGATGTTTGGTAGGAGATAAACTGAAGGGATGGGTTCTAATTTTACCCCAGGCAGAGTTTTCTTACAACAATTCTGTCAATTGCAGTACTGGTAAATCACCATTCTAGATTGTGCATGGGTATAGCCCTAGAAACACTTCTGAGTTGAGACCGATGGATAAAGTAGACAAGTGCAGTGCTGAAGCTGAAGACTTTGTAGCACACATGAAGACTTTACATGAAGAGGTACAATAACATATCAGTCAAATGAATGCTACTTACAAAGCCAGAGCAGATCAGAAGCGGCATTTCAAATAATTCCAAGTAGGGGATGAAGTCATGGTTCACTTGCGTAAGGAACGTTTTCCTAGAAAAACTTACAATAAGTTGAATATGAAGAAGTTTGGACCATGTCGGATCATAGGAAAACGAGATTCAGGCAATGCCTATGAAGTTGATCTCCCAAGTGAGCTGAATATTTCACCTATCTTCAATATTTCAGACTTGGTTGAATATCATGCAGGAAGTTGTAGTGAACCACCCAGTCCGGATCTATGGAACATTCCTACATCCACTCCAGAAAAAGAAGAAATTGAAGGCATACTCGACACTCGTGCAGGCAGAAGTACCCGAAATAAGCAATATTCGAAGTATTTGGTCAAGTGGAAGAACAGACCTGTCGAAGATGCCACATGGTTGTCCAAATCAGAGGTTGATCGTTTGGGTTTTCCTCTGACCATCCAGAAGTGAGGATCACTTCTAAACATCTACCTCGGGTGTCTGATGCAGGAGCATCTCGGGCAGCACAGCAATCTTGCATCACCAAAAAAAGTTCAAAGTTTGAAAAAGTTCAAAATTTGCAAAAATGACTAAGTATAAAATTGGTCGCGATATCGCGACGCAAATATCGTCGCGATATCGCGAAGTATTTCGAGCACCGTGGAAAAAGCAACTAATGGTCGCGATATCGAGACGCAAATGTCGTCGCAATATCATGACATATTTTGAGCACCATGGCAAATGCAACTAACGGTCGCGATATCGCGACACCAAAGTTGTCGCGATATCGCGACACCTTGGCCGCCAAAGCCAAGACACAAAGAAGTGTCGCGATATCGTGACACCTTGGCCGCCAAAGCCAAGACACAAAGAAGTGTCGCGATATCGCGACACCTTGGCCGCCAAAGCCAAAACACAAAGAAGTGTCGCGATATCACGATATCGCGACACCTTGGCCACCAAATCCAAAACACAAAGAAGTGTCGCGATATCGCGACACCTTGGCCGCCAAAGCAAAAACACAAAGAAGTGTCGCGATATCATGACACTTTGGCAGCCAAAGCCAAAACACAAAGAAGGGTCACGATATCGCGACACCTTAGCAAACAAAGGCAAAGTGACAGTTCCAGGTGGCAGTTCCAAATGGCAGTTCCAGGTGGTAGTTCCAAGTGGCAGTGCCTGAGATTGTTAAGGCCGTTCCAAGCGGTAGTTTCAAGGGCCGTTAAGACCGTTCCATATGACCATTCCAGAGGTCGTTAAGGCAGTTACGAACGGCGGTGCAGCACGAAGCATAGAGCATAAAAGGGATTTATTTTGAAGGATTCGCAGGTTGGGGGAAGAAAGGAAGGCTGCAGCTGTATTTTGCATTTAAAGCACTATGTATTTATTTTCATGGTCTTTGACTATAAAAGCTTCCATGCTTCGAATTAATAAAACTGTGTCTTTCAAATAAAATTGCATCATTTTATTTGTGGTTTATTTGGATCCCCATCAAATATTAAATTCAAAGTGGATATACAAGATCCATCCACTGTAGATGTCTATATATGGATTGCCAAGTTGGTTGAGAAGAAGGTGCAAATGGTGAAATCCATATGACATGATTCATATGGTCGACCTCAATACCACAACAACTCTTTTCACATAAATGATCAACCATCAAGATATTTTTGCTATAAATGTTGCAGTCACCATATAAAATATCAGGAATGTGTACCATGACAAAACTTTCAAATTGAATACCCTGACAAAGAAGATGAAGAAATAGAGGAGAACATCTCTCTTGATGATCCCATAAACAAAGACCAAAGTGAACACTAGGAGGTTTTAGCTAAGGAAGATACCATGGCAATTTTAGTACATGCTCTTATGGGGTTATTAGAACATCATACAATCAAAGTAGCAGGATTCATTCGACAAAAGAAGGTAACTGTATTAATTTATTTAGGAAGTACACACAACTTTATTGACACAACACTTGCCAAGGAATTAAACTTGCACATCCACTCCTCCAATAAAGATAAATTTCAAGTTAGAATTACAAGCGAGAGTAGTGCTCAATGTATAGGTAAAACATCTTCAATTTCATTATAAATGGGAAGTTATAATTTTTAGGGTCCTCTTTTTGTTATGAATTTAGGGAATTCAAAAGTTATCTTGGGAGTCGCATGGCTAGAAAAAATGGAAACCACGATCGATTTTAAATACAAGTAGTGCTTTATTGAATTGAAATAAAATGGAAAGACCATTCACCTCAAAGGAATTCCAACACCTCATCAAAGATAGTAAGTTCACACAGCATGGAAAAATATTAATAAAAGGTAGTTATGGATTCATTGCTCAAATTAATTGTATGTAAATGCAAGCACAAGATACCATAAATCCAATCATAGGATCTACAAAATATTGTGGCCAACTATGATGAGGTCTTCCATGAACCAAAGGGAATACCCCCCAAAATATCCCATGACCATGCCATACACCTTGTTCTCAAAAGTTTTCCTCCTAACGGTTGTCCTTATCGATATCCCCAACCTCAAAAAACAAAAATTAAGAAAATTGTTCAAGAACTATTAGAACATGGAGTCATCCATTACAGTACTAGTCCCTATTCTTCACCAGTAGTTTTGGCCCGTCGTAAAGACAATTCTTGATGTATGTGTCCAAATTTTCATCCTCTTAACAAAATAATCATCAAAGATAAATTCCCTATACCGGTTATTGATGATCTATTAGATGAACTGCATGGTAGAATTTTTTTTTACCAAATTGGACTTACGTTCAAGGTTTCACCAAATTAGAGTTAGGGAAGAAGGTATTACCAAAATAGATTTTTGAACCCATGAAGGTCATTATGAATTCTTGTTCATGTCCTTTGGTCTCACTAATGCCCCATCTACATTCCAAAGTCTCATGAACCATGTGTTTCATCCATTCCTTCGCAAATTTGTCCTAGTCTTCTTTGATGACATACTCATATATAGTAAATCATGGAAGGATGATTTGTTGCACGTGGAAAGGGTTCTTCATATCCTACACAAGAAAAATTTATTTGTAAAATTCTCTAAATTCTCTTTTGGTGTTCAATAAGTTGATTACCTGGGTCATATAGTATCTTAGGAAGGTTTTAAAGTGGATCCCAATAAGATTAAGGTAATTCAGGATTGGCCTTTACCTAAAACCATCAAGAAAATTCATGGTTTTTGGATCTCACTAGCTACTATTGTGCATAACTATGGTAAAATTGCAGCTTCTCTCATAGCTCTAACAAAAAAATATGCTTTCCATTGGTCGGAAGTAGCCACTCAAGCCTTCATGGCTCTCAAAGAAGCCATGTGTATTACTCTAGTTTTGGCGACTCCAAATTTTTACAAACCATTCATCATCGAATGTGATGCTTCAGGAATATGTATTGGGGTAGTATTAATGTAGGAAGGTCATGCCTTGGCATTCAAAAGTAAACAACTTTTGGGAAATAATTTGGGAAGATCTACATATGAAAAAGAAATGTTGGCTATTCTAAATGCATTAGATAAATCAAGACACTACTTAATCAGTAGCTGTTTCATTATAAAAACCAATAATAGTAGTCTCAAAAAATTTCTAGAACAATAGTTTTTTTATCCATAACAAAACAAGTGGTTAACTAAATTGTTGGGATATGATTTCGTTATTGAATACAAGAAAGGCAAAGAAAACATAACAATAGGTGCCTTATCCAAAAAATATGAAGATGAAGTGGTTATTAATGTTATTTCAGGTCCTTGTTCTCAATGGGTGTCTCAGTTACAGGAAGAATGGTTTTCCAATAGTGAAACTACTCAAATAATTTAGGAATTGTCATTGGGGTCATCCAAGAACCCTATTTTCTCCTATGAAGACAAGATATTAAGAAAAAAGAATCGCATCTACATTCCAGACACTTCGACAATCAAATAAAGGATTCTAGATGAGTCACATGCTTCTCCATCAGTAGGTCATTCAATTTTTTTTAAAACTTATATGTGGGTTAAACAATATTTTTGTTGGAAAGGATTAAAATTAGAGGTAAAACAATGGGTGGCTAAATGTGAAGTATGCCAATGCAATAAGGGTGAAACAATCAAATCACTAGGGTTGCTTCAACCATTACCCATTCTAAATCATCAGTGGGAACACATTTCCATGGATTTTATTGAAGGTCTTCCTAATACAGAAGGAAAAATAGTAATTTTTATAGTAGTTGATCGCCTCTCCAAATATGCTCACTTTAAGGCTCTACAACATCCATTTTCGGCAAGAAAAGTGGCTAAAGTATTTATGGACTCAATTTTAAAATTGCATGGAATGCCCAAAAATTTTGTAAGTGATCAAGATGCCATCATTACTAGAAATATATGGATAGGATTTTTTGTACTTACTGGTACAAAATTAAATATATATTCTGCATACCATCCACAAACAGATGGCCAAATATAAGTAGTTAACAAATGTTTGGGTACCTACCTAAGATGTTTTATTCAGGATAAACAATATCAATGGAGTCAGTGGCTCTCATTGGTAGAATGGTGGTACAACACTTCTTACCATTACTCCATCAAGATGTCTCCTTTTCAAGAATTGTATGGAACTAAACTACCAACAGTAGCAGATTATGTACCAATATCCTCCAAAGTGGCCCAAGTAGATGATTGGTTTCAACAATGACAATCAATGCTTACCATTCTCAAAGATAATTTGGTCCAAGCACAAAATCGTATGAAGTAGTAGCAAGACACACACCATTCTAAAAGAGTATTTAGTATTGGTGATATGGCATTCCTTTGTTTGCAGCCCTACAAACAATTTTCATTGAAGATCAAGTCCAGTCAAAAGTTGACTCCATGATTTTATGGTCCTTAAAAAATTGTGTGCCACATTGTAGAAGTGGTATATGAATTAGAGTTACCAACCTCATCACATATACATCAATATTTCATGTTTCTTGTCTTAAGAAGGTGATCAGCCAGAAAGTGCAATCTCAGTTAGAATTACCAGTACTCAATGAAGAAGGGTGTATATATCTCTATCCTAAAGCAATTCTACAAAGCAGAACATGCATACTGAGATCTCGTCACATCTAAGAATTTCTCATCAAATGGCAAGATCTACCCTAAGAAGATGCAACATAGGAACCTGAAAGTATTTTCCAAATATTTCTAGATTTGAGGACAAATTTTTTTGAGGAGAGTCATGCTACATTCCAATTTTAATATAGCCAACGACTATATTACAAAATGATTTATTTGATTATTATTTATAGTAGTATCCAAGTATTTTTATCATCTATCATCTATTATTCATTTATCATTTGTGAATTCACATTAAGTACCCATATGTGGTGGGGATTGGCCCTCCCTGAGTGGTGATTTGATTTATTCCTTACTCATCCGTAATATTTGTGTGTATTCAAAATTGGGTATATGTTGTATGTTATTTTATTAATAAATATTATAATTCATGAATACTGGAAGAAGGTTCTTTGCAATATATGTTGTCTTTATTAATCCATTGTATATATGTGTTAGGCACCATATATTTCTATGTGTATTTCCACTTTGAGATCAAATGATGATATGTGATATTGGTGTCATAGATTTTATCACCTCCAATGGATTGACACCAAAGCAATCAGTACCATAGGTTGGTTTCAAAAAGGTCATGGTGTCATTGGTTATGTGTAATGACTCCACTCTAGAAGTGTTAGTTATATTTATTCTTATTTTTTTAGGCTTTAGGTTAGGGTAATCAACTCTTGAGCATTATAGTTAGCATTATTAATTGTTTTAGTCTATAAATAAATTAGTTATGTTGTAGTCACTATCACCAGTTATATTGGTAATATTAAGTCATATTTAGTGCACATATGAGACTTTGACCTCTCCAAGTGGGTAATATTTGTTGGTAATTTAGAATATAGATCCATTACTTGTTATCATTTATTTACTATTATGAAATCTAAATTGTATTCTAGTAAATGCATTTTGTTTTAACATTTTTGAGATTTATTATTATTGTTGTTTTTTATAGAAAATATTTTGTTAGAAGTGGTATCAAATATTCAGTTCTAGATTCTTGTGATGATGTAAAAGTGATAAAAGGGCATGCAAGTTTATTATAGAACCTACATATTATCCTTTAGGTGAATTCCATATTTTCTCCATATTTTAATGCAATTTTCTTATATGATGTTGTGAATTAGGCATACCTATTTATGTTTTCTTTAATTGGTTATATGGTATTGAAACAATTCCCACTTATATTATATTGTGACCACATAATGGTATTATAATAATTTGGAAATTATACATGTATTACTTGTCAAAATTCAAACCTAGGTATCCTCCTTGAAATTTGAGGAATATAACTAGTTGATTTAATGCCATTTGATATCGTTATTTATGTTTTTCAAACTCAATTCAAAAAGAGTGTTAGAGGTATCAAATCCTTATGTAATACCTCTATCATTTTTAATATATCGTTGAGTTGATCAAAATAAGATATATATTTGTTAAAACTTTATTTTTAGTGGTAAAAGAATCATTAAGCTTATGTCATCATTTGCTAGAGTATAAGAGAACCCTTGACTTCTAATGGTTAAAAACAAGCCAACTATTATTTTTATTGTAGAGGTTTGTCCAATGGTGATAGCATAAGAAAAAATATATGACAACCAAGAAATCTAGGTAGGAACCATAATATGTCATGCTACATTAATAGCTTTCTCCCATGTTATCTTGTTGCTTTAGGTATTATAAGTATACCTACCAGTCCTCCTATAGGTGCTTGTCCCCCTCTAGTATTCATCATTATTTATCTCATAAGTACATAGAATTGATAAAAAAGATGTTAAATAAGCTTTATAGAATCCAAGGCCAATTGGACTACCTACTTGGGTAGCAATGTCCCTTTTATCTACCTAGATCAATAACTTATTACACAATGAGTTACAATAGGTTTATATGAACTAGTAATAGGAAAAGCAAAAGGAACCTAAATTCCAAATAGGTGACCCTTCTTCTATTAGAAATATCCAAGTTTAGGATCCATGGAATTTTCATTGGCTACTTTATAGGCATGATTTGAGGTACTTCCAATGTTTAGGCATTGGATTCTTCTAGTAGCCATATTTTCAGTATGACCATGGATGCTATTGCTAAGCTAACATGCATCTCCATATTTTCATGGGAGATCTTCCATATATGGGTGATTTGAATTTAGAAGTTGATAATGATATTGATACCTCTATACAATGTGTTTTATTTTTACTTGAATGATCCCATGATGTTCCTATCCCTCACATAAATATTTAGACCTTGAGGGCATAAATCCACATGGTTGGATATCTAACATAGATTTTTTTATAAAATTGCATTGTGTTCATGAGGATGGCCATGCAACATTTGCCACTTCTAAGTTGGGTACTCATGCTTATCAATGACTTCTAGGGATACTCAAGCAATGTGATCATAATTTTTAATGGGTAGATTTTAATAAGATGTTCCGACTCAAGTTTTATAAGGCCTCCTCTACCTATTATGTCTTTCATTTTATGTAGACCAAATAGAAGGTCTAATAGTGTAATATTGCAATAAGGAGATCCTCACTTATAACTATCACTTGAATTTGGCAATGGCGGTATCAACATTTTGTCATGGATTTAAGGATTACATATGAGGTACATATATATGATATGAATACCCTCCATCATGCTAATAATTTGTATGTATTGTTAAAAGGAAGCTCCAATTTCCTTATCTTGTCCATAGAATGATTTCAATCCTAGATGACCAATACTTTATAACCACAATAATAATCTTCCATTAGGATTCTTTTGTTGAATATGTTTTCCATGATATCCTTGGGATAAAGTTTATGGAAAGTATAAAAATTTCCAATTGAAACCAAAGGATGAAGATCTTATCCCTCCTTAAGAATTACTATCTTAATCATAGTATTGCATACATAATATGGATATTATGGCCCTTTTAGCATTTGCCCTCTAGGTTATATATACATCACACCATTGAGTTTTTGTTTTTATTTTTTTTTTGTGGAAAACATCCCAATTTGGAGACCACTTTTGGGTAATTCCCAAGCATGTAGGGGTATATATTCTACCAAAATTTCCCAAGGGTTGCACCTGGCCTTCTACCTTAGACACACTCATAGAGCATTCCTAAAACAACAAAAATATGAAAAAACAAACACAAAAATACAATAACAAAATAAAAACATTAAAAGGCAACAAAAAAACACAAAACAAATAGAAAAACAATAAAAAAAAAAAAACATAAAAACAACAAAAAATGCAAAAAACAACAAACACCAAAAAAACACAAAACATGCACAAAAAACCATAAAAAAAAAACACAAACACAAAGAAACTACAAAAATACTAAATACAACACAAAAAAACCAAAAACAAAATAGAACAAAAACACACACAAAGAAAAACTAAAGAGAAGGAAAAAACAAAATACAACTTCGGTATTTCTAGGCCAAAATGATTTTTAGGCAAGATTCAACAATGGAAATATAAGAATGAGTTATCTAATATAGGAAACTAAAATACCCTAACCAAACCAAAGAGAAGCAAAAAAAAAGTAAAAAAGAACTAGGTACCTCTAGTACTAGAGCCATCTAGAGAAAGGATAGAAAGAAGAGCTTCCCTTATTTGTGAATCCCACCATTTAAGAGGGTGGTTGTAGTAAGTAATATCACCTTTGTCTAATGCCCAATTAGCTAAAGCATCAACAGTCCTATTATGTTTTTTGACCACATGATTGTATTCAACTTTCAAAAAGCCCATATAGATTAATTGAATATTCTCAAAAATTCTTTTTATTCTCTAATCAGTATTATGATTCTTAGGAGTCTTCGATAGATTAATCATGACTTGAGGGTTGAATTCAACTAGCACATTTTTTCATATAAAATTATTAGCTTCTCAAAGACATTTGAGAATACCATGCCCCTCAAAAAGGTTATTGGAAAGGATATCAAAATTCTAATTGCCTAATAAAATGAAAAAACCTCTCCTGTTTAGGTCAATCCCTCCAAAGTTGCTCAAAAGTTTAAAAAGTGGACCATTGTAAGCCTAGTAAGAGTGGCCATTCTCCTCCATAACTCAGATGCTAAGGTACACTCAATAAAATAATGGCTGAGAGTTTCCACATTCTCTCCACACATTTTGCATATAAAAGGGCCATGAAAATAATGTTTCATAAGTTTTTCACCATTTAGCACCCTATGGTGCAATAAAAACCAAGTAAAGAACCTCACCTTAGGCTAGATATTTTGATCCCACAATAGAGTAAATATATCATATGATTGATTGGGACTATTATGGCACAAGGCCACATAAAATTGAGCAATTGAATACTCACCCTTAGTAGTGTTGTTCCATCCAAAATAGTCCTTATCGTGTGACCAAGATGGAGATGTCGTATGAAGGACACTTTGGATATCTTTTCTTTCCTTTTTGGCATTTGAATAGGCTAGTCCTCAATAGGGATCCAATATCTAACAACCTCTAAATTACTAGTATGGTATCGATAGTAATTAGCTACCTTTATCTAGTTAGCTTGGTGAACCTTCTTCATCCAAGGCCTCCAATAAAAAAATTGAGTAATCAAAGGCTGGTGACCATCCAAAGAATCTATGTAAAAAATTTCCTATTAATCATTATGAATGATAAAAAATAACTTTTGCTTTATCAAATCCTCACAAGTCTTAAGAACTGCTAAACTTTGAGAACCTTTGGTAGGCAATTGATAACAAACAAGATCTTCAGGACTTTTGTTCTCAACATATTTAGCATGAAGATTTTTGGTCCAAAAAGCATTAGGGTTATGCAAAATCCTCTAATACAATTTAGCAACTAAAGCCTTATTGTTATGAATAGTAGACAAAAATCATAACCTCCCTTCATTCTTGGGAAGACATAAAGTATCTCATTTCACCAAAGCCCAATTTTGTTTCTCCTTAGGAACACTCCAAAGGAACCGATGATTGATTTGATCCAATTATGGGAGAAATACCTTTGGGATATTCAACATAGTAGAAAAATAAATAGGTATATCTTGAAGGACAATTTTTACCAAAGTAATTCTACCCCCAAATGAAAGCCACCTATTGGTCCACTTTTCAATTTTCTTCTTAACTCCGTCTAACAACCAATTCTAGTATTTTTTTCTATCTTTGAATATTGATAGGAATACCTATATAAGTGATCGAAAGGTAGGTCTTCTTATATCTTAATTTATCCATACCATGGATTCTTTTTTGGGATAGAAGTGAAATAAAATAACTAGATTTATCTTCATTGATCAATTGGCCAGTAACATTAGAAAAACAACTAATGATTGGCTTAATTTTAGAAGTTTCCTTAACTATAGCTTTACCTAACATAGTAGAGTCATAAAAAGAATAAATATGAGAGATAGAACTAACTCCATGAGCAATGGAAACTCTCTCAAGGATTTTTTTATCTATTTTTGGTTATAGTCCTGGCCAAGCATTCAATAAGAATGATGAATAATTAAGGGGATAGGGGGTCACCTTGTCTAATACCTCTAGAAGTTGGGAATAGTTTTTAAGGCCTACCATTGATAAGAATTGATTTAGATATAGAAGATATACATCCCAATTTTTAGTCTATTCAATCTTGAGAGAAGTCAAATTGCCTCAAAACTTTGATAAGGAAGTTCTAGTCCACTCTATCATATTCTTTGGATAATTATAAATCAATGAACATAGATGGATATTTCTACATTTTCATGGCATGGATAATTTTCTGAGCAAGAACTATCTCATCCATTATTTTATGCCCTTCCACATAACCCCCTTATTCAAGGGAAATAATATTATGTGAAAGAGGCTTCAACCTTTCTACCATGATCTTTGTAATTATTTTGAGAAGAATGTTACATACAACTATAGGTCTAAAAGTTGACATATGTTTTACCTCTTGAGATTTTGGAACTAGATCTAT
The DNA here is from genome assembly GCA_028583015.1 of Wollemia nobilis. Classification (NCBI taxonomy): domain Eukaryota; kingdom Viridiplantae; phylum Streptophyta; class Pinopsida; order Araucariales; family Araucariaceae; genus Wollemia; species Wollemia nobilis. Next base: position 23,444 of record JAQPPZ010000367.1, read on the forward strand.
ATAAGTTTTATATATAACCTTATTTATTTGCTTCTTACACCACCTATAATAAATTAGCATGAAGGATATCCCAAAACTCTTGGTAGAACTCAATGGGAAAACCATCAAGACTCTGGGTTTTCCTTTTTGTATTTTCAAATCCACCTATTGAAGCTCATTGATAGTAACTGGAGTAGTAAAAATGCAGTTATCATTAGAAGTTATAATATTAGGGATCACTTGAAGAAAGTTCTATTGATAATCTAAGTCAAGAGGTGCAACAATAAATAGATTGGAAAATTAATTTACAACAATAGAGTTCATGACATCCCAAGTGTAGAAACGTCTCCAGTATCTGATTTCATGAAATAAATAAATTTGTGAGATATTTGATCTAGAAGCGATTTGTGGAAGAAATATATGTTTTGATATCATTATTTGAGCCATTGGACATCAAACCATTGAGTTACAAGGTTTTATAAAATACCAATTAGTCAATGTGTTGATTTCCTTTGGTAGTATTCATGATTTTGTTTTGTAGAAAAAAAATATTAACCCACCCAAGTGAGTAATTTTACCTAGAACCTTAGAGAGATCCTCCAAATTTCCCAAATGCAATTTTGGACCTCTCTTCTCCCCTCTTCCCCTATTTTTTCCTAGTTTTTACAAAATCATGGTCGGTCCATACAGGGCACAATTTCAACAAGTTAGAGTTTCCTCTTAGAAAACCCAGTTTTCAAGAAAACTTATTTTAGGTTAGTCCTACCTTAGGGTTTTCTCACCCATTTGTGTTTCAAATACCTTATAAATAGGGTTTTTGATATCCTTTTCCCTAAATATAGAGAAGAAGCACAAATCTAAGATCCTCAATCAATAATTAGTATTCTACTTAGCAAGTTAAGATAAATATCACAAGCTCTTGGACAAGTTTCTTCTAGTGTTATTCTATTGCATTGTTAATTTTCTACCCTTACTGGACAAGTTTTGGAGACTTGAGGAGGAATCAACCATATTCTGAAGGTCTTCATCCTTTTGTTTTCTCCTTTCACTACCACTAGTTTGTTTCATACATTTTATCATTCCTAGACTATTAATTGCATTCTTATTTTCACTCATTTTGCATTGATATATTGTTTTCTTTGACCTATCATGAAATCATACCCCATATTTATAGGGTATGATTTGGCAAACTAAGTTCATAGAGACCTAGTATAGGGTATAATTTTTACTGCATCAAATCTAGGGGCACAATTAACTCACAAACCATAGATCTATGTTTACATCTTACATTTAGGATATAATATTATTTTTTAAATTCTATTTTTTGCATTGTTCTATTTCATTGTATTCAGTTTGTCTATTTCCAAAAAATGTAAACTTTCACTCTTAATTTCTAAAGGTCAACTAAAAGGACCTAGGAGGCTTGACTATTGTATTCCCAAGCTTTGTTACAACCCTAAAATAGCTAGTTGGATATGTTGGTATTTACAAGAGTGATTTAATTAAATTAACTACTAATATAGTTTAGATTTGATTTATTTGATCATCTATTCATATTAAGTTTCATTTGTGATCTCGCATGGACTATACCCTCCAAGTCATGAGGATGCAACCCTCCTTAAGTGGCAATTCAAATTGTTGATTCTATTATTCATGTGTTCATATAATTATTTTTAGAATTGTTGTTTAAATAGTACGTGCACTGGTTGTAATTTATAATATCACATTGCATTTCGATAGATAGGATATTCCTATCAAGTGGAATCCGATTTCTAGGTTTTGAGAGTGGCATGGCGGGTTCTCTTCGGCCATTTATAAAGACATCATTTTAAGTAGCAGTATATACTCGATAACCAATCCAACGAAGGATAAATTAGTATAAACCATATCACATCATGACCACTAACTAGTCCAACGATGAACAAAGTAAATACTCCCTATTTTGCATAATATCATTATCGGTAGTCGGGTGGTTTTACCTTACAAAGCACCTATTGCCATTTTGGACAAGGGATTACAAGGAAAAATGTTATTTTTTTCCTCACTAATGATGTATCTGTATATAGCAGTCGAGCCCATGGATGACAAACAGTAGAAAAAATACCACACCAGAAATCATGTCACACAAACGTGCAAGTGAACTATCTAATTTTCATCCTCGAGGAGGTATCTGGCACACAAACATTTGAAACTCCATGATTCACTTGAAAATTTAGAATATAATTGTTGCATATCATTTTTTGGTGGATGACCAATCAAAAGCAGTGAAAAAAGCTGATTATTACCATATATCCTAAGAAATTAAAGATAAATAGAAGTTTTTAGCCAATATATGAGCCGAAGGTGGACTAAAGGACCAAACGAGAGATTATCTAGCACAAAAAATACCAACAATAAATTTTGAAGTTATCCAAAAGACCTCCACAAAACAAAGGTACACATTACAACTCCCCTTTATGCATTAATAGTTTTGATCCCGATCATCCAATTCTTAACATCATGGCCCCTACCACTTCTCCTACCTCTTCCCATGATAATACCACACATGAGGAAATGGAAAACCTCATTGGAAATAGCTAAAATATGTAAACTTGTGTCACTCAATTACTAGAGGGTATGAATAATTTGACTTCAATGTTGATACAACTAATTACCAACCAAAACAAAAAATACCTCCTACCCCAAATCACTTCCATAGACAGAGGAATAATGAGGATCAGGATAGAGAGGAAGTTTATCAACAACCAAGAGGTCCTAATGGTGTTAATTTTCCATGAATTGATATGCCCACATTTGAGGGTAATGATCCACGTGGGTGGTTAGCTAAAATGGAAGGTATTTTAGATTTATAGCGGATTCCCAAATCCGAAAAAGTTTCTTTTACACCCTCCAAACTAGGTACTAGAGCTTACCAATGGTTTGCATGGAAAAAATATGAGCATAGGCATCCCATATTATGGGAAGAATTCAGCACACTTTTCCTCAATAGATTTGATGAGGAATCTTCATCTTCTTACATGGTTAGCTTGTTGTCACTTAAGCAAATAGAATCAGTAAGGGCATATATTTCAGAATTCACTAGTTTGCTTTCATACATAGGGAACTTACCATCCGATGTGGTGGTATCCACTTTTAGAAATGGGTTGAAAGAGAATATTTAAATTGAAGTTGACTTGCATGATCCATATACTTTAGATACCTGTATAAAGGTTGCCAAGTTGGCTGAGAAAAATATGCAATATGGAACATCTGTCTGACATGATTATTATAGTCAACATCAATATCACAACAACTATTTCCATAGAAATGATAAACCATCAAGATATTACTCCTTTAAATGTTGTAATAACCATACAAAAGATCAAGCATGTGTACCAAGACAAAACTTTCAAATAGAATATTATAACAAGGAATATGAAGAGGAAATAAAGGATATCAATTCACCTGACTTCCCCATAATAGAAGAAAAAATTAAACATAGGGATGTGGTAGTTGAAGAGGACACTATGGTAGTTTCAGTACATGTTCTTATGGGACTATCAGCTCACCATACAATCAAGGTATTAGGATTCATTCGACAAAGGAAGATAAATGTGTTGATTGATTCAGGAAGTACTCATAATTTTATCGATACAAAAACAACCAGGGCATTAAACTTACACATTAACTCCTCCAATCAAGATAATTTTTAAGTTATAATTGCAAACAAAGGAAATGCTCAATGTATCAATAGAATATCTTCAATTTCATTACAAATGGAAAGTTATACTTGGCATTGGCCTCTCTTTGCTATGAATGTATGGAATTCAAAATTTATTTTGGGAGTTGAATGGTTAGAACAATTGGACACGATCAATTTTGATTACAAGCAGCGCTTTGTGGAATGGAAAGAAAATGGAAATACTATTTTCCTCCAAGGAATTCCAACACCTCCATAAAGGGTAGTAAGTTCTCACAACATGGAGAGAATATTAATAAAATGTAGTTATGAATTCATTGCTCAAATTAATTGTATGGAAAGACAATCATAAGATATGCCAAAGATTCAATCAGAATATCTAAAAACTATTGTGGCTAACTATGATGATATCTTCCAAGAACCAAAATAATTACCTTCTAAAATATCTAATGACCATGCCATACACCTTGTCCTAGGAAGCCTTCCTCCCAATGGTCATCCTTATCGATATCTTCAACCTCAAAAAACATAAATTAAGAAAATTGTCCAAGAAATTTTAGAACATGGAGTCATCCATCACAATACTAGTCCTTATTATTCACAAGTAGTTTTGGCCCATTGCAAAGATAATTCTTGGCGTATGTGTCCTGATTTTCATCCCTTTAACAAAATCACCATCAAGGATAAATTTCCTATCCCTGTCATTAATGATTTACTAGATGAACTACATGGTACAATTTTTTTTACAAAATTAGATTTACGTTCTGGTTTTCACCAAATTAGAGTTAGGGAAGACGACATTCCTAAAACAATTTTTCATACTCATGAAGGTCTCTATGAATTCCTGTTCATACCTTTTGGTCTCTCTAATACCCCATCCACATTCCAAAGTCTCATGAACCATGTGTTTCATCCATTCCTTCGTAAATTTGTCCTAGTATTTTTTGATGACATACTCATGAATAATAAAACATGGAAGGATCATATGATGCATGTGGGAAGGGTTCTTCATATACTACACAAGGAAAAAATATTTCTCAAACGCTCTAAATTCTCTTTTGGTGTTCAATAATTTGAGTACTTGCGTCATATAGTTTCTCAAGAAGGTATTAAAGTGGATCCAAATAAGATAAAGGTAATTCAAAATTGGACCTTACCTAAAACCATCAAGAAACTTCATGGTTTTTTGGATCTTACAGACTACTATCGCAAGTTTATGCATAACTATGAAAAAATTGCAGCCCCTCTCAACAATCTTACAAAAAATGATGTTTTTCATTGGTTGAAAGTAGACACTTAGACATTCAAGGCCCTCAAAGATGCAATGTGTACTACCCCAGTTTTTGAAACTCTGGATTTTCACAAACCATTCATGATTGAATGTGATGCTTTAGGAATAGGTATTGGGTAGTATTAATGCATGAAGGTCATCCCTTGGTATTCAAAAGTAATCAACTTTCAGGAATTTTTTTGGGAAGATCGAAATATGAGAAAGAAATATTAGCTATTCTAAACATGGTGGAGAGATGGAGACACTACTTAATTAGTAGCCACTTTATTATTAAAACCGATCATAGTAGTCTCAAGCATTTTCTAGAACAACAATTTTCTTATCCAAAACAAAATAAGTGGTTAACAAAATTGTTGGGATATTATTTTGTTATCGAGTATAAGAAAGGGAAATAAAATATGGCAGCAAATGTATTATCACAAAAATATGAAGATGAAGTGGTTATTAATGCTATTTCAGGTCCATGTTCCCAAAGGATTTCTCAACTGCAAAAAAGAATGGCTGTCAAATACAGAAACTGCTCAAATAATTCAGAAATTATTCTCAGGTTCATCAAAGCATCCTCTTTTTTCCTATGATGACAAGGTTTTAAGAAGAAATAATTGTATTTACCTTCCACATAATTCTAAAATCAAATCCTGAATTTTTTATGAATCACATACTTCTTCATCAGCAGGACATTCAGATTTTTTGAAAACATATATGTGGATAAAACAATAATTTTATTAGAAATAATTAAAAGTAGAGGTTAAAAAATGGGTGGTTTAATGTGAAATATGCCAACGCAATAAGGGTGAAACAATTAAATCTCCTGGATTGCTTCAACCATTACCTATTCTAGATCGTCAATGGAAACATATTTCAATGGATTTTATTGAAGGTCTTCCTAAATTAGAAGGCAAAACAATAATTTTTGTGGTAGTGGATCACCTCTCCAAATATGCTCACTTCCATGCTTTACAACATCCATTTTCAGCAAGCAAAGTGGCTAAGGTATTTATGGATTCAATTTTCAAATTGCATGGAATACCAAAAAATATTGTAAGTGATCATGATCCCATATTTACTAGAAATTTTTGGAAATAATTGTTTCATATTAGTGGTACCAATTTGAATATGTCCTCTGCATACCATCCACAAACAAATGGCCAAACTGAGATAGTTAACAAATGTTTGGGTACCTATCTAAGATGTTTTGCTCAAGATAAACAATATCAATGGAGTCATTGGATTTCCTTGGCAGAATGGTGGTACAACACTTCATACCATTATTCCATTAAAATATCTCCATTTGAAGAATTTTATGGAGTCAAACCACCAAAAATAGTATATTATGTTCCAGGTTATTCAAAAGTGGCCCAAGTAGATGATTGGTTCCAACATCGATAGTCAATGCTCAACATTCTCAAAGACAACTTGGTCCAAGTAAAAAATCATATGAAGCAGGAACAAGACACACATCGTTTAAAAAGATAATTTAATACAGGTGATATGGTGTTCATCCATTTGTAACCCTACAAACAGTTGTTATTGAAGATCAAGACTAGTAAAAAGTTGGCTCCATGATTTTATGGCCCTTACAAAATAGTGCATCACATTACAGAAGTGGCACATCAACTAGAGCTTCCTCCCTTATATCGTATACATCCAATATTTCATGTTTCCTGTCTCAAAAATGTGATCAACCAAAAATTACATTCTCAATAAGAATTACCAGTACTCGATGAATAAGGATGTATATATCTATAGACTAAAGCAATTTTACAAAGCAGAACATGTATGCTGAGATCTTGTCACATCAAATAATTCCTCATCAAATGGTAGGACCTACCTAAAGAATATGATACATGGGAACCTAAAAGTATTTTCCAGATATTTCTAGCTTTGAGGACAGATTTTCGAGGAGGAGAGCCATGTTACAACCCTAACATATCTAGTCGGCTATGTTGGTATTTCCAAGAATGATTTAATTAAATTCACTATTAATATAGTTTAGATTTTATTTATTTTATCATATATTCATCTTAAGTTTCATTTGCAATCTCGCACAAACTGTGCCCTCCAAGTAGCGAGGACGCAGATTTCCTTAAGTGGTAATTCAAATTGTTGATTCTATTAATCATGTGTTCATATAATTATTTTGAGAACTGTTGTTTAAATAATACGTGCACTGGTTGTATTTTATAATATCGCATTGCATTATGATAGATAGGATATTCCTATCAAGATCTACTACATATCGGCCTAAGCATTTCCCCTAATATTGATTATATGTTCTAGGGTTTTGTAAGGCTATCTTTTACAGGTTGAAGTTATGGGGCATTTATAGACACAAGATAAATCTTGGATCAAACACCGATTCAAGTAAGTACCCTAGTAGATCTCTAGGCTATTTGTTGATTGCTTTATTCATTTCTATTCAAACCTAAAATATAAATAAAAGGAAAAGTATTTGATCATATTTTAGGTATTTGAAAGAATAAGAGCATATAGTGTGCATCTAGGGTTTAGTCTTGTCTATGCATTTCACTTGTGCCCTTGCTCAAAAGAAAAATAATTTCATTTATTACAATTTAGGGCTAGATATCATTGAATCAAAGAATCATACTAGGGTTAGACATATTTTTCTTGCATCTTGTGTGTTTTGCATCACTCTTTCATTTTCATAGTTTAGTTTATAGAGGTCAAATATAGGTGATTGTTTTATTGAACACATTAAACAATTCCACCTTAGACCTAGATTGAGTCCTAAAACCATTCTTTGTGAACCCATCCCTTTGTCCATTTAGTGTAGAGAATATAACACACCCTATGGTCACCTTGGCTCCCAATGGATCCAACCGAGAATCGTTCTTGACATGGTAATTTTCCCCCTCTACATCTTTAGTAAACTCAATGTGAACACACATATTAGTGGAAAAATTAGGAAGCCTCTTCCTTGGTGCATTTATTTTAAAAAATTTAAATAAGGCCACTAATTTTATGTGCTTAGAATATGAGAACATTAAAAACATCTTAAAAATATTTTTTGTGTTCGCCAGTTTTTAGTTTTCCTCCTTTCCTACTCTATCCTTTATCTTTATCCTAATGGCTTTTAAATTTAGGAGTAAGTGGAGGCTTTTAGAATCTAATGAGATTCTTCAATAAAATTAAATTGATAAAAAGAATCCTAATCTAGAAGAAGAAGAAAAGGAAGAAGTTGGTAATGATCTTTATCCTACTAAGTGGTCCAATGGAATCCTTATATTTAAATCATTGGATCACATCTTGAGCTTCTACAAGTATCATATAGATGCCTTAAATTAGGCTATGCATGAGGAAGCTAATTTTCACACCAATCCATTATTGAAATATTCACATCATGTCAATCCTTTCCATAAACCAACATATACCACTAATATGACCACCAATGTTGGAAGGGTTCTACAAGTCCCTCCAACTAGTAGTGCATATCAAGATTATGTTCAATTTTCTATTCATTCTAGTTATCTCAACATTCATGCTTTTGTTCCACCAAATGATATCTATCCTACACAAAAAGATACCACATATCACAACCCATTCCATAACAGTGTCAATACCTCCAACATAGGCCAAGTTCCCTTCAAATAGCTTACTTATACCCCTTCCCTAGGGAACTTAGGGGTATTTTACAACAACAATCCCAATATGCAAAGTTTAACAAATGTGGTAAAACAATTGGTTTCAATAGTGGATATGATTTAGCCTCTTAGTTTCACCTACAACTATAGATAAATTTGCAAATCAGCTCTTAGACCCTATTGTTACCTCTAGGCCCTACCCTAAACATTTTCCAATGTCACTTTTACCTATCTATAAGGCAATGGAAGATATAATTGAACAATTAAGGCTTTTAAGAAAAACATTTCATTCTATCATATATGATGACATGTTATTGCTAAAGATATTTCCTAAGAGCCTTGGTGGTATGACATTAGAGTGGTATTATCAACTACCAAATCATTGTTTGAGGAACTTTGAAGAGATAGCTGAAATATTTGTTCAATAATTTAGTGCTTATGTTGAAAAGAATGTGACTATGAAATATTTCTATATGTTAAAACGATCTAAAGATGAAAGCTTTACAAAATTTCTATCTCATTGGAGGATTCTGGTTAAAAGCTTGATATATACCTTACCTCCTAGTACATGCTTAAGATATTTCTTGAAAATTTACAAGAAAAAATATCTTACACATTAGAAATGCAAACTATCACATATTTTGACCAAGCAATAGATCTGGAAAGAAGGGTAGAGCAAGCTCTTATTAGAAGAGGTCAGGTTAACGTAAAAGAATATAGGACCTGGTAGAGAAATCCCTTATTATAACACAACAACTTCCTTTGAATGGATAGGACACCAACCAAACATGAATTACCTAATTGCATAGGTAGAAGATTTGTTACGTGGAGTATCTGCATCCATACTATGTAGTAAGATTTGGACCTTTCCTACCTTAGTCACTTAATGTTTTCGTAGCAGTAAGCATGTGAACATAATTGCATAGGTAGAAGATTTGTTACGTGGAGTATCTACATGTAGTAATATTTGAACCTTTGATTTTTAGACTTCTTTTATAACCACGTGACATTACCATATTTTCTACTTTATTCATTTAATGTTTTCGTAGTAGTGAGCATATTGCCATTATTTACTTTTACACCCCTCAACATTTGAATATTATAATACCTATAATATGTTCAAGAAGCCTCTGCCAAAAGGTCAATGGTATTTTCTGTAACTAATGTCATCCTGTCACCAACTACATTATGCATTTTAGACCATGCCGGTTACAATGGAAATATTTATAGAAAAAATTATGTGGATGAAATCTCAAAAGAATTTTATGGTCAATATATTTATAGTTTAAATGTGAATGTTATCTCACATTTTTTTTTTTTTAACACAATTATATTAAATAAAAATAAAAGAGGCCTTTTTCTTGGAACACAATTATATTCAATAAAAATTAAAGAGATATTTTTTTGGAACACAATTATATTCAATAAAAATAAAAGATTTTATGATAAAAAGAATTTGAAAGATCAAATTTTAGGGCACAAAGTTATCTATATAATCAAAATCGGAACCAATTTTTAAAAAGGCAAATACATAGCATAATTAAGTATAGAAAAACAAACTAGAGTAAAAAAAACCCTAAACTATAACTCTAGGCATCAAATAGACTTATTAATCGATCATTATGTTCAAATCCAACACTTAAAAGTTGTTGGAACTATTTGGTACAATGGGTGAAACCATTTTTTGAGTAAACTATCTCCATATTCTTTCCCATGCCGAGGACTACGATAACACTGAAACTGCATAGAAAGAGAAGGATCTTTAGATTTTGCTTCCTCCGTAGGAATCGTTAATTCCATCTATGATGGATTTGCATTGAACCACATATCCTTACCACCACTAAGATACTCCAACACAATGTAGCTATTGGATGAATCAGGAACATTACTTTTCAACTAAACACTCATCATAAAAAAAGTTGATTCTTTGAAGAGAAATATTCTTCTATAAATCCCCTTATCGATCTGTGGGAGCACCTTGCGTTAGCTGGGGGAAGTAATTGAGGATTGGCCAATTTGGAAGACTGTGAAACAACCACTCTTGCATCCCTTGGGGTATGAATCTGTTGAGACCGAGGAGCCTCATTGTTGGTAAATTTATATGGGGACCAACTTTTTCCTTTTCATACCCTTTTTTTATCAATTTTGAGACATGTGTCGACATGGACTATGTACCTTTAGAAGCAGCTAAATGTTCATTTGTATGTCCTCTCATTGTCATCCAACCATCCTTATGAGGTTGAGGAGTGGGCACACTCAGTGTGGTGGGATCTATTTGTCTATGTTATGCGACATCAAGAGACAATATTTGATCTTATGTGCTGAAGACTAGCACCAAAAACATGTGTTGGGAAAATTAATATAGAGGACCCACTAGGATAGCATAGTGTCACCAACTTGTATGTCAATAGTCTCCTTGAGATCTCAAGAAATATCAATCTCAACACATACACGTTTTATAAGGCATGCATGAAAACGTATTTTTACCTCCACAAAAATATCTCTTTACATAGAGCTCAGATTGACAAGGGGTTGCAATACAACTAAGAAAGGACCACAGAGTTAAAGGGAGTCCTGGGAATTCCACCCCCACAAAGACTTTGGTCGATCTTTCCTTAGAAACAGAAAAATGACAGGTCCAAGGAGAAAAACAAGCAAAGAGCTTCTCTTGTACCAGGGGCCATGCTCATAAATAGCCTTACCATGGGATTCTTCTGCAAAATGAAACAAAAAAAAACCCTTTGTACGGTTTTGAACCATCATTAACTTAACTCCGTGAGGATTCCAAGCCATGTTAACCTATGTCCTAAAGGAATACTCATTAGGGATGCATCCAATGAAATACTCAATAAGGGTGGATGATTCTAAATAGTGACATGCAGAATCAAATTTAGGCAATGGAAGAATTACATTAGGAGAATGAGGGTTACCTTGTGGACCATTATTAGCACAAAACTGCATAGTTAGTTGAGAGGAACCATTACCTCATGCATTCCTTTCTACGACTCCACCAGGATTGGGAACGATATTGATACTGTAAAGCCTAACCCAATCTAACTCGTGTTTTCATTACCACTACTCTTTAATTTATAGCATGTGCGTGTTACAAATTCTTCAAAGTTTATTTCTATTTTATAGCATGTGCTCTGATACCAAAAATCACATCGATAGTGATGTAAATCTCACAACATAACTCAAAGGATAAAATAAATATAACTCACAACAAAAATTTAAATCTCATAACAAACAATTAAACTCATAACACATGGTAAAATAACTCATTAAATTTTCTCAAGAGGCACGAATGTTCCAAATGACCCGATCCCTCATTCTACCTTTACAATGGAATTTATAGATTTTAGGCAGTGAGTGGGAATTCCAAGAAAGCTAATGGAACATTCTATACAACCAACTAATATGTTGACCAACAAATAATGCGTTCGATTTTATCCAACACGTGAAGAGACAACCAACTAATTTGTTGACCAACAAATAACATGTCGATTTTATTCAACACGTGAAAAGAGAATATTTTATCCAATGCTTGGTCATTATCTCGTAAAGAGATTTTTTATCATCCCTATCCTATCACATGACTAAAACTAATTTGTAAAGAGAATTTATCTTGTAAAGATAAATTTGTGCAATCACATGACTTTACGAATTGTCTTTGCATCACATGACTAAAAATTATCTTGTAAAGAGATATATTTTAATACTACCTATGTTGCACATGATGAAAATGTGCCTTAAGAGATATGAGGGTCTTGTCAACGTTAGGCCCCGACACGTACACGTGTCACAAAGTGGAGACTTTTAAAGATAAAGCCCATGAGAAATTTTACAAAATGGAATCTTGTTGATGGCAAGACCCAAGGAGAAATCGTAAGTGGTTTATGGTTGACCACTTATGAACCATTACAAAGAGGTTTTAAGGAAAACCATCATGAAACCTGTGGATTATGGACCCACCATGCATTTGTGTTACTGTCCATCAGAGAGAATCGAATGAGGAATCAAAATTTGTAGAAGCATCTTCTGGAGTAGGCTCTCATTTTGAATAAATGGTAGGTGGTGGAACATTGTAGCAAATTTTATAACATCGATTGAAACAAAAATGTGGCCATGGGATACCCCCACGAGGTCCATAAATTTGTAAATCCATTTTTGTGTACAAGCGAGTATGACCAAAGGTGTTCTAGATTACCCAAGGTAACTTTGTCTGAACAAATATTTGGTAGAGCATACTTTGATAAAGATGGTTGTTAAATGAAGCTTGTCTGGATGGTACATATTTTTTGATGATCGGGAGATAACATTCAGGAAGAAATTCAAACTCAATCTGTAGAGGATCTTTGATTGGTGAAAGCCAATTGTCTGCAAATCGAACATGAAATATCCAATCTAGCCAGCTAAACAATCTGTCAAACCATTCAAAATGACTTAATGGATTTTCAAGAACAAGATAATGCATGGAAAATTTTCAAAGCCATACATCACAAAAAGACTCTTGAGCATTAGTTTCACAGTAAATTTGTTCCATAGAGATAAGAGCATTTCTGGCTTCTATGGCTTGGCTAGTAAGAGATCATCAAAATTCTTCCTTCTGTCGAAGCAGGTCTCTAGGTCTCCATACAAAAGATCGATAATGGTCCCAATGTTCTTCTTCAAATCTGAACATGTTGATTTCTTTGGGTTGTTGGCTTAAAATATTGGCAAGAACATTATTTTTACCTACAATATGCTCAGTGTCAAATTCAAAATTATCAAGATATACATTCCATCTTACCAGACGACTACCTTCAATCGTGTCATTGACAACATTATCAAGATGTTTACGCCAATGTTTGAGATCTGATCTGATAAGAAAATTTTCACTGGAAAGGAAGAACTTAAACATATTAATGGCCTTGATGATGGCAAGAATTTCTTTTTTCAACTAGGATATCGGAGTTCTGCTGCTTTAAAATATCCTGAGCCATAGTGATAAATTTTCTCAGTTCCCTGATGTATTTCAACTAAAACTGCACCCCAAGTGTTGGCAGAAGCATCTGTATACAATATTTTCTTTCCTGCACCAAGCAGAGCTAAGGGTGGTAGATGTGCAATAGTGTGTTTGATCCTTTGTATGGTTGCAGTATGTTGTGAAGACCAGGTTGGCACATCTTTCTTGAGTAATTGATTTAAAATTAGTCTATCTTCTGTGATATGATGGTAAAAGCCAACAATATAATTAATGCAACCTAGAAACTATTGTATTTGTTTCTTGTTAGACAATTCATCAGGGAATTCAAGAATTTTCTTCAAGACATGATCTTGAAGTTGAATTTGACCATCTTCTATGGTAATGCCAAGCAATTTAACAGAATCTTTGAAAAAGTCACATTTGGTAAGAGAAAGAATCAAACCATTATGTTTGCAAATATCATAAAATTTTCTAAGATGTTGAAGATGTTCTTCTGGTGTCTTAGAGAATATAAAAATATCATCTATGTAAACATAGATAAATTCCCTGTAATCTGCAAACAAGTCATTCATTATTTTTTGAAAAATTGTTGGAGCAGTTTTAAGGCCAAATGGGAGGACTTTCCACTGATATTTCCCAAAGGGCACTATGAATGTTGTTTTATACCTATCATCCAGGTGGACTTGAATCTACCAGAATCTAAACTTTAAATCAAACTTTGAATAGACATGACTACCTGCTATCCTTCTAAGAAACTCATCCCTGGAAGGAATGGGATGTTGGATGGATCGAACAAACTTATTTAGAGGCTTATAATTAATAACCAATATTTTCTTACCTCTAACTTGTTCTGACCGCTTGTTGACGTAGAAGGTTGAGCAGCCCCATGGACTCTAAGATTTTTCAATTAAACCCTTTTTGATAAGTTCATCAATTTCTTCTTTACATTCCTTCATCAGAGAAGGATTCATGCCACTATGATGAGCCTTGAATTTGGGCTCCTTTTGTTTACTTGTAATAGGGTCAGTAACAAGATCCATAGGAATTTGATAAATCAAATTCCTTTTTGCAGTGGTAATATCATCAGAATAGAGATCATTTTTTATCTTGGAGACAATCAAATCAATTTCAGATTGGATTTTGTATTTTTCTGTTCTGAATCCAAACATGATTAATTTCTTTATGAGGTTTCCACAAAGAAACTTATACCTCATAAGAATATTTTAAAGGTAGGGTTACATTCAAAAAAATTTCAAGCTTATCAACATGAAATGTAACCGGTATTAGTTGCTTCAAATTATTGATGCCTATCAACATGTCATATTTAGGCATCTCGAATTGCAAGAATTCACAATTAATAATTTTATCACCAATCAACAAAGGAACTGTGGCAGAGAATTTAGAGCTTAGTATTTGTCTATTGAATGTAAGAATATTTTCATTATGTTGCCACATATCTGCAGGAAGAGTTTTATATCGGCAAAGACTAGTAACTGCACCAGAATCAACTATGGCATCTATTTTGTAAGGCTTGAAATATTTGTATTTAATATGAACCTCACAAATAGGTAAATCAACATAGTGGATAGTGTTTACCTCTGTCTCTATATATTCCTGGTCAATCTGCTGATTTATTAATTCTCTCTGGTGTTGTTTGACTATGTCTGCAATATCTTCCTCATAGGCGTTATTTACCTCATACTCTACTTGTTCCTTGGAGAGTTCTTAAAATTCCTTTTGAGCTCTAGGAATATAAATTTCTAGAGCTTCTAGCCTCTGCATATACCACTTATGATGTTCAAGACCCTTTTTGGGAGGATCTCTAAGGTAAGAACTTCCAAGTTCTTGTTTTGGTGTTGATGATGTTGATACGGTAGGAGGTTTCAAATCACCTCTAGAATGGATGAAAGAAGCAAGTGATTGCTTTTGTCTTGTAGGTTTTATTTTCTCATTCCAATCAAGTTGTGCTAACTATCCTTTGAGCTTCTGTATTTTGTGTTGCAATACCATTATCTTGGTAGTATCCCAAGTTTCAGAATGATAAGCTTTTTCAACTTTATCTATCTCAGCAACAAGATATTCTCTAGACTGACAAGAAAACATGTTAATCTGAAAATCAATATCAGATTCAACTTGACTACTAGAACAACTGAAATTGTCTTCATCATCAACATCAGAAAAATGATTTATCTAATTTTCAATATCTGAATAAAAAATATCTTCACTATCATACTCAAAGTTAGATATGAAAATGTATTCATCAACAAAAGGAATAAGATTGATTTTCTTATCCTTAAAATATTTTTTATTTGGACACTTATTTGCATAATGCCCTTTTCTTTTGCAGATGTAACAATGGGGAGAAAATATTTTAAATCCTTTTTTAATTTTATCCTTTTTTCTTGAAAAGATATTTCTTCTTTTTCTTAGATCCTCTAAAATCTGATTTACAACTACACTATTTCTAGAACTTTGCAGACTTTCTTCTCTTTTTATCAGAATCTTCAAATGTGTAGTTAAAAGGATCTGAATTATACTTACAGGATTTTCTCATCTATTTCTGAATTTGTTCTTCTTCTTTCTCCTCTAATATTTCACAGAGAATATTTCTTGCCTTTCTCAAGTCTTGAACAATCTCACCAAAATATTGTTCCTCTAGTCCTTCAAGATGAACAAGTTCGAGTTCCTTCTGGAACCACTTAGGCAGAGAGGCAATGAGTTTAGTTTTCATCAGAGGATTGTGGATTTCCCTTGACTGATAGTACAACTCACCCATATAACACAGATAATCTTCAAAGTATTTCATGTTGCAGATATTTGCTTTCATGAATGCGTTTTTGGCTTCTTTATGATATTCAATAGTATTACCAACAAATTCTTTAACAATGGCTTGAGCAAGAGCTTGATGTCCTTGATTGGACAATATTTATTTTACTTCTACAGATAACTGATCATACCATTGTTTCAAATTATCTACAAAGCCAGCAATAATAGCAAATACTATCTCGACATTAGTTTTATTGAAAAAATTTCTTTGTACATCTCCCCAACCAAGAATATAATGAGCTAATTCATGAACCTTATGGGGGTTTTTGCAAACTGGAACCTTCAAATTGGAAGGTTGGAAATTTTGTACACGAGCCATTCCCTGAAGAGGTTTTGGTCCTGTAGGTTGTGTAGAAGAAAATATTTTTGAGGTAGCAAAATCTAGAATTCTTGGGTGTTCAGTGTGCATCAAAGCTTGTACCATGTTAATATGTCCATATTTTATTTTCTTCAGATAGGCTTCTAGTATTTTCTCTCCTTTTTCTTCCTCCTATTTTTCTAAAATTCAAGCCAATTTGTGGGCTTAACAGTTGGATCAAAGGAAGTAGGAAGAATGGACTTTCTTTTGAGATCTGTAATCCCTTCTTTAATTGTATTCAAATCATCAAATACAATCTGATGGTGATGATTTACAGTAGCCTGAATATCATCTACTATTTCTAAGACTTGTGCAACCTGGTCATTTAAACAATTCAATGCCAAATTGGTCCAATTCAACATTTTAATAGGTTCCTCCTATTCAGAATCCCTTTTGGAGATTCTTTGTGGCCATAATTGAGATTTAGTGGAACCGTCTATAGAGTATTTCTCAAACTGAGAGAATTTAGGGAATCTACCTTCATGGTAGCTCAGATCTCCTTGTGGAGTCTAAATAGTATGTTCTTGTGGAGCTTTGGAACTCCCTTCCATATTTATCTCATTTGACTCTATAGAAGAGTCTATGAATTCCCAAATTTCTACTTTACCAATTTTCTTCACTACTCTGTGTCTTTTTGTAATAGGTTGTGTGGTTGCAGTAGAGTGAAACATATTAATTTCCTTATATTTATTACTTATATGTTGTATTATATGTTTACACTCTTTACATTGAAGATGATTCAGCATGGGATCAACAATAGGCTGAAGATCTCTATGTGGACAGACTGATTTGTTTTTTTCTTTGTAACCACTTCTAGAATTTTGAATATTCTGAACTATCAAAAGAGTGTCGACCAAAAGTAGAAGGGATGTTTGTGAATATTTTAGAAATAGAGGAAGAACATCTTGATAGAGATGAAGGATGTTTGAAAGAATTTAAAAATGATATTTTGATAGAATCACCATGATTTCACAGTGACTGGGAAGTAGAGAGAATAGAAGGAGGAAGTTGTGGTTGTGTCGACAGAGTCCATGACTGAGGAAGAGTTAACTTATCCCATGAAATGTATTCAAGTTCAATAACTTATCCCTAACTTCCTATTTTGATCAGTAAAGAAGATCCTTTGGGAGATTTAAGCTTGAATGTAGGGTTTAAGGTATTTGTGATTTGCAATATTAATCTCTAGTGGAGATTTAGATTGTGTGAACCTTCAAGCATGTTAATACCAAAGACTTTAATTTTTAGCTTGAAAACTTTATCCAAATGAGGATATATAAGGGATACAAGAAAATTGGGATAAATGGTTGTGGCTACAACTTCATCATTCAGTGGAACATTCACTAATCCTAAAATAAAATCTAAAAAATCTAAATGTCGAGAATCTATACATGCCATTATGGTGGATGCATCTATTCCTCTACAAAAAAGAGGTTGAAGGCCAAAAATAATACCATCGATATGACAATACTTATATTTTCCTTCTCTACGAGCCTTTTTAATTTCCTCATCATCTAACATATTAATTGTAATTTCAGCATTTGAGGAACACAAAGGAATTTTCCTTTCAACAACACTGAATATGCTTTTAGAAAATAGTTTGAAAGGAAGAACCTATCTATAGATATATTTTGTAGATATCATTGGTAATTTCTATTTAGGAGAGAGATATCTTGGATTCTTTATGATATTCAACAATACCAGCAAATTCTTTAACAATGGCTTAAGCAAGAGATTGACGTCCTTGATTGGACAATATTTCTTTTATTTCTACAGATAATTGATCATACCATTATTTTAAATTATCTACAAAGTCAGCAGTAATAGCAAAAATAATCTCGACATTAGTTTTATTGAAAAAAATATTTGTACATCTCCACAACTAATAATATAATGAGCTAATTCATGAACCTTATGGGGGTTTCTACACACTAAAACCTTCAAATTGGAAGTTTGAAAATTTTGTACATGAGTCATTCCATGAAGAGGTTTTTGTCCTGTAGGTTGTGTAGAAGAAAATATTTTTGAGGTAGTAGAATCTAGAATTATTTGGTGTTTAGTGTGCATCAAAGCTTGCATAATTTATTTTTTTGGTTTTTTTTTTTTTTTTTGAATTTACATGGTGGAATCGGTAGCCACCACGAATCCGGGTAGGCTATCCAGCTTTTATGGCCACCACAGTATTCTATGATGTCCATCCTAGAAGTTGCCACATAGATCTTCGTGCAGTCCGTCCCTATAACCACCATGCCACAATCATTTTAAACCTTTTACGCAACTGAAAGCACCAGGAAAGGGACAAGCGTTCAATTTGGCGAGGCCCAAGATTTGAACTTTCGACCACCACCCCCCTTATAGGGTTTGGATGAACCAATTGGTCTACACATCAGACCCTAAATCTTGTATAATGTTAATATGTCCATCTTTTATTTTATTTAGATAGGCTTATAGTCTTTTCTCTCCTTTTTCTTCCTCCTATTTTTTTAAAATTTAAGCAAATTTGTGGGCTTAAGAGTTGGATCAAAATAAGTAGGAAGAATGGAATTATTTTTCAGATCTATAATCCTTTCTTTGATTGTATTCAAATTATCAGATACAATCTAATGGTGATGATTTACAGTAGCTTGAATATCATTTACTATTTCCAAGACTTGTGCAACCTGGTCATTTAAACAATGTAATGCTACATCTAGGATGACTTGGAATCTCTGCTTACTAGAACCTAATGGGAACTAATCCCAATAATGGATGAATGTTATGATACCGTAAGTATGGGTTTTAATATTAATGATACATCATAATATTGGAATGCTATCCTAGTTAGATTATTGATGCCTTGGCAAGAATAAATCTATATTATATCTTGATTTAGTGGTATAGGTTAAGATGAAGTTGTATCCTAATCATTTTCTTGGTTGTAACCAGGTCAAGATACCACCCAAGGCCAGAAAGGGGAGGCCTACACCTCCACTTAGAAAGGATCTAGAAACTTACAATAGTGAAATGGAAGATCTCACTACTAAAATTACTTCCATGCAAGATCATATGACATAGGTGCTAGAAACTATTGTGAATAAAAATTTTCAAGCTAGAGGTTCAAAGGTTAACCAAGCTAAGGGACTGACTACGGAACAGTTACAAGCTAGAGCCCTTCTAGAAAAGGAAAGAGCAAGAGACCTAAATAACATCTATATCTCCAATTTTTATGGAGAAGGAGAAGGAGATGTAGTTGAGGCTTGGTTAAGGGAATTGGAAGTTTACTTCATGATAAAGGGATATTCTCCAGGATCCCAAACTGTTTGAGCTATGATTTACCTTAAATATGTTGCCCTATAGGAAACTTATTATGAGGAAACTAATATTGAACCAATAGACATTCCATGGAAGGAATTTATAGTCATATTCAGAAAGAGATTCCTTACGGAGCATTTATATGCCCTAAAATTTGAGGAGTTTTGTAGTTTAAGGCAAAGAACCAACATAGTGGAGATATACTAAAAAAACCTGGTAAGAGTGCTAAAGTATGTACCTAGCTATAATGATAAAATACGGGTTCCTAAGTTTACTTATGGATTGGAATCTAGGATAAAGCATGATGTATCCATGCATGAGCCTAAGTCATTAAAAAAGGCGCATGACCTAGCAAATAAATTAGAGTTGCACTTTTGTTACAAATATGACACCTTATCCAAGCAAGATCGATAGGCACTAAAGAAGAGGAATTGTGATGGATTCATAAAATGGGAAGGTGAACAAGGTCAGAAGGCTAAAAACTCCAAAATATTGAGAATAAATCTAATGGTAATCGAAAGAATTTCACGAAGAATTTTTATAAGAAAGGCAACAACCCAATAATGCTAAGCCTCAACCATAGAAACTATAAACTTTAGTTCTAGAAATCAAAGGAGAGGAGCAAAAATTGGAAAATTGACAAGGTCCCAAGTATGGGTGTTACCATTGTAGAGACTCACATTTTGCTAATCGGTGTCCACATTGACCAGGGTCAAGCACACCTAGTGCTAAAGGAAAGTAACATGCACACCATATCTACGCTACAACTGGGAGTCAGAAGCTTGATGGGAAAATTACGCCATTGATTATAAAAGGTAATGTTTTTGATAAGCAAGTGAATATTTTCATTGATAGTGGAGCCATTGATAGCTTCATTTCTTGTAAGTTAGCAAATGATATACCTAAAATGCCAAGATATTTGGCTCATGGATGGAAGGTTGAGTATGTTTCTGGATAAACCTACTTAGTAAAATGGTATTTTATTATGATATAACTTGCTTTAGCTAGTGTAACCATGAAAGGTTGCTTATACATAACTCTACTTCATACCTTCTATGGGATCCTAGGGATAGATTCGTTATAGGCCCATAAAGCCATAATAAATTTCCAAGATATATGGATCAAGTATTTGAAAGAAGGCAAGGAAAGACTAAGAATTCATCGTGAGTAGGGGGAATTCAAAGCCCAAATGTTGTTAGATATGCAATTAAATAAAGTCCTCATGAAGGAAGGGATAGTATATGTGATAAAGCTGAATGAAGTTGGAGATGACCAAAAGAAAAAGGTGTTGGAAACACACCTAATTTTGTAATATTTCAAGGATGTATAACATAAGTATTTACCTAGATTCCCTCCTATGCGAGAATTTGATTTCACTATTGATATTATGCCATGAGCGAAACCAATTCATAGATATTTGTATAGGATGACTCCTATCGAGATGTAGGAACTAAAGGTGCAATTGCAAGGGTTATTATAAAATAGGTTGATAAAACCAAGTGTGTCACCTTGGGGTGCACCAATTTTATTTATGAAAAAAAATATGGCTCTTTAGGGTTGTGTATTGACTACATGACGTTGAATAAAGCTACAATCAAGAATCGGTATCCCCTACCTAGAATCAAAAATTTATTCAATCAATTGAGAGATTCCATGGTTTTTACTAATATCAATATGAATTCAAGGTATCACCGGTTAAGAATATACGAGGATCATACTCACAATATGATATTCAAGACTAGGTATGGAAACTATGATTTTATAGTTCTACCCTTTGGACTTACTAATGCCCTAGTCACATTCATGAATATAAATAACAATGTGTTCAGAAAGCACTTGGACCAGTTTGTCCTTGTATTTCTATATGATATCCTAATATACTCTCGAAAAAATGAATAACATGATAAACATCTCAAGATCGTGTTAGAGTTGTTAAGGGAAAACCAACTCTATGGAAATCTAGTCAAAAGTTATTTCTATGTTTCAGAGGTGTGATATCTAGGGCATATTATATCAACAAAAGGAATTTCTATGGATCCAGAGAAGATTGAAGCCATATTAAACTAGACATCCCCTACTAATATTACTAAAGTAAGAACCTTCATGGGATTAACGGGCTACTATAGATGTTATTTAAAATATTTCTCAAAGATTACTACGAAAATAACTAACCTTTAGGAGAAAGGGAAGGAATTCAAATGAATAGAAAAGTGTGAAGTTGCCTTCATATTACTGAAGCAAAAATTCACTACCACACCAATATTGAGAATTTTAGACCCTCAAGGAGATGTTTTAGTATGCATTGATGCATAAATGGAAGGGTTAGGAAGAGTACTCATGCAATAAGAGTTAGTAGTAGATTATACTTCAATAAATATTAAAAAAAATTAAATTAACTTATGCTACTCATGATTTAGAGTTATATTTTGTGGTGCATGCTCTAAAGATCTAGTACCACTATTTGGTGGGGAGACCTTTTGAATTGAAATATGACCTCCAAAGCCTAAGATACATATTTACCTAATCAATAATCAATGCAAGATAGAGAATATAGATCGAGTTTGTTGCTGAGAATAAATTTGAAATTGAGTACATAAAGGGAAAAGAGAATAAGGTTGTTGATACCTTGAGCAGAAGGAGACACATAGCAGCCATAACCAGAAGTCACATGAACTTGATTGACTAAGTAAGACAAGAGCAATATCGAGATGAGTATTGCTTATAATTTCAATCTAGAATGGACAAATACCCTAAGGGTGACAAGGAGTTTGGAATGATAGATAACCTTTTATTTTATAAAGGTAGAATCATCATACAAAAAGCATGTGATTTAAGAAATCTATAAATGCATGAATCCCATAGATCTCCTTATTTTGCTCACCCTAGAGGGGCCAAAATGAGGGAAAACATGAAAAGAACATTCTTTTGGGCAGTGATGAAGAAGGATATCACCAATTTTATCTCTAGGTGCCTCAAAAGTTAGAAATTTAAGGTAGAATGAACACATCTCACAAGACAGTTGTATCCACATAGTGTACCTATGCAAAAATGGTAGGTCATATCTATGGATTTTATAGTAGGTTTACCTAATGTCAGGTATCAACATGATGCAATCCTTGTAGTAGTCGATAAATTGACTAAGGTTTCACATTTTATACCTGAAAGAACCAAGGACCATGCTCAATTGGTGGCTAACAAATTTTCCAAAGAAGTGTTCCAATTGCATGAGTTTCCTGAGGTAATTATCTAAGATAGGGATTCCAAGTTCACTTTTAAATTTTAGAAAACCCTTCATAATGTAATAGGTATGAAATTGAATATGAGTTTGGTATACCACCCTAATACAGACGGTAAACTAGAATAGATAACCAAGTACTAGAGTATATTCTTCCCATGTACTGCATGGATCACAAGTCTTGTTGGGAAGACTATCTACATCTGGTAGAATTCACCTACAATAATGGGTATCACTAATCTCTAGGAATAGAACCTTTCGATGCCTTGTATGGATAAAAGTGTAGGATACCATTGTCTTGGCACATCCTAGAAGATAGAGTTGTAACTGGGCTAGAAATGGCTAGAGAAATGGAAGATCAATTGAAGGTAATCAAGCAAAGAATAAAAGAAGTTACTAATAGGCAAAATAGTTATGTTGATTTAAAGAGAACTCCGAGATAGTACTCGATGGGAGACAAAGTATTCCTAAGGTTTAAAAAAATGAAAAGTGTGATTAAATCCACGAAGTTGGATCCACAATTTGTAGGACCCTTTGATATCACTAGAAATATCAGTTTGGTTGCATACCAACTTGCCTTGCCTCCTGATATGTCAAATATCCTTGACACTTTCCACATATATTTTCTTAGAAAATATGTTACTGACTCAAAACATGTGTGGGATGTTTCTATTTTGCATATGATAAATCCAGAGGTAATTGAAGTGATGCCAATAAATATTCTTGAGTTTCATTCTAAGACTACGAGGAATCATACTCCTGAGAAATATAAGGTCCAATGGGACAATTTATCTAAAAGATATTCCACTTGGGATAAAGTGGGGGATACGCAAAAAATAAATTCCTTCTTGTTTGGAATTTTTTAAATGTAATAGTTTGCTTTTATTTGTTATTATTGTAAAACTAGAAACACCAAGATGGTGTTTAGTCGCAGTGGGGTAGTATTTCATGATCCTCCCTGATGGAATTTATGACATGGAAAATAATGTATTAATTTGATGGTGATTTAATACTTGGTTTTGTGAAATTAAGAAGCTATGCAATGCTAGTTGATATTGAAGAACATGATACTGCTAATAAATTACCAATGTGTAGAATCAGGTACGCTCATGGGTGGAAGAAGTTGAGTCAACCATAAAAATCAAGGGTACTTGAGGTTGGTAAAGTGATGAAAAGGCATCTTGAGGGTAACATGGATAGATACCTTCATATAGGCATGCATTATCAGTTAGGGATAATATTCAATAGCTAACAGCCTTGAGCCTCATTTGACAACCTGGTAGCTATCGTAAATCCTTGGGCTGAGACATATGGCTAAATTAATGGAAAGACTCCCTCCTTTTCTATTGCATATATTTTATTGTATTTTATTTCATCACTTGTTGCATAAATGGTTTGGGAAGCATGCATAATTTGGTTGTTTTGGGAAAACTCCTTATTTTGCATATACTCCTTCAAAATAATATCTTGATGTTAGTATGCAATAATAAAACCTCTTGTTCTATAAATAATGGGGGATAATTATTTTAAAATGATAATAGAAATTCATTTAAAAATAATAGTTTAATTATTTAAAAAACATGAAAATATAGGTTCATTTATAAATAATGGTTTAATTATTTTAAATGAAGATAGAACTTCAATTACAAATGATAATTTAACAATATTAAAAGAGAAAAAAGTTTCTATATATATATATATATATATATATATATATCTCATAGTTGGTTTAGTTTATATATTGAATGGATCTAATTAATAAATAATCAAACTACATGTTAAACCATGGAGATATTTACCATTTATGAGAACTCTACTAGAAAAATGTTCGATTAGATAGGGTGCCTGCCAATATTGAAAATGGAGATAAATCCATTTATGGTAGGGCTAATCTAAAAGATTTAATAATATATAATAATGTAATTTCAGCCAACACGTTGAATATTTAGGAGGAGTTATGGTGGACAGTGCAGTTTGATAGTGGAGAGAGATACACAAGAATGACTCACTATGTGCAAGAGCCGAGGGAACCACATTGAGAGGAAATGATTCACTGCATAAGATAAAATGAGCCACGTTGAAGAGTAGTCAAGCAATAGCAAGAATGAAGGAGCTGCCACGGTGTTAGTGAAATCTAGGTAAAGGAGATACAAGCTCATGTAACATTACAAGTTGGTTGGAAACTTATCTTTCATTTCCTTTGTAAATAAATAAACTAAACCATTTAAAACATTGGGTAACGATTCCTTATGCTTGACCCATTTGGGTCTATTTTTATTTGGACCATGTATGTTGGTTTCTTATGCGATGTTGTGGGTTTATTTTCCTTGACCGGGACCTTTCTACCATGTCAACTGTGTAATTCTTTGTGTCTTCCTAGGTTACTACATGTTAGTGAGACCCATGTGTTGGGGTTTGTAGGTAGCTTTAGATCAACTCGATCGTTGATAAAACCTCACTTTTTCTCTCCCTTGCATCAATGTATGTAATTGGAAGGGTGATAGTGTTTGAAATCCCTTGCTGGTGATAGATGTCACTTTGAGAAAACTCCAACCTATATTACGTCTCTATTCTAAAGCCTTGGGTAAATCATGTGTAGGATGTTTGTATCTTTCCTTCTCTGGCTAGCACAAATTATAACCTGGAATCCCCTTCTCCCTAAGTTAAGGAGAGGGAATTGTCTCTAAATTGGCAAATGATATTTTAACTTTGACCATATGTTTATGTTCGAACAACGTATTGTTGCTTCAGTTTGAAGTCTATTAAAGTTTTTTTTATTTGATTAAATTAAAGAAAGTACTCTTTTAGTTGTATTAAATAAGAGATTCTTGAGTTATTTGATTAAATTAAATAAAGTACTCTTTAGTTGTATTAAATAAGAGATTCTTGAGTTATTTTATTAAATTAATGAAAGTAATCTTTAGTTGTATTGAATAAGAGATTCTTGAGTTATTTGATTAAATTAAATAAAGTACTCTTTAGTTGTATTAAATAAGAGATTCTTGAGTTATTTGATTAAATTAAAGAAAGTGGTATTTAGTTGTATTAAATAAGAGATTCTTGAGTTATTTAATTAAATTAAATAAAGTGGTCTTCAGTTGTATTAAATAAGAGATTCATGAGTTATATGATTAAATTAAAGAAAATAGTCTTTAGTTGTATTAAATAAGAGATTCATGAGTTATTTGATTAAATTAAAGAAATTAGTCTTTAGTTGTATTAAATAAGAGACTCATGAGTTATTGGATTAAATTGAAGAAAGTAATCTTTGGTTATATCAATATATATATATATATATATATATATATATGATTTATTGATTAATCATAGATTGGTTATTTTATAAATTGAAGGTAAGAGGTAATTTTATGACTGAGATGAATAAAAGGTTATTGATTCACTTATGGGAATTTATTTACATAATTAAGGGTATGGGACATTGATTGTGGTAAATAAAGGAAAGAAATGTTTGACTAAAGTAAAACTTGGGATATAAATGTTAGTTGAAGACTCTCATTGGGTAATGAGAGGGGAAAATGAAAATAGAGTTTTCTATTGAGATCAACTATGCATTAGATGGTTTGATGCTTTGATAAAGTTTATATAGTTGCAATTTGGCAAAGTAAATGGTAAATGCATTTAGAGGTATGCCTATCCTAAACCATGAGTGTCTTGATCCCCTAATATCCTCAAATGATCGATGGAAGAATGGGAGGACCAAAGTTACAGATGGACCAATGCACCTGTTTGCTCTCTCCTTACCATTTATTTACTTATGCTCAAGTAGACTATATTTGTGGGGAGATTTCCCTGATGAAATTGATGTAATGTATTATTTTTAAAAGTATGGAGGATTTACCATACTTTCTTATTTGTAATAATTATTTAAATGTTGAAAGATGTACCTTTAAATTACTATTTGATTTATTTATGTTTTGTATTTAAATTATTTCTAGTTCATGTGTATCTTCCTAGTTATTGCTCTTTTAATATTTATTTTGTTTTATGAGTTATACTTTGTTAGATTTAGTATCTAGATCTATATTTGATTTCCTTGCTTAATATTATTAAAAAGAATAAGTAATAAGTTCTAGATGAATTTAGAGGATAACCTAAGGGATTGATACCCCTTAGGATGAACATAGTAGACCTAAGGTATTAATACCCCTTAGGGAGAATGGTAACTAGGTTGTGGAAAGACTACATCCGAGTTAATATAGCTTGTCGAAAGACTAGATGTATAGCTTAAATTGTAATATACGTAGCATACCTACGTATTATGGCATGTGTAGAGTATGGATATGCATGTATACCTTCGATTGATTGAAGGTGATAAGTCTAGATCATCGAGAATGATGAGATTGATGGGCTTATTTACATGACATACGATATGCCTATGCAGATGAACTTACATGAGGAAATATTATGAGATGTAGCTCTTTGAAAAACTTAGGGGCTTTGTTAAAAATTAAGTTAACCTAAGGTTGGTTAGGGGTTATGAATCCCTCTCCTTAGTCAATTTTTTTTTTCTTTTCTGTGAGTTTCCTATTTCTTGTTTTTAGGGTTCTTATAGATGGAGCCATTGAAAGACTTATAGGGAATCATGTATTACCATTGTTTATTTTTTATAATTTTTTAGTTTTTATAATGTTTAAGGTTGTATCATCATTAATACAGCCTTATCCATAACTTATGATTTGTAATACCTATTTATAGGTATCTTATGGTAATACAATGTAGTTTTCATTCATGCAAACCTTTGGTTGTCTGTTTGTAATTATGTGTTCCTTATCATTGGTATCAGAGCTGAGCACTAGGTAGGCAAGTATCCTCTTCCTCTAGGCCATTTTTGTTCAAACATGGAATGAGAAAACTTCTCGTGGATCTTGGTTTTGTAGTTTCATCCACATTGTGAACACTTTTACATTTTGTTATAGACATTTGAAAGCTTTTAGCTTGGTTTGTACTTTATTGTATTTTAAAACTCCATTTTTTCATGCTCATTTAAACTCGCGATCTAGTGCACTTGCATTTTCTTTGTTCAAGACCACCATCCATTTTCATATATGACGGTATGATGTCGAGTTTGACCATTTTGCTCGATGAGGTCTCTAATAGACTTCTTGACCTCTTCATAAAACATCAACAAATCCACGAAGAAATCAGTAGATGTAAGCTAAATTCTATACTGCTACCAATGAAGATCTCACTGATGCTAATTAAGATCTCATTGACGAAGAACCTGATCTTGAACTAGTTCTATAAAATGAATATTTTAATACAACACCTAGAATTGAACTAGGGTTTATGGGTGAGAAGCCCATCGTATTGCCACTAGATTATGTTTCTCATGTTAATATTTCTAATGATATTGAAGATGTTTCTCTTGTATATCTGAGCTCATTTTAAGCTTCCATTGTAGATCAAGCCACTTCGGACATTGCAGATCAAAGCTCACTAGAATTTGTTGCAGTTGAAGAAAAAATTACTCTCTCTACTATTGTCATCATACCTATTGCACTTAATGGCCTACCAGTTCATCCACAACCTCTCCATTGTCTAGTTTTTCCATATATTTCACGCCTTGATCCAGCATCTTCATAACTTTGGAGTTTCGATATTTTGTTTTTGTGTGTTCTTCCATTGCCCACATTGTTTTTACACTGCTTGATACCTTTGGGTTTGCCTGCACCATGGATATGTGAATTTCACAAATCAGTTGTTTTCTTGTACAAATCTGCACTTTCGTGTAACTTCAGAGTGATTTCCAACTACAGGCACCACTCTGCTATTTTCTATTGCTTTTCCACTTCTTCCAATGCAAATCTACATATTTCCATCACATTTTGTATATTTCAGTGACACCTATACATTTCAAGTGACCTTCTGCATTTTTTGGTCATTTTCTGGATTATAAACGCCATCATCACCACTTCCATTGTTTGGTTGATCTCCCTCGTGTGCCTCCATGGCCACCGCCTCTCATGTATTTTTTGTTTCCATTGCTCACTTTCACATACCCGAGATCCACTATGGCCTCCACCATTCAATAAATAAATTATATTAATTTTTAATTTAATTTAATTTTTACATACCCATTTCCTCCATTTCCAACAATAAATTACATTTAATTTATTTTTAATATAATATAATTTTTTATTTTTTCACCTTTGTCATTTCCATTAATCCATGCCATCAGTAATGCACGTGTCCATCATTAAAACATGCCCACCACCTAATGTGTATTTTCCTTTTAATGTACACATTTTTATTTTAATTTTTGCACACGACTCACCATTAAATGTAAATTTAATAATAAATTTAATTTAATTTTTTCCACCACCATTCAATAAAAAACAAAAATTTAATGTGTTTCCATGTTGTTTCTTGCATTATATGCATTTCAATGTCGTTTCTTTTATTAAATGCATTCCCATGTCGTTGCTTTCATTAAATGCATTTGCATGTCATTGCATTCATTAATGTCTGTCACTTTCATTAATGCATATTAAACCATTACCCTTCATTCATGTGCACATTCCTTAATGCTCATGGCCCACAATTAAAACCAAAATTTAATGCATCCACAATTTCCAACTAGCATCTTTGGCACGTATTTCGAGGCATCTCCTTATGACATATCAGTTGTTGCTTTCTTCTATTGAATCAAGGGACCCATCTAGCTATTCATTGGTATAGCAGTGTTTATAGTCGTTGGAGAGCATTTTCCAAGCTTGATGCAGTGCTATTGTGGCTGATCCACAACGTACCCCAAAATTGGGGACCCACCTTTTTTGCATGTGTTCCAAGAAGACCGAAGTGGCCCATAGGCTAAAGATCAAGGAAAAAAGCAAAATATCACAAGGAGGAAAAGTGTCGCGATATCGCGACATGTTGCACCATCGCCAAAAAAGAAAAAGTGTCACGATATCGCGACATGTTGCTCCATCGGCGACAAAATGAAAAAGTGTCGCGATATCGCGACATGTTGCTCCATCGCGGCCAAAAGAAAAAAGTGTCGCGATATCGTGACATGTTGCACCATCGTGGCCAAAAAATGAAAAAGTGTCGCGATATCGCGACATGTTGCTCCATCATAGCCAAAAGAAAAAAGTGTCGCGATATCGCGACATGTTGCTCCATCGCGGCCAAAAGAGAAAAAGTGTCGCGATATCGCGACATGTTGCTCCATCGCGGCCAAAAATGAAAAAGTGTCGCGATATCGCGACATGTTGCTCCATCGCGGCCAAAAAAGAAAAAGTGTCGCGATATCGCGACATGTTGCTCCATCGCGGCAAAAAATGAAAAAGTGTCGCGATATCGCGACATGTTGCTCCATCGCGGCAAAAAATGAAAAAGTGTCGCGATATCGCGACATGTTGCTCCATCGCGGCAAAAAATGAAAAAGTGTCGCGATATCGCGACATGTTGCTCCATCGCGGCCAAAAATGAAAAAGTGTCGCGATATCGCGACATGTTGCTCC
The DNA here is from genome assembly GCA_028583015.1 of Wollemia nobilis. Taxonomy (NCBI): domain Eukaryota; kingdom Viridiplantae; phylum Streptophyta; class Pinopsida; order Araucariales; family Araucariaceae; genus Wollemia; species Wollemia nobilis. The sequence goes on from JAQPPZ010000367.1 coordinate 54,152, forward strand.
ATCGCGGCCAAAAATGAAAAAGTGTCGCGATATCGCGACATGTTGCTCCATCGCGGCAGAAAATGAAAAAGTGTCGCGATATCGCGACATGTTGCTCCATCGCAGAAAAATGAAAAAGTGTCGCGATATCGCGACATGTTGCTCCATCACGGCAGAAAATAAAAAAGTGTCGCGATATCGCGACATGTTGCTCCATCATGGCAAAAAATGAAAAAGTGTCGCGATATCGCGACATGTTGCTCCATCATGGCCAAAAATGAAAAAGTGTCGCGATATCGCGACATGTTGCTCCATCACGGCCAAAAGCAAAGGAAAAGAGGAGAAAGAAAAAGTGTCGCGATATCGCGACATGTTGCATTTTCGCGATTCAAAATGGGCAGACAAGCAGAGAAAGAAAAAGTGTCGCGATATCGCGACATGTTGCATTTTCGCGATTCAAAAGCAACAAGAGACGGAAGGGGCCAAAAGTGTCGCGATATCGTGACATGTTCCATTTTCGTGATTCAAAGCAACAAAGGAGAGCAAGGGGCCAAAAGTGTCGCGATATCGTGACATGTTCCATTTTCGCGATTCAAAGCAACCAAGGAGAGCAAGGAGGCAAAAGTGTCGCGATATCGCGACATGTTCCATTTTCGCCAAGGTAACGGACCTGCATAGTGACGTGGACATAAGGATAAAATCCAGTGAATAAGGCAAGCGTTACATAAGGAATATTTAATGATTTGAAATCATTTAAGATGGTCGTTACACACGGAGGGAAACGGACGCAAAACCATGTGGAGAAATCGCAGCGAAGGGCCACAAAATGGAAAGCAAAGCACACGCATACAGGGAAGGTGAAATGAACAGTCAGGGAAGGTGAAACGAACAGCCATCGGCAAATGAAACGAACCGTCAGGGAAGGAGAAACAATGTTTTCACAAGTTTAAATACGCCATTCAAAGAGGCCAGAGGAGGAGGCGAAACTATTTAGAGAAGATTGCAGTAATGAAGGCAAGGCCTTAGCACTGGGTTTCTCTAGATATTTTCTTCCACATTGGACTGGTTTTTCTTCTTCATGGACATGGGTTGGAAATCTCGATGAGCAGAGTTGCAGACTTGAAGGCGATAATGCCATTCTGGGCCTGTTTGAGTCATTTTTTCTTCCATGGACTGGTTCGGGAAAACCAAAAATTTTGCTATTGTAAAATGACACATTTTTAATGCAGAAGTGTTCAGAAATTTGCATCTTGTGGGCAAGAAAGAAGGAGATTTTCTTTGCATGCTATGGATTTAATGTTTATTCTTTCATCTTTTCAGATTTTGAATTTATAGATAATGTTGATGCCATTTCTTTGGGTTACATTAGGCGAATATTTGAAATCTGAATTTTATTTCGTACCCTAGGAACCAACACTTAGCTTATCCGGATTGTGCTTGTTTGCAGGTCCAATAGGTTAGGTTGCATGCACGGAGACCTCACATCTTCGATTTTGTCGAAATAGGATAGCATCATACTGAATGCATTTTATTTTCAGTTTTCTGCATTTCATTTTCATTCTTTCTGCATTTTATTATTTTTCCAGAAGTTTTAACTTTTCAAGGCATTAAAATAAACATCTAAAAAATATCAAAATCCAAAAAACAATGAACAATCACTAAAGTTTCATGATGAAATAAACCAACATTGCCCCTTGTTTACAGTTACTTGCAATCACTAAGGTGTTCCAAGCATTTAAATTGAATATCTTTATATGAGATTACTAATACACATATGCAAATGCTAATACAGCGGAGACCTTGGAGAAGTTGTTTGTTTAACTTCTTTGCAAGAGGGGATTTGGAACCCAAATCCTAAAGGAGAGTGTACTTTCACAACTGGGTGAAAATACCACTCAACAGATTGGCGCTAGAAGGAGGGCCTGAATAGGTTTATTTCAGTGTGATTTAAATGCTATAGGGATTTAAATTTTGAATATTTCATGCCCTATTGATTATTATCTTTAGCCCTCTTTTAACAATACAACCTTGTAGTGTTAAAAGGAGGACATGAATTGCTATGCATTGTTCTAACGCTTTTTGATTGTTCATACGAGAATAATGTGTCTCTTGATTTAATAAAAAAAAAATTCTTGACTAACGAGGTTGTCTCCATGCAATTACTTTCATTCGATTTTAATGGATACACCTCTTGGTTGATGCTAACATGATTATTCATACGTTACATGTTTGATATTTGCTAGTCATTTCATGCTTATTTGTAAGGAATTATTTTGTCTAAAATGTATTTGTTGTCGGTATTATGCTCTTCACCTGCGCGTAATGCGATCTTGTGAATCAGAAAGCCTACAACACTAGGAGTATGCTCTTCACTTGCGCATATGCGATCTGGTGAATCAGAAACTAATTTACATTTTTAGAATACTGCTTTGTCAAGGTTCCTTCTTTCATGACTAACAAATTGATTTTGAAGTTATTCTTTGAATTTCATTAATTGCAAGATTTTTTGTGTGTCGCAGGTTTTCTGTGAGGTACTGAGAGTTTTGTCAAGTTCTTGTAGGGTTATCATCATTGATTTTGAATCAAATGGCCCAACCTCCACCAGCTCCTTGGTACGGAGCCCATAACATTCCTTTGAATATTGTAGGGGATATTCATGAGATCCCTAGGAATATAGAGAGATTTTTGCCCAAATACAAACCGGATGGCCCAAGGACCGCAGAAGAACATATTCAGGCCTATAGGGATGTTTTGATAAGATTGCATGTTCAACATGAAGATGTGGCTTGTAGACTCTTCCCCATGAGCCTAGACCCAGTGGCCTACGAATGGTACATTTGCTTACCTATTGGTTCCATTACGTCATGGACGCAAATGGAGAATGCTTTTGTCAACCAATTCAGGTCACCATTAGATCCCACAATCATCTATAATCAGTTCATTACATGCAAAAGAGGCCAGGGTGAGCCAATCCAAATTTTTAATCAGAGATTTCAGAAGTGCTATAATAGAGCAATTCGGCATTTTGCCATTGATCCCGTTGTAGCTTTGCAAATATATTTTGGGGCATTGGATCCTATGACGGCAATGTTTGCAAGGCGAAATCCTCAAGTTACCACTCTTGCTCTAGCCTACAATGAAGCTATGACCATTGAGCAACAAATGACACCACAGAGTTATGGGTTTTCCCAGATGTCTATGGTAGGACAATATGGTCCATATGGTCAAGCTCCTATGATGAATCAGATCATGGCACCATAAATATCAGGCATAAATGCTTTGCCTTATCAACAACCATATTCATCAACACCCGCTTACGCACCCATTCCAATTCAACCAATCACATCCATTCCCCCCATTCCTTCATTTTTGCAAAATAGTCAACAGACTATGCAAGGAGCTAGTCCGGTTAATTCTCAGGCTATAGTTCCTTTTCCCAATCCAATCCCGATTCAAAGTGTGAATCCCTATGCAAATCAAGTGGTTCAAAATCCAACTCAAATGTTAAGTCAAGATCTCACCAATTACGCAAATCCTATTGGAACTAGCAATAACATAGCTCAACCAAAAGAGATTTATTCAGAGGTTGAAGAGCTCAAAAATATGGTTCACAAATTGAGTAATGATTTGGTTCAACAATAGAAGTATGAATCCCATGCCCCTCACCCAAATCAAAATTTCAACAATGGAGGGAGACAGTGGAATACGAAGCCAAACAATGGGGGTGTGCCTTCCCCTATTGCTAATCAGATAGATACTTCTACAGGACCAAGTCACTCTAGTTCCATTCTTAATATTTCTGATTTTGCATGGGAAAACGGGTGTAGATTGCATGATACAAGGGAGCATAATGAAAGGAATTGTCCCGAAATTGCTATGTATACCCATTGTCTCCAAGCTCAAGTGGATGATTTGGAACTTGTGCCAAATAAGGGTCCATCCCAACATCAACAAGGAGAGAACAACATTTTGGTGGGAGAAACTCTATATCGTCAAGAGAGTGAGCATGAGGAAGGTGAAGATGAATGGGGTGAGAAACATGTTGATGAATCAGAAGATGAAGAAGAAGTACTTGAGCGTCATCACTTGTTCTTGGAAGACACTCTCGATGAGAAGCTTGGAATTAATGATCAAAAATTTCTTCACCCTCCAAATTGTGATAAAATTGAATCATGGGTTACAAATTTGGATTATGATAGCTTTACTAATTTGAATTCAAGAAATAACCCACTTTTGGAAATAACTGGACCATCTATGGAAGGTGAAGATGAATCGGATAAGGAACAGGTTGATGAATCAGAGGATGGAGAAGAAGTATTTGAGCGTCACAACTTGAATTTGGAAGGTGACTACTATGATTCATGGAAGAAGTGGGAAGACTACACTCACTCCAAAACTGCTAATGAAACTTGTGTGCCAATTGATATACAGGACAACATAATCGCCTACTCGAAGGAAGATATTACAACTCCTGTGCAATTTGAGGATGTTTTGGAAGAGATACCAGGGATAGTGAACAAAGAATTGGAATTAAATGACAAAGTGGTTGATCTATTGGAAGCAACGAAAGTGATTGATCATGAAGATGAGTTACTTGACATACACTTCAACCAAGAATATTTGAGGGTTGAAAAGGATGGGCATGTTTTTAATTGGGTGCCCAATTTTGGTATGTTTGATGAACAAGTAATCAATGAAGAATATGAAGACCAAGAGGTAAAAGAGGAAATTGCAAATCCTCACCAAGTTTTCGTAAATGAAAGTGTGAAAAAAGTAAAATCTAAACCTTTATGTCCAAACATCCAAGATTTTGGTGAAGATTTGCATAATTCAAATGATATTTATGATGAAATGCCATTGAAGGTGAATGAAGAACAAGGATTAATTTCTAACCACACCTTTGATAACATTACTTTAATGAATGAAAAGGAGTTTGATGCACTTAAATTGCTAAATCAAATTCATCAACAATTAATTCTTGAATCTAGGATAAAAATTCTTAATGATCCCCATTTAGTAAATATCCTAGATGCTTGTAAATTGTTGCAAAATTTTGATTGGCCTAAGAACATGGAAAATGAATTAGCTTTGAAATTTTTAGAAATAGGCTCTTGCTTACAAAATTTCATTTTGAATAAAGAAAGCCTAGTTCTAAATCATGAATGGGATTATGAAATTTGCACCTTAAAGAATAGACAAGAAAGAATTGAAAATCAACCATTGTCTAATCAATCTGGTAATTTGAATCTCACCTATGAGAATACTAATGGAACTAAATCTAATTGGTGGGGTGAGAGAGGAAAGTTGAAGTTGGTTGCATGGTTTGGTCTAATCTTGTTTTCGTTTGATTCCTTCCACATTCGGCATGTGTATCATATTATATGTCTTTTGGAATGCTCTAATCAGGTTTGGGATCCGGGAAAATGATAATCCAAATTTTTGCATCATCTTGTATTATATTGTATATACTTTTGGTTTTCGTGTTTTGGTTTTGGATTGAATCTTATTTTGGTTTTAAGTTTTGTGTGTGGTCCTTACGAATGTTGACTAAGACTAGGAGAATATGAAACATCGGAATTGTATTGCAGAAAGCTCCACGAATATCGCAAACACATTAAGGAATATCGTTTGGAACTTGTGATGCATGAAATTGTCAGTTTTATAAATTATGGCAAAGTAGGTGGTTTAATCCATCCGCATTTCAAAAGAAGCAGTGCATTCATATCTCATGTCACATTCCGCATTGCATATACATTTCATCTCAGTTGCATCTTCATTTCATGTGCAATCATTGAAAAGGTGTCGAATCCTCTTAGGGTCATTACATAACATATATTAAAAGGATCCTAAGGTTGGGAACTGATGCCCGAACTATCTTGAACCAAGCACGTTCTACGCATATTAAAGAGAATCTTGAGCAAAATGGTCAAAACCATACTTGGAAGAAAAGGTGAGGCGAAAGGAGTATTTCGTGTCTGTCCTATTATGCAACATAATCCTTAAAATAGTGGTTTTCACCACTCCCATAGTGCTTAAAGCCTAAAATCAGAGTAGTAAGGATAGGGTTAAATCCTCATCGAACTTAGGTTGAGGATCCAACTCCCCAAAGCTCTGATTTGACCTTCATGGAGTAGTAAGGATAGGGTCTAATTCTCATCTCGCTTAGGTTGAGAATCCGATTCCCCAAAGCTCTGATTTGACCTTCATGGAGTAGTAAGGATAGGGTCTAATTCTCATCTCGCTTAGGTTGAGAATCCGATTCCCCAAAGCTTCCATTTTGCCCACTCAAGAACTTGAAATTCAAAAGAAAATATTTTTCATTTCTTTATTAATACTGGACTTGGAAGGATCGTACTACATGTCCCTTGCAAGGATGGGTAGTCATCACCAAGGTCCAAGAAATCATAGTAAAGTCAAATCCTGGATTATGGGGTTAATCTCCATCGGGGCTATAGACGCCTGGCTGGCAGTGGAGTATGCTCATGCGTGGCAACATGTCTTGTCTAAAAGCAAGACCACTGACTGCTCAAACGGACAGGCTAGCCTGACAGTTTCATCCATAACAAGTTAAATCATTTTGTTCAAGATGAGGTAATGAACTCCAGATCAGAGTAGTAAGGATAGGGTTAAATTCCCATCTCGCTTAGGTTGGGAATCCGATTCCCCAAAGCTCTGATTTCACTTACACCTGCACATGGGTTCAAGATGGTAGTGACACATAACCAACTTTGGGATCTAGTAAATTAATTCAGTATACATATTTTTGGTCCTAAGAGGGTTTGACAGTTTTAATATGTTTGTTCATGATGCTAGAAGGTCTGAGCCTTTGCAAAGCAGGTTGTTACATCTCTAACATAGTTGTCATACGTCAAATCCTGCACAAATCATTCATAGCCTTGCATACGAATCATAAGTGAAGCTGACAATGGAAAGCTGAATGAATTTCAAACGATAGGGAATGAAGCACATTGCACACACCGAGCTGATGCTTAATAATTCTAATGTTTCATGTATTTCTCATCTAGTTTCATTCTTGGGATATTTGCTAACGTTTGTATTTGAGTCTGTGTGTTTTCAAGTTGAGTTCTCACCGAAATGCTCAGGAGCATTTCCCAGTAGAGTCGCCATTTGTTGTGGCTGATCCACAACGTACCCCAAAATTGGGGACCCACATTTTTTGCATGTGTTCCAAGAAGACCGAAGTGGCCCATAGGCTAAAGATCAAGGAAAAAAGCAAAATATCACAAGGAGGAAAAGTGTCGCGATATCGCGACATGTTGCTCCATCACGACCAAAAAGAAAAAGTGTCACGATATCGCGACATGTTGCACCATCATAGCCAAAAGAAAAAAGTGTCGCGATATCGCGACATGTTGCACCATCGCAGCCAAAAAAAAAAAGTGTCGCGATATCGCGACATGTTGCTCCATCGCGGCAAAAATGAAAAAGTGTCACGATATCGCGACATGTTGCTCCATCGCGCCAAAAATAAAAAGTGTCGCGATATCGCGACATGTTGCTCCATCACGGCCAAAAATGAAAAAGTGTCACGATATCGCGACATGTTGCTCCATCACGGCAAAAAATGAAAAAGTGTCGCGATATCGCGACATGTTGCTCCATCGCGGCCAAAAATGAAAAAGTGTCACGATATCGCGACATGTTGCTCCATCACGGCCAAAAATGAAAAAGTGTCGCGATATCGCGACATGTTGCTCCATCGCGGCAAAAATGAAAAAGTGTCGCGATATCGCGACATGTTGCTCCATCATGGCACAAAATGAAAAAGTGTCGCGATATCGCGACATGTTGCTCCATCGGCAGAAAATGAAAAAGGCCACAAAAATGAAAAAGTGTCGCGATATCGCGACATGTTGCTCCATCGCGGCCAAAAGCAAAGGAAAAGAGGAGAAAGAAAAAGTGTCGCGATATCGCGACATGTTGCATTTTCGCGATTCAAAATGGGCAAACAAGCAGAGAAAGAAAAAGTGTCGCGATATCGCGACATGTTGCATTTTCGCGATTCAAATGGCAGACAAAATACGAAAGGAAAAAGTGTCGCGATATCGCGACATGTTCCATTTTCATGATTCAAAGCAACAAAGGAGAGCAAGGAGCCAAAAGTGTCACGATATCGCGACATGTTCCATTTTCGCGATTCAAAGCAACAAAGGAGAGCAAGGAGGCAAAAGTGTCGCGATATCGCGACATGTTCCATTTTCGCCAAGGTAACGGACCTGCATAGTGACGTGGACATAAGGATAAAATCTAGTGAATAAGACAAGCGTTACATAAGGAATATTTAATGATTTGAAATCATTTAAGATGGTCGTTACACACGGAGGGAAACGGATGCAAAACCATGTGGAGAAATCGTAGCGAAGGGCCACAAAATGGAAAGCAAAGCACACGCATACAGGGAAGGTGAAATGAACAGTCAGGGAAGGTGAAACGAACAGCCATCGGAAAATGAAATGAACCGTCATGGAAGGAGAAACAATGTTTTCACAAGTTTAAATACGCCATTCAAAGAGGCCGAGGAGGGGGTGGAAGCTGTTCAGAGAAGATTGCAGTAATGAAGGCAAGGCCTTAGCACTGGGTTTCTCTGGATATTTTCTTCCACATTGGACTGGTTTTTCTTCTTCATGGACATGGGTTGGAAATCCCGGCGAGCAGAGTTGCAGACTTGAAGGCGATAATGCCATTCTGGGCCTGTTTGAGTCATTTTTTCTTCCATGGACTGGTTTGGGAAAACCAAAAATTCTGCTATTGTAAAATGACACATTTTTAATGCAGAAGTGTTCAAAAATTTGCATCTTGTGGGCAAGAAAGAAGGAGATTTTCTTTGCATGCTATGGATTTAATGTTTATTCTTTCATCTTTTCAGATTTCGAATTTATAGATAATGTTGATGCCATTTCTTTGGGTTACATTAGGCGAATATTTGAAATCTGAATTTTATTTCGTACCCTAGGAACCAACACTTAGCTTATCCGGATTGTGCTTGTTTGCAGGTCCAATAGGTTAGGTTGCATGCACGGAGACCTCACATCTTCGGTTTTGTCGAAATAGGATAGCATCATACTGAATGCATTTTTGTTTCAATTTTTTGCATTTCATTTTCATTTTTCTGCATTTTATATTTTTCCAGAAGTTTTAACTTTTCAAGGCATTAAAATAAACATCTAAAAAATATCAAAATCCAAAAAACAATGAACAATCACTAAAGTTTCATGGTGAAATAAATCAACATTGCCCCTTGTTTACAGTTACTTGCAATCACTAAGGTGTTCCAAGCATTTAAATTGAATATCTTTATTTGAGATTACTAATACACATATGCAAATGCTAAATACAGCGGAGACCTTGGAGAAGTTGTTTGTTTAACTTCTTTGCAAGAGGGGATTTGGAACCCAAATCCTAAAGGAGAGTGTACTTTCACAATCGGGTGAAAATACCACTCAAAAAGTGGCAACGCCGATTTTGGTTTTTTTGAAGACCTATAAAAATTTATCATTTTGATCTTCTTATTTTATAATAGGAGTACATTTTCAGTTGTATCCAATACTCCTAGCTCTTTTTATATTTCTCTTCCATATTTGTACACATTTGGGACCAATATTTTTGCAGTGGGAAGGAATGATAGGGAATTATGTATTACCATTGTTTATTTTAATAAGTTGTTAGTTTTTGTAATGGTTAAGGTTGTACTATCATTTATATAGCCTTATCTATAACTTATGCTTTGTAATACCTATTTATAGACATCTTGTGGTCATAAAATATAGTTATCATTTGTGTAAACCTTTGGTATTCAGTTTATAATTGTGTGTTCCTTATCATTAGTAAAACCTTAACCATTACAACTAACAACATATTAAAAATAAACAATGGTAATTCATGTTTCCCTATCGACCTTCCATCCTCTTTTATGCTATGAGAGTATCCTTTATACATCACATGTAACATCGATAAGCAATGCATTAAAATGGTCCTTGTAAATAATGTCTTAGCTATAATCATCTACAATATTAAGTTTATTAATCAATTAGGACTCAATAAGGAAGACCTAGAGAAATCTAATATTGTTATAAAAGCCTATGAAAATGAGGAATGTGAAGCCATTGGGACCATATTTATTCCAATAAAAGTGCAAACTTGTATACTAAACACTTTGTTTTATGTGTTGCACTACAATATAAATTATAACCTTTTAGGGTGATCTTGGATCCATGCAATGCAAGTTGTCCCCTCAACTTACCATTAATATTTGAAGTTCAAATATTAGGGCAATTTGTATAACATTATGGTAGACAAAGATCTTTTTGCTTACTTTCAAGACATCCAATTATAGAAACCAATGGTTTGCTTTTTTCCTTTGCTAAATGCTTCTTTTCCATTCATAAATAACACCTTAAATTTCCTTCCTCCTAATGTTATACGAATCATCCAAGGAGTAGAAACTAGTAGCCAATCCATAACAAAGTGTAAAGAAAAGGTTGAAGCTCAAGATAATAATCGTATAAACCTCAATTATTCACATAATGAGTTTCTAATTTTAGACCTAGCTAGGCTATCCCTATCACCTCATACTATAGAGATTCCCTCTAGAAAAGGAATGGTGGTGCATATAGGAATTTGCACCTTTGTTTCTATTGGAATAACCAATAAGGAAATAATTCATGGAAGCAATTCACATCTAATAGAATAGAGATAAACCCTGTGTTATCTATACAAAATTCACCCTATCACCAAGTGAATCCTTTATAGCTTTCATTTATCAAGAAAAATGGTTAAATCCCCATGAGCAAGGTATAAAAGAACCTTTGGAGCCTGTAGACACCAAAACAACACCAATCCGATTATGTGACTGCAAACACTGATCGCTTTGACACACACAGCCCCAAGGGCAGCCCCCAGAGGTTAAACAGTGGTCCTAACCACTCTCACAGTAGTTTTGGAAGGCCAGAGATCAGTTTGGCACCTTCAGGCACTTTGCTCAATATCCGTTCCACCCTGGAACGAATTCAAACTGGGATTCGCCCCACCCAGGGACGAATTCTGAATTCGCTCCGGGGTGGGGCGAATTGCAGGTTTGACGGGCAAAAAGTCAAATCTTGACAAATGGCAGCTCAGATCCGCCACTCAACGCTTCCTTCATCGCATGGGAGTATGGGTGAGCATTTTCGAGCGTTAGAGGCATTTGCAAGGTCAGTCATGAAGTCCCAATTCAGGGAGGAATCTCCTTCCCCTGGGAGGGCATGGCTGCCATGTGGCGCCTCTGCATGCCCATTTCAAGAGACCTCCAAGTCTATAAATTGGTGAGTTTCCTCACCCCAAAATATACAGAGAAGGAGCATTTTAGAGCAACGAAGTGCTGCCATTTTATTTACATGCCTCACACCTTTTGGATTTGCGCCTTTCACATCCTTGATCTCCTTTAGAGGGGAGGTCATCGGGTGACTATTGGAAGGTCAAATCTTGAGCCCAAAACCCGAAATTTGGCCACAGAATACCACCCAATCTATCGACAACACCTTGTAAGGGATTTTGGACCCATCCCAAGTGGATTGGTGCCGAAATCAGGTCCCAAACGGTGGGCGGCCCGCCTGGGCGCCCCCGCACTACCGCAGGCCTAATCGCCCTTTTTAGGAATGATTGGGAACATGTAGCATATTTTCCTTTCTATCATTTTCATTTCTTGCATTTTATTTCTATGCTGTTTAGATAGTTTACAATTTTGATTTCATTTCATTTTGATTAATTGCCATTATGCTATCACGTTTTCGCTCTCACTAACTTGCAGATAAGCATCATAAAATTCCCATTTATGGAGGTCAAATTGGGAAAATCCGACCATCTGGGTCTTCCCAAAATGCCCCCAATTAGCTAACCCCAAGTTTGCAGGTTTTTTGGAGCTTCCAAGGTAGGACATTGGAGACAGTACCTTTTCGGCGTTTTGTTGCAGGTGAATTCGTCCCGCCCCGAAACGAATTCAAATCGGCGAGGAATTTCCTGACTATTATTTTTGCAGTGCCCTCCTGGTGATATCTTGATACCCCTATCAAATTTTTAGAGCATTTGGATTTATTTTGGTCATAGTTTAATTCATTTTTCTCATTCATTTATCGTAGGCTTGGGGATTGCATGCTTTGTTTCATCCGCAGGTGCTATTGATCATCTTCTGTTTCTTTGAACGTAGGATCGGAACATTGGAGGAGTAGCAAGGAATCAAAATTCATAGACACAAGTGGCGGTGACATTTTGGTCCGCCCATCTTACATGTGGGCACGCGGAAGAAGGAAGGCTATCCATGGATGTAACCAAGAGATGAATCTAACGCTCCTCGCCCCTGAAAAGGGAGGATGCGAATTGTAACCGAGTTGTGAAATACATCAATAAAAAGAGAAGGGCTGTTATTTCATTTTGAGTTTCAATTCATGCTTTCTCCATTTCATGCATTTTTAATTCGTAGGATTTAGCGTTAAGCTTAGTTTCAATTTTGCATCGTGCTTGGGAGTTTTTCCTTTTTTGTTTCCGTATCCTCGTGCTTTCAGTGGCGATCATGGTGGGACTCTGTCCTCTACCTTTTTGGATCAGAAATTTGATCAAAATTTACCTTGCTTGTAGGTATCTTTTTTTGGAACACGGGACTGCTGTTCGTTCCAGTCTGTGGCGAACACAGAACTGTAATTCGTCTCACCCAGGGACGAATTGGAATGCGCCCCACCCTGGGACGAATACAGTCCTATAATTCGTTCCACCCCGGGATGAATTCCAGTCTGTGAAGTTTTCGGGTAGAAACTCAGGACCGACAGATGCGGGCAGAGAAGAGGTAAGGATTCTGCATGTTCTCTGTCATTTTCTGTTCAGTGTTTCTTTTTTTTGGGTTATTTGTTTGCTTAGGGAAAGTTTTTCTTTTTGTTGTTTGCTTGTTTCCTTTTGCAAAATAAAAAGAACCCCACACACCACGTGGTAACTTAAAAACCAAGGAGCTGGTCGTAAAACCCCAGCCCTTGATCAAGACCAACGGTGGATTTCATCACCACCTTGGCTTGAATTTTGCATCCATTACCCCGATCGCAACTATTGCTAGACGTAAATCCTGACGAAAGCTGACCGAGTGTAGCTGGGGTGATTCCCAGCACATGAGGATAAGTCTTCTATGGTAGGTGTCATAAACAGGGTGATTCCCCTTCCGTACCGCCTACGTTCCACGTACCATCTGCTCTCACGTACCTATAGTTTCCCTCACGTAAGGGCGGGTATATAGAGAGGTTGGTATATCGGCCTGGCAATGGTATATCGAAGGGGCGACCAATTTTGGGAGTCATAAGAGCCCTCATTTTGCATTTAAACGTTCTTTAAAAACCTTCAAAAACAAAAACAAAAACAAAAAAAATCAAAACACACTAAACCAGGTTTAGGACACACTCTCAATCTTTAAACGAGATAATCACTGTTTGTGTGTGTGTGTGCTCATTTCTGTTTAGTGTAGCATAAAAAATCATAAAAGAGAAAAAAAAAATCTACATAGCTTGTAGGAAAGCACCACCATGGTGTACACACGTAGCCAAGCCCAATCAAGGGCGAAAGCTGCGGAAAGTGTACAAGGGGGCACAAGTCACCTCCGCTACAGCACCAAGGACTTGGTCATACCGCCTTGGCGGCCCGACCCACAAGAGAGTCCGCATCAGTCCATGTCAAGATGGAACTATAGGGACACCACTTTGAGGGACACGCCCGTTCATCATAGCCCCTTTCAGGAGGAGTCCTTACACGTGGCACTCAACATAGACAAGAAAGCTCCCTTAGAAGCTCGATATGAGTGGCCACCGTGCGATGAAGTGCTAGAGTGGCATAGTTTCCATGAGGAGAGGCCACATGATGATGGCTTCCCCCCTTTGCCCCCCATCACTATTAGAACCAATAGACAAAATCCAGAGCGTAAGGCTCTTCAAACCGGGCGAGCTAACTCTACCCACCCCTTTCACACATATGAAAGGGAGCATGAGGAAGATGATTACATTCCTCAAGAGCAATATACAACATGGGGGCCATGCGCTTCCGCACCAGCTAGATACCATGATCACCCACTGAGGCCAGAGCCTCGGGTGAATGCCGCCAACCTCGATAGAGGGAAGCAGCCTATTGAGATCTCGGATCATCAAGACCGAGGTAAGTGCATAGGAGAGGCATCCAGGCCTCCTAGGCTCAAGATGGTGGAGCAAATTGACCTGGCAGTCGCCAGACATGCCGCCCGCCAAGCGCAAATCATGCGGCTTGAGCAAGATCAGTAGTAGCTAGAGCATTTATATCACCTTAGCAAAGAGCGCATTAGGCACCAAATAGATGAGTTGCTACATAACCCAGTGCCTGAGAGGGTTCCAACCCCATGCACCCAAAGGGCGAAACCATATGAGAGGCATAATCCCTTGGTGCGAGATAGGTCTCCGTGACCTTACCAAGTGCTGCCTCCGAGACCTCCTAGACCTGAGCGGGAGGCCACTCCCCGAAACAATGATGGGTACCCTCCACGGAGACCCACCCAGGGTCATAGGTCTCATCCAGAGACTCCTCAAGAAGCTTACGAGGAGTACGAGCAAGAAGAAGAGCGGGCTGAAATGCCCTACCTAGGCGGAGGGGTTGCCATCCGGCCACCCCTTCAGAGGCCTCAAGTCTCCCACAACCCACAACGGGAGCAAACTAAAGAGGAAGAAATCAAATCCTCAGATGCATACAAAGCGCTGCTAGAGCGGCTGGAGTCTATGGAAACCAAAACTTTTGGGCCCCAAAAGCCCACTTTACGCCAGCTCCGTAGTCATCCTGTGCATCCGTCAGTGCCAACACCTCCTTACCCTGAGCACTTTAAGCTGCCTCAGTTGGCAACCTTTAGAGGGGAGGAGGATGCTCAAGAGCATGTGACAAGGTTCCTGAGCCAATGCTTCGACATTCAGGACAATGATGCTTTGTTATTAAGAACATTTATAACCACATTCGTAGGCCCTGCCTCGGATTGGTTTACTCAGTTACCAAAGCACAACATTAACAATTTAGATCAGTTAGTGGATGCGTTCCTCGAATGCTTCACCTTCAATACCAAGAAGAAGGCATCACTAAGTGACTTAGCCAGCCTCAGGCAGTATGAGGAGGAGACCATGGCGGCCTACGGGAACCGGTGGAGGACATTGCTCTCAAAGCTGCCCTACCTCCCTCCTATGTTCGACCTCACTCAGATGTTCTCCAAAAGTTGTTTGAGATCGATCTCTATGCTATTGTAGCTGCAACAATATGCCACCTTAGAAGAAGCTCTGGCACAAGCCAGAATTATTGAAGAGATCAAAATACAGGATGGCGAGATAGCCAAACCTAAGAAAAAAGAGTGGACTAAAAACACTAAAGCTGGGACCACGCAACAAAAACCCACTGCGGTTAACCAAGTTGCAATCAACGTCCCTAAACCTGTGCAAGCAACTCAGCCTCAAAAGGCTAATTATCAGGCAGTGCCTCCTAACAACTATGACAGAGAAAATCAGAGGCAAGAACAGGGTCAGCAGCGTCGCCCTAGGCGACAATTCACACCCTACATAGAGTCCAGGGACTCCTTGTTTGACCGCTTGTTAGCGGCAAACCTAATCAACCTGCCAGAGATTCAGACTATAGATCCCAATGCACCCAAGCCTAAGGGGTATAGAGAGGACTTGTACTGTAGGTTCCATAGGCGGCAGGGACATGACCTAAATGCCTGTTGGAAATTTAAGGGCTTGGTGCAAGACCTAATTGATAACAAGACCCTAGCGATGGATAATCCCATCGCACCAAGCAATCAACAAATGGAGGTCTTCAAAGACCCCTTGCCTGCTCATGCTCCGTAGGCAAAGACCCTACAAGTTAACGAGGTCACACAGAACTACCCCATGCAGGGATACGTAGGGATGATCAGTATAGTGACTCGGAACAGGAGGTATCCGAGCATGAATGCTCCTACGAAAGCGATAGGAGAGGTGCCAACAACTTCGCAACCACAATAGCACCTTGCACAACCTCCTCCGCCTAAGCCGGTGGCCACACTTCGGACCAAACTAACTCGGAGTTTGAGGACCACCTCGGCTAGGCTCTCCATATACGAGCTTATACAACAATCTACGCCCCATCGAGAAGCTCTAATGGAGATTTTGAAAGCCATCGAGTTGCAGCCCCATGAGACAAATTCTTTCAACAACTTTGTGGGGCATGTAAAATGATGCACTGAGCCGGTCATCACATTTTGAGAAGATGAATTAAGATCAGTGACTGATGACATGGCGGATCCACCCCTGCACGTTATCGCGCGGGTCAACGGGATCCCATACAAGAGGGTGTTGATAGACACTGGCTCGTCCAACAACATCATCACAACTGTGGCTCTCAAGCATTTGAAGTTGCCCGCATCTCACATCACAGCTTCCACCTACACTCTGTGAGCATTCAATGATGCAATCTGCTCGACAGTCGGCACAATAGTCCTACCAATCCAAGTGGGACAAAAGACCATACCCACATTGTGCCACGTATTGGAGGGTGAGATGGCCTACAACATCTTGCTGGGTCGGCCATGGATCAGGGACATGAAGTGTGTCCCTTCGATAGCTCACCAATGTTTAAAGTATACATTTGAAGGGGAGGTGCATGTAGTCCCGACGGACTTAGAACCCTTCAAGTATTGTAATGCGGTGCAGCTGATGCCGCAATCGACCCTGCCATCAATGCATTTGGATTTTTAGTTAAATCCATCTAAACAGGGTCCGATTCCGTAGGCATCCCCATTAACAAGTTCTTCAAAATCCCAGTCGGGTTCATCTTCATCATCTGGTCCTCCACCAACGACGTCATCTATGGGGGCCAAACAGAAGGACAAAGGGAAGAAACCCCTGGAAGAGGCAAAACCTTTGGAAGAGACATTGCCATCAGTATCAACTATCTCTACTGAGGAGATGCCTAGCCGGATGGAAGTCGAGGCTTCTGGCCCACCCGACATGGAGTGGACTCAAGGAGAACTTCCATTCCCTCCCCCTCAACCACCAACGATCACCGTTGAAATGGCCAATACGGGCCTGGGGGAGTATCTGGTGTGGAATATTGTAGCAACACCCGCACTAGAGTCCATGCAGGACATGGGGAGACCTCGCCTTCCCATTGGCACTATTGTTCCCCTAGGCTACCCATCGAACCAGAAAAACTTTGTGTATGGGGGCCTTGATCATGGCATTGCACCATGCACGCAAGAGGACGAAGACGAAGAGCCTTTTGCTGAAAATGTCAACTATTTGTCTAACCCAGACTTTGCTCTGAGATACCTTGGCCAATGCAATTGGCACGGATATGGGTTAGGCCGATATGAGCAAGGGATACGTGTTCTTTGCCAACCAAGATACCAAATGCCATATGACAAGTCAGGAGTAGGGTTCAACCACCCCCTCCCTTTGGACATCTTGGTGGAGAACATGCAAGGCCTAGGGATAGGCAACAAGGGGGGATTGGCATCAGATCCATATGCCAACCCTAACACCACATATACATTGAGGGATTATCTCCCATTAATGACAATCAACCTTGTTGGCTCTAACAATCCCTTCCCTTCGCTCGAGAGAGGAGAAAGCTCGAGAGCTCATTTTCAAGGAAGGTCTAGACAATGTCAAGAAGGGTCCTCGGAGGATGAGTCGGAGTATGAACCAACATCGTATGACCCCTTCGAATCAGATAGCGATCACTCACAGGTGATCCCCATGGATGAATATCAAGAAAGCCTCTTGACAATGTTCCCCCTGGATGCTCCCATCGAGCAAGCGTCGCTCCAAGGAAATCAAGTCCCCCCACAGAGAGCGGAACAACCTAGGTGGGACCACATTAATTTGCTTGAGCAAGGCGAGCCTTTAATACCGCAAGCAGTCGGAGCCAACGAAGGCCTTTGGATCTCTGATAGTGATTATGAAGATGAAACAGAGATGGCATATCTTAATCACATGCGGCAGATGCAGCATCGATGCCCCTTGGAGATTAACGACATATTTGAACAATTAAACATAGTGCCAGGGCATGAGTGGTACGTAGACCCAATGCGGTGGGACCAAGTGTTGGATCCGCTACTCTGGGCATACGAAGAGCACCTTCCACCTAGAGACCCTATAGTGACATCAGTGCCGAGGGTAGACCCTATCTTCCTATCCGCACATAGGGCCGATCCATTCGTGCCCGTCCCTCTAGAGCCAGATCCAAAGCATCGAGAGCATCCAGGATGTCCGAGTAACCACACCCATGGTAATGGAGACCAAAATCATTTCATCAACATGATCTCCATTGATTTAACCGCCCCCATCCATAATCCGGCCGATCCGGCATAGTCATTGTATCTAGACATAGATGCCATAGACTGGGATCGCATCAATTCCCCTCCATCCCCATTCGAGTATTGGCCTTTCGGTGAAATGCTCCATTTTACCCCTGGGCCAACTCAGGATATCTGCCATGCTGAAGAGGGACCCGAGGTTCCTAACGATGATCTAAACTCAGCAAATGATATCCACTTGATCCCAACTCCACATCAGTTGGAAGACGGATCCCACATGTCGGTCGAGGAGACGACTGACGTAGACATCGGCTCAGATCCAATGAATCCACAGATCATCAAGTTGGGGGTAAGTTTATCCCCCGAAGAGCAAGCCGACTACATTGCCCTTCTCAAAGAGAAGAAGGAGGTTTTTGCATGGTCATACAAAGACATGTCGGGGCTAGACCCGTAGCTAGTCACGCATAATCTAATGCTTGATCCGACAGTCAAGCCAGTTAAGCAGAAACTATGCAAGATGCACCCAACAGTGGCCTTAATGGTCAAAGATGAATTGCAAAAGCTATTGGATGCATAGTTTGTCATCTACGTGGATTATCCACCATGGCTGTCCAACATGGTGCCCATCAAAAAGCCCGATGGGAGGATTCGCATATGCACTAATTTTTGAGATCTAAACAAAGCGAGTCCTAAGGATGATTTCCCCTTGCCGAGCATCGATGCATTGGTAGACGCTACAGTGGGTCACGAAATGCTTTCCCTCATGGATGGTTTCTCGGGATACAATCAGATTTGTATCAATCCCGAGGACCAGCTAAAAATGGCGTTCACAACGCCTTGGGGAACATTTTGTTATAAGGTCATGCCTTTTGGCCTTAAAAATGCTGGCGCCACCTACCAACGTGCCATGACATACATCTTCCATGATTACATGCACAAGACTTTGGAAGATTACATGGATGATTTGTTGGCCAAATCTCTTTTGCGCCCGGATCATCTCGGTGACTTAAGCAAGATCCTCGATCGCCTCATGGAGCATAAAGTCAGATTGAATCCCAAGAAGTGCATTTTTGGCATCACATCTAGAAAGCTCTTGGGTTTCATAGTCTCAAAATGAGGCATCGAGGTGGACCCAAACAAAGTCAAGGCAATCCTTGAAATGGTTCCCCCAACTACCATCAAGCAGCTCAGAAGCCTGCAAGGAAAGGTCGCATCGATCAAGCGCTTCATAGCGCAGCTATCTGACAAGTGCCGACCAATGAACAAGTTATTGCACAAGGGGGTAGCATTTCACTGGGATGACGAGTGCCAATCAGCCTTTGACGACATCAAACAATACTTGGCTTCGCCGCCAGTATTGGCACCACCTAGACCAGGAGTGTCATTCTACTTATACATCTCAGCTACTGAGGTGGCACTGGGAGCCATGTTAGCCTAGAAGAACGAACTTCATAGAGAACAGGCTACTTACTATCTTAGCCGCACCCTGGTCAGCTATGAACTTAACTATGCATACGTTGAAAAACTCTGCTTGGCAGTGGTGTTTGCTACCAAAAAGCTATGCCATTACATGCTGAGCAACAAGACGTATGTTGTGTCTAAGGAGAATCCATTGCGGTACATGATGAGTCGTACTTATCATAGTAGTCGCACGGCAAAATGGATCATGTTGTTGATGAAATTTGACATAGATTTTATCGGACAGAAATCCATAAAAGGTCAGGTCATAGCCGATCAACTAGCAGAGGCTCCTCTCGAAGACGACCAGCCTCCGACTATAGAACTACCCGATGATGGGGTCTTCCATGTCTCAGAATCTCCAGATTTTGACGAGCCTGAGTCACAGGCCGACATAACCCTATTTTTTGATGGTTCTAAATGTGAGCAAGGTGGTGGCATGGGAATAGTATTCTTCACACCGCAGGGTGCTCCAATGCCCCTGTCATTTAAATTAAATTTCCCATGCACCAACAATAATGCAGAGTATGAAGCCTTGCTCATAGGTCTTTAGACAACAATCACCATGAACATTAAACGATTGAACATCTTTGGTGATTCGTTGTTAATCGTCAATCAAGTCAAAGGGGTATTCCAATGCAAATGCCCAGTTCTGTAGGCCTACAAAGCCCTTGTGGACAAATTCCTGGCAAAGCTTGAATGGTACGACATCGAGGCACTCCCTCGATCATCGAATCATTTTGTGGACACTATGGCCTCTTTGGGGTCGCTAATCCCGCAAGACATTTCTGGTGATATGACAACCATTCAAGTCAAAACACTATCACAATCAGTGATGGAGCGAGCAAGCTTTGATTTAACGCTAGGAATCCACTTGATCCAGATTGAGCCATCCATGGACAGGTTCTCTCGAATCCACGATCGTCTAAAACACACCAACTGGGGGTCCTTGTTCTCCCCTACTCCCCTTAATAGCAACACAACGCTATTCTTACAAGTTCTCTCCCACTCAGCTTTTGCTAGGGATGAACTTCAAGAGGGACTGGCTATTCATACCATCGAGGCTTCGGATCAGTAGGATTGGTATTCCCCCATAAGGGACTACCTCAAGTTAGGTAACCTCCCGCTTGGATTGACGCATGCCACAAAATGAGCACTCAAGCAGAAAGCGGCAAAGTATGTCTTGTTAGGAGACATTTTGTACCATCATAGCTATGAAGGAATCCTCCTTCGTTGCTTAGACCAACAGGAGTCTGCTTGGGCAATCACCCAAGCACACGATGGTACATGCGATGGCCACTTTAGCGGTATGGCCATCGCAAAGCGCATTCTTTGCATGGGCTATTATTGGCCATCTTTAGAGCGAGATTGTTGCGCGTATGTCAGGAAGTGCGTGAAGTGTCAACACCATGCTAATTTGACACACGTACCTTCCCAAGCCTTGCAACCGATCCAGTTGGCTTGGCCATTTTCATAGTGGGGCTTAGATCTCATCGAAAATATCTCCCCTACGTCGTCCAGCCGTCACACGTTTATCATAACGGCCACAGAGTATTTCACCAAGTGGGTGGAAGCGGTTCCGCTAACCTCTACGACTGGACCCCGCATTGTGGAGTTCATTTTGCATAACATCATATGTCATTTTGGTATTCCATCCAAGATAATCTCGGATAATGGGACGTCATTCAAGAACAAATATGTGCATGCTTTGACCACAAAGTACAAAATTCAGCACAGTTTTTTGACACCCTATTATCCATAGGCAAATGGGCAAGCAGAGGCATCAAACAAAATGCTAGTTGCTATCCTTAAAAAGATAGTCGCAGACAGTCATAAGGATTGGCACATCCAAATCCCACTTGCCCTATGGGCTTATCGCACTAGCATTTGGACGCCCACCGGGGCCACTCCATTTTCGCTCATGTATGGCTCCGAGGTAGTCATGCCTCTCAAGTTGGAGATTCCCTCCCTACGCATATCAATGCAAGAGTTCATCGATGATGACACTACGCGACAGGCCCGGTTAGACCAGCTTACGTTGCTTGACGAACAATGCATTAATGCTCTCGAGCATTTACGTATCTATCAAGAGTGAATAAAGAATGCATACATGAAAGTTCACTTGCGGGACTTTCGGATTGGTGACTTGGTCTTAAAAGAAAACCAACAAAACTCTAGTTTGCCATCCCTGTAGACACCAAAACAACACCAATCCGATTATGTGACTGCAAACACTGATCGCATTGACACACACAGCCCCAAGGGCAGCCCCTAGAGGTTAAACAATGGTCCTAACCACTCTCACAGTAGTTTTGGGAGGTCAGAGATCAATTTGGCACCTTCTAGGCACTTTGCTCAGAATCCGTCCCTCCCTGGGACGAATTCAAAATGGGATCCGTCCTCCCCTGGGACGAATACAGAATCCGCTCCAGGGTGGGACGAATTCCGGGTTTGACGGGCAAAAAGTCAAATCTTGACAAATGGCAGCTCGGATCCGCCACTTAACGCCTCCTTCATTTCATGGGAGTGTGGGTGAGCATTTTCGAGCATTAGAGGTTGTTACAGGGGCAGTCATGAAGCCCCTAATCAGGGAGGAATCTTCCCTCCCCTGGAAGGGCATGGCTGCCATGTG
Source organism: Wollemia nobilis (assembly GCA_028583015.1). Lineage (NCBI taxonomy): Eukaryota > Viridiplantae > Streptophyta > Pinopsida > Araucariales > Araucariaceae > Wollemia > Wollemia nobilis. The sequence continues at coordinate 76,546 of JAQPPZ010000367.1, forward strand.
GCGCCTCTGCATGCTCATCCCAAGAGACCTCCAGGTCTATAAATTGGTGAGTTTCCTCACCCTAAAATACACAGAGAAGGAGCATTTTGGAGCAACGAAGTGTTGTCATTTTGCTTTCACACCTATTCCCCTTTTGAATTGTGCCTTTCACATCCTTGATCTCTTTTGGAGAAGAGGTCATTGGGTGGTCATTGGAAGCACAAATCCGGAACCAAACCCGACATTTGGCCATAGTATCCCACCCAATTTGTCGACAACACATTACAAGAGATTTTGGGCCCATCCCAAGTGGATTGGTGCCGAAATCAGGTTCCAACGGTGGGCGGCCCGCCCGGGCGCCCTCGCACTACTGCGAGCCTAATCTTCCTTTTTAGGAACGATTGGGGATTCATGGCAGATTGTTCTTTTTGTCATTTTTTTATTTTGCATTCCATCTTATGCTGCTTAGATAGCTTGTAATTCTGATTTCGTAATGCTTTGATCAAATCTTATCATGTTTTATCGCTTTTGTTGTCCTCACTAACTTGCAGGTAGCAGCATCAAATTCCCATTGATGGAGGCCAAATTGGGGAAATCTGACCATCTGGGTCTTCCCAAAATGCCTCCAATTAGCTAACCCCAAGTTTGCAGGTCTTTTGGAGCTCCCTAGATGCGACATTTTGGGCAGTATCACTTCGACGCTTTGTTGCAGGTGAATTCGTTCTACCCCGGAGCGAATTACAGTCGAATCCGTCCCTCCCCGGAGCGAATTCAAATCGGTGAGGAATTTCTTGACTGTTTCTTTTGCAATGCCTTCTTGGTGATGTTTCTATGTCCTTGCCAAGTTTTCATGTCATTTGGATAAGTTTTAGTTACAGTTTAATTCATTTTCTCATCCGCTTATTGTAGGCTTGAGGATCGCATTGCTTTGTCTTATTTGCAGGTGCTACTAACGGTTTCTTGTTCCTTTGAACATAGGGTCTAAACATCGGAGGGGCAGCAAGGAATCAACACTCGTATACACAAGCGGCGACGACATTTGGTCCGCCCATCTTACATGTGGGCACGCGAAAGAGGGATGGCTTTCCATTGATGTGACCAAGAGACAAGTTTGATGCTCCTCGCCCCTAAAAGGGGAGGAAGCGAATTGTAACCGAATTTGAAATACATCAATAAAAGAAGAGGGTTGTTTCATTCCATTTGGGTTCCAATTTGTCTATGCTTTCTCCATTTTTACGCATTTTTAATTCGTAGCATCAAGTTTAGTTTCGTTCTTGCATCGTACTTGGAGTTTTTCCCTTTTTGTTTCCGTATCCTCGTGCTTTCAGTGGCGATCACGGTGGGACCTAGTCCTCTATTTTTAAGATCTGAGATCTGATCAAAATTTGTTGTTTTGCTTGTAGGTACCAAGTTTTTGGATGCGGGACTGCTGTTCGTTCCAGCCTGAGGCGGATACAGGTCTGTAATTCGTCCTTCCCAGGGATGAATTGGAATCCACCTGACCCTGTGATGAATTCAGTACTATAATTCATTCCTCCCTGGGATGAATCTTTGTCTACGCAGTTTCAGGATAGAAACTCAGAATCAGCAGATTTGGGCAGGGGCAAGGTAAGAACTCTGAACTTTTCCTGTCTTTTTTTGTTTTTAGTTTTCTATTTTTCATAGATTACTTGTTTGCTTAGGGAAAGTAGTTCTCCTTTGCTATTTGCTTGTTTCATTTTGCAAAAATAAAAAGAACCCCACACATCACGTGGCATCATAAAAACCAAGGAGCTGGTCGTAAAACCCTAGCCCTTGATCAAGACCAACGGTGGATTTCATCACCACCTTGGCTTGATTTTTGCATCCATTTACCCCGATTGTCACTGTTGCTAGACGTAAATCCTGATGAAAGCTGACCGAGTGTCGTTGGGGTGATTCCCAGCACGTGAGGATAAGTCTTCTATGGTAGGTGTCATAAATAGGGCAATCCCCCTTTCGTACCGCCTATGTTCCACGTACCATCTGCTCTCACGTACCTATAGTTTCCCTCACGTAAGGGCGGGTATATAGAGAGGTTGGTATATCGGCCTGGCAATGGTATATCGAAGGGGCGACCATTTATGGGAGTCATAAGAGCCATCATTTGCATTTAAACGTTCTTTACAAAAACCTTCAAAAACAAAAACAAAAATAAAAAACACACTAAACCAGGTTTAGGACACACCATCAATCTTTAAACGAGATAATCATCGCTTTGTGTATGTGTGTGTTCATTTATGCTTAGTGTAACATAAAAAATCATAAACAAAAGATAAAAATCTACATAGCTTGTAGAGGGACATCGTCATGGTGTTCACCCGTAGCCAAGCCCAATCACGGGTGGACGCTACGGAGAATGTCCAAGGGGGCACCAGTCGCCTCCGGTACAGCCCCAAGGATTTGGTCATACCACCTTGGCGGCCTGACACACAAGGCAGTCCCCTCCGTGCCCTGATGGAATGGGACTATAGGGGCACCCCTTTTAGGGACACCCCCTGCCAGCACAACACCCAACACACACCCTTTCAGGAGGGGTACCCTCGTAGGAGGGCTCCCTTAGATACTCACTATGAGTGGCCACCGCGCGATGAAGTGCTAGAATGGCAGGGGGTCCATAAGGGGGGGCCACATGATTATTCCATCCCTCCTGTACCCCGCATCACTGTTAGCAACAACCAATCAAATCCAGAGCACAAGGATCTTCAGGCGGGGCGAGCCAACTTCGCCCGTCCCTTTTTCACTTATGAAAGAGAGCATGAGGAAGACCCCTACCTTCCTCAAGAGCAATGTACAATGTGGGAGCAATGCGCTTCTGCACCTGCTAGCTATCAGGATCACCTACCGAGGCCAAAGCCTCGAGGGAATGCCGCTACCCCCAACAAAGGGAGGTGGCCTATAGAGATCTCGGATCACCATGATCGAGATAGATATGTAGGAGAGGCATCTAACCCTTCTAGACATGAGACGGTGGGACAAACTATCTTAGAATCTGCCAAACATGTCGCCCGTCGAGCGCAACTCACGCTACTTGAGCTAGAGCGACAGCAGTTAGAACAACTGTATCTTCTAAATAAAGAGTGCATTCAGAGCCAGAAGGATGAGTTGTTCCAACACACTATGCAGGCGAGGACTCCAACCCCTCACACGCATAAGACAAAACATTATGAGAGGCACAACCCCTGGGTGCGAGACAGGTCTCCGCGACCTTATCGAGCACCACCCCGACGCCTCCTAGACCTGAGCGGGAGGCCACTCCTAGAACCAATGATGGGTGCCTTCCTCAGGCACCCACCCAGGTTCATGGGCCACCCTCAGAAATCCCTCAAGAAGCCTCTGAGGAATCCGAGCACGAAGAAGAGCGGGATGAAATGCCATACCAAGGCATGGGGGGTGCTATCCGGCCACCCCTCCCAAGGCCCCAAGTTCCCTACAACCTGCAACGGGGACAAACCAACGAGGAGGAGTTCAAATCCCCCGATACATGCAATGCACTGCTAGAGCGCTTAGAGTTGGTAGAGACCAAAATTTTGGGGCCCCAAAAGCCCAACTTACGTGAGGCTCCTCTTGAAGAGGATCAGCCTCTGACCATCGAGCTACCCGAGGACGGGGTCTTCCATGTCTCAGAATCGCCAGATTCTGATGAGCCCGACTCACTGGCCAAAGATGAGTCAAACTATGAGGTAGCACCATGGGATCCATTCGAATCTGACAGCAATCACTCACAAGTGATTCCCATGGATGACTATCAAAAGAGCTTAATGGCAATATTCCCCTTAGAGGCGCCAGTTGAGCAAGCGCCACATCATGGAAATCAGGTCCCCCTGCAAAGAGCGAAACAACCCCATTGGGACCACATCAATATGCTCGAACAAGAGGAACCGCATATGTCACAAGCAGCCATCGGAGCCAATGAAGGTTTATGGATCTCCGACAACGCTTATGAGGATGAAACTGAGATGGAATATCTCAATCATGCGCGACAACATCATCACCCCCTAAACATTGAAGAACTATTTGGACAACTAGGCATAAGGCTAGGGCATGAGTGGTGCGTTAACCCAGCGTAGTGGGCTCAAGTGCTGCATCCGCTACTTTGGGCATACAGAGATCAACTTCCGCCTAGAGACCCCATAGCTATATCAGTGCCGAGGGCGGACCCTCTCCTCCTCTCCATGCATAGGGCCGATCCATTTATGCCCATACCTCCAGAGCCAGATCCGGAGCACAAAGATCATCAAGCTGGTGGTACCTCTATCCCCTGAAGAGCCATAGTCCAAACCAAAAAGCTCCAAGGATTATCGCAATCGCTTGGTCAAAACCCAAAAGCTCCAAGGATTCTCGCAATCGCTTGGTCAACCCAAAAAGCTCCAAGGATTCCCATAATCGCTTGGTCATCCCCAAAAGGCCCCAAAGGTGTCCATGACCCCTTTGGTCAACCCAAAAGCGCCCCAACGGTGCCCATAAATGATGCATGAGCATCCAACAAAATGTGGGAAATTTTATTTTTTTCCTAAATTTTAGTGCATTTTTTCGGGGCCATAACTTCTCAACCGTAGCTCCGATTGATGTGAAATTTGACAGGGAGCTAGTTGGGAGATTTTTAAACAAATATGACTCCCTAGAGTCCTATTTGCCCTGAAAATCCAGTTTTTGGGGCCAAATTCCATCATCTAGTGCCCCGAAATTAGGTTTCAAAATTACTCACCTAATTTTTTATGTTTTTTGAGTTGTTCGAAGGTTAATATCTCCTAAAGTATTTAGAGTTAGGACTTGAAACTTTATTTTTGGCTTATCTATTGTAAGAGGGATGCGCACCCCAATTTTGGGCCCCATCCGACTCATTTCAGTTTTTAGGGTTTTTTTTGGCTATATAGCCACAGAATGAGGGTTTGTGAGGTAATATTTTCCAAGTTTTGAATGAGAATTGCTTTGAGCAAGCTTGGATCTCCATCAATAAACCCTTTGGTCAAACCAAAAAGCTCCAAGGATTATCGCAATCGCTTGGTCACCCCAAAAAGCTCCAAGGATTATCGCAATCGCTTGGTCACCCCAAAAAGCTCCAAGGATTATCGCAATCACTTGGTCACCCCAAAAGCTCCAAGGATTATCGCAATCGCTTGGTCACCCCAAAAAGGCCCCAAAGGATTCTCGAAATCCCTTGGTCACCATCAAGAAAATTCAAAAACAACAAAAACCATCAAAATCTCAAAAAAAAAATTTGCATCTCATTCTCATGCAAACTTCATCAATCAAAACACTACATAATAGCTGCATTAACCATCACATCCATATATCGCATATTTGTTGATCATAGAAGTCAAAGGCACCATGGACTGTCATTACTTGGCAAGCATACCATTTTTCACATTTTCCATCTTGCAAACAATACAACACAAATAAACGTCATCCATTATTTTTGCCATATCATAATCAGTTGTCGTCTAAATGTATCAAGAGTTTTTATCATTCAGCTGTCTTTAAATTCCTAGCCAAGAACTGTACAAAGTCAAACTGATGTTACAAAGGTAGAGTCATACTTGAAATACACCTTGTTACGTAGCATCCCATCACAACTTAAAACACATAAAACAACTCCCAAGTTGTGTGAACGAAAGATGAAACCTGTAAAGCAATCCAGGTTACCATAAGTGAAACATTTATCTTGCTCATCCCCCTATGCGAATGACCCCAAGAATGTTGAGAGTTGGCAAAAGGACAAGCATCCTCCCTACCCAATTCCCCAAGAATCCCAAGTTCTCAAAAGTTGCAAAACATCAAAATTTGCACATGTCAAAACTCCAAAAATTTGACATCAAATCCCATAAAGTGCATACATCCAAAAGGCACAAGCAATAGTGATTCTCATCACTCCCAAATCCAAATCCCTTGCTCAAAAGAAAAAAAAAAATAATTATATAACAAAAATAAACAAGTGATTTTCATCATTATAAAGAGCAAGTATCCCAATACAATTGAAGAAAAGAAGGGAGTTGAACTTGAATCCCTGGAACTCTCAGCATTCAGAAGGTCATGAGATAAACCTCAGTATCGGTTTGGTTGATAGCCTATCGGTCACTCGTGGCAAACCTCCCGCATGACGATATATCTGTCGCATTAACTTGTGTGCAGATCAATGTTTGCATGTGGATGAGCTAGCTTATGGTATCCTAGATTGCACCGTAGATTAATCTGACTAAATACAACAAAGGAGTTAGTGGAGCTAATTAGGTGATCCTCAGTATAGGTTTGGTTGACAGCCTATCTAGCACTGGCGGTATCCTGACAAATGCCACATCAACGAACTCAATTGCACACACAGGGATGTGAAATAACTTGGTCAAAGACAAGTCCGATTCATACCTTGTTCAAAGTCTTGTCAGATAAAAGTACAACCTTGGCTAGTTAGTTAAAACATCTGAATCTCAGGAAAACCTAACTACATTCTAAACCAACTGTACTATCTTTTCAAGCTTTACTTCACCATCAGCAAATACAAAAATAACATACAAGAAAAGACATGTATGCCTACAAAGCTATTCACCGTAGCAATCGCCTAGGACAAAAAGCCATAAAGTTCTGCATAGTCTATGGTGCGACTACCAAACATCACAAATTCAATCCATCCATTCCATCTGCATATCATATAAATTAGAAACATTTGTATTCATCAACAACATATGCATTCATCACTATAACTTAACATGCATACATCCATAGTCATCAACCATCATGCATAAAATCAAATCATCACATGCGCATAAACAAAATAAAATCTGTATATATCATCAAAAATGCACCAAAAGCAGCAATAAACTTGCCCGATGAGAGTGCTTTGGCACTTGACATCCCGGGCATGCAAAACAGATGTCGGGGTCACAAATCCTCACTATCCTACTCCCTAAGAAGGCTACCATAGCCGGACCGCTCCACGGGAAGACGGATTTTTGAGAATTTCATCCCCAAACGACGTCAGCAAAAGGGTCAAAAACCCACCCAAAAATAAGTAATAACATTGCCGAACGAAGGCGCCTTCGCGCCTGACATTCTTGGCATCCAAAATAGACGTCGGGGTTATAAATCGTCACCATCCTACTCCCTAAGAAGGCCACCATGGCCGGACCGCTCCACGGGAAGATGGATTTTTGACAATTTCAGCTCCAAACGACGTCGCCAAAAGGGTTAACACCCACCAAAAATAGGTCTAAATGTCGGAAAACTGCACACACATTCAATGCTAAACATCTGACGGCACCCTTACCTAAGTCATCTTGGGTCAAGCGACTCGTCGCTTTTCTCATGAAGGTCATTCCCTCATCGATTCGTCGCTTGAGGGGGTAGTCACACTTAGTCACTAATCAACACACACACACCCAATCATGGAAAATGGCATGCATTCAAAGGATCATTGACAAAGACAATCACGCCCCTGCTTGGGGTAGTAAACAAGCAATAGTCACAAGCTGATCAAATCACTTGGCATTCGTGAATCATGAACTCTAGGTTACCACAGACAAAAGGTTGCGCCCTTTGCCTATTCATGACTGATCAATGTCCAAGCTCAAGTAACACCTCACCGAAAAAGGTTAACACTTGAATTAAGTTCCTTCGCTCGTCAGAAGCAAGGATTCAAGAATGCATGCCCTTTCCATGCTTGGGGCATCAAGAGTTGGTTAGGTTACTAAGAAACCCTAATCATTAGTGCTTTGGTTATCTATTTTTGCTCGTGCTACGCCATGCACAAAGCGCATCCCAAAAAGGGGCATCTGTAGACACCAAAACAACACCAATCCGATTATGTGACTGCAAACACCGATCGCATTGACACACACAGCCCCAAGGGCAGCCCCCAGAGGTTAAACAGTGGTCCTAACCACTCTCACAGCAGTTTTGGGAGGTCGGAGATCAATTTGGCACCTTCTAGGCACTTTGCTCAGAATCCGTCCCTCCCCGGGACGAATTCAAAATGGGATCCGTCCTCCCCTGGGACGAATACAAAATCCGCTCCAGGGTGGGACGAATTCCAGGTTTGATGGGAAAAAAGTCAAATCTTGACAAATGGCAGCTCGGATCCACCACTTAATGCCTCCTTCATATCATGGGAGTGTGGGTGAGCATTTTCGAGCGTTAGAGGCTGTTACAAGGGCAGTCATGAAGTCCCTATTCGGGGAGGAATCTTCCCTCCCCCTGGGAAGGGCATGGCTGCCATGTGGCGCCTCTGCATGCTCATCCCAAGAGACCTCCAGGTCTATAAATTGGTGAGTTTCCTCACCCTAAAATACACAGAGAAGGAGCATTTTGGAGCAACGAAGTGCTGTCATTTTGATTTCACACCTATTCCCCTTTTGAATTGTGCCTTTCACATCCTTGATCTCTTTTGGAGAAGAGGTCATTGGGTGGTCATTGGAAGCACAAATCCGGAACCAAACCCGACATTTGGCCACAGTATCCCACCCAATTTGTCGACAACACATTACAAGAGATTTTGGGCCCATCCCAAGTGGATTGGTGCCGAAATCAGGTTCCAACGGTGGGCGGCCCGCCCGGGCGCCCTCACACTGCTGCGAGCCTAATCTTCCTTTTTAGGAATGATTGGGGATTCATGGCAGATTGTTCTTTTTGTCATTTGTTTATTTTGCATTCCATATTATGCTGCTTAGATAGCTTGTAATTCCAATTTCGTAATGCTTTGATCAAATCTTATCATGTTTTATCGCTTTTGTTGTCCTCACTAACTTGCAGGTAGCAAGCATCAAATTCCCATTGATGGAGGCCAAATTGGGGAAATCTGACCATCTGGGTCTTCCCAAAATGCCTCCAATTAGCTAACCCCAAGTTTGCAGGTCTTTTGGAGCTCCCTAGACGTGACATTTTGGGCAATATCACTTCGACGCTTTGTTGCAGGTGAATTCGTTCTACCCCGGAGCGAATTACAGTCGAATCCGTCCCTCCCCGGAGTGAATTCAAATCGGTGAGGAATTTCCCAACTGTTTCTTTTGCAATGCCTTCTTGGTGATGTTTCTATGTCCCTGCCAAGTTTTCATGTCATTTGGATAAGTTTTAGTTACAGTTTAATTCATTTTCTCATCCGCTTATTGTAGGCTTGAGGATCGCATGCTTTGTCTTATTCGCAGGTGCTACTAACGGTTTCTTGTTCCTTTGAACGCAGGGTCTAGACATCGGAGGGGCAGCAAGGAATCAACACTCGTATACACAAGCGACGATGACGTTTGGTCCACCCATCTTACATGTGGGCACGCGGAAGAGGGATGGCTTTCCATTGATGTGACCAAGAGACAAGTTTGATGCTCCTCGCCCCTAAAAAGGGAGGAAGCGAATTGTAACCAAATTTGAAATACATCAATAAAAGAAGAGGGTTGTTTCGTTCCATTTGGGTTCCAATTTGTCTATGCTTTCTCCATTTTACGCATTTTTAATTCGTAGCATCAAGTTTAGTTTCGTTCTTGCATCGTACTTGGAGTTTTTCCCTTTTTGTTTTCGTATCCTCGTGCTTTCAGTCCCATCTAAGGGACAAGTTCGTGGAAAATTGGTTAGGTCCATATGTAATTGATAGCAAAATAAGACCTAGAACATACCGGCTAGCCTCTCTTGATGGAATCAAGGAACTAGAACCCTTGAACATCAGTCACTTGCGGCAATTCCATATTTAAAGGAGCCATAGCCCACCCAAAAAGCTCCAAAGATTCCCATAATCGCTTGGTCAACCCAAAAAGCTCCAAGGATTCCCATAATAACTTGGTCAACCCAAAAAGCTCCAAGGATTCCCATAATCTCTTGGTCAACCCAAAAATCTCCAAGGATTTCCATAATCACTTGGTCAACCCAAAAAGCTCCAAGGATTTCCATAATCACTTGGTCAACCCAAAAAGCTCCAAGGATTCCCATAATCGCTTGGTCAACCCAAAAAGCTCCAAGGATTCCCATAATCGCTTGGTCAACCCAAAAATCTCCAAGGATTCCCATAATCGCTTGGTCAACCCAAAAAGCTCCAAGGATTCCCATAATCGCTTGGTCAACCCAAAAAGCTCCAAGGATTTCCATAATCGCTTGGTCAACCCAAAAAGCTCCAAGGATTTCCATAATCGCTTGGTCAACCCAAAAAGCTCCAAGGATTTCCATAATCACTTGGTCAACCCAAAAGGCTCCAAGGATTCCCATAATCGCTTGGTCAAAAACAAGAAAAATTCAAAAACAATATAATCATCAAAAATAACAAAAATTTGCATCTCATTTCCATGCATACACAACATCGTCATAACAGTACAGAGCTCTTTTGCATCTCATATGCATACTCACAAACATCAATCCCTCAAAAATACAAAAATATATCGTTGCATACATTGCATATTTGTGGTCATATAGGTCGCAGCACCATAGACTGTCATTACTTGGCAAAAACCATCATCTTCCACATTTTTCGCTTTATCAATAGTTCATCACCTATAACCACCATTCACGTTATTCTCCCACATCATAGTCAGTTGTTTCTAATGTATTGAGATTTTTTGTCATTCAGTCATCATTAGTTGTCTAGCCACATACTGTACCAATTCAGACAGATTTTACACAGGTAGAATATACTTGGATCACACCTTATTACGTAGCATCCCAGCACAAGTTAAAACATATAACAAAATTCCCAAGTTGTGTGAACAAAAGATGAACCCTGCAAAGCAATCCAGGTCACCATAAGCGAAATGGTTATCTTGCTCATCCCCCTGTATGAATGAACCCAAGAATGCTGAGAGTTGGCAAAAGGACAAGCATCCTCCCTACCCAATTCCCCAAGAATCCCAAGTTCTCAAAAGTTGCAAAACATCAACAATTTGCAAACGTCAAAACTCCAAAAAATTTGACATCACAACCAAAGTGCATACATCAAGGAAAGCACATAAAATAGTGATTCTCATCACTCCATATCCTAATCCCTTGCTCAAAAAAAAAAAAATACAAAAATAAACAGTGATTTTTATCACTACAAAAGAGCAAGTATCCCAATACAATTGAAGAAAATAAGGGATTTGAACTTGAATCCTTGGAACTCTCAACATTTCAATAGGTCATGAGGCAAACCTCAGTACCGGTTTGGTTGATAGCCTATCGATCACTGGTGGTAAACCTCCCGCATGATGATATATCTATCACATTAACTTGTGTGCAGATCAATGTTTGCATGTGGATGAGCTAGCTTATGGTATCCTATGATAGCACCTCATCTTAATATGCCTAAATACAACAAAGGAGTTAGTGGAATTAATTAGGTGATCCTCAGTACAGGTTTGGTTGACAGTCTATCTGGCACTGGCGGTATCCTGACCAACACCACATAAATGAACTCAATTGCACATAGAGGGATGTGAAATAACTTGGTCCAAAACAAGTCCGATTCATACCTTGGTCAAAAGTCTTGTGAGATAAAGTACAGTCATGGCTAGTTAGTTAAAACATCTGACTCTCAGAAAACCTTAACTACATTTGAAACCACCTTGCTATATTTTATTCTTGCCATACCAAAAAAAAAAAAAACATGTATGCCTACAAAGCTATTCACCGCAGCAATCGCCTAGGACAAAAAGCCATAAAGTTCTAAAACAGTCTATGGTGTGCCTACCAAACATCACAAATTCAATTCATCCATTCCATTTGCATATCATATCAATTACAAACATTCACATTTTAGCACAACATATGCATTCATCACTATAACTTAACATGCATACATCCATATTCATCAATAATCATGCATAAAATCAAATCATCACATGCGCATAAACAAAATAAAGTCTGTATATATATATAAGCAAAAATGCCCGCAAGCTACAAAGAGCTGCTCCTATGACCTTGCACCAAAATCCAAAATCTCAAAACCCCCAAGCCTAAGGCGTCGGCCACCGTGATCACGTAGGATCGATGCGACGGGAACTACCCCCCGTGGTATGGTCCTATGGGACCCCTCAGGGCAGCTGTTGCTAGCCCCTGCATCATGCCTACTACCCCCTCCCTCATCCAATCGCCTACGACGAGATGATGCTGACTGCTCAATATCACTGCCCCTCGTCCGAAGTGAAGACCCACCTCTCGAGGGCTCAGGTAACCTCCCACCGAGGCGGATAATATCTCCCTCCATATCCATCTAATGTCGAGACCAATATATCTCTCATCGCAACCACTCTGCCTCCCATCGATGGTAGTAAGCTACTGCATCATCATGTTGCACCAGCTACGTCCGTAGGAGATCCCTCTCCTATGCAGCATTGGTGTCCCCCTCCCCTTAGTGGTGCACAATGAATGCACTCTCTCACTCCGCTAGCTGATCCCATAGGAGATCCCTCTCCTACAAAGCTTCCCCCAACTCCTCATCCCATATTCGTAGCAACTCTGCCAACTATTCAATCTCCATGTGTAGCCCAGACTTTGTGTCCTTCGCTTTCGCCTGAGGCATAGGCATATCTAGAACAACAGCCTACTCTGGCTCCCACTGCTATGTGATGTCCTACATCTCCAACTGATCTAGAACTCCCACATCCTCATCCTCCACCTCCACCATATCTGCATCCTCCCGAGGAGCTCCCCAAGCATCTCTTGGTGCCTCGGCACCCTCCGCCCATGGCTACTACCTTCATGCCTCCCAGTGGCCCCTCTCCTTGCCATTGCTGTAGTACCCACCACTGGTCATACTCTGTGGTCATCTCGACTTCATCCACATCTGGGATGTCGATCACTGCATCTAAATCCTCACCTAGTGGTGCGATGACCGATCGATCCAGAGTCCTCTCGTCCCCCGACGCCGATAGACCATGGGCTCACTAGGCAACCCTTGGCACACCCTAAACTATCGTGTCACCCGGTTGTAAGGGAAGAACTCATGCTCGGTCCCGTGCCACCCAATCAACCATCGCTCCCTACATACCCGTCGGAGCCACTCTCTAGCCTTTGGCCAGGCTGGACAATCCCGATAAGGGTGCCAAGACACCTCCCCTGGAGTAAGCCTAGCGAAGGCATCGACATAGTGCCCTATAACACCTGCCCACCGTCGACTCTATCCTTGCTCCTTAGACCGCCGCCATAGAGCCGCATAACCGATATCCTTATCCGCCATCTCCACCTACATCATCCACAGCAACCCCCTTGGTATCTCCACCACTATGTGCTGCCAACCCCAGCTCTGTAGCAGATAGCTATAGTTGATCCCCTTTTACCTCTGGTAGCGGACCTCATATAGCTCCCCATAGAGCTGCGCCAGCAGCGTCTGTCCCCATCTCAGGACCAATGGCTCTTGCATCGAACACTCCACCAGCCAATAGACCACATCCAACAAGTTCCACGGGAACCTCGCACCTGATGAGTCAGGTAGAAGCATGTTGGAAATGAGGCCCATAAGCAATGCGTGCCTCACTCCCAACACCCCCCTCTCAAACCACCATCGAACCAGAATCCCGCCCATTTGGCAGTCAACCTCTGCCATCTCCACTGGACCATCCACCCCCAACTCCTCCCCGTGCCCGAAGCATCGTATCAACACCACTATACGTTGATCCCATGACGTCGTCTTGATTGGTAGTCCGTCTATCGAAATCCGCAGAAGCCGATAGACATCCTCCAAGGTCACTGTCATCTCCCCTGTTGGGAGATGGAAGGTGTTGGTCCAAGGATCCCACAGGTTGATCAGGGCCATCAAATAGGCCCGATACCCAACCACAGGCTCTAGTCAAGCTACTTTCTTGAGCCCAAGGGCATCAAGCCACTCCTAGTCAGCCACAGTCAGCGCCCCCCGCACTTCCATGAAAGCAGTAGGTACACGATACCGACTCTTCTAAACATGCAAAAGAAAAAAACACAAAAACATTCAATTAAAAAAAAAAAATTATTTCTTCACCTAGGTTTTAACTACGTTTTCCGCTCAGTTTTAAGCTAAGTCTTGGTTTGTGTTTAGCTCAATTTTAGGTTTTCAATTTTAATTTTGAAAAGCAACATAACAAAGAAAATTAAACAAATCACTTGCAGTTTTAAAACATATAACAAAAGCAATAACGCTAAGGAGCACTTATTGGTCTCGCTTCGACTCCGCCGCTCGATCCGGTTTGTGCACTAGTGTTAGGAGAAATTCAGCAGCGCTTCGCTTCATAGAATTGACCTCCTCCTCCTCAGAGCTCCAAATCGCTAGAAAAAACAAGTGTAAATGAGCCCAAAACCTAGTTTTGGCCTTTAAATAGGCTTTTTGAGTCTGTAATCGTTCCTCCCTGGAATGAGCACTCTTGTTAGCACTCATTCCACCCTGGGATGAATACTACATAGGAATTCATCCCACCCTAGAACGAATTCAACACACAAATTTCAAAAATAGCAAAAACATGCACAAAATGCACCAAAAGTAGCAATAAACCTGTCCAATGAGAGTGCTTTTGCACTTGACATTTCGGGCATGCAAAATAGATGTTGGGGTCACAAATCCTCACTATCCTACTCCATAAGAAGGCTACCATAGCTGGACCTCTCCATGGGAAGACGGATCTTCAAGAATTTCATCCCCAAACAACGTCACCAAAAGGGTCAAAATCCACCCAAAAATAGCAATAAAGTTGCCGAACGAAGGCGCCTTCGTGCCCGACATTCTTGGCATCCAAAATAGACGTCGGAGTCATAAATAATCACCATACTACTCCCTAAGAAGGCCACCATGGCCGGACCGCTCCGCGGGAAGACATATTTTTGACAATTTCAGCTCCAAATGGCATTGCCAAAAGGGTTAACACCCACCAAAAATAGGTCTAAATGTCGGAAAACTGCACACAATTCAAAGATAAATCTCTGAAGGCACCCTTACCTAAGTCATCTTGGGTCAAGTGACTCGTCACTTTTCTCATGTAGGTCATTCCCTCATCGATTCGTCGCTTGAGGGGGTAGTCACACTTAGCCACCAATCAACAAATACACACCCAATCATGGAAATAGCATGCATTCAAAGAATCATTGACAAAGACAATCATGCCCCTACTTGGGGTAGTAAACAAGCAATAATCACAAGCTGATCAATCACTTGGCATTCATGAATCATGAACTCAAGGTTCCCACAGACAAAAGGTTGCGCCCTTTGCCTATTCATGACTGATCAATGTCCAAGCTCAAGTAACACCTCACCGAAAATGGTTAACACTTGAACTAAGTTCCTTCGCTCGTCAGAAGCAAGGATTCAAGAATGCATGCCCTTTTCATGCTTGGGGCATCAAAAGTTGGTTAGGTTACTAAGAAACCCTAATCATTAGTGCTTTGGTTATCTATTTTTGCTCGACGTTGTGCCATGCACAATGCATCCCAAAAAGGGGCATTTGTAGACACCAAAACAACACCAATCCATTATGTGACTGCAAACACTGATCACTTTGACACACACAGCCCCAAGGGCAGTCCCCAGAGGTTAAACAGTGGTCCTAACCACTCTCACAGTAGTTTTGGAAGGTCAGAGATCATTTTGGCACCTTCAAGAACTTTGCTCAATATCCGTTCCACCCTGGAACAAATTCAAACTGGGATTCTCCCCACCCAGGGATGAATTCTGAATTCGCTCCAGGGTGGGGCGAATTGCAGGTTTGATGGGAAAAAATTCAAATCTTGACAAATGGTAGCTCAGATCCACCACTCAATGCTTCCTTCATCGCATGGGAGTATGGGTGAGCATTTTCGAGCGTTAGAGGCATCTGCAAGGTCAGTCATGAAGTCCCAATTTAGGGAGGAATCTCCTTCCCCTTGGGAGGGCATGGCTGCCATGTGGCACCTCTGCATGCCCATTTCAAGAGACCTCCAAGTCTATAAATTGGTGAGTTTCCTCACCCCAAAATATACAGAGAAGGAGCATTTTAGAGCAACGAAGTGTTGCCGTTTTATTTACATGCCTCACACCTTTTGGATTTGTGCCTTTCACATCCTTGATCTCCTTTAGAGGGGAGGTCATCGGGTGACTATTGGAAGGTCGAATCTTGAGCCCAAAACCTAAAATTTGGCCACAGAATACCACCCAATCTATCGAAAACACCTTGTAAGGTATTTTGGACCCATCCCAAGTGGATTGGTGCCGAAATCAGGTCCCAAATGGTGGGCGGCCCGCCCGGGCGCCCCCGCACTGCCGCAGGCCTAATCGCCCTTTTTAGGAATGATTGGGAACATGTAGCATATTTTCCTTTCTGTCATTTTCATTTCTTGTATTTGATTTCTATGCTATTTAGATAGTTTACAATTTTGATTTCATTTCGTTTTGATTAATTGCCATTATGCTATCACATTTTTGCTCTCACTAACTTGCAGATAAGCATCATCAAATTCCTATTGATGGAGGTCAAATTGGGAAAATCTAACCATCTGGGTCTTCCCAAAATGCCCCCAATTAGCTAACCCCAAGTTTGCAGGTTTTTTGGAGCTTCCGAGGTAGGACATTGGAGACAATACCTTTTTGGCATTTTGTTGTAGGTGAATTCATCCCGCCCCGGAACGAATTCAAATCGGCAAGGAATTTCCCGACTGTTATTTTTGCAGTGCCCTCCTGGTGATATCTTGATACCCCTATCAAATTTTTAGAGCATTTGGATTTATTTTGATCATAGTTTAATTCATTTTTCTCATTCATTTATCGCAGGCTTGGGGATTGCATGCTTTGTTTCATCCGTAGGTGCTATTGATCATCTTCTATTTCTTTGAACATAGGATCGGAACATTGGAGGAGCAGCAAGGAATCAACATTCATAGACACAAGCGACATAAATTTTTTGGTCCGCCCATCTTACATGTGGGCACGCGGAAGAAGGAAGGCTATCCATGGATGTAACCAAGAGATGAATCTAACACTCCTCGCCCCTGAAAAGGGAGGATGCGAATTGTAACCGAGTTGTGAAATACATCAATAAAAAGAGAAGGGTTGTTATTTCATTTTGAGTTTCAATTCATGCTTTCTCCATTTCATGCATTTTTAATTCATAGGATTTAGCGTTAAGCTTAGTTTCAATTTTGCATCGTGCTTGGGAGTTTTTCCTTTTTTGTTTTCGTATCCTCATGCTTTCAGAGCCTAAATCTTGGTCTAAATGTTAGAGATTAGGATACATCCTCAAACCTAATGAAAGTTCACCTTGCTCCTCCTTGGATAATAGTTATTATAAGGTGTATCTTTTCTCCCTTGAATCCCAAAGCAAGGTCATCTTAAGAGAAGGATTGGATTGAGGTGTGAGGATATTGAACCTTCTCCTTTTCAAATTTATTATTGCTTTTAAAACATTTCTCACATAAATATGATAAGCATCATGCATCTTGAGCTTATAAACAAACATAGCTAAGAGTCCCATGAAAATCCTAAAAGTAACCTTAGTGATTAAAATGATGTTGGCAATTTTGGGTACCTTGGGTACATTGCCTTTGCTCAAATGTATAAGTTGTCATTGATGTCAAAAGGCATTTTTGTGTTGATTTCAAAAGAGTGTGATGTCAAGAATAAAGGGTTTTTATTAAAACCATGGTGACAAGGCTAAAGGTTTTTCTTAAAACCATTTGGACTCATTAAGGGTTTTTATTAAAACCAAGCTTAACTTAATGCAAAGGTCCATGTGTATTATTAATAATTAAATTAACTCAAACCTTTGTCAAAGGTCCAAGTTTAATTTATTATTAATAAAATAATAATAATTATTATTTTAATTATTATTAAAGGGTCTTTCAACCCTTAAGCGAGGGAAGAAACAAGAATTCTTTCACCGATTTGTTGCCATCGTTGGAAGAGCGCCGACGTCAAACAGTGAAGGAAAAATTGCTATATAAGGTGGCATGATTTTCAAAAGTGAGCACCTCCGATTAATGTTGATATCTGCGATTTGTGGCTACTCTATTTTAGTTCGATTTGCACTTGGCATCCGTGATTTGCATTTGCACTGTTTCGTTCGATTTGCGCTTGGCATCCGTGATTTGCATTTGCACTATTTCGTTCGATTTGCGCTTGGCATCCGTGATTTGCATTTGCACTGTTTCGTTCGATTTGCGCTTGGCGTCCGCAATTTGCATTTGCTCTATTTCCTTCGAACAACGCTTGGTATATTCGAGTTGAGCTTGCTCTATGTTTTTGATCTCCGTTGACGTCTTTGATATCGTGCTTGTTCTGTGTCTTGGAGATAGTGCTTGGCAAACTCAGATTTGAGCTTGGGCTGCATCCTTACCTTTTGGCTTGACGGCAGTGGATTGTTGCATGCGGTTTGTGGAAGACGTTTACGTTTTCCAGGTTCTTGGCGTCAAAGGAAGATAAAAGAGAGGGCAACGGTGTTTTATTTCGTTGGGCACTTGTGACCCAACGGCGGTGGCGTTTAAGCGAAAGCGCTAGATGACAGAGGTGCCGAGTTCGATTCTCTTCATTGGGAATTTCATTTTGGTCGCGGTGTGCAAAGAATGGTGGTTGTGATTGCGCGGGAGGTATAAGGTTAAGGTATCATTTTTTATTTTGACATTGGTTTATTGATGGTTAATGTTTATGTGGAGTAATAAGGTGTAAAGAGATTTTACTTTGTATGTTATTGTACTTTGGTGTTTTTACTAAGTTGGAGAAATAAGGTGTTATATTTGGATCTTTATTATTGTGTATTATTGTATAGTTGCTAACTCTAATTGGTGGCAAATTGAGAGTTAGTGTTGTGACAAATTTTGAGTTCTCCTTCTTCATCAAAGTAAAGGTATGGGCAACTTCTTCCATGTATGTTGTTTATGGTATATTTTCTGAAATTGAGTTTGGAGTGAAAAGGTTGTCTACTAGGTATTAATTTTCTGGATATTGAAGATTGGTTATGCATTAAAGTCATTGATGAATTTTTGGGTGAATGCATAATTCTGGTTGAGTAAGAGGAAGCATTTTTGCACTAGGGTTTATGTTAGTAAGTCTTGCTACTTGCATTGAGATGATGAAACCCTAGTTGTTGGTAAAAAGAATATAAGCATCATTGTTATATGAGATATTGCATGGTTGGCAATTGTTGGGTTGTGTTTCATATTCTTGAGAAAAGCATACTACATCTATCTTATTCTTTTGAGATTGAGTTTGAGTTGAGATTGAGTTGAGATTGAGATTGGGAGTTAAGTATAGAACATATTGGGTCTCTAACAATTCTCTTTATGTTTCTATGAGATTTGAGATTGAGATTGGGAGTTAAGTATAGAACATATTGAGTCTCTAACAATTCTCTTTATGCTTCTATGAGGTTTATGAATCACATTGGGTCTCTAACAATTCTCTTTGTGAGTTCATGCTAAGCAAGTTTTTCTTGGTGAGCTTGTTGAGGTTTTGGACAGGTTCCAGTGGGGACTTGTGAGCAGGTTTTGGATAGGTTCCAGTGGGGACTTGTGAGCAGGTTTTGGACAGGTTTCGGAGGGGACTTGTGAGCAGATTTGGATAGGTTTCGGTGGGGACTTGTGAGCAGATTTGGGCAGGTCCTAGCAGAGGACTTGTGAGCTGAGTTTTTGAGAGTTCTATCAGAGAACTTGAGGACAGAGGTGTATTGGTTCTTTGAGAAGAACCTGAGGATAGTTTTGGCAAGTCTTTGAGAAGGCTTGTGTGTAGAGGATTGATTTGTTCATAGAGTTGGATAGATATGACAGATAGAGGAAGACTTGTACTAGACCGATCGACTGTGTTTGGTACAGGTAGCTGAGCTATTGTGGATGTGATCATAGAAGGCGAAGGTCTCTTAGGCTAAGCATTGAGGACAAGAGGTCTTCGGTGGAAAGGAGTTCCACATGGCCGGCAAGAGGTAGAGGCAGTTGATCTTCCGAGGGATCATTTCTAGAGCGAGAGGGGAAGGTATCTCCTTTGAGCAGAGGCTCATAAATTCAGATTGGGGGAAGGTGTCTCCTTTGGGCCGAGGCTCATAAACATTGTAATTGGGAAGGTTTCCCAAAGAACTTTGAGATAACTTTTAGAGAAAAGTTTTGTGGACGTAGCCTAGGCATTCTGGGTGAACCACGTTAAAATTGGTGTCACTTTGTGGATGATATTGTGCATTGTTTTGATATTGCTTTGGGTATATTGCTTTACTATTTTGAAGTATAAAGGAAAAAGTAAAAAGAGGTCTTATACTGTTCACCCCCCCTCTCAGTATAAGCTTGTGTTCTTCAATTGGTATCAGAGTGGGTGCCTTTGGAAAGTTTAACAACTTGAAGGAAAAGCTAGTAAAGAACACAATGGATCATTCAAGTGGCAATGCAACACCTATTCTTGATGGGTCATATTTTGGTCTTTGGAGTGCAAGGATGAAGGTTCATCTAATGGCACTTGGGAATGAGGTTTGGGAAGTGATTGAAGATGAGTACACTATTCCTGAACTTGGTCCTAATACTAAAGAAGAAAGGCTCCTACATCACAACAATTCAAAAGCAATGAATGCAATCCCGAAAGGCTTACAGAAAGCAGATCTCACCAAAGTGATTCACTGCAAGACAGCTAGTGAAATGTGGAATCGGTTGAAGGTGGTTCATACAGGTGATACAAATGTCGGAAAGGCCAAGTTGAGACACTTCAAAGGTATGTTTGAACAACTCAAGATGAATGATGATGAAAATATTAGTGACTACATGCTTCGAATGGATGAGGTTGTTAACTCCATGAAAGACTTAGGTCTTGAGCTTGCTGAAAATGATGTTTGTGATAAGATTTTAAGATCTCTTCCTAATAGATTTAGTGAAAATATTTCTGCTATTGAGGAAGCTAAATATTTGGATAAGTTGAAAAAGGATGAGCTCCATAGTATACTTGTAGCATTTGAGTTAAGAACTCAAGTGAAAGTTGATGTCAAGAAGGAGGCAGCTTTCAAGGCTACCAAGAAATCCAAAGGTAAATAGTTTCAAGAGAGTGATGAGTCTTCTAGTGATGAAGAGGCATATTACAGCAAGAAAGGCAAGTTCTCTAGAAAGCACAAAAATATGAAAAACGTAAGATGTTTCAATTGTGGAAAGTTTGGTCATTATGCTACTGACTGTACTATTGCCAAGGATGAAAGTGATGAAGATAAACAAGACTGTAAGAGCAAGGATTCTGAAAAGCACAAGCATCATAGGAAAAACAAAGATGAGCACAACAATCAAGGAAAGAGGTATTCTCACAAACACAAGAAGAGTTTCTACCTAGACAAAGCAAGTAAGTGTTCTAGTAGTGATAGTGAAAGTTCTTCAAGTGATAATGAAAATGAGATGTTGTTCATATCTGAAAAAGAGGAAGAACCAAAACATAGATTCATTATCATGAAATGTCTTAGATGTGGAAATTTTGGTCACCTTGAGGATGATTGCACAAATAATGATTTGGTTTCTAGTATGTATGAGGATGCTTCAGAAAACTATAAGGAAGATGCATGTATGGTTTTTGAAAAGGGTAGCACCTCTAGTGATAAGAAATCTAAAAAATGCTTTGATGATTCTAAAAGCAAACATATAGAGGAAGGTGAAGTAGATCTTAAAGGTGAACTTATTAGTGCTCTTAGTGCTTTGAAAAAGGAAAGAAAGAAGAATGCTAGACTCAAGGATAAGTTAGATGAATGTTGTATGGAGAGAGATGATCTTATAGAAAGTCTTGACTTCTCTATAGCTAAGACACAAGAACTCAAGGATGAGTTAGAGTCTAAGGTTCTTGAGTATAGTGAGTTAGAACAAAAAATGGCTTCTTTGAAAGAGGAAACTAAAGGGTACAAGGATAAGCTTCACAGGTTTCAAGATAGCTCCAAAAAGGTTAAGTCTCTCATCAAAGGACAAAGAAAGACAACAGATAAAACAGGCCTTGGTTTTGTTAAACCTCACAAGGAACAAGTAGGAGAGTCTAGTAAGAGACTCCAAAAGGAAGAGAGTTCTGATGAGGAAAGTATTTCAGATCATGAGTCCTTGAATGATAGATGCACAGAAATAGAAAACAGAATTCAGAATGAGAAGAAGAAGTTTTCAGAGCCTAAGAGGTCAAATAAAGGAAAGTTTCAAGGCAGATGTTTTTCTTGTCATAGGTTTGGTCACATAGCTTCACATTGCATGGCTCAAGTGAAGAAGGTAAATGACAGTTTCAGAGGTGGTAATTTCTTTCAAGGGTATTGCTACTCTTGTCAACAGTTTGGGCACAAGGCAGTTTATTGCAAGGCAAATATCAGGAATAGGTTTGATCAAAACAGTTTGGTCGTAATAGGTTTGGTCGAAACAGTTTGGTCGAAGAGTTTGGTCAGAATAGGTTTGGTCAGAACAGGTTTGGTCGAACAGTTTGGTCAAAACTGGTGGATTCAAAGAACAGGTATGCCTAAAAGAAATAACATTGTTACTTGTTATAAGTGCAACAATGAAGGTCACACAAGTCAGACAATGTAGAGCTGAAATTCCAGAATACAAGAACAGTGGCATGATCAGGTCCAAGGATCAAGGCATGGATAAAAATAGGGATGAGAACAAGAACAAGAACAGTGACAAGAACAAGAATATGGACAAAGAATTCAAGAGAAGGCCCGACAAGGAAGTTATAGACGCTGATGATGATCAGTGCCTAATGGGAGTTTTACTCCCACCCTAGAATTAATCACCTCATCAGGAGGTGGGGGAGGGACTAAGCTAAGAGGCTAATTCTTAGTCCCGAGCCCCAAAGGTGGCCCTTTGCCATTGATGACAAAGGGGGAGAGATATAAGTAAGGGGGAGAGCTTCAAAGTGAAGAGGAAAGCTTCAAGTCAGGGGGAGCAAAACTTCAAAGGAAGATTCTCAGTTGCTAGCACAGTTGGTTTCAGTTGGTTTCAGTTTTGGCTCTTGAGAAGTGTTTTCAGTAAAGGTTTGCCATCAATGACAAAGGGGGAGATTGTTGGCAATTTTGGGTACCTTGGGTACATTGCCTTTGCTCAAATGTATAAGTTGTCATTGATGTCAAAAGGCATTTTTGTGTTGATTTCAAAAGAGTGTGATGTCAAGAATAAAGGGTTTTTATTAAAACCATGGTGACAAGGCTAAAGGTTTTTCTTAAAACCATTTGGACTCATTAAGGGTTTTTATTAAAACCAAGCTTAACTTAATGCAAAGGTCCATGTGTATTATTAATAATTAAATTAACTCAAACCTTTGTCAAAGGTCCAAGTTTAATTTATTATTAATAAAATAATAATAATTATTATTTTAATTATTATTAAAGGGTCTTTCAACCCTTAAGCGATGGAAGAAACAAGAATTCTTTCACCGATTTGTTGCCATCGTTGGAAGAGCGCCGACGTCAAACAATGAAGGAAAAATTGCTATATAAGGTGGCATGATTTTCAAAAGTGAGCACCTCCGATTAATGTTGACATCTGCGATTTGTGGCTACTCTATTTTAGTTCGATTTGCGCTTGGCATCCGTGATTTGCATTTGCACTGTTTCGTTTGATTTGTGCTTGGCATCCGTGATTTGCATTTGCACTGTTTCATTCGATTTGCGCTTGGCATCCATGATTTGCATTTGCACTGTTTCGTTCGATTTGCGCTTGGCGTCCGCGATTTGCATTTGCTCTATTTCCTTCGAACAACGCTTGGTATATTCGAGTTGAGCTTGCTCTGTGTTTTTGATCTCCGTTGACGTCTTTGATATCGTGCTTGTTCTGTGTCTTGGAGACTGTGCTTGGCAAACTCAGATTTGAGCTTGGGCTGCATCCTTACCTTTTGGCTTGACGGCAATGGATTGTTGCATGCGGTTTGTGGAAGACGTTTACGTTTTCCAGGTTCTTGGCGTCAAAGGAAGATAAAAGAGAGGGCAATGGTGTTTTATTTCATTGGGCACTTGTGACCCAACGGTGGTGGTGTTTAAGCAAAAGCGCTAGATGACAGAGGTGCCGAGTTCGATTCTCTTCGTTGGGAATTTCCTTTTGGTCGCGGTGTGCAAAGAATGGTGGCTGTGATTGCGCGGGAGGTATAAGGTTAAGGTATCATTTTTTATTTTGACATTGGTTTATTGATGGTTAATGTTTATGTGGAGTAATAAGGTGTAAAGAGGTTTTACTTTGTATGTTATTGTACTTTGGTGTTTTTACTAAGTTGGAGAAATAAGGTGTTATATTTGGATCTTTATTATTGTGTATTATTGTATAGTTGCTAACTCTAATTGGTGGCAAATTGAGAGTTAGTGTTGTGACAAATTTTGAGTTCTCCTTCTTCATCAAAGTAAAGGTATGGGCAACTTCTTCCATGTATGTTGTTTATGGTATATTTTCTGAAATTGAGTTTGGAGTGAAAAGGTTGTCTACTAGGTATTATTTTCTGGATATTGAAGATTGGTTATGCATTAAAGTCATTGATGAATTTTTGGGTGAATGCATAATTCTGGTTGAGTAAGAGGAAGCATTTTTGCACTAGGGTTTATGTTAGTAAGTCTTGCTACTTGCATTGAGATGATGAAACCCTAGTTGTTGGTAAAAAGAATATAAGCATCATTGTTATATGAGATATTGCATGGTTGGCAATTGTTGGGTTGTGTTTCATATTCTTGAGAAAAGCATACTACATCTATCTTATTCTTTTGAGATTGAGTTTGAGTTGAGATTGAGTTGAGATTGAGATTGGGAGTTAAGTATAGAACATATTGGGTCTCTAACAATTCTCTTTATGTTTCTATGAGATTTGAGATTGAGATTGGGAGTTAAGTATAGAACATATTGAGTCTCTAACAATTCTCTTTATGCTTCTATGAGGTTTATGAATCACATTGGGTCTCTAACAATTCTCTTTGTGGGTTCATGCTAAGCAAGTTTTTCTTGGTGAGCTTGTTGAGGTTTTGGACAGGTTCCAGTGGGGACTTGTGAGCAGGTTTTGGACAGGTTCCGGTGGGGACTTGTGAGCAGTTTTGGACAGGTTTCGGTGGGGACTTGTGAGCAGATTTGGACAGGTTCTGATGGGGACTTGTGAGCAGATTTGGGCAGGTCCTAGCAGAGGACTTGTGAGCTGAGTTTTGAGAGTTCTATCAGAGAACTTGAGGACAGAGGTGCATTGGTTCTTTGAGAAGAACCTGAGGACAATTTTGGCAAGTCTTTGAGAAGGCTTGTGTGTAGAGGATTGATTTGTTCATAGAGTTGGACAGATCTGACGTGACAGAGGAAGACTTGTACTAGACCGACCGACCGTGTTTGGTACAGGTAGCCGAGCTACTGTGGACGTGATCATAGAAGGCAGAGGTCTCTTAGGCTAAGCATTGAGGACAAGAGGTCTTCGATGGAAAGGAGTTCCACGTGGCCGGCAAGAGGTAGAGGCGAGTTGATCTTCTGAGGGATCATTTCCAGAGCAGAGGGGAAGGTATCTCCTTTGAGCAGAGGCTCATAAATTCAGATTGGGGGAAGGTGTCTCCTTTGGGCCGAGGCTCATAAACATTGTAATTGGGAAGGTTTCCCAAAGAACTTTGAGATAAATTTTAGAGAAAAGTTTTGTGGACGTAGCCTCAGCATTCTGGGTGAACCACGTTAAAATTGGTGTCACTTTGTGGATGATTTTGTGCATTGTTTTGATATTGCTTTGGGTATATTGCTTTACTATTTTGAAGTATAAAGGAAAAAGTAAAAGAGGTCTTATACTGTTCATGCCCCCCCTCTCAGTATAAGCTTGTGTTATTCAAATGATTCAAGTTTGGTTCAAGCAAATTATAGCATTACATTTCAACTAATAGAAACTCCCTTAGTAACTATCAACAACTATGAGGTGAAATTATTACCACATAGCCCTTCTAGTAATGTCCACATAGATTGTCTTGATTAGAAAGATATCTCTAATTGCACATCCCTCATAGTCATCAAAACTAAAGTAATGGAATTTAGAACCTAAAGAGTTTTAAAGCTTATAGGTGTTACCTGCCCTTCCATAGTTAGAAGATGAATCTGACATATTGATAGAAAAAATATTGACATCAACATAGGCTACCAAAATAATATAAAGATTATAATATTAGGAAAGGTATTTATATAATAAGAGCATGAACAGTATAAACATATTTTAACAAAATTTCATGACATTTGCATGGTCTTATGTAGATATCCTAGGATTAGATCCATCCCTAGTAGTCACCCATCTAGTTGTTAAGCCAGAAAATAAACTAGTAAAACAAAAATTGATGAAAATGTACCCCAAAGCCCTTTTAATCATTAAAGATGAACTCCAAAAAATTTTGGAAGTAAAATTCATTAAGGTAATCAATTACTCTAATTGGATTTCCAACATAGTACCTTTAGCTAAAAATAAAGGTGTTGTGTGTTTCTACACTAATATTCGAGACATAAGCAAAGCTTGTGCCAAATACAAATTTACAAACATAGACATGATCATCACATTTCAAATTTCAAAATGAAAGGGAGTGAAATTGCCTTTTCACCTTGCTTTTTCAGCGAACTCCTAGAATGCATGACATTTTTCTTTTACAAGCAACAATTTTTTTTTTATGCTCCACATCAGTGAAATAAGATTCTCGCCACATAGTTCAAGGTGAAAAAGTAGCAAGACATATTTTTTAGAATTATCCATTAACGGTAGGTTTCACCTCCTAAGAAGTAAAAAAACAATTAAAAAATCGAAGCAACCAATCAGAGCCCTTGGAGAAGAGGTGGGAAAAACTGATAAATAATTGGAAAGCGTGATGTATCTCCAAAATTATTAGGTGCACCATAGGAATATAATTTGGTGGGTGTGGTTTAAAATTTATAAAAGGGTGAACATTTCAGTTTAAAAATTGAAAGAATTGCAAAGTTCCTATGTAGAGTTGTTGTGAATTGTTTTTTATGCTCGAAGCTTCAAATTTATTTCCTGTTAGCTCAAATAAAGCTGGATATGGGGAATAAAATCTTAGACAAAAATAAGGAGAAATATCAGAAGAATACTAAATAAAAAAAGAAGCAGTGAAAGGTGAGGGAGGAAGAGAAATAAATTGAATTGGTGTCGTACTACAATAGCCTGACACAAATCAGTGACTATGTAAACACAAACAAGGACATGGAGAAATTGCGCTTAGGATTTTGAGTTTGCTCTATAGAAGGTATCTACTGAGAGTTCCTGCAATATAGCATTATATTCTCATTTTTTATGATACCTATGTATGCCTGTGCACTCATGTCCTAGGCTGGTATGGGTGATTGCACAATGCTATAATATTGCTATGAGAGTCATTCAAAATACCTAAGGAGATAAGTTTTTGAAAATCTTGGCTAGCTCGATCAGAGAAACATTCGCTTATGGTGCAAGACCTCCACTCGACATCATGTTTAAAAATTTTAATCTTTCGAAGTAGGAGGAAAGGTACGAGTCTATAGTTTACATGTGATAGTTTATGGAGAACCAATTGTTAAAAATGCCATAGTTTTGGGAATTGCTAGATTTGTCAGCACCGCTATGACATCTCTGAAGTGATGAAAAGGCATCTCCAGGGTAACATGGATAGATACCTTCATATAGGAATGCATTATCAGTTAGGGATAATCATCAATAGCTAACTTCCTTGAGCCTCATTTGATAGTCGGGTAGCTATCGTAAATCTTTGCGCTGAGACAGGTGACTAAATTAATGGAAAGACTCCCTCTTTTTCTATTGCATATATTTTATTGTATTTTATTTCATCACTTGCTGCATAAATGGTTTGGGAAGCATGCATAATTTGGTTGTTTTGGGAAAACTCCTTATTTTGCATATACTCCTTCAAAATAATAGCTTGATGTTAGTATGCAATGATAAAACCTATTTTTCTATAAATAAGGGGGGATAATTATTTTAAAATGATAATAGAAATTCATTTAAAAATAATAGTTTAATTATTTAAAAAACATGAAAATACAACTTCATTTATAAATAATGGTTTATAAATGATAATTTAACAATATTAAAAGAGAAAATAGTTTCAATATATATATATATATATATTTATATCATGGTTGGTTTAGTTTATATATTGAATGGATACAATTAATAAATAATCAAATTGCATGTTAAACCAAGGAGATATTTACCATTTAAGAGAACTCTACCAGCAGAATGTTCGATTAGATAGGGTGCATGCCAATCTCGAAAATAGAGAGAAATACATTTATGGTAGGGCTAATCTAAAGGATTTAATAATATATATATATATAATAATCTAATGTCGGCCACCATGTTGAATATTTAGGAGGATTTCTGGTGGACAGTGGATTTTGATAGTGGAGAGAGATACACAAGAATGAATAACTATGTGCAAGATGCGAGGGAACCACATTGAGAGGAAATGATTCACTGCATAAGGTAAAATGATCCACGTTGAAGATTAGTCAAGCAATAGCAAGAACGAAGGATCTGCCATGGTGTTAGTGAAAGGTAGATAAAGGATATCCAAGCTCATGTAACATTACAGATTGGTTGGAAACTAGTCTTTCATTTCATCTGCAAATAAATAAACTAAACCATTTAAAACATTGAGTAATGATTCCTTATGCTTGACCCAGTTGGTTCTATTTTTATGTGGACTATGTATGTTGGTTTCTTCTATGATATTGTGGGTTTATTTTCCTTAATCGAGACATTTCTACCATGTCAATTGTGTAATCCTTCATGTCTTCCTAGGTTACTACATGTTAGTGAGACCCATGTACTGGGGTTTGTAGGTAGATTTAGCTCAACTCGATCGTTGAGAAAACCTCACTTTTTCTCTCCCTTGCATCAATGTATGTTGTTGGAAGGATGATAGTGTTTGAAATCCATTGTTGGTCCTAGACGTCGCTTTGAGAAAACTCCAACCTGTATTACGTCTCTATTCTGAAGCCTTGGGTAAATCAAGTGTAGGATGTTTGTATATTTCCTTCTCTGGCCAGCACAAATGATAACCTGGCATCCCATTCTCCCTAAGTGAAGCAAATGGAATTGTCTCTAAATTGGCAAAAAATATTTTAACCTTGACCATATGTTTATGTTTGAACAACGTATTGTTGCTTTAGTTTTAAGGCTATTAAGGTTTTTTTATTTGATTAAATTACAGAAAGTACTCTTTAGTTTTATTAAATAAGAGATTCTTGAGTTATTTGATTAAATTAAATAAAGTACTCTTTAGTTGTATTGAATAAGAGATTCTTGAGTTATTTGATTAAATTAATGAAATTAATCTTTAGTTGTATTGAATAAGAGATTCTTGAGTTATTTGATTAAATTAAAGAAAGTACTCTTTAGTTGTATTAAATAAGATATTCTTCAGTTATTTGATTAAATTAAATAAAGTTGTTTTTAGTTGTATTAAATAAGAGATTCTATGAAAATAGAGTTTTCTATTGAGATCAACTATGCATTAGATGGTTTGATGAATTGATAAAGTTTATATAGTTGTAATTTGGCAAAGTAAATGGTAAATGCATTTAGAGGTATGCCTATCCTAAACCATGAGTGTCTTGATCCCCTATTATCCTCAAATGACCGATGGAAGATCTGGAGGACCAAAGTTACAGATGGACCAATGCACCTGTTTGCTCTCTACTTACCATTTATTTACTTATGCTCAAATAGAATATATTTGTGGGGAGATTTCCCTGACGAAATTGATGTAATGTATTATTTTTAAAAGTATGAAGGATTTACCATACTTGCTTATTTGTAATAATTATTTAAATTTTGAAAGATGCACCTTTAAATTACTATTTTATTTATTTATGTTTTGTATTTAAATTTTGTCTAGTTCATGTGTATCTTCTTAGTTATTGCTCTTTTAATATTTATTTTGTTCTATGAGTTATGCTTTGTTAGATTTAGTATCTAGATCTATCTTTGATTTCCTTGCTTAATATTATTAATAAGAATAAGTAATAAGTTTTAGATGAACTTAGAGGATAACCTAAGGGATTAATTCCCCTTGGGGAGAATGGTAACTAGGTTTGTGGAAAGACTACATCTGAGTTAAGATAGCTTGTCGAAAGACTAGATGGATATCTTAACTTGTAATACACGTATCATACCTATGCATAATATCTTGCGTATAGTATGTATATGCATGTATACCTTCGATTGATTGAAGGTGATATGTCTAGATCATCGAGAATGATGAGATTGATGGGCTTATTAACATGACATATGATATGCCTACGTGGATGAACTTATGTGAGGAAATATTATGAGATGTAGCTCTTTGAAAAAATTAGGGGCTTTGTTAAAAATTAAGTTAACCTAAGGTTGGTTAGAGGTTATGAATCCCTCTCCTTTGTCAAAAAAAATATTTTTCTTTTCTATGTGTTTCATATTTCTTGTTTTTAGGGTTTTTATAGATGGAGCCATTGAAAGACTTATAGGGAATCATGTATTACCATTGTTTATTTTTAATAGGTTGTTAGTTGTTATAATGGTTAAGTTTGTATCGTCATTAATATAGCCTTATCCATAGCTTATGATTTGTAATGCCTATTTATAGTCATATTATGGTAATTGAATGTAGTTTTCATTCGTGCAAATCTTTGGTTGCCTGTTTATAATTGTGTGTTCCTTATCATTGGTATCAGATCCGAGCACTAGGTAGGCAATTATCCTCTTCCTCTAGGCTAGTTTTGTTCAAACAAGGAATGATAAAACCTCTCGTGGATCTTGGTTTGGTGGTTTCATCCACCTTGTGAACACTTTTACATTTTGTTACAGACATTTGAAAGCTTTTAGATTGGTTTGTACTTTATTGTATTTGAAAACTCCATTTTTTTCATGCTCATTTAAAATCATGATCTAGTGCACTTGTAGCTTCTTTGTTCATGACCACCATCCATTTTTGTGTTTGATGGCATGATGTCAATGTTGACCATTTTGCTCGATGAGGTCTCTAAAAAACTTTTTGACCTCTTCATAAAACATCAACAAATCCACGTAGAAATGATTAAGCAAATGTAAGATAAATTGTCTATCGCTACCGAAGAAGATCTCACTGATGCTGATGAAGATATCATTGATGAGGAACATGATATCGAACTGGTTCTATAAAATGAAGATTTTAATGTAACACCTAGTATTGAACTAGGGTTTATGGGTGAGAAGCCCATCGTATTACCACTAGATGATGTTTTTCATGTTAATATTTCTAATCATATTGAAGATGTTTCTCTTGTATATCCGAGCTCATTTGAAGCTTCCATTGCATATCAAGCCACTCCAGACATTGCATATCAAAGCTCACTATAAGTTGTTGTAGTTGAAGAACAAATTGTTCTCTACACCACTGTCATCATGCCTATTGCACTTCATGGCCTTCCATTTCATCCACAACCTATCCATTATCCAGTGTTTCCAAGTATTTCACGCCTTGATCCAGCATCTTCATAGCTTTGGAGTTTCGATCTTTTGTTTTTGTGTATTCTTCCATTGCCCATATTATTTTCACATTGCTTAATGCCTCTGGGTTTTCCTGCACCATGGATCTGTGCATTTCACAAATTAGTTGTTTTCTTGTGCAAATATGCACTTTCATGTAACTTCAGAGTGATTTCCAACTGCAAGCACCACTCTACTATTTTCTACTGTTTTTCCACTTCTTCCAATGCAAATCTACATATTTTTGTTACC
Source organism: Wollemia nobilis (assembly GCA_028583015.1). NCBI lineage: Eukaryota > Viridiplantae > Streptophyta > Pinopsida > Araucariales > Araucariaceae > Wollemia > Wollemia nobilis. Next base: position 108,080 of record JAQPPZ010000367.1, read on the forward strand.
TTTTCTATATTCTCAGTGACACCTATACATTCCAAGTGACCTTCTACATTTTTTGGTCATTTTCTGGCTTATAAACGCCATCATCGCTACTTCTATTGTTTGGTTGATCTCCCTCGTGTGCCTCCATGGCCACCGCCTCTCATGTCATTTTTATTTCCACCGCTCGCTTTTACATACCCGAGATCCACCATGGCCTCCACAATTCAATAAATTAAATTAAATTAATTTTTAATTTAATTTAATTTTTACATACCCATTTCCTCCATTTCCAATAATAAATTAAATTAATTTCTTTTTAATGTAATTTAATTTTTTATTTTTTCACCTTTGTCGTTTCCATTAATCCATATCATCATTAATGCACATGTCCATCATTCAAACATGCCCACCACCTAATGTGCATTTTCCTTTTAATGCACATGTTTTTATTTTAATTTTCACACGACTCACCATTAAATGTAAATTTAATAATAAATTAAATTAAATTATTTTTTAATTTAATTTAATTTTTTCCACCACCATTGCTTTAAATGCATTTCCATGTCGTTGCTTTCATTAAATGCATTTCCATGTCGTTGCTTTCATTAAATGCATTTCCATGTCATTGCATTCATTAATGTCTATCACCTTCATTAATGCACATTAAATCATTACCCTTCATTCATGTGCACATTTCCTTAATGCTCGTGGCCCACAATTAAAACCAAAATTTAATGCATCCACAATTTCCAATTATCATATTTGACACGTATTTCGAGGCAACTCCATTTGACATATCAGTTGTTGCTTTCTTCTATTGAATCAAGGGGCCCATCCAACTATCCATTGATATAGTAGTATTTATAGTCATTGGAGAGCATTTTACAAGCTTGATGCAATGCCAACGCTAGTTTTTGGTTTTCTAAAAACCTGTAAAGATTTATCATTTTGATCTTTTTATTTTGTAACAGGAGTACATTTTTGGTTGTACATGATACTCATGGCTCTTTCCCTCTTTCTCTTCCACATTTGAATGCATTGGAGTGGGGAGGAATTATAGAGAATCATTTATTACCATTGTTTATTTTTAATAAGTTGTTAGTTGTTGTAATGGTTAAGGTTGTACCATCATTAATACAACCTTATCCATAACCTATGCTTTGTAATACCTATTTATAGGCATCTTATGGTAATACAATTTAGTTTTCATTCATGCAAACCTTTGGTTGTCTGTTTGTAATTGTGTGTTCCTTATCATTAGTACAAACTTAACCATTACAACAACTAACAACTTATTAAAAATAAACAATGGTAATACATGATTCTCTATCAACCTTCCATCCTCTTATATGCTATGAGAGTTCCCTTTATACATCACATGTAACATCGGTAGGCAATGCATTAAAAGGGTCCTTGTAAATAATGTCTTAGGTATAATCATCTACAACCTTAAGTTCATTAATCAAATAGGACTTAATAAGGAAGACCTAGACAAATCTAATTCTGTTATAAAAGCCTATGACAATGAGGAATGTGAAGCCATTGGGACCATAGTTCTTCCAATAAAAGTGCAAACTTGTATACTAAACACTTTGTTTTATGTGTTGCCCTACAATATAAATTAGAACCTTTTAGGGTGATCTTGGATCCATGTAATGCAAGTTGTCCCCTCAACTTACCATTAATATTTGAAGTTCAAATATCAAGGCAATTTTAATAACATTATGATATACAACGATTCTTTTCCTTACTATCAAGACATCCAATTACAAAAATGAAGATAGAGAGAAAAATTTTCAAGGGGGTCCTTGGTTTTTGGAAGGGCAGGGCTTTTCATGAAGCCCTGGAATACTAAATTTAAAGCCGAAGAAGAGATGCCTTCTATAGCTCCCATGTGGGTTAGACTCTTTGGCCTCCCTATTGAATTTTGGAATCCTACTATTTTTTCTTCAATGGGAAACTCTTTAAGAAATTTTATGATGACTGTTGATTGTACTCAAAATTTTGAACATATTATTTATGCTCGGATTTGTGTTTTAATGGATTTTGACAAACCCCTACCTAAAAATATCACATTAAAATTTGGGGAAGACACTTGGGAGCAAGTAGTGGACTATGAGAACATTCCTTTTTTTTGTAGAATTTTCCATGAATATGGTCATTTGGCTAGTGCTTGCCCAAATAAAATTCTTGATCAAAAGAAAGAAGATATAAACTCAGCAGGTTTCCAAATACCTAAGAAGAAGAACACTCAGAAAAAAAATAGATATGAAGGATCAATCAAAGTCATCTGCTAATATGTTTGAAATCCTTTCCACAAATGATGTCCCAAGTGAGGAAGAGGAAATAATGGAAACTGAAATATTAGAAACACAATTTAAATATGAATGGAAGAACTCAGAGACAAACCAACAAATCAAAGGTTTTCAACAGAAATAAAAGGAGAAAATTTACACAAGAAAACCAATATTTCAAATGTCAAAACTTCAAATAATGTAGGTCCCAATATAGACTCCGTTGAACCATCTAGTAAAATTTTGGCCGTGTACGAGCATTCTTCAAGGTTAGAAGCCATCTCAGATTCAATTGGAATAAGTCAAGAAATAGGGGAAAAAAAATTGAAGATGGATTCTAATCAAAAAGTAGGTCACAAGACCAATCAATATCATATGGTAAATGAAGGTGAAAATCTTGAAGAGGAAGGTAAGATTAACGCCCTTCCCAACTTTTTTAGCCCTGGTATTAATGAAGATCATCACTTGAAATATTAGAGGACTCAAATGGAGTCTTTCAAAATAAAATGACATTAGAAGAATGATTCAGGTAAATCATCCACATCTTGTTTTCCTTCAAGAAAAAAATATGTCAAAGGAGGATATGGACTTAATTGCCAATAAAATTTGGCCAGCTGGAAAAGTGGTTTCCCTCAGTTCCCAAGGGACTTCGGGTGGCATTGCTTGTCTTTGGAATCCAAAAGAGGTAGTTATTCACCATATGGTTGGAAATTGGGGTTTGTTGGCTATAGCTATTCAAAGTAGACATTCCAACGAGATTATGCTTTGCATTACTATTTATGCTCTGACTTATTTGGATGAAAAAAGAAGACAGTGGAAGGATACTACTCATATTATCTTTCATTTTCCTAAATATTGGATCTTAATCGAAGGATATTTCAATACCATCCTCTCTCTGGATGAGAAAATGGGGGGAAATAGAAATTTGTACAAAAGAACTGACCTCATGAGTGAATATATTACAAACCTTCATCTTGTGGATATCCAACAAGATAATGGCATTATTACTTGGTATAATAGAAGACAAGGCTTAGATTGTATAATGGAGATATTGGATAGGTTTTTGCTCTCTAAAAATTTCTTAATCCATGGTCACATTCCGAAAGTGAAGACTCTTAATAATGCTGGTTCGGATCATTGGCCAGTCATGGTGGAAATGTGGAAAACCAATGTGAGTTTCTCTCCTTTTCATTTTCAATTAATGTGGCTTAGAAACATTTCCTTCAAACCTCATGTGCAACAATGGTGGAAGGAAGGTAAACCTAGGCATGGGACTAAGATGTTCTGTTTTGCCAAAATACTGCAATACATTAAATCCAAAATCAAGACTTGGAACTGGAAAGAGTTTGGGGATGTTCATAAAAAAAACATGAATTTATTGCTCATAATGAAAATTTGAATAAGAAAATCCATTTAGATGGCCTCACAGAGAAGAGAAGTGCAGATGACATTAAACTCACAACTCAGTTAGAGGAATGAGAAAAAAGAGAAGAAATATTATGGAAGCAAAAATCTAGAATTCAATGGCTCAAAGGAGATAGAAACACAAATTTCTTCCACAAATATCTTCTAGCTCGAAGATCTCACAACTTTATTTCTTCCTTAAAATAAGATTCTAGAGATGTTTTTTATACTTGGGATGGCATGAACTCTATTGTTGTTGATTACTTTTCCAATATTTTTGTTGCTACTTCCCTTGACTCAGCTTCACAATATAATGTTCTTAAAGCAATCCCTTATCTTATCACTTCTAAGGAGAACTCTATTTTGACTACTCCTGTTACTATCAATGAGCTTCAACAAGTAGTTTTTAAAATGCAAAAAGGGAAAACCCCAGGTCTTGATGGTTTTCCTATCGAGTTCTACCAAGAGTTATGGGATATCCTTCATATTGATTTATTAGAGGTGGTGGAAGAAGTTAGGGAAGCCAAATAAATTTTGAAGGTTATTAATAAAACTTATATTACTCTTATTCCAAAAGCTCAAGAGGTTGATCATATCTCAGCTTTTAGACCTATTGCTTTATGTAATGATCTTCTCAAAATCATTACTAAAATCATGGTAGAAAGGTTGAAGCCTCTTTTGCATAAGATTATTTCACCAGAGCAAGGGGGATATGTGGAAGGAAATCAAATAGTAGATGAGATAGTTCTTGCTCAGGAAGCCATCCATTCCATGGATATGCAAAATTCTCCTTCCATGTTCATTCGGTTAGACTTATCCAAAGCTTATGACAAAGTGTATTGGCACTTCCTTATCAAAGTTTTGTGGCAATTTGGTTTCTCTAAGGATTGGATGGATTGGAATATGGGATGTATCTCTTCAGTTTCCTACTTAGTTCTTATCAATGGCAAGCCTTCTCAGTCTTTCCCAGCTTCCAGAGGTATTAGGCAAGGTGACCCGCTATCCCATTATTTATTCATCATTCTTGCTGAATGCTTAGGTAGGACTATAACCAAAAAGAGGAAAAAAAAATCCCTTGAGGGAGTTACCATTGCTCATGGAGCTAGACCTATATCTAATTTTCAATTTGTGGATGACTCTACTCTTTTAGGTAAAGCTACAGTTAAGGAAGCTTTTAATATTAAGCATATCATTAAATATTTTTCTATGGATACTAGGCAGTTGATTAATGAAGACAAATCTAAAGTTATTTTGTTTCACTGCTTTGCTAGACAGTAATCTATGGTCTTGGATAAACTAAGATATAATAATACCTCTCTTCCAATCACTTATTTAGGTATTCCCATAAATATTCAAAGGCAAAAAAATAAAGATTAGAATTGGTTGTTGGACAAAGTCAAGAAAAAAATTGGAAAGTGGACCAACAAGTGGCTTTCTTCTAGGGGTAGAATCACCTTGGTAAAATTAGTCCTTCAAGCTATTCCTATTAATGTTTCTTCCGTTTTGAATATCCCAAAGGCTGTTCTTCGAGAATTGGATTAAATCAGTCATTGTTTCCTTTGGAGTGGTTCTAAGGAGAAAAGAAAATGGGCCTTGGTGAAATTGGATACTTTGTCTTACTAAGAGTGAAGGGGGGTTAGGATTATGGTCTTCAATTAATAACAACAAAGGTTTAGCTGCTAAATTATATTGGAGGATGTTGCATAATCCAATGCTCTTTGGGCCAATAATCTCCGTGCTAAATAAGCTAAGAACAAAAGTCCTGAAGACCTTGTTCGCTATCAACTTCCTACCAAAGGTTCTCCCATTTTAGCAGTTCTTAAGACTGGTGAGGATTTGATAAAGAAAAAATTATTTTGTATCATTCATAATGGTCCACATGTAAATTTTTGGACAGATTATTGGGATGGTCACAAGCCTTTTATAACTCAGTTTCTCGATTGTAGGCATTGGATGGAGGAGCTTCATCGAGCTAATTCGATAAAGGTGGCTAATTACTGTCGATACCATACTGGTAATTCAAAGTTTGGTAGATATTGGATCCCTATTGAGGACTGGCCTATTCAAATCCCATAATGGCAAAGACAAGATATCCAAGGCATCCTTCATATGAGATCCCTCTCTTGGTCCCATGAAAAATATTGTTTTTGATGGAACAATACTACTAAGGGTGAGTATTCAGTTGCTCAAGGTTATTTGACCTTATGCCATAATAATCCCAACCATTCTTCCAACATATTTTCTTGATTGTGGGCTCAAAATATTTGGCCTAATGTAAGGTTCTTTAATTGTCTTTTATTGCATCGTATTGTGCTTACTGGTGAGCAACTTATGAAGCATGGTTTTCATGGCCCTTTTATATGTGAAATGTGTGAAGAGAATGTAGAAAATATCAACCTTGTTTTTATTGAGTGTACTTTAGCCTTTGAGCTATGGAGGAGAATGGCCACTTTACTTGGCTTACAATGGTCCAATTTTTTTACTTTTGAACAGCTTTGGAGGGATTGGCCTAATCAAGAGGGTGTCGATCATTTTATTAGGCAGTTAGTTTGGATAGGTTCTACCATTATTATTTGGAATATTTGGAATGAAAGGAACAACCAAAATTTTAATCAATATAGGAACGATATTCACTATATTTGGCAAAAGACCATAGCCAACTTAGTTGAATCAGTCCATCATCTCCTTAATCACCCCCAAAACTCCCACCAAATATGGGATCAAGTGATGCAAAGATTGAATATTAAACCTTCTAAGGGCAACCAACTTAAAGGGAATGTGAGTATTAGTAATATGGATAGGAATAGAAATTGGCAACCTCCTCCTAAGGATTTTGGAAAAGTCAATACTGATGGAGCCTCTAGAGGGAACCAAAGGCATCCAAGGTGATTTACAAATCTCTATTTATCCAAATGATTATTTTCTTGTTTTATTTGCCTAAAGGTGAGTTACAAATCTTCTCCTACTATGTCAAATATTCTTGACACTTTCCACATATATTTTCTTAGAAAATATGTTACTGACTCAAAACATGTGTGGTATGTTTCTATTTTGCATATGATAAATCCAGAGGTAATTGAAGTGATGCCAATAAATATTCTTGAGTTTCATTCTAAGACTATGAGGAATCATACTCCTGAGAAATATAAGGTCCAGTGGAACAATTTCTCTGAAAGATATTCCACTTGGGATAAAGTGGGGGATACACAAAAAATAATTTCCTTCTTATTTGGAATTTTTTAAATGTAACAGTTTGCTTTTATTTGTTATTATTGTAAAACTAGAAACACCAAGATGGTGTTTAGTCGTACCAGGGTAGTATTTCATGATCGTCCCTGATGGACTTTATGACTTGGAAAATAATGTATTAATTTGATGGTGCTTTAATACTTGGTTTTGAGTAATTAAGAAGCTATGCGATGCTAGTTGATATTCAAGAACATTATACTGCTAACAAATTACCAATGTCTAGGATCAGGTACGCTCATGGGTGGAAGAAGTTGAGTCAACCACCAAAATCAAGGGTACTTGAGGTTGGTAAAGTGATGAAAAGGCATCTCGAGGGTAACATGGATAGATACCTTCATATAGGCATGCATTATCAGTTAGGGATAATATTCAATAGCTAACAGCCTTGAGCCTCATTTGACAACCTGGTACCTATCGTAAATCATTGGGCTGAGACATATGGCTAAATTAATGGAAAGACTCCCTCCTTTTCTATTGCATATATTTTATTGTATTTTATTTCATCACTTGTTGCATAAATGGTTTGGGAAGCATGCATAATTTGGTTGTTTAGGGAAAACTCCTTATTTTGCATATACTCCTTTAAAATAATATCTTGATGTCAGTATGCAATGATAAAACCTCTTGTTCTATAAAGAAGGGGGGATAATTATTTTAAAATGATAATAGAAATTCATTTAAAAATAATAGTTTAATTATTTAAAAAACATGAAAATATAGGTTCATTTATAAATAATGGTTTAATTATTTTAAATGAAGATAGAACTTCATTTACAAATGATAATTTAACAATATTAAAAGAGAAAAAAGTTTCAATATATATATATATCTCATGGTTGGTTTAGTTTATATATTGAATGGATCTAATTAATAAATAATCAAACTGCATGTTAAACCATGGAGATATTTACCATTTATGATAACTCTACTAGCAAAATGTTCGATTAGATAGGGCGCTTGCCAATATTGAAAATGGAGATAAAACCATTTATGGTAGGCCTAATCTAAAAGATTTAATAATATATAATAATATAATTTCGGCCAGCACGTTGAATATTTAGGAGGAGTTATGGCAGACAGTGGAGTTTGATAGTGGAGAGAGATACACAAGAATGACTCACTGTGTGCAAGAGCCGAGGGAACCACATTGAGAGGAAATGATTCACTGCATAAGATAAAATGAGCCATGTTGAAGAGTAGTCAAGCAATAGCAAGAACGAAGGAGCTGCCACGATGTTAGTGAAAGCTAGGTAAAGGAGATACAAGCTCATGTAACATTACAAGTTGGTTGGAAACTTATCCTCTGCAAATAAATAAACTAAACCATTTAAAACACTGGGTAACAATTCCTTATGCTTGACCCATTTGGGTCTATTTTTATTTGGACCATGTATGTTGGTTTCTTATGTGATGTTGTGGGTTTATTTTCCTTGACTGGGACCTTTCTACCATGTCAACTGTGTAATTCTTCGTGTCTTCCTAGGTTACTACATGTTAGTGAGACCCATGTGTTGGGGTTTGTAGGTAGGTTTAGCTCAACTCGATCATTGATAAAACCTCACTTTTTCTCTCCCTTGCATCAATGTATGTAATTGGAAGGGTGATAGTATTTGAAATCCCTTGCTGGTGATAGATGTCACTTTGAGAAAACTCCAACCTGTATTACGTCTCTATTCTAAATCCTTGGGTAAATCATGTGTAGGATGTTTGTATCTTTCCTTCTCTAGCTAGCACAAATTATAACCTAGAATCCCCTTCTCCCTAAGTTAAGGAGAGGGAATTGTCTCTAAATTGGCAAATGATATTTTAACTTTGACCATATGTTTATGTTCGAACAACGTATTGTTGCTTCAGTTTGAAATCTATTAAAGTTTTTTTTTATTTGATTAAATTAAAGAAAGTACTCTTTTAGTTGTATTAAATAAGAGATTCATGAGTTATTTTATTAAATTAAAGAAAGTAATCTTTAGTTGTATTAAATAAAAGATTCATGAGTTATTTTATTAAATTAATGAAAGTAATATTTAGTTGTATTAAATAAAAGATTCATGAGTTATTTGATTAAATTAAATAAAGTACTCTTTAGTTGTGTTAAATAAGATATTCTTGAGTTATTTGATTAAATTAAAGAAAGTGGTCTTTTGTTGTATTAAATAAGAGATTCTTGAGTTATTTAATTAAATTAAATAAAGTGGTCTTCAGTTGTATTAAATAAGATATTCATGAGTTATTTGATTAAATTAAAGAAAATAGTCTTTAGTTGTATTAAATAAGAGATTCATGAGTTATTTGATTAAATTAAAGAAATTAGTCTTTAGTTGTATTAAATAAGAGACTCATGAGTTATTGGATTAAATTGAAGAAAGTAGTCTTTGGTTATATATATATATGATTTATTGATTAATCATAGATTGGTTATTTTATAAATTGAAGGTAAGAGGTAATTTTATGAGATATGAATACAAGGTTATTGATTCACTTATGGGAATTTATTTACATAATTAAGGGTATGGGACATTGATTGTGCTAAATAAAGGAAAGAAATGTTTGACTAAAGTAAAACTTGGGATATAAATGTTAGTTGAATAATCTCATTGGGTAATGAGAGGGGAAAATGAAAATAGAATTTTGTATTGAGATCAACTATGCATTAGACGGTTTGATGGTTTGATAAAGTTTATATAGTTGCAATTTGGCAAAATAAATGGTAAATGCATTTAGAGGTATGCCAATCCTAAACCATGAGTGTCTTGATCCCCTAATATCCTCAAATAATCGATGGAAGAGCGGGAGGACCAAAGTTATAGATGGACCAATGCACCAGTTTTCTCTCTACTTACCATTTATTTACTTATGCTCAAATAGACTATATTTGTGGGGAGATTTCCCTGAAAAAATTGATGTAATGTATTATTTTTAAAAGTATGGAGGATTTACCATACTTGCTTATTTGTAATAATTATTTAAATTTTGAAAGATGTACGTTTCAATTACTATTTTATTTATTTATGTTTTGTATTTAAATTATTTCTAGTTCATGTGTATCTTCCTAGTTATTGTTCTTTTAATATTTATTTTGTTTTATGAGTTATACTTTGTTAGATTTAGTATTTAGATCTATATTTGGTTTCTCTAAGGATTGGATGCATTGGATTATGGGATGTATCTCTTCAGTTTCCTACTTAGTTCTTATCAATGACAGGCCTTCTCAGTCTTTCCTAGCTTCTAGAGGTATTAGGCAAGGTGACCCACTATCCCCTTTTTTATTCATCATTCTTGCTGAATGCTTGGGTAGGACTATAACCAAAAAGAGGGAAAAAAATCCCTTGAGGGAGTTACCATTGCTCATGGAGCTAGACCTATATCTCATCTTCAATTTGTGGATGAATCTACTCTTTTAGGTAAATCTATAGTTAAGGAAGATTCTAATATTAAGCATATTATTAGCTATTTTTCTAAGGCTACTAGGCAGTTGATCAATGAAGACAAATCTAAAGTTATTTTGTTTCACTGTTCTTCTAGACAGTAATCTATGGTCTTGGATAAACTAAGATATAAGAATACCTCTCTTCCATTCACTTATTTAGGTATTCCCATAAATATTCAAAGGCAAAAAAATAAATATTGGAATTGGTTGTTGGACAAAGTCAAGAAGAAAATTGGAAAGTGGACCAACAAGTGGCTTTCTTCTAGGGGTAGAATCACCTTGGTAAAATCAGTCCTTCAAGCTATTCCTATTAATGTTTCTTTCGTTTTGAATATCCCAAAGGCTGTTCTTCGAGAATTGGATCAAATCAGTCATCGTTTCCTTTGGAGTGGTTCTAAGGAGAAAAGAAAATGGGCCTTGGTGAAATGGGATACTTTATGTCTTACTAAGAGTGAAGGGGGGTTAGGATTATGGTCTTCAATTAATAACAAAAAAGGTTTAGCTGCTAAATTATATTGGAGGATGTTGCATAACCCAATGCTCTTTGGGCCAATAATCTCCGTGCTAAATATTCTAAGAAAAAAAGTCCTGAAGACCTTGTTCGCTATCAACTTCCTACCAAAGGTTCTCCCATTTTAGCAGTTCTTAAGACTGGTGAGGATTTGATAAAGAAAAAATTATTTTGGATCATTCATAATGGTCAACATGTAAATTTTTAGACAAATTCTTGGGATGGTCACAAGCCTTTTATAACTCAGTTTCTCGATTGGAGGCCTTGGATGGAGGAGCTTCACTAAGCTAATTCGATAAAGGTGGCTAATTACTGTCGATACCATACTGGTAATTCAAAGTTTGGTAGGTATTGGATCCCTATTAAGGATTGGCCTATTCAAATCCCATAATGGCAAAGACAAGATATCCAAGGCATCCTTCATATGAGATCCCTCTCTTGGTCCCATGAAAAAAATTGTTTTTGATGGAACAATACTACTAAGGGTGAGTATTCAGTTGCTCAAGGTTATTTGACCTTATGCCATAATAATCCCAACCATTCTTCTGACATCTTTTCTCTATTGTGGGCTCAAAAGCTCTGGCCTAAGGTGAGGTTCTTTAATTGGCTTTTATTGCATCGTAGGGTGCTTACTGGTGAGAAACTTATGAAGCATGGTTTTCATGGCCCTTTTAGATGTGAAATGTGTGAAGAGAATGTAGAAAATATCAACCATATTTTTATTTAGTGTACTTTAGCCTCTGAGCTATGGAGGAGAATGGCCACTTTAATTGGCTTACAGTGGTCTAATTTTTTTACTTTTGAACAACTTTGGAGGGATTGGCCTAATCAAGAGGGTGTTGATCATTTTATTAGGCAGTTAGTTTTGATAGGTTCTACCATTCTTATTTGGAATATTTGGAATGAAAGGAACAACCAAATTTTTAATCAAGATAGGAAGGATATTCACTATATTTGGCAAAAGACCATAGCCAACTTCGTTGAATCAGTCCATCATCTCCTTAATCACCCCAAAAACTCCCACCAAAGATGGGATCAAGTGATGAAAATATTGAATATTAAACCTTCTAAGGGCAACCAACTTAAAGGGAATGTGAGTATTAGTAAGATGGATAGGAATAGAAATTGGCAACCTCCTCCTAAGGATTTTGGAAAAGTCAATACTGATGGAGCCTCTAGAGGGAACCCTAGAAAAGCCAGTGTGGGAGGAATTGGTAGACTTTTAGATGGCTCCTTGGTTTTTACTTTTGCTGAGAATTTGGGTATTCTTTCCAATAACCTTGCTGAGGGGTATGGTATCCTCAAAGGCCTTCAGGAGGCTACTAAGGTTGGATAGGAAAATGTGTTAGTTGAATCCGAATATCAACTTATGCTTAATCTCTTGAAGAATCCTTCTAAGAATCATAAGGTGGATTGGAGAATAAAAAGAATTATTGAGAAGATTCAGTTAATCCAGATGGGATTTTTGAAAGTTGATTACAATCATGTGGTCATATATCAAAACAAGAGTGTTGATGCTTTAGCTAATTGGGCTTTGGACAAAGGTGATATTACTTGTTATGGCCACCCTCCTATATGATGGGCTTCTCAAATTAGGCAAGCTCTTCTTTCTATCATTTCTTTGGATGGCTCCAGTTCTGAAGGTACCTAGTTTTTTTTTTTGCTTCTCTTTGGTTCATTTAGTTTTTTTTAGTTCACTAGCTCATTCTATTCTTTATTTTGTTTCCTCTTTTGATTCTTTCCTTAATAGTCTTCTGGTCTAGATAGGTCATTATTTTGTTCATTTTTTATTTCTTTTTTCTTTTTTGTTTAGTTTTTTAAGGTGGGTGGGTTTTTTTTTTATTTTGTTTTGTTTTTGTGTTCTTTGTGTTGTTTTTTGTTGTTCTTGTGTTTTTGTTGTTTTTTTTTTTTTTTTTTATGTTTTTTGTTATTGTTCTTGTGTTTTTTTCATTCTTGTTCTTGGGTTTCTCTTTGTTTGTGTTATTTCATGTTTTTATGTGTGAGTGTTTTCTATGTTTTTTGTTTTTTTTTATTGTTTGTTGTTGTTGTTGGTTGTTTTTTATTTTTATTTTTATTTAATTTTTTAATTTTTTAGGTTTTGGTTGTGTTTATTTTTCATGTTTTTTTTTGTTATGTCTTTGTAGTGTTCTGTTGTTTTTGTCTTGTTTGTGTTTTGTTATGTGGTTCTTGTGTTTTTCTATGTGGTTTGTGTTGTAGTTTCTTTTATCTTATTGTGTGTGTTTGGTTGTGCTTTTGTTTTTGACACTCAAGGAGCATGTTTTTTATTTTATTTTATTATTTTTGTTGTTATTTACTTATTTTTAAATTGGTTTTGTGTGTTTGTTTGCTCCTTGAGTATGTCAAAGGTGGTAGGCCAGGTCCGAGTCCTGGACGTTTTTGGCGGAATGGATACCCCTGCCTCCTTGAGTCTTACCCGAAAGTGGCATCCCTTTTGGAATGTTTTCCACAAATTAAAAAAAAAAATATGCACCAATGACTTTATTGTCAACTATTTCCTATGCCCAGTTCGTCACCTTAAGTTCGCTGTTCAACAATACATTGATTTCCTCTTGGACACATACATAGGTTACATAAAGATAGGAGCACAATTAGTTTCTATCATTAAACTTAGTTTTGTTTAAACCTCAATTGCAGTGCATTCTGAATTGGATTTTCACGGGATTTATACAATTTGGGTGCACGTCGGATTGCTGTGATTAATGTTCCACCATCGGGCTGTCTACCAGCAGAAAGAACAGTTAATAGTTTGATGAGCAAGGGGGCATGTGCGGAACATGTAAACCAGGCTGCAACTGGATTCAATTCAGGACTGAATATCAAGATTCATGAGCTCAGATCTGTTCTTCCTGGACTTGGAATCATTCCTCTTAATTATAACTCTCTTGTTTCTGAGTTCCTAACAAATCCTGCCAAACATGGTATGCATCGTTAAAGATCCTTGTGTGTTTAAATGTTAAGAGTGCAATGACATGGTTAAAATAAGGTCTGATCTTAGCAGTGGCATATTTGGTGGCAGGATTTGAGGTCACTGCAAGCGGCTGTTGCACGACTGGTAAAATTGAAGTTGGCTTCTTGTGCAACAGGTTTACTTCGTTCACATGTCCTGATGCTTCCAAATATCTCTTCTTCGATTCGGTTCACCTTACACAGAAGGCATATCAAATAATCTCCAATGTATTTCCAACCAGAGATATTCCTGTACTGCTATAATGTTAAGGCATCGTCATACATGATATACAAGATTATTCCCCTTCCTCAAATATACACTTCAACACCATAATTCTATTCACTTAATTGCCCCAATCTATTGATCCACTTAAAGTCCAAGTATTCTTATGTTTATTATAAGAATTTATAATGGTTTTTATTGCCATCTAAAGTAGATAAGAGAGAAAACTTCGTACTATCAACCGTCAGAGTGTGATAAATTTGTCTATGGTGTGTGGAATATTTGTTTATGTAAACCAAATTTTTGTGGTATGGATCCCCAGCACATTTATCAGTGGCTTGTTGCCAAATTTTTTGCTGAACAGAAATGCAATTCATGCCACTTACGTCTATCACCTATTTATTTAACCATACTTTTAAAAAATGCCACCTTAAATTTATTTAATTAACCATATTTAAAAAAATAATAATAATGTTATAGTATCCAATTTCCTCAACTATTCGGTTCCGGTGTTAGGAATCTATAGTAAGCCGTAGCTTGTTCCCTTCGGCTCAATGTTTCTAACCGTCCTTGGAGACATGTAATATAGGTATATGCCAAAACTAAAACTAAGACAAATAAGATATCCAAAGTTTTCTGTAACGACTTTAGTATACTTACCATAACTTTAATATCTGTGCTGGCGCATGGATTATATTGTAACCTTCTAAAAGAGCCTTATGGAAGCGGAAATAATTAAACATCCTAGTCAAGGTCGTCTGACCTCTGTGTTGTAATTGTCTATCTCGGATAAAGAAACTCGTAAGATATTTTGTGCATTTTGTTTTATTAACATTTATTTTAATGAGGTATGAGTTATTAATCCAGATTTTATTTAAGTGGTGTGTTTGCTCTTAATTTATAACGAATTTCTAAAACCCTAGATAAATTCACCATAGAATACAAGATATCATTAATGCTTATCAGCTGGGCCTTTCCGTGTGCCAACGAATTATTAAGACAGAGTAAAATTCTTTTACAGGCGCATACAGTTTAAATAAAATTCTAGAGTTGAATATATATATAATTTAACCTCTTTTGTCTAGCGAATAGCATAGCTCAGGAAGCTAGTAAAAATTAGATTTCGCAACAAGGAAAAGAAACCGACTTATGCAGTCTGTCCGCGGCAATCGCTGCCTCTAAATTTTTTAAAATAGGTAAACGATTTAAAATAAATTGTCTAAAAAATTATGGTTAAATAAATAAATAGGGTTAAATCTTATTTTTTTTTTAGTACTTTCAGCTGCGTAAAAGGTTTAAAATGATTGTGGCATGGACAGACTGCGCGAAGATCTGTATCGGGGCGGCCATAAAAGCTGGACAACCTGCCCAGATTCGTGGCCGCTACCGATACCACCATGTAAATTCAAAAAAAATAAAAATAAATAAATAAATAAATAAATATGGTTGAACATAAATGCCATTCATGCCACTTACGTCTATCACGTATTGACGTTGGAATTTGATATTAATTAATATAATAAATAATATGGTTTTAAATATTATAATTAAATTTAAATTGTTATATATTATTGTTGTCAAAATAATATTATAATATTAGCGTGTGAATTGTAATTAAAAGATACTAGATGTTTTTATAAATACAAAAAGAGCAAATCAATTAAGATTCATTAATTGAAAATACAATTCAATATAGTAAGTCAAAGAAAAAATATATTAAAATTGAAACGGAAAATAATTGTAATAATTCAAAAAAAAAATTAAACTTGTAAAAGATTAGTATGTAGAATGTTCTCTATCACCTCTATTTAAAATTATTATTATGATTTAACTCTATTTAACATATATTTGACTGTTATATGTATTTGTGAAACCTGTGTGATAGAACTAAATGTGAGAGAACTAAAATATGGACAGTGGTGATTAGTGATGATAAGAAAAACTTTATTTCTATTTAATAGAATAATAATTGTAATAATTTAAAAAATATAATATGTAAAAGATTAGTATGTAGAATGTTCTCTATCACCTCTATCTAAAATTATTATTATGGTTTAACTCTATTTAATATATATTTGACTGTTATATATATATATATATATATATGAAACCTGTGTGATAGAACTAAATGTGAGAGAACTAACATATGAAGGACAATGGTGATTAGTGATGATAAGAAAAATATTATTATTTAATAAAGTGACGATGTCTAAACATGTAAATTTCTTTAATGTATTTAAATCCTTTTTAGTTCATGTATATCTTCCTAGTTATTGATTTTTTAATATTTCTTTTGTTCTATGAGTCATGCTTTGTTAGATTTGGTATCTAGATCTATTTTTAATTTCCTTGCTTAATATTATTAAAAAGAATAAGTAATAAGTTTTAGGGTGAACTTAGAAGATAATTTAAGGGATTGAGACCTTTTAGGATGAACATAGTGGACCTAATGGATTAAAACTCCTTAGGGAGAATGGTAACTATGTTTATGGAAATACTACATTTGAGTTAAGATAGCTTGTCGAAAGACGATATGGATAGCTTAACTCACAATACACGTAGTATACCTATGCATAATGAATTACTTAGAGTATGGAGATGCATATATACCTTCGATTGACTGAATGTGATAAGTCTAGCTCATCATAAATGATGAGATTGATGGGCTTATTTGCATGACATACGATATGCCTATGTAGATCAACTTGCATGAGGAAATATTATGATATGTAGTTATTTAAGAAACTTAGGGGCTTTGTTAAACGTTAAGTTAGCCTAAGGTTGGTTAGGGGTTATGAATCCTTCTCCCTAATAAAAAAAATATTTTTTTCTATGTTTCTTGTTTTTTATTTTCAGGGTTGTTACATTTTGTATCAGAGCTCTAGGTATGATGGTATAGAGCTTCTTATGTGATGAAGAGATTTAGATGTATCCAATAAAGGTTTTCTTAAAAATTTAAGCTAAAATATAGGATGACCTGAAATCTCTGCTTACTAGAACCTAATGGCAACTAATCCCAAGAATGGATGAATGTTATGATACCATAAGCATGGGTTTTAATATTAATGATACATCATAATATTGGAATGCTATCCTAGTTAGATTATTGATGCTTTGGCAAGAATAAATCTATATTATATCTTTATTTAGTGGTATAGGTTAAGATGAAGTTATAGCCTAATCATATTGTTGGTTGTAACCAGGTTAAGATACCACCCAAGGCCAGAAAGGGGATGTATACACCTCCACTTAGACAAACTCAACAAAGTAATGTTGAAGAAAGGATCCAAAAACTTACAATAGTGGAATGGAAGATCTCACTACTACAATTGCTTCCATGCAATATCATATGACATAGGTGCTAGAAACTATTGTGAATAAAAATTTTCAAGCTAGAGGTTTAGAGGTTAACCAAGCTAAGGGACTGACTACGAAACAGTTACAAGTTAGAGCCCTTCTAGAAAAGGAAAGAGCAAGAGACCTAAAGAACGTCTATATCTCCAATTTTGATGGAGAAGGAGAAGGAGATGTAGTTGAGGCTTGGTTAAGGGAATTGGAAGTTTACTTCATGGTAAAGGGATATTCTCCAGGAACCCAAACTATTTGAGCTATGATTTACCTTAAATAGGTTGCCCTAGATTGGTAGGAAACTTATCATGAGGAAACTAATATTGAACCAATAGACATCCCATGGAAAGAATTTATAGTCATATTCTACAAGATATTCCTTACAAAGCATTTCTATGCCCTAAAATTTGAGGAGTTTTGTAGTTTAAGGTAAAGAACCAACATAGTGGAGATATACTAAAAAAACCTGGTAAGAGTGCTAAAGTATGTACCTACCTATAATGAGAAAATATGGGTTCATAAGTTTACTTATGGGTTGGAATCTAGGATAAAGCATGATGTAGCCATGCATGAGCCTAGGGTAAAGAAATCAAAGTTGCACTTTTGTTACAAATATGACAACTTATCCAAGCAAGATCGATAGATATTAAAGAAGAGGAATTGTAATGGATTCATAAAATAGGAAGGTGAACAAGGTCAGAAGGCTAAAACCCCCAAAATACTAAGAATAAATCTAATGGTAATCAAAATAATTTCCTGAATAATTTTTATAAGAAAGGCAACAACCCAATAATGCTAAGCCTAAACCATAGAAACTACAAACTTTAGTTCCAGAAATCAAAGGAGAGGAGCAAAAATTGGAAAAGTGACAAGGGCCCAAGTATGGGTGTTACCATTGTAGAGACTCACATTTTTCTAATCAGTGTCAACATCGACCAAGATCAAGAACACCTAGTGCTAAAGGAAAGGAACATGCACACCATATCTATGCTACAACTGGGAGTCAGAAGCTTGATGGGAAAACTACATCATTGATTATAAACGGTAATGTTTTTGTTAAGCAAATGAATATTTTAATTGATAGTGGAGCCATTGATAGCTTCATTTCTTGTAAGTTAGCAAAGGATATACCTAAAATTCCAGGATATTTGGCTCATGGATGGAAGGTCGAGTATGGTTCTGGATAAACCTACTTAGTAAAATAGTATTTTCCTGTGATAGAAGTTGCTTTAGCTAGTGGAACAATGAAAGGTTTCTTGTACATAATTCTAATTCATACCTTCGATGGGATCCTAGGGATGGATTAGTTACAGGCCCATAAAGCCATAATCAATTTCCAAGATAGATGGATCAAGTATTCGAAAGAAGGCAAGGAAAGACTAAGAATTCATCATGAGAAGGGGGCATTCAAACCCCAAATGTTGGTAGCTATGTAATTAAATAAAGTCCTTAGGAAGGGAGGGATAGTCTATGTGATAAAGCTGAATGAATTTGGAGAAGACCAAATGAAATGGGTGTTGGAAACACACCCAATTTTCAATATTTCAAGGATGTATAACATGAGGATTTACTTGGACTCCCTCTTGTGCGAGAATTTTATTTCACTATTGATCTTATGCCAGGAGTGAAACCAATTCATAGATATGTGTATAGGATGACTCCTATCGAGATGTAGGAACTAAAGGCACAATTGCAAGGGTTATTATAAAATAGGTTGATAAAACCAAGTGTGTCACCTTGGGGTGCACCAATTTTATTTATGAAAAAAAATATGGCTCTTTAAGGTTGTGTATTGACTACATGACATTGAATAAAGCTAAAATCAAGAATCAGTATCCCCTACCTAGAATCAAAAATTTATTCAATCAATTGAGAGATTCCACGGTGTTTACTAATATAAATATGAATTCAAGGTATCATCGGTTAAGAATATATGAGGAGGATACTCACAATATGATATTCAAGACTAGGTATGGGCACTATGAGTTTATAGTTCTACCCTTTGGACTTACTAATGCCCTAGTCACATTCATGAATTTAAAGAACAATGTGTTCAGAAAGCACTTGGTCCAGTTTGTCCTTGTATTTCTATATGATATCCTATAGAAATGATATAGTTCTATACTCTCGAAACAAGGAAGAAAATGATAAACATCTCAAGATCGTGTTAGAGTTGTTAAGGAAAAACCAACTCTATGGAAATCTAGTCAAAAGTTATTTCTATGTTTCAGAGGTGTGATATCTGGGACATATTATATCAACAAAACGAATTGCTATGGATCCAGATAATATTGAAGCCATATTAAAATGGCCATCCCCTACTAATATTACTAAAGTAAGAAGATTCATGGGATTAACGGGCTACTATAGATGTTATTTAAAATATTTCTCAAATATTACTATGAAAATAACTAACCTTTAGAAGAAAGGGAAGGAATTCAAATGAATAGAAAAGTGTGAAGTTGCCTTCACATTACTGAAGCAAAAACTCACTACCACACCAATATTGAAAATTTTAGACCCTCAAGGAGATTTTTTAGTATGCATTGATGCATAACTGGAAGGGTTAGGAAGAGTACTCATGCAATAAGATTTAGTAGTAGCTTATACTTAAATAAATATTGAAAAACATTAAATTAACATATGCTACTCATGATTTAGAGCTATATGTTGTGGTGCATGCTCTAAAGATCTAGTACCACTATTTTGTGGGGAGACCTTTTGAATTGAAATATGACCTCCAAAGTCTAAGGTACATATTTACCTAATCAATACTCAATGTAATACAGAGAATATAGATCGAGTTTATTGCTGAGAATAACTTTGAAATTGAGTACATAAAGGGGAAATAGAATAAGGTTGTTGATGCCTTGAGCAGAAGGAGACACATAGCAACCATAACCATAATTCACATGAACTTGATGGACTAAGTAAGACAAGAGCAATATCGAGATGAGTATTGCTTATAATTTTAAGCTAGAATGGACAGAGAACCTGAGGGTGATAAGGAGTTTGGAATGATAGATAACATTTTATGCTGTAAAGGTAGAATAATCATACAAAAAGCACATGATTTAAGAAATTTATAAATGCATGAATCCCATAGATATCCTTATTTTGCTCACCCTAGAGGAGCCAAAATGAGGGAAAACATGAAAAGAACCTTCTTTTGGGTAGGTATGAATAAGGATATCACCAATTTTATCTCTAGGTGCCTCAAAAGTTAGAAATTTAAGGTAGAATGCACGCATCCCACAAGATAGTTGTATCCACATAGTGTACCTATGCAAAAATGGTAGGTCATATCTATGGATTTTATAGTAGGTTTACCTAAGATCAGGTACCAACATGATGCAATCCTTGTAGTAGTCAATAAATTGACTAAGGTTTCACATTTTATACCTGAAAGCACCAAGGACCATGCTCAATTGGTGGCTAACAAATTTTCCAAAGAAGTGTTCCAATTGCATGAGTTTCATGAGGTAATTATATAAGATAGGGATTCCAAGTTCACTTCTATATTTTAGAAAGCCCTTCATAATGTAATAGGTATGAAACTGAATATGAGTTCAGTATACCACCCTAATATAGATGGTCAAATAGAATAGATAACCAAGTACTATAGGATATGCTTCCCATGTACTGCATGGATCACAAGTATTGTTGGGAAGACTATCTACATTTGGTAGAATTCACTGCAATAATGGGTATCACTAATATCTAGGAATAGAACCTTTTGATGCCTTGTATGGATAAAATTCTAGAATACCATTGTCTTGGCACATCCTAGAAGATAGAGTTGTAATTGGTCTAGAAATGGCTAGAGAAATGGAAGATCAATTGAAGGTATTAAAGCAAAGAATCAAAGAAGTTACTAATAGGTAAAAGAGTTATGTTGATTTAAAGAGAACTCCGAGATAGTACTCTATGGGAGACAAAGTGTTCCTAAGGTTTAAAACAATGAAAATTGTGATTAAATCCATAAAGTTGGATCCACGATTTGTAGGACCCTTTGATATCACTGGAAATATCAGTTTGGTTGCATACCAACTTGCCTTGCCTCCTAATATGTCAAAAATCCATAACACTTTCCACATATATTTTCTTGGAAAATATGTTACTGACTCAAAACACGTGTGGGATGTTTCTATTTTGAATATGACAAATCTAGAGGTAATTGAAGTGATGCCAATAAATATTCTTGAGTTTCATTCTAAGACTATGTAGAATCATAATCCTGAGCAATATAAGGTCTAGTGGGACAATTTATCTAAAATATATTCCACTTGGGATAAAGTGGAGGATACGCAAAAAATAATTTCCTTTTTGTTTGGAATTTTTTAAATATAATAATTTGCTTTTATTTGTTATTATTGTAAAACTAGAAACACCAAGATGGTGTTTAGTCATAGTGGGGTAGGATTTCATGACCCTCCCTGATGGACTTTATGACATGGAAAATAATGTATTAATTTTATGGTGCTTTAATACTTGGTTTTGTGTAATTAAGTAGCTATGTGATGTTAGTTGATATTGAAGAACATGATACTACTAACAAATTACCAATGTGTAGGATCAGATATGCTCATGGGTGGAAGAAGTTGAGTCAACCACCAAAATCAAGGGTACTTGAGGTTGTTAAAGTGATGAAAAGGTATCTTGAGGGTAACATGGATAGATACCTTCGTATAGGCATGCATTATCAATTAGGGATAATCTTCAATAGCTAACTGCCTTGAGCCTAATTTGATAGCCTGGTAGCTATCATAAATCCTTGGGCTGAGACAAGTGACTAAATTAATGGAAAGACTCCCTCTTTTTTTTTTAATTTGTGGAAAACATCCCAAAAGGGATGCCACTTTCGGGTAAGACCCAAGGAGGCAGGGGTATCCATTTTGCCAAAAACGCCCAGGACTCGGACCTGGACTACCACCTTTGACACACTCAAGGAGAAAACAAACACACAAACCCATATTTTGTGGGAATTTTGGCAGTGATTAAGGAGATGATGGACTGATTCAACTAATTTGGCTATGTTCTTTTGCCAAATATAGTGAATATCCTTACTATCTTGATTAAAAATTTGGCTATTCCTTTCATTCCAAATATTCCAAAGAAGAATGGTAGAACCCATCCAAACTAACTGCCTAATAAAATGATCAACACCCTCTTGATTAGGCCAATCCCTCCAAATATGTTCAAAAGGAAAAAAATTGGACCATTGTAAGCTAAGTAAAATGGCCATTCTCCTCCATAGCTCAGAGGCTAAAGTACACTCAATAAAAAGATGGTTGATATTTTGTACATTCTCTTCACACATTTTACATCTAAAAGGGCCATGAAAACCACGCTTCATAAGTTGCTCACTAGTAAGCACCCTACAATGCAATAAAAGCCATTTAAAGAACCTCACCTTAGGCCAAAGCTTTTGAGCCCACAATTGAGAAAATATGTCAGAATAATGGTTGGGATTATTATTGCATAAGGTCAAATAACCTTGAGCAACTGAATACTCACCCTTAGTAGTGTTGTTCCATCCAAAACAATATTTTTCATGGGACCAAGAGAGTGATCTCATATGAAGGATGCCTTGGTTATCTTCTCTTTGCCTTTATGAGATTTGAATAGGCCAGTCCTCAATAGGGATCCAATATCTACCAATATTTGAATTACCAGTATGGTACCGACAATAATTAGCCACATTTATCCAATTAGCTCAATGAAGCTCCTCCATCCAAGGCCTCCAATCGAGAAATTGAGTTATCAAAGGCTTGTGACCATCCCAAGAATCTGTCCAAAAATTTGCATGTTGACCATTATGAATGATCCAAAATATTTTTTTCCTTATCAAATCCTCACCAATCTTAAGAACTGCTAAAATGGGATAACCTTTGGTAGGAAGTTGATAGCGAACAAGGTCTTCAGGACTTTTTTTCTCAGCATATTTAGCACGGAGATTATTAGCCCAAAGAGCATTGGGGTTATGTAACATCCTCCAATATAATTTAGCATCTAAAACTTTGTTGTTATTAATTGAAGACCGTAAACCTAACCCCACTTCACTCTTAGGAATAAATAAAGTATCCCATTTCACCAAGGCCCATTTTGTTTTCTCCTTAGTACCGCTCCAAAGGAAACGATGACTGATTTGATCCAATTCTCGAAGAACAACCTTTGGAATATTCAAAACGAAAGAAACATAAATATGAATAGCTTGAAGGACTGATTTTACCAAGGTGATTCTACACCCATGAGAAAGCCACTTGTTGGTCCACTTTCCATTTTTCTTTTTGACTTTTTCCAACAACCAATTCCAATCTTTATTTTTTTGCCTTTGAATATTTATGGGAATACCTAAATAAGTGTTTGGAAGAGAGGTCTTCTTATATCTTAGCTTATCCAAGACCATGGATTCCTGTATAGAAGAGCAGTGAAAGAAAATAACTTTATATTTGTCTTCATTGATCAACTACCCAGTAGCCTTAGAAAAAATAGCTAATGATTTGCTTAATATTAGAAGCTTCCTTAACTGTAGCTTTACCTAAAAGAGTAGAGTCATCCACAAATTGAAGATGAGAGATAGGTCTAGCTCCATGAGCAATGGTAACTCCCTCAACGGTTTTGTTTTCCCTCTTTTTGGTTATAGTCCTACCCAAGCATTCAGCAAGAATGATGAATAAATAAGGGGATAGCGGGTCACATTGCCTAATACCTCTAGAGGCTGGAAAATACTGAGAAGGCCTGTCATTGATAAGAACTAAGTAATAAACTGAAGAGATACATCCCATAATCCAATCCATCCAATCCTTAGAGAAACCAAATTGCCTCAAAACTTTGATAAGAAAGTGCCAATCCACTCTGTCATAAGCTTTGGATAAGTCTAACCGAATGAACATGGAAGGAGAATTTTGCATATCCATGGAATGGATGGCTTCCTGAGCAAGAACTATCTCATCTACTATTTGACATCCTTCCACATAACCCCCTTGCTCTGGGGAAATAATCTTATTCAAAAGAGGCTTCAACCTTTCTGCCATGATTTTAGTAATGATTTTAAGAAGAACATTACATAAAGAAATAGGTCCAAAAGCTGAGATATGATCAAGCTCTTGAGATTTTGGAACAAGAGTAATATAAGTTTTATTGATAACCTTCAAAATTTCTTTGGATTTCTTGGCTTCTTCCACCACCTCTAATAAATCAACATGAAGGATATCCTAGAACTCTTGGTAGAACTCAACAGGAAAACCATCAGGACCTAGGGTTTTCCCTTTTTGCATTTTAAAAACTACTTGTTGAAGCTCATTGATAGTAACAGGAGTAATTAAAATAGAGTTCTCCTCAGAAGTGATAAGAGAAGCAATTTCTTGAAGAACATTATATTGTGAAGCTGAGTCAAGTGGAGTAGCAACAAAAAGATTGGAAAAGTAATCAACAACAATAGAGTTCATGCCATCCCAAGTATAAACAACATCTCCAGAATCTGATTTTAAGGAAGAAATAAAGTTGTGAGATCTTTGAGCTAGAATATATTTGTGGAAAAAATTTGTGTTTCGATCTCCTTCTTTGAGCCATTGAATTCTAGATTTTTGCTTCCATAATATTTCTTCTCTTTTTTCCCATTCCTCTAACTGAGTTGTGAGTTTAATTTCATCTGCACTTCTCTTCTCTTGTGAGGCCATCTAAATGGATTTTCTTATTCAAATTTTCAAGATGAGCAATAACTTCATGTTTTTTTTATGAAAATCCCCAAACTCTTTCTAGTTCCAAGTCTTGATTTTGGATTTAATGTATTGCAGTCTTTTGACAAAACAGAACATCTTAGTCCCATGCTTAGGTTTACCTTCCTTCCACCACTATTGCACATGAGGTATAAAGGAAATGTCTCTAAGCCACATTAATTGAAAATGAAAAGGAGAGAAACTCACATTGGTTTTCCACATTTCCACCATGACTAGCCAATGATCCGAACTAGCATTATTAAGAGTATTCACTTTAGGAATGTGACCATGGATTAAGAAAATTTTAGAGAGAAAAAACCTATCCAATCTCTCCATTATACAAGCTAATATTTGCCTTCTGTTAGACCAAGTCATAAGGCCATTATCTGGTTGGATATTCACAAGATGGAGGTTTGCAATATATTCACTCATGAGGTCAGTGCTTTTGTCAAAATTTCTATTTCCCCCCATTTTCTCATCCAGAGAGAGGATGGTATTGAAATATCCTCCGATCAAGATCCAAGATTTTGGACAATGAGAGATAATATGAATAATATCCTTCCATTGTCTTCTTTTTTCCTCCAAAGAAGTTGGAGCATAAACAGTAATGCAGAGCATAATCTGGTTGGAATGTCTACTTTGAATAGCTATAGCCAACAAACCCCAACTACCAACCATATGGTGAATAACTACCTCTTTTGGATCCCAAAGACAAGAAATACCACTCGAAGTCCCTTGGGAACTGAGGGAAACCACTTTTCCAACTGGCAAAATTTTACTGGCAATTAAGTCCATATCCTCCATTGACATCTTAGTTTCTTGAAGGAAAACAAGATGTGGATGATTTACCTGAATCATTCTTCTAATTTCATTTTGTTTTGAAAGACTCCCTTTGAGTCCTCTAATATTCCAAGTGATGATCTTCATTAATACCAAGGCTAAAAAATTTGGGAAGGTCATTAATCTTACCTTCCTCTACAAGCTTTTCACCTTCTTTTACCATATGATATTGGTTGGTCTTGCGAAATACTTTTTGATTAGAATCCATCTTCAATATTTTTTCCTTGTTTCTTGAATTTTTCCAATTGAATCTGAGATGACTTCTAACCTTGAAGAATGCTCGTACACAGCCAAAATTTTACTAGATGGTTCAATAGAGTCGGTATTGGGACCTGCATTATTTGAAGTTTTGACATTTGAAATATTGTTTTTATTGTGTAAATTTTCTCCTTTTTTTCTGTTGAAAACCTTTGATTTGTTGGTTTGTCTTTGAGTTCTTCCCTTCATATTTAAATTGTGTTTCTAAGATTTCAATTTCCATTATTTCCTCTTCCTCACTTGGGACATCATTTGTGGAAAGGATTTCAAACATATTAGCAGATGACTTTGATTGATCCTTCATAACTAGTTTTTTCTGAGTGTTCTTCTTCTTAGGTATTTGGAAACCTGCTAAGTTTATATCTTCTTTCTTTTGATCAGGAATTTTATTTGGGCAAGCACTAGCCAAATGACCATATTCATGGTAAATTATACAACGAAAAGGAATGTTCTCATAGTCCACTACTTGCTCCCAAGTGTCTTCCCCAAATTGTAATGTGATCTTTTTAGGTAGGGGTTTTTCAAAATCCATTAAAACACAAATCCAAGCATAAATAATATGTTCAAAATTTTGAGTACAATCAGCAGTCATCATAAAAGTTCCTAAAGAGTTTCCAATTGAAGAAAAAATAGTAGGATTCCAAAATTTAATAGGGAGGCCAAAGAGTCTAACCCACACGGGAGCAATAGAAGGCATATCTTATTCGGATTTAAATTTAGTATGCTAGGGCTTCATGAAAAGCCCTGCCCTTCCAAAAAACCAAGGACCCCCTTGAAAAGTTTTCTCTCTATCTTCATTATTAGCAAATAAAACAAGAAAATAACCATTTGGATAAATAGATATTTGTAACTCACCTTTAGTTTTCCAGATTTTTGCAGCCCAAACTTTGAAAGTAGATAGACTCGGATGAAAACCCATGAACCGACAAATTAGTCCTCTTTTTTCCAAATCTTCAATGCTAGTCTGAATGTTATCCATATCAAGCTTAACAATAGGAGTTCCATCGACTGCTTTAAGACATCCTGACTTTGTTTTCCTGGGATCAATCTTAGGCATTATTAGAGGTTTATGGGAAGCCCTAATATTGATATTAGCATTAGGCTGAGGCTGTCCACCATGAAGGGCATCCCTAAAATTCATTTTTGGGACTGAGTTTTCAAAATTCTTACCCTTGATAGGGGTTTTCATAGTAGAATTATTTTTTGGGTGCACCTTAGCACGAGATTCACTTGAGATATGAGCCATTTTTTTATCAAATGCTTGAAAATTTTTTCGTGATCTCTTTAATCCTTGCCCTAGATGTCGTGGAAAGGTATGGTTTTCACTTTTCTTTTATGCAGCAAATTGGAAGCCGTTGTCACTCAAGTTCACAGTATGATCTGTTGAAAGATAAATTTCTAACCCATCTTGTATCCCCTGCAAAATTTCCTACTAAAATATTGAAAATAAACCACAAAAATATTGGCTTCTAGGGCCCGAAGGCCCTAAAAACCAACCTCTGGAGCTGCTTGCACTCAACCCAGATGAAACCCTCGCATAGCCGCTTGCCAAATATGTCATTCACACATAGGTATGTACTAGGATCTGTGTTGCTCCAAATGATATAAAAATTGGTGGAGACGTTCTAGGGTTTTTCAGGCATCTACCCTCAAAATTTTAGCTCAATCCGAGTCCGGATGAGTGAGATATGACCAAAATGAGTTCGACCGTTTGGGAAGTCCTCCGAAAAACGTCTCCCTTCCAAAATAGTTAGGATTCCCTCTTTTCTTATTGCATATATTTTATTGTATTTTATTTCATCACTTGTTGCATAAATGGTTTGTAAAGAATGCGTAATTTGGTTGTTTTGGGAAAACTCCTTATTTTGCATATACTCCTTCAAAAGAATAACTTGATGTTAGTATGCAATGATAAAACTTCTTGTTCTATAAAGAAGGGGATAATTATTTTAAAATGATAATAGAAATTCATTTAAAAATAGTAGTTTAATTATTTTAAATGAATATAGAACTTCATTTACAAATGATAAATTAACAATATTAAAAGAGAAAAAAGTTTCAATATATATATATATATGGTTGGTTTAGTTTATATATTGAATGGATCTAATTAATAAATATTCAAACTGCATGTTAAACAAAGGAGATATTTACCATTTATGAGAACTCTACTAGCAGAATGCTCTATTAGATAGGGTGCTTACCAATCTTGAAAATGGAGATAAATCCATTTATGGTAGGGCTAATCTAAAGGATTTAACAATATATATAATAATATAATTTCGTCCACCACGTTGAATATTTAGGAGGAGTTCTGGCAGGAAGTGGAGTTTGGTAGTGGAGAGAGATACACAAGAATGACTCACTGTGTGCAAGAGCTGAGGGAACCACATTGAGAGGAAATGATTCACTGCATAAGGTAAAATGATCCACGTTGAAGAGTAGTCAAGCAATAGCAAGAACGAAGGATCTGCCATGGTGTTAGTGAAAGCTAGGTAAAGGAGATACAAGCTCATGTAACATTACAAGTTGGTTGGAAATTTGTCTTTCATTTCGTCTGCAAATAAATAAAGTAAACCATTTAAAACATTGGGTAATGATTCCTTATGATTGACCCATTTGGGTCTATTTTTATTTGGAGTATGTATGTTGGTTTCTTATGTGATGTTGCTGGTTTATTTTCCTTGACTGCGACCTTTCTACCATGTCAAATGTGTAATTTTTCGTGTCTTCCTAGGTTACTACATGTTAGTGAGACCCATGTGCTAGGATTTGTAGGTAGCTTTAGCTCAACTCGATCATTGAGAAAACCTCACTTTTTATCCCTTGCATCAATGTATGTCATTGAAAGGGTGATAGTGTTTGAAATCCCTTGCTAGTGATAGATGTCGCTTTGAGAAAACTCCAACCTGTGTATTACGTCTCTATTCTGAAGCCTTGGGTAAATCAGGTGTAGGATGTTTGTATCTTTCCTTCTTTGGCTAGCACAAATGATAACCTGGAATCCCCTTCTTCCTAAGTTAAGGAGAGGGAATTGTATCTAAATTGGCAAATGATATTTTACCTTTGACCATATGTTTATGTTCGAACAACGTATTTTTGCTTCAGTTTGAAGTCTAGTAAAGTTTTTTTTATTTGATTAAATTAAAGAAAGTACTCTTTAGTTGTATTAAATAAGAGATTCTTGAGTTATTTTATTAATTAAATAAATTACTCTTTAGTTGTATTAAATAAGATATTCTTGAGTTATTTTATTAAATTAAATAAAATATTCTTTAGTTGTATTAAATAAGAGATTCATGAGTTATTTTATTAAATTAAAGAAAGTAGTCTTTAGTTGTATTAAATAAAAGATTCATGAGTTATTTGATTAAATTGAAGAAAGTAGTCTTTGGTTATATCAATATATATATGATTTATTGATTAATCATAGATTGGTTATTTTATAAATCGAAGGTAAGAGGTAATTTTATGAGTGAGATGAATAAAAGGTTATTGATTCACTTATGGGATTTTATTTACATAATTAAGGGTATGGGACATTGATTGTGCTAAAACCTATGGAGTTCTTTGATCTTGACACCCAAGTCTTAGGAAATCACCCTAGAATAATCCCTCAGATTGTCCCATCAGTTGTAACATCTTACCAAGTAGTTGGTGTGTTTTATGTTCCTTCAAGTCCTTCTAGTATTTCCATTAGATTTCCTCCTGAAGCAAACACTTCGGTTCAAATAGACTAAAATATGCCACTACCACCAAGATAGTTCCTAGCCTAGAACCGCTCCAGAGCTTTGAATCTACAAGCTCAGAATTTGATCTTGCTAGCAGCATTAAAGGCTTTGCCTACTTACTATGGTATGGGAAAAATAACTTATGAGCATGTTTAAGACGTGGCTTCTTTAGTTACTATCCATAGCATCATAGATGAATATGTTATGGTTGGATTTCTGATGATCTCTCTTAGAGGGAAGCTGCTTTATTGGTACTGGTCCCTACCATCTACCACTATCACCACATGGGACGAGTTAGCTAAGTTAATGATAAAATGTTTCAATGAATAAGCGGATCCTTTTTCTCTGTTGTATAAATTTATAAGTATTCATAGGCATCCACAGGAGTAAATTATTGACTTCAATTTCAAGTTTGCTCAAACTTGACAAATATTCACTGATGGTCTCTAATCAAATCTTGAACAAGCCATATTTTATTACCTTTGAGACTTCAATTTTGACATTAGCATGGCCATCCATCAGTTCAATGTTGATACATTATCAAACTTGTACTTTGCTATGCAAAAGGTTGAGGTTGATCTAATTGTTATCAGTAAGCTTCCACCAAATATGATGATGCCTATATTTCCTAATCTTCCACAACATCTGTATTCTAGTACATCTTCTCAGTCCTTACCAATGTCTCCCATGTATTTGATCCCTTCATGTAATCCGAGTTCATCTCAAACCGTGATAATAGTTTATATCCCACAACTGGCTACTATGTCCATTAAATAGCTACCTACTCTAGTTCCATTCCCAGCACTACCATATATGCCTATACCACTTACATTACCAACTCCTCTAACACCCTCAAATCTTGATCCCTAAGAGAGGTTGTTGAAAGAGATGCAATAAATGAACTCAGCTATAAGAACGATAAACAATGAGATCACGATAATTAAGAAGAAGCTGGTTGAGAGAGATTTCTAGACTAGGATATACCAACCTCTACCAATAACCAGAGAGCAAGTAGCTTCTATAAGCAATATTCCTGAGATTAATTTGACCATATTGACGAATGAATAAGCTGGTCCATCAGAGAATACATTTTGGTGCTCTACCTACAATGATCTGCATGGAGAAGAAACTTGTATGGTTCATCTGAACTATGCGAAGACATTGGTAGATAGCTTTTTCAGTGGTCATATCAACATGATTACAAAAGTTGATCATAATTTTATGGTCCCTCTAAAAGAACAAGTTTCAGTTCTCACGAGAGATGGAAGAAAGCCCTTCATAGTATATCCTACTGAAACAAAGAAATTGAAGGTACCCACTGACTCGAAGATGTAGAATGAGAGAAAAAAAGTACAAGCAAAAGCACTTATTCTAGAACCTAAGCCAAATGAACCTATATTGTTAAAATATATTTTTCCTCTATGAAAAAAGTAAAGATCACAATAAAAGGCTTAAAATTCACAAACAAAAGCTAAAATAGAGGAACAAGACTGAGAAAGGCTCAAATATCCATCCTTGACCAAGCATAAGAGGGTAGAAGCCATGCAGTAATATTAGAGCAAGTATGAGGTTGCCAATGAAGAAAGGGATTCCAGTGCATCTACATACAACATTGTTGAGGAGCTAAAGAAGATTCCTACCAAGGTTAGTCTGTATGATGCATTCCAATTTCCTAGACAAGTCAACTTGTTGCAAGAATAACTAATGTTTGTTAAATATAAGGGAAAGAATCCTAATCAAACTATTTTTTCTCAAACGCTAACCACTTTGGCTACTGAAAAGAATAAGCCACCCGTTTATACTTATCTCTCAGGATGGAAGGTTGAATTGTGCATAACTACATGATTGATTCTGGTGCTGCAAAAACTGTCATGTTGAATATGATGTGTAACATTATGGCTATGGAGTATATCAGGATTAGCCCAAGAGTTTTGTAGTTGGATGGTACTCCTGTAATAATAGTACGAGTCATCAAAGATATCTCGATTGTGTTGCATAAAATACCTTAGATTATTGTGATCCAAGAGGTGGTTGTGGTTGATTTGGATCCATATTTTAATATGGCCTCTTGTAGACACCAAAACAGCACCAATTCGATTATGTGACTGCAAACACTGATAGCTTTGACACACACAGCCCCAAGGACAGCTCCTAGAGGTTAAACAGTGGTCCTAACCACTCTCACAGCAATTTTGGAAGGTCAGAGATCAATTTGGCACCTTCAAACACTATGCTCAATATCTGTTCCACCCAAGGACAAATTCAAAATGGGAATCACCCCACCTAGGTATGAATTCTAGATTCGCTCCAGGGTGGGGTGAATTGCAGGTTTGATAGGCAAAAAGTCAAATCTTGACAAATGGTAGCTCAGATCTGCCACTCAATGTTTCCTTCATCACATGGGAGTATGGGTAAGCGTTTTCAAGCATTAGAGGCATTTACAAGGTCAGTCATGAAGTCTCTATTTAGGGAGGAATCTCCTTCCCCCTGGGAAGGCATGATTGCCAAGTGGTGCCTCTGCATGCCCATTTCAAGAGACCTCCAGGTCTATAAATTGGGAGTTTTCTCACCCCAAATTATAGAGATAAGGAACATTTTAGAGCAATGAAGTGTTGTCGTTTTATTGTCATACCTCACACCTTTTTGGATTTGCACCTTTCACATCCTTGATATCCTTTAGAGGGGAGGTCATTGGGTGACTATTGGGAGGATGAATCTTGAGCCAAAAACCTGACATTTGGCCACAATATCCCACAAAATTTGTTGACAATACCACACAAGAGTTTTTGGACCCATCCCAAGTGGATTGGTGCTGAAATCAAGCCTCAAACGGTGGGTGGCCTGCCCCATGAGCGCCCGCCTCCCACACTGCCATAGTCCTAATCGCCCCCCTTCGAAGCAATGGGAAATCCATGGAAGACTTCCTTTCTTTCATTTTTGCATTCAATTCTATGATGCTTAGATAGGTTTTCATTTAAGTTTCATCTCGTTTTGAACAATTTTGATCATATTTCTATCTTTGCTCGCTTCCACTAATCTATAGGTAGCATCATTAAATTCCCATTGATGGAGGCCAAATTGGGAAAATCTGACCATCTGGGTCTTCCAAAAATGCCCCCAATTAGCTAAATATAAGTTTGTAGGTCTTTTGGAGCTTCCTAGGTAGGACATTTGGGACAGTACCTTTTCAGCATTTTGTTGCAGGTGAATTCATCCCACCCCGGAGCGAATTCAAATCGGTGAGGAATTTCCTAACTGTTCTTTTTGCAGAGCCTTCTTGGTGGTGTCTTGATGACCCTGTCAATTTTTTTGAGCATTTGGACCTATTTTAGTCATAGTTTAATTCATTTTTATCCTTCACTTATCATAGGCTTGGGGATTGCATGCTTTGTTTTATCCATAGGTGATACTGACCATTTCTTGTTCCTTTGAACATAGGATTTTGACATTGGATCAGCAACGAGTATTCAAGACTCATCAATGCAAGCAGTGGTGACATTTGGTCTGCCCATTTTACATGTGGGCATGCGGAAGAAGGAAAGGCACCCATGGATGTAACAAGAATGCATACTTAAATTCTCCTAGCCCTTGGAATGGGAGGATGCGCATTGTAACTGAGTTGTGAAACATATCAATAAAAAGGGCTGTCTTCTTTATTCATATCTATTTCATTTCGATTCGCTCATGTTTTTCCCTCTTTTCATGCGCTTTCAAATTCCTAGGATTTAGCGCTAAGTCCGGTTCTGTTTGCATCACATATTCGCTTTCCTTTTTGCTTCTGTATCCTCGTGCTTCTAGTGGCGATCATTATGGGACAAGCCAAATAGAAATCCAACTACATTGCCCTTCTCATAGAGAAGAAGGAGGTTTTTGCATGGTCATATAGAGACATGACGGGGCTAGATCCGCAGCTAGTCACGCATAATCTAATGCTTGATCCGACAATCAATCCAGTTAAGCAAAAACTATGTAATATGCACCCAATAGTGGCCTTGATGGTCAAATATGAATTGCAAAAGTTTTTGGATGCATAGTTTGTCATCTGCATGGATTATCCGCCATGGTTGTCCAACATGGTGCCCATCAAAAATCCCGACGGGAGGATTTGCATATGCACTGATTTTTGAGATCTAAACAAAGCAAGTCCTAAGGATGATTTCCCCTTTCCAAGCATCGATGCATTGGTAGATGCTATAGCAGGTCACAAAATGCTATCCCTCATGGATGGTTTCTCGAGATACAATCAAATTTGTATCAATCCCGAGGACCAACTAAAAACGGAGTTCACAACGCCTTGGGGGACATTTTGTTATAAGGTCATGCCCTTTGGCCTTAAAAATGCTGGTTCCACCTACCAACATGCCATGACGTACATATTCCACGATTACATGTATAAAACTTTGGAATATTACATGGATGATTTGTTGGCGAAGTCTCTTTTGCGCCCAGATCATCTCAATGACTTAAGAAAGATCCTTGATCGCCTCATGGAACATAAAGTCAAACTGAATCCCAAGAAGTGCGTATTTGGTGTCACATCTAGAAAACTCTTGGGTTTCATAGTCTCAAAGTGAGGCATCGAAGTGGACCCTAACAAAATCAAGGCAATCCTTGAAATGGTTTCCCCAACTACCATTAAGCAGCTCAAAAGTCTGCAGGGAAAGGTCACGTCAATCAAGCGCTTCATAGTGCAGCTGTCTGACAAGTGTCGACCCATGAAAAAACTATTGCACAAGGGGGTAGCATTTCATTGGGATGATGAGTTCTAGTCAGCCTTTGATGACATCAAACGATACTTGGCTTCACCACCAGTATTGGCACCACCTAAACCAAGAGTGTCATTCTATTTATACATCTCAACTACTGAGGTGGCACTGGGCACCATGCTAGCCCAGAAGAATGAACTTCACAAAGAATAGACTACTTACTATCTTAGCTGCACCCTGGTCAGTTATGAACTTAATTATGAATACGTCAATAAAATCTACTTGGCAGTGGTGCTTGCTACCAAAAAGCTATGCCACTATATGCTGAGCAACACTACGTATGTTGTATCTAAGGAGAATCCATTGCGGTACATGATGAGTCGTACTTATCATAGTAGCCGCACGGAGAAATGGATCATGCTATTAACAGAATTTGACATAGAGTTTATTGGATAGAAATCCATCAAAGGACAGGTCATAGCCAATAAAATAGCGGAGGCTCCTCTCGAAGACAATCAGCCTTTGGTCATAGAACTACCCGATGATGGGGTCTTCCATGTCTCAGAATCACCAAATTCTGATGAGCTTGAGTCATAGGCCGACATAACCCTATTTTTTGATGGTTCTAAATGTGAGCAAGGTGGTGGCATGGGAATTGTATTATTCACACCGTAATGGGCTCCGGTGCCCTTGTCCTTTAAATTAGACTTCCCATGCACCAACAATAATGTAGAGTATGAAGCCTTGGTCATAGGTCTTCAGACAATAATCACCATGAACATCAAGTGACTGAACATCTTTGGTGATTCGCTATTAATTTTCAACCAAGTCAAAGGGGTATTCCAATGCAAATGCCCAGTTCTATAGGCTTACAAAGCCCTTGTGGACAAATTCCTAGCAAAGCTTGAGTGGTACGACATCAAGGCACTCCCTCGGTCATCAAATCATTTTGTAGATACTATGGCCTCCTTGGGGTCACTAATCTCGCAAGACATTTTTGGTGATATGACAAACATTCAAGTCAAAACACTATTGCAATCCACAATGGAGCGTGCAAGCTCTGACTTGATGCCAAGAATCCACATGATCCATATTGAACCATCCCTGGATAAGTTCTCTCAAATCCATGATCTTTTGAAACATGCCAACTAGGGGTCCTTGTCCTCCCCTACTCCCATTAATAGTAACACAATGCTATTCTTACAAGTTCTCTCTCGCTCAGCGTTTGCTAGGGATGAACTTCAAGAGGGATTGGTTGTTCATACTGTTGAGTCTTCTGATCAGCAGGATTGGTATTCACCCATAAGGGACTACCTCAAGTTAGGTAATCTCCCGCTTGGACTGACACATCCTGTAAAACGAGAATTCAAGTAGAAAGCGGCTAAGTATGTCTTGTTAGGAGACATTTTGTACCATCGCAGTTACGAAGGAATCCTCCTTCATTGCTTGGACCAGTAAGAGTCCACTTGGGCGATCGCCCAAGCGCACGATGGTACGTGCAGTGGCCACTTTAGTGGTATGGCCATCGCAAAGTACATTCTTCTCATGGGCTGTTATTGGCCATCTTTAGAGTGATATTGTTGTGCATATGTAAGGAAGTGCGTGAAGTGTCAACACCATGCTATTTTGACACATGTACCTTCCCAGGCCTTGTAGCCGATCCAGTCAGCTTGGCCATTTTTGCAGTGGGGCTTATATCTAATCAAAAATATCTCCCCTACGTCATCAGGTCATCACACATTTATCATAATGGCCACAGAGTATTTCACCAAGTGGGTGGAAGTAGTTCCACTTACCTCTACGATAAGACCCCGCATTGTGGAGTTCATTTTGCATAACATCATATGTCGTTTTGGTATTCCATCCAAAATAATCTCGGATAATGGGACGTCATTCAAGAACAAAGACGTGCGTGCTTTGACCACAAAGTACAAAATTTAGCATAGTTTTTCGACACCCTATTATTCGTAGGCAAATGGGTAAGCAGAGGCATAAAAAAAATGCTAGTTGCTATCCTCCAAAAGATAGTCATAGACAGTCATAAGGATTGGCACATCCAAATCCCACTTGCCCTGTGGGCTTATTGCACTAGCATTTGGATGCCCATTGGGGCAACTCCGTTTTCGCTCGTGTATGGCTCCGAGGCAATCATGCCTCTCAAGTTGGAAATTCCTTCCTTGCACATATCAAAGCAAGAGTTCATTGATGATGACACTGCATGGCAGGCCCGGTTAGACAAGCTTACGTTGCTTGACGAATGATGCGTTAATACCCTCGAGTATTTACGTATCTATCAAGAGCGACTTAAGAAAGCATACAACATGAAATTTCACCTGAGGGATTTTTAGGTTGGTGACTTGGTCTTAAAAGAAAACCAACAGAACTCTAGTTTGCCATCCCATCTAAGGGACAAGTTCACGGAAAATTGGTTAGGTCCATATGTAATTAATAGTAAAATAGAACCCGAGACATACCAGCTAGCCTCTCTTAATAGAATCAAGGAACTAGAACTTGAACATCAGTCATTTACGACCATTCCATATCTAAGAGAGCCGTATCCCAAAAAAAATGCTCCAAGGATTCCTACAATCGCTTGGTCAATCCCAAAAGGCTCCAAGGATTCCTACAATCGCTTGGTCAATCCCAAAATGCTCCAAGGATTCCTGCAATTGCTTGGTCAATCCCAAAAGGCTCCAAGGATTCCTACAATCGCTTGGTCAATCCCAAAATGCTCCAAGGATTCCTACAATCACTTGGTCAATCTCAAAATGCTCCAAAGGATCCCGACAATCGCTTGGTCAACCAAAAAGATCCAAGGATTCCCATAATCGCTTGGTCAAAAATAAGAAAATTCAAAAATAGTAAAATCATCATAAATAACAAAAATTTGCATCTCATTTCCAGGTATACTCCAACTCATCATCACAATAAAGAGCTCTTTTCGCATCTCACCTTCATATTCACAGAAAAACAAATCAATCCATCAAAAACACAAAAATATGGAGCTGCAATAAGCATCATACCCACACATTGCACATTTGTGGTCATATAGGTCAAAGGCACCATAGACTGTAATTACTCTGGCAATCCATCTGGTTCCACATTTCTCCATTCTATAAGCAGTCCATCAAACAAAAATGCCATTCACTTCTTTTTACCATACCAGAGTCAGTGGTCTTCTAATGTATCAAGAGTTTTCATCCTTCAGTCATTATATAGCTTTCTAGCCACGTATTATACCAAGTCAGACAGATTTTACAAAGGTAGAGTTCTACTTGGATCACACCTCGTTACGTAGCATCCCAACACAAATTAAAACACATAAAAATTCCCAATTTGTGTGAATGAAAGATGAAACCTGCACATCAATCCAGGTCACCATAAGTGAAATGGTTATCTTGCTCATCCCCCTATGCGAATGACCCCAAGAATGTTGAGAGTTGGCAAAAGGACAAGCATCTTCCCTACCCAATTCCCCAAGAATCCCAAGTTCTCAAAAGTTGCAAACATCAAAATTTTGCAAAAAGTCAAAACTCTAAAAATTTGACATCACCACCAAAGTGCATACATCAAAAGGCACATACAATAGAGATTCTCATCACTCAAAATTCAAATACCTTGCTCAAAAGAAGAATATATAAAAATAAACAGTGATTTTTATCACTACAAAAGAGCAAGTATCCTAATACAATTGAAGAAAATAAGGGAGTCGAACTTGAATCCTTGGAACTCTCAGCATTCTGACAGGTCATGAGGCAAACCTCAGTACCGGTTTGGTGGATAGCCTCTCAGTCATTGGTGGTAAACCTCCCGCATGACGATATATCTATCACATTAACTCGTGTACAAATCAATGTTTGCATGTGGATGAGCTAGCTTATGGTATCCTAGATAGCACCACAGATTAATCTGGCTAAATACAACAAAGGAGTTAGTGGGGCTAATTAGGTGATCCTCAATACAAGTTTGGTTGATAGCCTATTTGGAACTGGTGGTATCCTAACCAATACCACATAAATGAACTCAATTGCACACACAGGGATGTAAAATAACTTGGTCAAAGACAAGTTTGATTCATACCTTGTCCAAAAGTCTAGTAAGATAAAGTACAGTCATGGCTAGTTAGTTAAAACCGTCTGAGTCTCAGAAAACCTTAGCTACATTTCTAAACCAACTATGCTATCGTTCATCCTTGCACTGCCATCAGCAATCGCTAAAACCACAAAGGTCTAAACAGTCTATGATGCTCTCGCCACAAAACACAAATTCAATTCATCCATTACATTTGCATATCCTAAAATTTAGAAAAAATTGCATTTATCATAACATATGCATCCATCAAAATAAATTAACATGCATACATCCATACTCATCACTCATCATGCATAAAATAAAATCATCACTCGCATAAACAAAATAAAGTCATATGTATATATCATCAAAAATGCCTGTAGGCTACAATGAACTGGTCCTATGACCCCGCAACAAAATCCAAAAGCTCAAAAACCCCCAAGCCTAGGGTGTCGGCCACCATGATCACGTAGGATCGATGTGACGAGAACTACCCCCCATGGTGTGGGTCCTATGAGACCCCTCAGGGTGGCTGCTGCTAGCCCCCGCATCACACCTACTCACCCCCCCTCATCCAATCGCCTGCATCGAGAGGATGCTGACTACTCAGTCTTGCTCCCTCTCGAGCGGTGCAACAATCTACATTTGCTAAATGTAGGGACCCACCCACCAAGGTGGCTAATCTCTGCCTCCAGCTTCAACCGCCACCGCATCGAGTCCATCTCCCACTGGCGATACATCACCAAGTTCTCCTCACACTATGCCAAAGCCCTATCCCTCTTCGCTAGCTACGTCCATAGGAGATCCCTCTCCCATGCAGAATTGGTGTCCCCATCCTATCGATGGTAGCTAGCCAATGCATTCTCTCACTCCACAAACTACATGCGCAGGAGATCCCTCTCATGTAGCGTGTCCCCCAGCTCCTCATTGTGCCTTCGCAGTAACCCCTCCAACCATGCATTCTCAGTGTGTAGCTCAGAATCCATGTCCTCCGCATCCTCCTGAGGTGTGGGCACCTCTAGAACAAAAACCTACTCTAGCTCCCACTACTCTGTGATGTCCTGCATCTCCAGTTGGTCTGGAACCCCTAAATATGCATCCTCATCCTCCATCTCCACCTTGTATGCATCCTCCCGAGGAGCTCCCCAATCATCTCCTGGTGCCTCGGCACCCTCCCCGCCCGCTTCTACTGCCTCTGCACCTCCTAGTGGCCCCTCTCCCCGCCATCACCATAGTTCCCACCATTGGTCGTCCTATGCAGTAGTCCCAACGTCATCCACATCTGGGACGTTGATCACTGCATATGAATCCTTGCCTAGTGGAACGATGACCGGTCGATCCAGATTCCTCTCGTCCCCCAATGTCGATAGACCATAGGCTCACCAGGAAACCCCTGGTGCACCCTAAACTATTGTGTCACCCGGCTGTAAGGGAAGAAATCATGCTCAGTCCCATGTCGCCCAATCAGCCATCGCTCCTTGCGTACCCGTCAAAGCCACTCTCTAGCCTCCGCCTAGGCTATATAGTCTTGATAAGGGTGCAAGAACACCTCCCCTATAGTAAGTCGAGCAAGGGCATCGACATAGTGCCTTATGACACCTGCCCACCATCGACTCTATCCCTGCTCCTCAGACCATTGCCATAGAACCACATAGCCTATATCCTTATCGTCCATATCTGTTTGAGTCATCCATGATAATTTTGTTGGCCTCTCCACTGCTATGTGTTACCAAGCCTAGCTCTGCAATAGATAGCTGTAGCTAATCCCCTTTCGCCTCCAGCAATGGACCTTGTACAACTCACCATAGAGCTATGCCAGCAGTGTCTACCCCCACCTCATGATCAACGGTGCCTTCATCAGGCACTCTACCAATCGCCAGACCACATCCAATAGTTTCTACGAGAACCTCACACCTGACGAGTCAGGTAGCAGCATGTTGAAAATGTGTCCCATGAGTACTGCATGCCTCACTCCCAACACCCCTCTCTCAAGCCACCATCAGACCAGAATCCTATAAATCTGGCAGTCACCCTTTGCCCTCTCCACTAGGCTCTCCACACCCAGCTCCTACCCATGCCCAAAGCATCATATCAGTACAGTTGTCTGTTGATCATGTGGTGACGTTCTAATCGATAGTCCATCTATCGAAATCCGTAGAAGTCGATAGACATCCTCCAAGGTCATTGTCATCTCCCCTCTTGGGAGATGGAAGGTGTTGATCTGAGGATCCCACTGGTTGATCAGGGCCATCAGATAGGCCCGATCCCTGACCATAGGCTCTAGTCGAGCCACCTGCTTGAGCCCAAGGGAATCAAGCCACTCCCAGTCAGCCACAGTTAGCTCCCCCCATGCTTCAGCAAAATAAGTAGGTACACGATACCGGCTCTTCACAATCTACAAAAGAAAACAACACAAAAACATTAAAAAAATGAAAACTTGTACAACAATAACATGAATATACAGTACTGCCTACCAACGTACAGCTCAAAAACAACAAAATTCACAAAAAATCAAAATAGATACAAAAACAATTCAACCAATATAATTTTTCAGTCTTAGGGTTTGTACTCTAAGTTTAAAACTGACAACAACATAAAAACACAAAAACATTTAAAAAAATAATACGAGTTGTCAGTCTTAGGATTTCTGTATTCTAAGTTTAAAATTGACAAAGTCTGCACAAACAAAACAAAATTAAAATAACAGTTTTTTTAACCTAGGGTTTTCACCTACGTTTTAAAACTGACAAGCTCAACCTAAAAAACTAGGGTTTTACGTTCTATTTATCCTAGGGTTTTAGTTTAGCAAAATCAAAATTTTTCCTAGGGTTTACTTTAGTGCAAACCGAAAAGTAAATTTTCATTCCATTTTACAAAAACAAATCAAATTTCAACCTAGGCTTAAACTACGTCTTTCATTCAGTTTTAAGCTCAGTCTTGGTTTGTGTTCAGCTCAGTTTAGGGTTTCAATTTTAATTTTGGAAAATAGCATAACAAAGAAAATTAAACACATCACTTGCAATTTTAAAACATATAAAAAAAGCAATAACGCTAAAGAGCACTTACTTGTCTCGCGTCAGCTCCGTCGCTCGATACGGTTTGTGTGCTCATGATGTTGGGAGAAATTCGGCAGCGCTTCGCTTCACAGAATTTTCCTCCTCCTCCCCAGATCTCCAAATCACAAGAAAATTCGAATGCAAATGAGCCCAAACCCTAGTTTTGGCCTTTAAATAGGCTTTTTGAGCTTATATTCGTTCCTCCATAGGATGAGCACTCTGGTTAGTGCTCGTCCCACCCTAGGACAAATACTAAACTGCTATTTTTCCCACCTCGAAATGAATTCAGGACAAAAAATTTAAAAACAACAAAAAATTGAACAAAAATGCACCAAAACAGCTAATAAACCTGTCCAATGAGAGTGCTTTTGCACTTGACATTTCGGGCATGCAAAATAGATGTCGGGGTCACAAATCCTCGCTATCCTATTCCCTAAGAAGGCTACCATAGCCGGACCGCTCCACGGGAAGACGAATTTTCAAGAATTTCCACCCTAAACGGTGTCAACAAAAGGGTCAAAACCCAACCAAAAATAGCAATAACATTGTCGAACGAAGGCGCCTTTGCACCTGACATTCTTGGCATCCAAAATAGATGTTGGGGCTACAAATTGTCACCATCCTACTCCCTAAGAAGGCTACCATAGCCGGACCACTCCACGGGAGGACGAATTTCTGCCAATTTCAGCTCCAAAATGCGTCGCAAAAAGGGTTAACACCCACCAAAAATAGGTCTAAATGTCGAACAAATGCACACACTTAATGTTAAAACATCTAAGGGCACCCTTGCACAAGTCATCTTGGGTCAAGGGACTCATCGATTTTCTCATGAAGGTCATTCCCTCATCGATTCGTCGCTTGAGGGGGTAGTCACACTTAGTCGCCAATCAAAAAATACACACCCAATTAAGGAAAACGACATGCATTCAAAGAATCATTGACAAAAACAATTACGCACTTGCTTGGGGCAGTAAACAAGCAATAATCACAACTTTGATCAAATCACTTGGCATTTCATGAATCATGAACTCAAGGTTCTCACAGACAAAAGGTTGCGCCCTTTGCCTATTCATGACCGATCAATGTCCAAGATCAAGTAACACCTCACCAAAAAAGGTTAAATACTTGAATTGAGTTCCTTCGCTCATCAGAAGCAAGGATTCAAGAATGCATGCCCTTTCCATACTTGGGGCATCAAAAGTTGGTTAGGTTACTGATAAACCCTAATCATTAGTGCTTTGGTTATCTATTTTTGCTCGGTGCTGCTCCATGCACAGCGCATCCCAAAAAGGGGCATCTGTAGACACCAAAATAGCACCCATCCGATTACGTGACTGTAAACACTCATCGCTTTGACACACATAGCCCCAAGGGTAGCTCCCAGAGGTTAAACAGTGGTCCTAACCACTATCACAACAGTTTTGGAAGGTCAGAGATCAATTTGGCACCTTCAGACACTTTGCTCAATATTCATTCCACCCAGGGACGAATTCAAACTAGGATTCACCCCACCCAAGGATGAATTCTAGATTCGCTCCTGGGTGGGGCGAATTGCAGGTTTGACGGGAAAAAAGTCAAATCTTGACAAATGGTAGCTCAGATCCACCACTCAACGCTTCCTTCATCGCATGGGAGTATGGGTGAGAGTTTTCGAGCGTTAGAGGCATTTACAAGGTCAGTCATGAAGTCCCTATTCAGGGAGGAATCTCCTTCCCCCTGGGAAGGCATGATTGCCAAGTGGTGCCTCTGCATGCCCATTTCAAGAGACCTCCAGGTCTATAAATTGGTGAGTTTCCTCACCCCAAAATATAGAGAGAAGGAACATTTTAGAGCAACAAAGTGTTGTCGTTTTACTGTCATACCTCACACCTTTTTTTATTTGTGCCTTTCACATCCTTGATCTCCTTTAGAGGGGAGGT
Source organism: Wollemia nobilis (assembly GCA_028583015.1). Lineage (NCBI taxonomy): Eukaryota > Viridiplantae > Streptophyta > Pinopsida > Araucariales > Araucariaceae > Wollemia > Wollemia nobilis. Next base: position 151,784 of record JAQPPZ010000367.1, read on the forward strand.
CATTGGGTGACTATTGGGAGGACGAATATTGAGCCCAAAACCTGATATTTGGCCATAATATCCCACCAAATTTGCCGATAATACCACACAAAAGGTTTTGGACCCATCTCAAGTGGATTGGTGCCAAAATCAAGCCTCAAACGGTGGGCGGCCTGCCCCATGGGCACCCCCCTCCCACACTACCACAGTCCTAATCGCCCCCCTTTGGAGAAATGGGAACTCCATGGCAGACTTGCTTTATTTCATTTTTGCATTAAGTTCTATGATGCTTAGATAGGTTGTCATTTAAGTTTCATCTCGTTTTGAACAATTTTGATCATATTTCTATCTTTGCTCGCTTCCACTAATCTACAGGTAGCATCATTACATTCCTGTTGATGGAGGCCAAATTGGGAAAATCTAACCATATGGGTCTTCCCAAAATACCCCCAATTACCCCAAGTTTGCACGTCTTTTGGAGCTTCCTAGGTAGGACATTTGGGATAGTACCTTTTCGACGTTTTATTGCAGGTGAATTCGTCCCACCCCAGAGTGAATTCAAATTAGTGAGGAATTTCCTGACTGTTCTTTTTGCAGAGCCTTCCTGGTGGTGTCTTGATGCCGCTGTCAAATTTTTAGAGCATTTGGACCTATTTTAGTCATAGTTTAATTCATTTTTCTCATTCACTTATCATAGGCTTGGGGATTGCATGCTTTGTTTTATCTGCAGGTGCTACTGACCATTTATTGTTCCTTTGAACGTAGGGTTTGGACATCGGAGGAGCATCAAGGAGTCAAGACTCATCAATGCAAGCAATGATGATGTTTGGTCCACCCATTTTACATGTGGGCACGCAAAAAAAGGAAAGGCACCCATGGATGTAACAAGAACGCATACTTAAACGCTCCTAGCCCTTGGAATGGGAGGATGTCCATTGTAACCGAGTTGTGAAAAATATCAATAAAAAATGCTATCTTCTTTATTCATATCTATTTTGTTTCGATTCGCTCATGCTTTTCCCTCTTTTCATGCGCTTTCAAATTCCTAGGATTTAGCGCTAAGTCTAGTTCTGTTTGCATCGCATATTTGCTTTCCTTTTTGCTTACGTATCCTCGTGCTTCCACCTCTCAAGAGAGTTCACTGCCAAGTTGGGAGGCTACCTTTATCTAGACTACTCCCATCTGGATATTCATTTTAAAGGGAAAATAATCTTAATCTATAATGATAAGCCTTCTACTTTTCATATAGAGAAGATTGAGAAAGAAGAAAAAGCCATAAATTTTGTCAACATGATGACTAAAGAATTTGCAAAATTGGATTTAATGGAAGAAGTTTTAGATGAGCTTCATATAGAGGAGTTTTCAATGAATTATTTTAATGACATGATGGAAACTGATATTGTTTGTTACTCCATTACTAAGCTTGAAAAGGCTTAAGTGAAGGTGTCTGATGATCAAGTATTTTGTTTTGTTTTTGTGTTCTTTGTGTTGTTTTTTGTTGTTCTTTTTTTTTGTTGTTTTGTTTTTTTTTTTAATGTTTTTTGTTATTGTTCTTATGTTTTTTTCGTTCTTGTTCTTGGGTTTCTCTTTGTTTGTGTTATTTCGTGTTTTTATGTGTGAGTGTTTTCTATGTTTTTTGTTTTTGTTTATTGTCTGTTGTTGGTTGTTTTTTATTTTTATTTTTATTTTATTTTTTTATTTTTTAGGTTTTGGTTGTGTTTATTTTTCATGTTTTTTGGGATTATGTCTTTGTAGTGTTCTATTGTTTTTGTCTTGTTTGTGTTTTGTTATGTGGTTCTTGTGTTTTTTTATATGGTTTCTTTTATATTATTGTGCGTGTTTGGTTGTGCTTTTATTTTTGACACACTCAAGGAGCATGTTTTTTATTTTATTTTATTAATTTTGTTGTTATTTACTTATTTTTAAATTGGTTTTGTGTGTTTGTTTGCTCCTTAAGTATGTCAAAGGTGGTAGGCTAGGTCCGAGTCCTGGGCGTTTTTAGTGGAATGGATACCCCTGACTCCTTGGGTCTTACCCGAAAGTCGTATCCCTTTTGGGATGTTTTCCACAAATTAAAAAAAAAAATGGGTGTATAAAATATTTTATGGGGAATCAAACTAATTCAATAATTATGGGATAGGAATTCACCGCTACTTAATGCTCCAACCAACCTCAACTTAACTCCTTGAACATCATCCCAACGTCAACTTGAAGGGATAAATAAATAATATTTTAATCCACATACTCATTGTTTTTTAACAATTCAGTTCAGTGGCGAATCAATTAATCCGTCAAATCATGCAAGTTTTCTATTATTGCGCAATGTTTTTATTAATAAATATTTTAAATCTAAATTTCTTCGTCATTACAATTCAAAAGTATGAATGTGTAAATAGACATGTATAATTGATCTCTGCCTCGATTGGCGTATAAAAAGTTTGTGCCGATAAATCGGCGAACAACAGCCATTTACAAATCAAATTTTAAGTATTTTGGTAAATTTGAAGTCTTTTGGTAGTGGACTGAGTGAATTCGACGGAAAGAGGGAGCGGATTCTTCATATTGCCGAATAGTCAGCAACACTGCATTTACTATCTATTTCTACGAGTCACGGAGATAGAAAAGAAACTGACGTGTAGGAGCTTTATTATACCGCTTTATTTACTATTTTTTTCGCCCGCTTGGTAAAAAGGAAGGATTCTTTTATTGGCAAGCACTTTCGATTTATTTTGAATAAAATTTTAGTGTAAAGAATTATTTTTTTTTTAAGTTTTGGTTTCTTTTGTAATGGTTTTAATTTGAGTTTTTTTTGGATAAATTGTTTAATTACGCAGTTTACTGGTAACCACTCTCAATTTATTTTGGAAAAAAAATTAGGGTAAAGCACGATTTGTTTTTAAAGATTTTGGTTTTCCTGTAATGGTTTTAACGTGAGTTTTTTTTGGATAAAAATTTAAAGACATCTTTTGAAAAGGTTTTGATTTTTGTATAATGGTTTTAATTTGAATCTTTTGAATGAAAACCCAAAGATATACAAAGTATCTCAATAGCAATAAATATTTTTAAAAAGATCTCTGTCCAAATTTAATAAAAGGGTCTCCATCAAACCCAAAAATATATAGGTGTCTCAACATAAACAAAATTTTAAGTACTTAAAAAGTTTTAGTCCTTATGTAGTTTGAATCTAAATGAAACACAAAAACATATTAATATTATATTTCAACAAAAACAAAAATTTATAATAAAACAAAAGTTAAAAAAAATCTTAATCCCTCGGTTTGTAGCGCTTTCTTTACTATTAACCATGCAGCAGATCTATTAATCGAAATTTAATTGGGAAGAAGTTGAAACGAGGGAGGAGAAGAATGTCTTTGAATCTCAATCTTAAAACAAAATTTCAATCTTAAAACAAAAATATTCAGTTTTGTTTTTAGGATTATTGATTTTTAAAAGAAGAAAAATGTTTTATTTAAAAAGAAACATTTTTATGACAATATAAATTATATATTCTTTTATTTTATAAAAAATAATTTTTTTTTTAAGTTATGAGGTTTTCAAAATTTATCGATCTTTCTCTTTTCAGTTTCTTTTCAATTTCTTAAAATTATTTTTATAAGAAAGATTGTTTGGTTTTAAGAACTTTATTTCTATAACTATTTATATGTAATATATAATTTTTTTCCGTGTCACTTGTTTCTGGTTTATTATAAAAAATAAAATATATTTTTAAATTCATCAAAGAAAAAAACCAGTCATACAATAATGTGTTTGTAAATAAATTTGAAGTTTCTCTATGTCTAGGTTAGTTACTCGTGTCCACAAGTCTTCCTGAGGAGACCATGGGTACTATATTTAGTGAACACAATAAGATCCATTATCACGTATAATCTGAACGATTTCTTTTTTTGGTCTATATATTATCTTTACAACATTGCGATTTATTAATAGACGCTTCACATAATATATAACAGCAATAACAAATGTTTATGACACTCGTAGTCTCGTAGTACTCATCGTAGTGTATAAAACGGGGAATCCCAGTCCCTAGCAGGACGTCATACTGGGCACGATTCTTTGGATGAGCAAGAGTAGAATAGGCCTCCTTAATCTCCATCAACAATTGGCTCCTTAATCCTTTACACTCTGAAGAAACTGCATCCGGATGAAACTGCTTTGCAAGTTTCCCATACGCGGCCTTGATTTCCTTGACGCTTGCACCCTACCTTATCCCCAACACTCCATACGGATTCTTTGCTGGTGTTCCTTCTGCTCTAACTCTACAAACATTTTGCAGAGACTACTGCACAACCAAATGCAACTCATGGTTGATGTTCGCTACAAGAATGAAAAACCTCGCAATATTTCGGTCTCTAATTCATCTAAAATCCGAGTTTCTGTTATAGAAATTACGGCCGAGGGGATAAGTTCAAAATGACGATGCTTAAGTGGATGAAGAACTCCGAAAAAAGGACGACAGGTTAATAATTGAAAAAAGTTACATCAGCGCCGCTGAGAGAAAGAGATCGTGCAGACGGGCAAAGGCACCTCGAAAAGCCGAATTGAAATTTGTTAAAAAAATTAACCCAGATTTCACGCCTCCGCCAGACTGCGCTCCGAATTTGGGCGAAGTCAGACTGCGCTTGCGCAGTTGGGGATCCCGGAAAAAAGGTCTGACATGACAACGCACCTACCCTCTGACAGATGTGACGTCTGACAGATCCGATCGCCGCAGAAGTTAATGTCAGTTCGGCGATTTAATGCTAGTGCGGTGATTGGTCAGAAACCCTAGTTGAGGGCCTGTCAGAACCTGTCAGAGGACAAACCCTAATCCTCCTCTTCCCACGGCTATATAAGGCGTCTCGGGTATTTCAGACAAAGAGGCAGAAGGCAGAGAGCAAAGAGGAGTCAGGAGAAGAAGAGTATCTCAGTGAGCAGTGTGGCTCAGCTGATTAATGTCCGAGCAACCGACTCGACATTTTGTTTGTTAGTTTATCCTGCAGCGTAGCCTGCAGATGTTGTTATTTCCTCGGTTGAGGAATACTGTAACCCTAGTTTCATATAAATAAACTTTGCTATTGTTTGTGGCATATTTAGGGTTTGTAGTAGTTTATGTGCTAACGTTTGTTGTTCTTTGTTCCGGTGTTTCTCTCCTCTCATATGGGTGTTGCCAAGCCAGGCAAACCCAGCCGTAGCCGCGCAAGCCTTCCGAGCAGAAATTATTGCAGAGCCAAAGTTGGCTAAGTCGGAAGAAGCCTTCCGAGTTCGCTGCCGCAACCCGACTGCACCCGAGATCCGAGCGCAGCCCGAGTGCGCGAGCGAAGTCTGAAGTCGGCCGTAGTCCGCACTTCGCCCAGCGCAGTCCGTTGGCTGAGCGAAGTTCGTACTTCACCCATTTTCGGGTGAATTCCGTCAACGGCCTCGAAGTTCATACTTCGCCCATTTTTGGGCGAAGTTCGTCAACGGCCTCGAAGTGCAAACTTCACCCAGTTTTAGGCGAAGTTCGTCGACGGCCCCGAAGTTTGAACTTCGCCCAGTTTCGGGCGAAGTCTGTCGGTGCCCCCGACTTACGCACTGTGCCTTCTGTGCTACGACATTCAGACTTTGACGAAAGTTCGAAAATAAAAGAAATTTAATTCTTCAAATTGGTATCAGAGCTATTGTGCCGTGACGCAGAGATAGAAGATGGATTCCAAAAATAATTTCCTGTAGTTGCAGATCCCGCGATTTAATGGCAAGAACTACGATTACTGGAGCATCTAGATGAAGATCCTATTCGGATCTTAGGAGCTATGGGAGTTAGTCAAGAATGGCTACCCAGAACCGACAGATGCAGTAGCACTGGCCGTCCTCTCTCAAGCAGACAAGGATCTGTTGAAAGAGCACATGAAGAAGGACCAGAAGGCCCTCTAATACATCATGCAAGCGGTTGAGGAGACCATCTTCCTGCGGATTGCATCAGCCACCAAGGCCAAGCAAGCCTGGGAAACCCTAGCAAGTTCGTATCAGGGCACCAACAAAGTGAAGTTGGTAAAACTGCAGATGCTCAGAAGAGAGTTCGAGAACCTACAAATGAGCGAGTTCGAGTCGATGAGTGACTTCTTCACTTGGACAACAGATATCATCAACCAGATGTGGTTGAATGGTGAAATTATGCAGAGCCAGAGAATCATGGAGAAGATTCTTAGAAGTTTGCTTGCCAAGTTTGACTCGGTTGTGATAGCAATCGAAGAGTCGAGGGATTTGACAACCCTCTCTATGGATGAACTGATGGGTTCTCTGCAGACACATGAACAGAGGTTGAGCCACTCAACTCAGTCTTCTTTGGAGCAAGCCTTCAAAGTGCAAGTCTTAGTCCGAGACAGTGGCAGAAAAGACTCCCACCACAGCGCTTCTAGTTCTCATGGAGGAAGAGGCAGAAGCAGGCGTGGGAGAAGTAACAAGCAATGAGGGAGATCAAACCCTCATGACGCTGAGCCAAGTTGCAACTTTCATCGACAAGGAGGAAGAGGCACTGGCAGAAATCAACAAGGAAGCTCTCAACAGAAAAAAGACATGTCAAAGGTCCAATGCTACTACTACAGTAAGTTCGGCCATTATGCCTCACAGTGCAAGAAGAAGATGGCGAACGAGAATCAGCAGAAAGCCCATTATACGGAAGAACCCAAAAATACAGTAGGAGGAAATGTACTGCTGACTTGTAGTATTGAAGAGGAGAGCAAGAAAAACATCTGGTATCTTGACAGTGGTTGCAGCAACTACATGACTGGGAACAGAGAGATGTTCTCACAACTGGATGAAATAGTCTAGTCCGAAGTCAATATGGGGAACAACAACAAAGTTCCTATGATGGAGAAAGGAAAAATCCTCATCCGCACCTGACACAGTGAAAGAAAAACAATTCAAGATGTTTTTTATGTGCCTGGGTTGAAGCACAATCTACCAAGTGTTGGACAACTTGTGTAGAAGGGGCACACTGTACTGTTCAAAGATAGTGTCTGTTCCATCAGAGACAAAGTGCATGGACAAATCACAATAGTGTCCATGAAAAAAAACAAAATGTTTTCGCTGCAGATTCAGAATGAATCATTGATGTCTCTAAGTGCAGTTGAGAAATATGCTACCTGGCTGTGGCATCTCAGATTCGGTCACCTGAGCTTCAGTGGCCTGAATCAACTGCACAGGATGTGAATGGTGAAGGGTTTACCCCTTATGAGCAACTGAACCAAGTGTGTGAAAGTTGCCTAGTCGACAAGCAGCACAAGGATGCATTCCCTGTAGGATAGTCTTGGAGAGCATCATGACCATTGGAGCTGGTGCACTCAAACATTTGCGGTCCGATGCAGACCACCATGTTTGTCGACAACAAATACTTCTTGACGTTTATAGATGACTTCAGCTGAAAGACTTGGATCTATGCCATCAACCTGAAGTTAGAGGCATTTGCTAGATTCAAGGAGTTCAAGGCTCTAGTGGAGAAACAGAGCGGATATTAGATCAAGACTCTCAAAATAGATGGTGGAGGTGAATACATCTCCAACGAATTCCACTACTGTAAGTAGCACAAAATTTGAAGGCAGTTCACTACCAGATACATGCCACAAAAGAATGGCATAGCTGAGATAAAGAACCGAACCATCATGGAAATGGCACGAAGCATGATGAAGGCAAAGGGATTATTGCATGAATTTTGGGCAGATGCTGTAACATGTGCAGTCTACCTGTTGAACAGATGTCCCACAAAAAGCGTGAAGGACAAAATCCCTCAGGAGGCCTGGAGCAGATTGAAGCCAAGTGTGGCTCACTTGCATGTGTTCGGGTGCATTGCATATGCACATGTTCCAGAAGAGAAGCGATAGAAGTTGGATGATAGATCTAAGAAGTGCATTCTCATAGGGTACAGTGAGCAGGCGAAGGCATATAAGCTGTACAACCCTATGACGAAGAAGCTCATCATTAGCCGTGATGTGAAGCTTCTTGAAGATAAATCCTGAAACGAAAAACCAGAGACTAGCTAGTCAGAGCCAGCAATAGTATAGTCTCTTGACTTGGAATAAGGAAGTGTGCAACCACTTGCAACTTCTAGCAGCAACAGAGGTGTCAGCAATAGCACATCCACTCCATCTCGGTTTCCTCCACTCGCAAGTAGAATCCAAAACCTGGTGATGCCAGCGAAGACAAGGAGCTTGCAAGAAATCTATGAGGCAACCCAAACCCACATAGATGAAGAGCACTCTAACTTTGCATTCTTTACTGAAGTTGATCCAGTAGAGTTCGAAGATGCAAGTCAGAATCAAAAGTGGGTGCATGCGATGGATGAGGAGATAGCAGCAACTGAAAAGAATGAGACATGGCAGCTGACAGATCTTCCAGCAGGGAAGAAGACCATTGGGGTCAAGTGGGTGTATAAGACGAAGTTCAATGTCCAAGAAGAAGTTGACAGGCATAAGGCTAGATTAGTGGTGAAAGGCTACAAGAAAAAGTCAGGAGTTGACTATCATGAGGTGTATGCACTTGTAGCCCGACTTGACATAGTTAGAATGATTCTGGCACTAGAAGCTCAAAAAATATGGAGCGTGTACTAGATGGGTGTCAAGTCAGCCTTCCTCAACAGAGTGTTGGAGGAAGAGGTCTACATAGACCAGCCACCAGGTTACGAAATTGAAGGCTAGGAGGGCAAAGTCCTAAAGCTGAAGAAGGCCCTGTACGGTTTGAAGCAGGCGCCCCGAGCATGGTACAGCTAGATTGACAGCTATTTTTAGGAAAATGGGTTTGTCAAATGCCCATATGAGCACACCCTGTACATGAAGACAAATGGAGCAGGTGAGCTCATAATCGTCTACCTATATGTGGACGATCTGATTTATACTGGCAATAGTAATGTCCTGTTCGACCAGTTTAGAATAGCCATGAAGAAGGAGTTCGAGATGACGGACTTAGGGCTGATGAAGTATTTTCTTGACATTGAATTTGACCAATCGATAGATGGCATCTTCATTTCTTAGGGCAAGTATGCAAAATATGTCCTGAAGCGATTCAAGATGGAGGACAGTAAACCTGCCATCACACCTGTAGCCACAAGTTTGAAGCTGAGCAAATTGGATTCAGGTAGGAATGTCGACCCAACCCTGTTTAAGAGGCTAGTTGGCAGTCTGATGTATTTGACTGCAACTCGACCAGATTTGATGTTCGAAGTCAGTCTGATCAGCCGTTTCATGGAGATTTTTAAGGACACGCACTGGCAAGTAGGCAAGAGGATCTTGGGCTATGTCAATGGGACGCGAAACCATGGCATATTTTACGCTAGATAGCACCAGTTGGAATTGGTTGGCTTCACAAATAGTGACTAGGCTGGCAGTATCGACGATTGAAAGAGCACCTTCGGGTATGCTTTCCATCTCGGATCAGGGGCAGTCTCATGGGTGTCCAAGAAACAACCCATCGTTGTGTTGTCCATAGCTGAAGTAGAATATGTCACCGCCACATCAGCCGCATGCCAGGCAGTTTAGCTGCAAAGAGTTCTGAGTGAACTGAACTTTCCTTCGAAATGCGTGACAACAATTTTTTGTGATAACAATTCGGCCATCACACTATCAAAGGATCCCATGTTCCATGGTGGGACAAAGAACATAGACATCCGGTATCATTTCATCAGAGAGCTGGTGAAATTCGATGAAGTACAACTGTAGTTTTGTAGGTCCAAGGAGCAGCTGGCTGACATCTTCATGAAGCCTTTGAAGGAGGAAGACTTCAACAGATTGCGAGAGCATATTGGAGTCAAAGCGCTCATGAAATCAGGCTTAAATGAGGTTGTTAAAAAAATTAACCTAGATTTCATGCCTTCGCTAGACTGCACTCCGAATTTGGGTGAAGCTGGACTGCACTCGCATAGTTGGGGACCCTGACAAAAAGGTCTGACATGACAACGCACCTACCCTCTAACAGATGTGACGTCTGATAGATCCGATCATCGTAGAAGTTAATGCTAGTTCGACAATTTAATGCTAGTGCGACGATTGGTCAAAAACCCTAGTTGAGGGCCTGTCAGAACCTGTCAGAGGACAAACCCTAATCCTCCTCTTCTCGCGGCTATATAAGGCATCTCGGGTATTTTAGACAAAGAGGCAGAAGGCAGAGAGCAAAGAGGAGTCAGGAGAAGAAGAGTATCTCAGTGAGCAGTGTGGCTCAGCTGATTAATGTTCGAGCAGTCAACTCGACATTTTATTTGTTAGTTTATCCTGCAGCATAGCCTGTAGATGTTGTTACTTCCTTGGTTGAGGAATACTATAACCCTAGTTTCATATAAATAAACTTTGCTATTGTTTGTGGCATATTTAGGGTTTGCAGTAGTTTATGTGCTAACATTTGTTGTTCTCTGTTTCGATGTTTCTCTCCTCTCATACGGGTGTTGCCAAGCCAAGCAAACCCAGCCACAGCCGCGCAAGCCTTTCGAGCAAAAATTATTGCAGAGCCAAAGTTGGCTAAGTCGAAAGAAGCCTTTCGAGTTCGTTGCCGCAACTCGACTGCACCCGAGATCCGAGCGCAACCCGAGTGTGCGAGCGAAGTTTGAAGTCGGCCATAGTCCGCACTTCTCCCAATGCAGTCCGTCGGCTGAGCGAAGTTCATACTTCACCCATTTTCGGGCGAAGTCCGTCAGCGGCCCCGAAGTTCATACTTCGTTCATTTTTGAGTGAAGTCCGTCAGCGGCCCCGAAGTTCGTACTTCGTCCATTTTTGAGTGAAGTCCGTCAACGGCCCCAAAGTGCAAACTTCACCCAGTTTCGGGAAAAGTCCGTCGGGGGCCTCGAAGTTCGAACTTCGCCCAGTTTTTGGTGAAGTCCGTCGGCGCCCCCGACTTGCGCACTACGCCTTTTGTGCTACGACATTCAGACTTCAGCGAAAGTTCGAAAAGAAAAGAAATTTAATTCTTAAAAATTTACATTTCGAACGTTTTTTAGTGCGTTGAAGTTGTAGCAAAAAGACAAAATGGAAACAACAAGGCTCTATGTTCTACCGTCCAATGTCAGTGAGTAAATGTATGATTTTTAACTTTGAGCAGTCATAGGTCGTAATAAGTCATATACCATTGGGTTTTTTAGAGTTGCATGTTTAATAGCGTCAACTGTTCAATATTTGGGATTTTTTTTTGAGTTTGGTATAAAGAGAACGAGTTAAATTAAATGCACATCTACAATACGCCATAGAGAAAAGAGTGTTAGACGCTTAAGATTATGTTCAAAGACAACAGATGACTTTTAAGGGAAAAGTTGAGAGGGCCCATGGATGCAAATATAAATAAAAAGGTCATATAGGGTTTTAAAGAGGCTCTTATCTGCTTTTTGTGGTGCAGTCATAAATATTTTGGGTGTTGGTAGTGGCCGACCCAGGTTCCATTCCCCTTGTCTCCATCCTGCAGATATATGGTATAGTTAGGAATGTCCTATGTGCTGGTAGAGGCCGACAAGGCTCCATTCCTCCTATCCCCAACCTTTTGAAAGTGGCACCTCAAAAGGGGTGTTTTCCACTATAAATTAGTGGATATTTCATTAAATTTAGTTGTTTGTGATCCTTATCAATCAACGGTTCTCCTGATGACTCTCATTATTGGATAATGAATACACGAACTCCAGAGGAGTAGAGACGTTTTTCGCAGGACTGCCCAAACTGCCGAACTCGTTTCTGCCATATCTCACTCATTCAAACTCGAATTGAGCTGAAATTTTGAGGGTAGGTGCCTGAAAAAACTTAGAACATCTCCACCAATTTTCATAGCATTTGGAACAACAAATATCCTAGCACATCCCTATGTGTGAACGATATATTAGGCAAGCGACTATGCAAGGGTTTCGTCTGGGTTGAGTGCAAGCAGCTCTAGAGGTTGGTTTTTAGGGCATTCGGGCCCTAGAAACCAATATTTTTGTGGTTTATGCTCAATAATTTAGTAGGAAATGTTGCAGGGGGATACAAGATGGGTTAGAAATTTGTCTTTCAATATATCATACTGTGAACTTGAGTGACAACGGCTTCCAATTTGCTACACAAAATAAAAGTGAAAACTATACCTTTCCACGGTGTCTAGGGCAAGGATTAAAGAGACCACGAAATAAGTTTCAAGCAGTTGATCAAAAAATGGCTCATATCTCAAGTGAATCTAGTGCTAAGGTGCACCCATAAAATAATTCTACTATGAAAACCCCTGTCAAGGGTAAGAATTTTGAAGACTCAGTCCCAAAAATGAATTTTAGGGATGTCCTTCATGGTGGACAGCCTAAACCCAATGCTAATATCAATATTAGGGCTTCTCATAAACCTCTAAGAATGCCTAAGATTGATCCTAGGAAAACAGAGTCAGGATGTCTTAAAGCAGCTGATGGAACTCCTATTGTTAAGCTTGATATGGGTAACATTCAGGCTGGCATTGAAGATTTGGAAAAAAGAGGGCTAATTTGTCAGTTTGTGGGTTTTCGTTCGAGTCTATCTGCTTTCAAAGTTTGGGCTATAAAAATCTGGAAAACTACAGGTGAGTTACAAATCTCTATTTATCCAAATGGTTATTTTCTTGTTTTATTTGCTAATAATGAAGATAGAGAGAAAACTTTTCAAGGGGGTCCTTGGTTTTTTGGAAGGGTAGGGCTTTTCATGAAGCCCTGGCATACTAAATTTAAAGCCAAAGAAGAGATGCCTTCTATAGCTCCCGTGTGGGTTAGACTCTTTGGCCTCCCTATTGAATTTTGGAATCCTACTGTTTTTTCTTCAATTGGAAACTCTTTAGGAACTTTTATGATGACTGCTGATTGTACTCAAAATTTTGAACATATTATTTACGCTCGAATTTGTGTTTTAATGGATTTTGACAAACCCCTATCTAAAAATATCACATTACAATTTGGGGAAGACACTTGGGAGCAAGTAGTGGACTATGAGAACATTCCTTTTTGTTGTAGAATTTGCCATGAATATGGTCATTTGGCCAGTGCTTGCCCAAATAAAATTCCTGATCAAAATAAAGAAGATATAAACTTAGTAGGTTTCCAAATACCTAAGAAGAAGAACAATTAGAAAAAACGAGTAATGAAGGATCAATCAAATTCATTTGCTAATATGTTTGAAATCCTTTCCACAAATGATGTCCCAAATGAGGAAGAGGAAATAATGGAAACTAAAATCTTAGAAACACAATTTAAATATGAAGGAAAGAACTCGAAGACAAACCAACAAATCAAAGGTTTTCAATAGAAAAAAAAAGGAGAAAATTTACACAAGAATAACAATATTTCAAATGTCAAAACTTCAAATAATGCAGGTCCCAATATAGAGTCCATTGAACCATCTAGTAAAATTTTGGCTGTGTATGAGCATTCTTCAAGGTTAGAAGCCATCTAAGATTCAATTGGAATAATTCAAGAAACGGGGAAAAAAAATTGAAGATGGATTCTAATCAAAAAGTAAGTCGCAAGACCAATCAATATCATATGGTAAAAGAAGGTGAAAAGCTTGTAGAGGAAGGTAAGATTAATGCCCTTCCCAACATTTTTAGCCCCGGTATTAATGAAGATCATCACTTGGAATATTAGATGACTCAAAGGGAGTCTTTCAAAACAAAATGAAATTAGAAGAATGATTCAAATAAATCATCCACATCTTGTTTTCCTTCAAGAAACAAAGATGTCAATGGAGGATATGGACTTAATTGCCAGTAAAATTTGGCCATCTGGAAAAGTGGTTTCCCTAAGTTCCCAAGGGACTTCGGGTGGCATTGCTTGTCTTTGGGACCCAAAAGAGGTAGTTATTCACCATATGGTTAGCAGTTGGGGTTTGTTGGATATAGCTATTTAAAGTAGACATTCCAACCAGATTATGCTCTGCATTACTGTTTATGCCCCGAATTCTTTGGAGGAAAAAAGAATACAGTGGAAGGATATTACTCATATTATCTCTCATTTTCCTAAAGCTTGGATCTTGATTGGAGGATATTTCAATACCATCCTCTCTCTGGATGAGAAAAGAGGGGGAAATAGAAATTTGGACAAAAGTACTGACCTCATGAACGAATATATTGCAAACCTCCATCTTGTGGATATCCAACCAGATAATGGCATTATGACTTGGTCTAATAGAAGGTAAGGCTTAGCTTGTATAATGGAGAGATTGGATAGGTTTTTGCTCTCTGATAATTTCTTAATCCATGGTCACATTTCTAAAGTGAAGACTCTTAATAATGTTGGTTCGGATCATTGGCCAGTCATGGTGGAAATGTGGAAAACCAATGCGAGTTTCTCTCCTTTTCATTTTCAATTAATGTGGCTTAGAGACATTTCCTTCAAACCTCGTGTGCAACAATGGTGGAAGGAAGGTAAACCTAGGCATGGGACTAAGATGTTCTATTTTGCCAAAATATCGTAATACATTAAATCCAAAATCAAGACTTGGAACTGGAAAGAGTTTGGGGATGTTCATAAAAACAAACATGAAATTATTGCTCATATTGAAAATTTGAATAAGAAAATCCGTTTAGATGGCCTCACAGAGAAGAGAAGTGCATGTGAAATTAAACTCACAACTCAGTTAGAGGAATGGGAAAAAAGAGAAGAAATCTTATGGAAGCAAAAATCTAGAATTCAATGGCTCAAAGAAGGAGATCAAAACACAAATTTCTTCCACAAATATCTTCTAGCTTGAAGATCTCACAACTTTATTTCTTCCTTAAAATCAGATTATGGAGATGTTGTTTATACTTGGGATGGCATGAACTCTATTGTTGTTGATTACTTTTTCAATATTTTTGTTGCTACTCCTCTTGACTCAGCTTCACAAAAAAAATTTCTTCATGCAATCCCTTCTCTTATCACTTCTGAGGAGAACTCTATTTTGACTGCTACTGTTACTATCAATGAGCTTCAACAAGTAGTTTTTAAAATGCAAAAATGGAAAACCCCAGGTCCTGATGGTTTTCCTATTGAGTTCTACCAAGAGTTCTAGGATATCCTTCATGTTTATTTATTAGAGGTGGTGGAAGAAGCCAGGAAACCCAAAGAAATTTTGAAGGTTATCAATAAAAATTATATTACTCTAGTTCCAAAAGCTCAAGAGGTTGATCATATCTCAACTTTTAGACCTATTGCTTTATGTAATGTTCTCAAAATTATTACTAAAATCATGGCAGAAAGGTTGAAGCCTCTTTTGCATAAGATAATTTCAAAGAGCAAGGGGGATATGTGGAAGAACGTCAAATAGTAGATGAGATAGTTCTTGCTCAGGAAGCCATCCATTCCATGGATATGCAAAATTCTCCTTCTATGTTCATCCGGTTAGACTTATCCAAAGCTTATGACAGAGTGGATTGGCACTTCCTTATCAAAGTTTTGAGGCAATTTGGTTTCTCTAAGGATTGGATGGATTGGATTATGGGATGTATCTCTTTAGTTTCCTACTTAATTCTTATCAATGGCAGGCCTTCTCAGTCTTTCCCAACTTCCAGAGGTATTAGGCAAGGTGACCCGCTATCCCCTTATTTATTCATCATTCTTGTTGAATGCTTGGGTAGGACGATAACCAAAAAGAGAGAAAACAAAACCCTTGAGGGAGTTACCATTTCTAATGGAGCTAGACCTATCTCTCATCTTCAATTTGTGGATGACTCTACCATTTTAGGTAAATCTACAGTTAAGGAAGCTTCTAATATTAAGCAAATCATTAGCTATTTTTCTAAGGCTACTGGGTAGTTGATCAATGAAGACAAATCTAAAGTTATTTTCTTTCACTGCTTTGCTAGATAGGAATCCATGGTCTTGGATAAATTAAGATATAAGAAGACCTCTCTTCCAATCACTTATTTAGGTATTCCCATAAATATTCAAAGGCAGAAAAATAAATATTGGAATTGGTTGTTGGACAAAGTCAAGAAGAAAATTGGAAAGTGGACAAACAAGTGGCTTTCTTACGGGGGTAGAATCACCTTGGTAAAATCAGTCCTTCAAGCTATTCCTGTTTATTTTTCTTCCATTTTGAATATCCCAAAGGTTGTTCTTCGAGAATTGGATCAAACGAGTCATCATTTCCTTTGGAGTGGTACTAAGGAGAAAAGAAAATGGGCCTTGGTGAAATGGGATACTTTATGTCTTCCTAAGAGTGAAGGGGGGTTAGGATTCCGGTCTTCAATTAATAACAACAAAGCTTTAGCTGCTAAATTATATTGGAGGATGTTGCATAACCCCAATGCTCTTTGGGCCAATAATCTCCGTGCTAAATATGTTGAGAACAAAAGTCCTGAAGACCTTGTTCGCTATCAACTTCCTACCAAAGGTTCTCCCATTTTAGCAATTCTTAATACTGGTGAGGATTTGATAAAGAAAAAATTATTTTGGATCATTCATAATGGTAAACATGCAAATTTTTGGACATATTCTTGGGATGGTCACAAGCCTTTGATAACTCAGTTTCCCGATTGGAGGCCTTGGATGGAGGAGCTTCACCGAGCTAATTGGATAAAGGTGGCTAATTACTGTCGGTACCATCTTGGTAATTCAAAGGTTGGTAGATATTGGATCCCTATTGAGGATCGGCCTATTCAAATCCTAGAAAGGCAAAGACAAGATATCCAAGGCATCCTTCATATGAGATCCCTCTCTTGGTCCCATGAAAAATATTATTTTGGATGGAACAACACTACTAAGGGTGAGTATTCAATTGCTCAAGGTTATTTGACCTTATGCCATAATAATCCCAACCATTATTCTGACATATTTTCTCAATTGTGGGCTCAAAATCTCTGGCCTAAGGTGAGGTTCTTTAATTGGCTTTTATTGCATCATAGGGTGCTTACTGGTGAGCAACTTATGAAGCATGGTTTTCATGGCCCTTTTAGATGTGAAATGTGTGAAGAGAATGTAGAAAATATCAACCATATTTTTATTGAGTGTACTTTAGCCTCTGAGCTATGGAGGAGAATGACAATTTTACTTGGCTTACGAGTGGTCCAATTTTTTCACTTTTGAACAGCTTTGGAGGGATTGGCCTAATCAAGAGGGTGTTGATCATTTTATTAGGCAGTTAGTTTGGATGGGTTCTACCATTATTCTTTGGAATATTTGGAATGAAAGGAACAACTGAATTTTAATCAATATAGGAAGGATATTCAATATATTTGGCAAAAGACCATAGCCAACTTAGTTGAATCAGTCCATCAACTCCTTAATCACCCCCAAAACTCTCACCAAATATGGGATCAAGTGATGCAAAGATTGAAGATTAAACCTTCTAAGGGCAACCAACTTAAAGGGAATGTGAGTATTAGTAATATGGATAGGAGTAGAAATTGGGAACCTCCTCCAAAGGATTTTGGAAAATTCAATACTGATGGAGCCTCTAGAGGGAACCCTGGAAAAGACAGTGTGGGAAGAATTGGTAGACTTTTAGATGGCTCCTTGGTTTTTACTTTTGCTGAGAATTTGGGTATTTTTTCCAATAACCTTGCTGAGGGGTATGGTATCCTTAGAGGCATTCAGGAGGCTACTAAGGTTGGATGGGAAAAGGTGTTAGTTGAGTCTAACTCTCAACTTATGATTAATCTCTTGAAGAATCCTTCTAAGAATCATAAGGTGGATTGGAGAATAAAAAGAATTATTGAGAAGATTCAAGTTAGTCCAGGATGGGATTTTTGAAAGTTGATTACAATCATGTGGTCAGAGATCAAAACAAGAGTGCTGATGCTTTAGATAATTGGGCTTTGGACAAAGGTGATCTTACTTGTTATGGCCACCCTCCTATATGGTGGGCTTCTCAAATTAGGGAAGCTCTTCTTTCTATCATTTCTTTGGATGGCTCCAATTCTGAAGGTACCTAGTTTCTTCTTGTTTTTTTTTTTGTTTTGTTTCCCTTTAGTTCATTCAGTTTTCTTAGTTCCCTAGCTCATTCTATTCTTTATTTTGTTTCCTCTATTGATTCTTGCATTAATAGTCTTCTAGTCTAGATAGGTCATTGTTTTGTTCATTTTTTTTTTCTTCTTTTGTCTTCTTTGTTTTTTTGTTTAGTTTTTTAAGGTGGGTGTGTTCTTTTGTTTTGTTTTGTTTTTGTGTTCTTTGTGTTTTTTTTTGTTGTTCTTGTGTTTTTGTTGTTTTGTTTTTTTTTTTATGTTTTTTGTTATTGTTCTTGTGTTTTTTTCGTTCTTGTTCTTGGGTTTCTCTTTGTTTGTGTTATTTATTTTTTTTATGTGTGAGTGTTTTCTATGTTTTTTGTTTTTGTTTATTGTCTGTTGTTGGTTTTTTTATTTTTATTTTTATTTTTACTTTATTTATTTTATTTTTTAGGTTTTGGCTATGTTTATTTTTCATGTTTTTTCTTGGATTATGTCTTTGTAGTTTTCTATTGTTTTTGTCTTGTTTGTGTTTTGTTATGTGGTTCTTGTGTTTTTCTATGTGGTTTGTGTTGTGGTTTATTTTATATTATTGTGCGTGTTTGGTTGTGCTTTTGGTTTTGACACACTCAAGGAGAATGTTTTTTATTTTATTTTATTATTTTTGTTGTTATTTACTTTTTTTAATTTGGTTTTGTGTGTTTTTTTGCTCCTTGAGTATGTCAAAGGTGGTAGGCCAGGTCCGAGTCCTGGGCATTTTTTGCGGAATGGATACCCTGCCTCCTTGGGTCTTACTCGAAAGTGGCATCCCTTTTGGGATATTTTCCACAAATAAAAAATAAAAAAAGAGGCTCTTCTAGGTTTCCCTCGCATGTTGTTGCTATCTGTTTGTTTTTTATAGGTCGTCATACCGTTTGTGCCTTTTTGAGATCTGCACACATTGTGTCATTCTTAGTTACTACTCGACGGGGGTTCCGTCCCTTTCAATGGCTGTTTCTCAGGTCGTTATTTCACTGGTTAGTGAAGTTGCAGCTGTTGAGAGCCATGGCACTAGTAAAATGACCAATGAAGTTTATCCTGAAGGTAGTTCCTCAGTGTTGGGCATAACCCTCCCAATGCAGGATATTGATAATGCATGCAAATGGCTTGAAATTCACACCCTGGTAAGGTACTTTCTGGGGAGGATTCCCAGTGACTCGCTAATCCGACAATGGATTCAACAAGTCTGGCAGCCATATGGCATAAAAGTTGATCATATTCAAAACCTTATTAAAGGTTTCTTTCATTTTCAGTTTGTTGATCCGCAACATGTCATTATAGTTATGAGTAAAGGGCCTTGGTATATTAGAAATACCCTTTTAATTCTTCAACCCTGGAAGCATAATTTTATAGTTTCTGCTGATGTTTCCTTATGGGTTCCCATTTGGGTGGAGGTACTAAGTCACACCCATTGACAAGTTTGTGTGCATGGAGCCACAAAAATTCTATGTTGTATGACCATACAAACACATTTGCGTTAAAATTGATCTATCAAAGGATCTTAAGGATTCTATTAATATTCAGGTTGGGGAGACCTATTTTCAACAACGGGTGGTTTATATCAATCTCCTCAATACATGTTATCATTGTTAGTCTTTTGCCCACAAGATAAAAAATTATCCTCTTATGGAGGATCGATTCAAAAATTGGGCTTCAGTAGAGACACCTTCAAACACAAATAAATCTACCCCTTCCACTAATGGAGGGGAGGAATGGACTTCTATCACCAAGAAGAACAACAAATGAAATTGACCACAAAATTCTATGGGAGCTGGTAAAAAGGAATCTCAACCAAGCTCTCAGTTTGGGTTTTTTCATGAAACCTCTATAGAAGGAACTTCTGTTTCTCTTCCTATAGGTACCTATTTTGGTAATAAAAATAAAAATTCCTTAATTATTCAGGCCTTCGAGTCAGATAAGCCATCAACTATGCCAGTTCTTGCTCCCTCAAGTGAATGCCAAGTTTCTCAACCTAATCTACCTAGTGAATTTCCCTCATGAAACCCTCGTCTCTCTCATAGTCCTGTTAGGGATACCTCAAGCATCCCCTTGGAGAAGCAACGATAGGTAGTTTTTTCGTAAAAACCATAATAGATTTCTCACAAATACCTTTGAATCCTTAGCTTATTTCGAGGACTCGGAGGTCCTCAAAGGAAATATGCTCCTCAATCATGTCTCGTGAAGTGCTTATCTTGGAATTTTAGGGGTGTGACAAATCCTGTGCACAAGTACATAGTGCGTCAGGGTCTAGATGAATTCAAGTTAAAAAATGGTAATATTGATATCCTTTGCCTTCAAGAAATAAAAGTCACTAATTTTATGTTGTCAAGTACTTGCTCCTTTATTTGGCCTCGAGGCCACACCTTTCATACTATGCATGACATGGGTAAAGGAGGGGTAGTAATTTTTCTTTTAGAATCTTATCATTCTAAAATGATCTCTTGGGGTTGTGATCCTTCTAATCATTGTGTTTGGTTTGTGATGGAGATTGATGGCCATATTCTTGGTGTGCTCAACATCTATGCTCCTAACGATGTCAATGATCGTTGTGTGTTGTGGCAGTGGGCAACACTCTCTTTTCCCCCTATTTTTTGGTTGTTATGTGAGGAATTTAATATGATTGAATTACCACATGATAAATTGGGTCTTCTTACCATGAGGTGGACCACAAGGGAAAGAAAATAATGAATTTTCATGAAATAAAAGTTGGTGTTCTTTGATCCCAATAGCTGCTTTTTACCCTCTCATTTCCTAATTAGTGCTTAGTTCATATGGTCTAACAATAAAAAAGGTGAGAATCATGTTTTGAAAAGATTGGATGGAGACATGCTCTCAGATTCTAATTTTTTATCCTTTGAGCGGTCCTCATATTCTTCTCCCTTTATTTTTGTCCATCTTGAGCTCTGCTTGTCTGACCATTCTTCCATTTCCTTTTCCATATTGGTTTCTTCTACTCCCCCTCCTCTTTCTCATTCGTAATTTTACCTTAAGACCTCCATTTTGCACCACCCCATATTGAGGGCCTATGTTATCAGAATTTGGAATCTTATCCCTAGACCGAAAGGGGCCTCAAGATGGATTGATTGGTGGAATTCTTCCATCCAATGCACTGCCCACTTTCTACACTCACTTGGGTGTAAGATTGCTAAGTTTCATCATCGCTCCAATGCTTCTCTTAAGCGAGAGTTGGAAGTTACCTCTTATCAACTTCAGTCCGATCCTTTCAATGAGGATATTTAGATACATCTCTCTATGTTTAAACACCAGCTTCTTCTGGCAGAGCACTATGATGCCAATGGAGCTCAAATCAAGGTGAGGTTACACTAGCTCAAATTTGGAGATAGGATTACCAAGGATTTATTTCAGTGATTGCATGCTCGTAATCATTTTTTGGGTATTAGAGCCCTTATTATTAATGGAGAGCATGTTTCTAATCTTCCTATTATTCTCTCTACTTTTGAAGAACATTACTGATCTCTCTTTGTGGCTCAAGGCTGGTCCCTGAAACATGATGAGGCCCTTAAATATTGCATTTCTATGGTTCTAGAATAGATTTCTAAGTCTCAAAGAGTTGCCTATGATAAGACTCTATATTTGAAGGATCTGGAGGAAGCTCTTTCTCACATGGCCAATGATAAATCCCCTGGTCTTGATGGCTTTCCTTATGAATTCTAAAAATACCTTTGGGATACTTTAGGGCTTGATATTCTCAAAGTCTATCAGGAGGCCTTCTCTAAGGGTTCATTGGGCCCTAATATTAATCAAGGGATTATTAAATTTATCTCCAAGGCTAGTGATCCTAAAATCATCACCAAATAGAGACCTATTACTCTCCTTAATGTCTCTTATAATATCATTGCCAAAGCCC
Organism: Wollemia nobilis; assembly: GCA_028583015.1. Classification (NCBI taxonomy): domain Eukaryota; kingdom Viridiplantae; phylum Streptophyta; class Pinopsida; order Araucariales; family Araucariaceae; genus Wollemia; species Wollemia nobilis. Next base: position 173,517 of record JAQPPZ010000367.1, read on the forward strand.
TAGCTTTACACATCTGCCATCTCCTGCCTATTATCATGTATCCAGAGCAAAGTGGCTTCATTAGAGGCAGATAATGAAGAACACAAGATTATACTAAGAGGGGGGGTAAATTTTATAGTGTCTACTTTTTACTTTCTTTCCAAATCAATATCAATTAATGTCTTTAATTACAATAACCAAATATAGCAGTGTACATTAATAACTCAGATAGAAATAGTAAGCAAGAGCACAACTTACCACACACAATTTGAGAGATAATATTTAACGTGGTTCCCCAATGTGGGGTAATCCACAAGATAATATCCTTATAATATTTCATACAAAAATAAGGATCCTTATCCAATACAATGATTACTTTGATCTTCTCAAAGCTAGGCAATACACCGATCTATTTAGGTAGGAAATCAACTGATCTGCTCAACTAGGTAACACACTAATCTGCTTAGGTAGGTGATCCACTGATCTTCTAAGCTAGGCAACACACTGATTTGCTCAGGTAGGTAATCTACTGATCTACTTAGTTAGGCAACACACTGATATGCTTAGGTAGGTAATCCACTGATCTGCTTAGCTAGGCACTCCACTGATATACTCAGGTAGGCAATCCACTGATCTGCTCAACAAGCACACACAAAATTTTTCCAAATCTTCTCAACAAGATCACACAAAACTTGTTAAAATTTTCTCAACAAGATCACATATAACTTGTCCAAATATACTCAACAAGCTCACATAGAACTTCTCCAAATATGCTCAACAAGCTCAAAAAATAATTATCCAAATATTCTCAAAAAGATCACACAAAACTTGTCCAAATATGCTAAACAAGCTCACATAGAACTTATCCAAATCTGCTCAACAAGCTCACATAGAACTTGTCCAAATCAATCCCAAAAACTTTCTACAAAACTATCTAGAAATCTATCCCAAAAGCCTTCTCAAAGGCTCAATCGATCATACTCAAGTAGTACTCAAATCTCATTCACAAATATTATGAAGGCAAGGCTCAAAGATGAACTCAACTATGAATGGTAATACACTCTTCAAAGGATGACAACTATGATCCACAATGAGCTCAACTCAAATTAATCTCATAGAAGCATAAAGAGAATTATTAGAGACTCAATGTGTTTTATACTCAAATCCAATATCTTTCTCAACTCAAGGCAATATCATAGAAGCATAAAGAGAATTTTTAGAGACTCAATATGTTCTATCCTTAAATATCAATCTCAACTTAAATCCATAATATAGAATAGTTTGTTTCATGGAACTTGAACAACCATTTCACACAATCACTTGACTAGAATAAAACAACTTTTCTTAACCAACTACCACAAGGAACAACTATTTATTACAAACCCTAGTCCAAGCATGTATTAAGCAACTCAAATGTTTCCAACAATGCTCAACCACAAATCTCACATAACAATGATACTCATGTTCTTCTCAAGTTCAATTTCTTTGCATAACCAATTGGCTTCAACAACAATGCTAATAAAACATTCTTCACATAAAAATGATACTCATGTTCTTTTCAAGTTCTTTGCATAACCAATAGGCTTTAACAACTATGCTTATAAAACAAGGTTTAACCATAAATCTCAAACTAGAAAACCTTGAATAATTAAACCAACAACTTTCAAAAATAAAACCACAATCAATTATTTTCTCTCCAATGGTATTTTAGAAATCAACCACCAAAATCAATCAATAGGAGAATGTGCCCCTACCTTTTATGAAGATGAAGAAACCCCTTTGGAAATGTACCACACTCAACACACTTTAAAAAAGAACATAACAACCTTCACTTTGAACACCTTTACAAAAATAGAAATATCTCTTTACATACACCTTATTTCTCCATCTAATCAAGTTAATCAAATAGCCCTCGAAATAAGATTTCCAACGATATATAATATGGTATACTTCTAAAAGAGGAAAACACCAAAAATTTCTATTTTTCTAAAAGTGCATTTTAACCCTTATATCTTGCCTTCCAAGTAAATAAAACTTTAATCAAACATTATTCCCTTAGTGTCACCTTATTCCTCCAACATTAGGCAATAATATAAAATATTCAATAAAACTTTTACTTACCTCTTAGACGGAATCAAACCCTCATCACTGCCCACTCTACACCACAACCACAGCACCAAATACCATGTGAGCTATCTGCTCACATAGGACAAAGAGCAAAAATACTCCCTATATTTCGCTGCCCTTGCTCATGCCAAAAACATGCGCCAAATGCTCTTCTTCCACACTCTACGAAAATTGAACCCGGTGGGAATCGAACGCATGCCCTGTCGCAACCAAAAACTCCAAACTTCCCAAGCTCACCGTTGGACCACGCTGTCACATAGAAGGATTTTTGGGCTTCCATTTTTTGTTCTATTCATTCAATACACAGGCTTTTGAATCGAAAGCCTTTGCATATATATATATATATGCAACCTTCCTTTAATTTCACATACGTCGACACATTTAATTATTAATTTTCTTTTGATGGTGCATGGTTTTTATGATGTTGGCAATGAGTTTAATTTTAATTTTTAAATTTAAATTTAAATTTTAAGTAATTAAAATTTAAACTAAATATTTAAAATTAAATGTCCATCACCAGGGCACCTTTTTCGACGAAACCAAAAGCCAACCTGGGTTTTAAGAAAAACCCATTTCAAATATGTCATCCATGGTTTTAAATAAAACCTTTTATTTTGCCTACCTTGGTTTTCACAAAAACCATGTATATATCCATGCTTTCCAAAATATCATAAATGCTTATTTATGAAATACTTTGGCCACAAAAACTCAATGTGATCCATGTGACATCAATGAAAACATAAAATACCTCAAATTTCCAACAATATCCCCCTTTGTCATTGATGGCAACACCTCTAATGCAAATCACCACAATCACTGCAAAAACCATTTTTGAGAATCAAAGTTGCTCCCCCTGACTCAATACTCTCTTTGGAGGCTGCTACCCCTAACTCAATGCTCTCTTTGGAGGCTGCTCCACCTAACTCAAATCTCTCTTTGGATGCTGATCCCCTACCTCAAATCTCTCCCCCTTTGAAATTAATGGCAAAAGGGACACCTATGGGGCTAAAAGATATGACTCTTAAGATTAGCCCCCTTACCACCTTCTCTCTTGAGGTGATTAATTTTGGGGTGGGAGTACTTTTAATCCCATATTACATTATTTCTTTCCTCTATCAACTTCCTTCCATGTTTTTTTGATATCCTTCTCTTGATGAATTACTTGATCTTCTTGTCTAGAACTTGTTTTACCTTCTTGCCTTGAACTTGTTTGACCTTCTTGCCTTGAACCTATTTGGAATTGAGTCCTACACCATTTTTCAATATGTACAAATTTATCACAATTAAAACACTTGATACTGTAGCCTTTGTATGGTGCCCATATCCTGAATATTTTCTTGAAATAATTTCCATATCCATTCCTTTCCTGAACCCTGTATTGTGAAGCTCTGTTTTCATGACCATTATGACCATGAATTCTGAATTGTGTAGCTCTAAAACCAAAACCATGTTGCTCATTTTATTTACACTGAAAATCTCTATGACCAATATTGTTGCATAAGAAGCAATGTCCTTGAAAACCATACCTTCTTCCTTTGAAGTTTCTTCTAGAAAAATCAAACTTCTTTGATCCATGGACCCTGTAGTGTATAGCCCTGTGTCCAAATCCATTACAAGAAACAAAATTTCCTTGAAAAGCCCTTTGTTCATGCCTTAGTTCCTCATACCTTTCTTGATAATTTTCCCTATGATCATTTTCAACTTGTGCATTGCATCCTTTAACCTTCTTTGTAGTATATAAATACTTTTCCTTAATTTCTTCCTTGCTTTCCTCTTCAAGTATTTATTTTCCTTTTGAACTTTATTCACCTATCTCAAAACAAGATCCAAACTGAATATTTGGAGCCATAGGAACTTTCTTCATAAAAATTAGGTTCTTACTTTCCTTTTGAATGTGATTCCCCAAACCTGAAATATGAGACCTTTGATGCTTTGGAATATTTATCTTATTTCTCTTCATTTGTGTCAATTAGTAAATTGGCATCCATCTTTATTATCTCTTAAATACATGTTTCCTTCTTAGTGAAAATATCTTGACCTTTTGATTCATGTGATGGATCAAACTTCTCACATATGGAACATCTCAATTCTTTTAGATTCTCCTTAACCTCTTGTAGTTGCTCATGGATCTCATTGAAATATTCATTTAGATCAACTAAGACATATATCTTTCTTACACTATTCTCTTGTTTAACTTCTTCTACTTGGAGTGAATGTTCTTCTTCTACTTCTTTTATCCCATAGAAAAACTCTTCTTCATCTTCATTATCACTGAGATCATTATAATATTCTATAGCAAATAAAATCTCATGATTTCTTTGACTATGTAAGTTTCCTTGATGTGTCATCTCATATTCACTATCACTAAAACCATTGTAATATCCTGATCTATGATCTCTTTGACCACATACAAAGCACTATTCTCTTTCACCTTCTATTCCAAGGAATATATGTTCTTGCTTTTCATCATCTGACTTGTATTTATCACTATGATTTGAGCTATCACTTGCTTCTACAATGTAGTAATATTTATTTACCTTACAAAAAATGTTCTTCTTCTCATACCTATTTTACTTATATCTGTCATCTTTGTCATGCTTATGCTTTCCATCTTCTTTTCTTTTGTGACCCTTTTTTTCATCATCACTATTTTTTCGTGTGGATACTTGTGTGCATAGTGACCAAGATCACCACACTTGTAGCATCTAACTTTCCTCATATCCCTGAAATTCCTTGAGTCCTTATTCCTTTTGATGAAGTTAGCTTCCTCATCATTAACTAGATCTCTATCTATCTCTGGAACCTTCCCTTTCTCTTTCTCTGAAGCCTTGAATGGGATATCTTTTATTGGAACCTAATTCTTACTCACCCTCATACCATAAGTTGTGAGAGTTCCTTGTAGTTATTCCATTTTTACCTTGTTGATATCCATTGTTTCTTCTATTTTTGAAACCTTTGCATCATACTTCATGGGAAGTGATCTCAAAAACTTTTGAGTAACTTCTGATTCTTTCATCTCAAATCCTAAGCCTCTCATGGTGTTAGTAATCTCATCAACTCGAAGTAAAAATTTTGAAATACCTTCAAAATCTTCCATTTTCAATTCCTCAAATATTTTTCTATGAGTTTGTAGTTTTGACAACTTTAAATTGGAATATCCTTCATAAGTATTCCGCAACTTGGTCCACATTTCATTAGCTTAATTACATACCATGACCTTTGTAAAATTTATCTCATGTAGCCCACTCAAAATATAATTTATTGCCATTGCATTGGTCTCAACCAATTTTTTGATAGTCTTATCTGCCTCGGGATCACCTTCAACCTTATACTCTTTTTCTACCATCTACCATACGTCATATGCCTATGATATGAAGTAATTCTTAATTCTCATGCTCCAAAAAGCATAATTGTTATCATCAAACAATGGTGCCTTATTTTTAGATGATCCATTCTGTGAAGCCATCTATGTTCTTATATAATATGCCCTCAAGTTGTTAGCCTTTCAGAAGGAACCCACACTGATACCAATTAAAGAACACAAAATTATATCGAGATGGGGTGGTGAACAGTATAGCACCAACTTTTTACTTTCTTTCCAAACCAATATCAATTAATGTCCTTAATTTCAATAACCAAATATATCAGTGTGCATTAATAACTCAAATAGCAATAGTAAGCAAGATCACAAGTCACCACACACAATTTGAGACACAAGATTTAACGTGGTTCCCACAATGTGGGGTACTCCAAAAGATAATATCCTTATAATATTTTACACAAAAATAAGGATCCTTATCCAATATAATTATTACTTTGATCTACTCAAATCTAGGTAATACACTAATATTCTCAGGTAGGAAATCCACTGATCTACTCAAATAGGTAACACATTGATCTACTCAGGTAGGAAATCCACTGATCTACTTAGCTATGGAACACACTGATCTTCTCAGGTAGGCAATCCACTAATTTTTTCAACTAGGCAACACACTGATCTGCACAGGTAGGCAATCCACTAATATTCTCAGCTAGGCACTCCACTGATCTGCTCAGGTAGGCAATCCACTGATATGCTCAACAAGATCACACATAACTTGTCCAAATCTGCTCAACAAGCTCACACAAAACTTGCCAAAATTTGCTCAACAAGCTCACACATAACTTTTCTAAATCTACTCAAAAATATCACACAAAACTTGTCCAAATATGCTCAACAAGCTCACACAAAACTTGTCCAAATCTGCTCAACAAGCTCACATAGAACTTGTCCAAATCTTCTCAACAAGATCACACAAAACTTGTCCAAATTTGCTCAACAAGCTCACATAGAAATTGTTTAAATATGCTCAAAAAGCTCACAAATAACTTGTCCAGATCTATCGTAAAAACCATCCACAAAGTTTTCCTAAAATCTATCCCAAAATCCTTCTCAAAGGCTCAATCAATCATACTCAAGTAGTACTCAAATCTCATCCACAAATCTTATTAAGGTAAGGCTCAAATATGAATTCAACAATGAATGGTAATACACTCTTCAAAGTATGAAAACTATGATCCACAATGATCTCAACTCAAATCAATCTCATAGAAGCATAAAGAGAATTGTTAGAGACTCAATATGTTCTATACTCAAATCCAATATCTTTCTCAACTCAAGGTAATCTCATAGAAGCATAAAGAGAATTGTTAGAGACTCAATATGTTCTATCCTCAAATATCAATCTCAACTTAAATCTAGAATATAGAATAGTTTATTTCATGGAACTTGAACAACCACTTCACATAATCACTTGACTAGGCTCAAACAACTCTTCTCAACCAACTATCACAAGGAGAAACTTTTTCTTACAAACCCTAGTCCAAGCATGTATCAACCAACTCAAATGTTTCCAACAATGCTCAACCACAAATATCACATACCAATGATACTCATGTTATTTTCAATTTATTTGCATAACCAATGGGCTTTAACAACTATGCTTATAAAACAAGGTTTAACCACAACGCTCAAACTAGAAAACCTTGAAGCATTCAACCAACCACTTTATAAAAGGAAACCACAATCAATCCTTTTCTCTCCAATGATATTTCAGAAATCAACCACCATAACCAATCAATAGGACAATGTTCCCATACCTTTTATGAATATGAAGAAACCCCTTTGGAAATTTGCCACACTCAACACAGTTTAAAAAAAAACAAAACAACCTTCACTTTGAACCCCTTTAAAAAAATAGAAATATCTCTTTACATACAACATATTTCTCCATATAATCAAGTTAATCGAATAGCCCTCAAAATAATATTTCCAATGATATATCTTGCCATCCAAGTAAATAAAAATTTAATCAAACATTATTCCCTTAGCATCACCTTTTTCCTCAAACATTAGGCAATAATAAAAAATATTTAATAAAATGTTTACTTACCTCTTAGATAGAATCGAACCCTCGTCACTGCCCACTCAAAACCACAACTGTGACGTCAAAGACCACGTGAGCTATCTTCTCACATAGGATAGAGAGAAAAAATGTTCCCTATATTTCGCTGCCCTTCCTCATGCCAAAAACGTGTGCCAAATGCTCTTCTTCCACACTACAAAAATTGAACCCGGTGAGAATCAAACGCATGCTATATCACAACCAAAAACTCCATGCTTCCCAAGCTCACTGTTGGACCATGTTGTCACATCGAAGGATTTTGGGGCTTCTGTTGTTTCTTCTCTTCGTTTGATACACATAATTTTGAATCGAAAGCCTTTGCATATATATGCAACCTTCCTTTAATTTCACATACGTCGGAACCTTTAATTATTAATTTCATTTTTATGGCACATGGTTTTTATGACATTGGTGATGACTTTAATTTTAATTTTAAACTTTAAATTTTAATTTTAAATAATTAAAATTTAAACTAAATATTTAAAATTAAAAATCTCCATCACCGGGGCACCTTTTTCCATGAAACGTAAAGCCAACGTGGGTTTTAAGAAAAACCCATTTCAAATTTAGCATCCATGGTTTTAAATAAAACCTTTTATTTTTCCTGCCTTGGTTTTCACAAAAACCCTATATATATCCATGCTTTCCAAAATATCATAAATGCTTATTTATGAAATACTTTGGCCACCAAAACTCAATGTGATCCATGTGACACCAATGATCCATGTGACATTAATGACAACATAAAATACCTCAAATTTCCAACAGATACATCCTTGAAAATATTATTGCTATCTGGGAAGGTATGGAGTGGGATCACAATTCTAACCAACAATTTGTGCTCATAAAAATTGACTTTGAGAAAGCATATGACATGATTGAATGGTCCTTCATTATTTCCATTCTTAAAACTCTTTTTTTTGGGCCCTACTTCATTAGTTATGTGGAAATGTTGTATGCTGAGGCTTTGACTATTTTATCCATTAACAAACACAAGTCCTCAGCCATTGGTCTCTTTCGATCCATTAGACAAGGTTGTCCTTTAGCTCCTTTCCTTTATGTCCTTGTTGTTGAAGGGCTTGGATATTTACTAGCTCATCACATTGCTCAAGGTTCTATTCAAGTAATTTCTCTCCCCCGAGGTGAGATTCAATTGATCAATGGTAATTTTACTATTGACTCTTTCCTCACTCTTATTGAGGAAGAAGGTGTCATTCAACAAGCGCTTGCTTGCCTGGACACTTTTTGTCTGGCTTCTAGATCCTCCATTAAATGGAGAAAGACCCAATGCTATAGGTAGTCTCTCGACCCAATGCCCCACTATATTAATCAATATCAATGGAATATTATCCAAGAGGGGGGAGTTTTTTTATTTTTTAGGCACTCATTTTGCCTTTAACAGGTCGTTTCTAGAGTTATGGAAGAATTTTGTTAATAGGGTGGAATAAAAACTTACCTACTGGTCCACAAAGAAACTCTCCATTGCTGGTAAATTTAAAATTTGCACTAAAGTTATTGCAGCCACCCATGTTTATTATTCTTCCTACTGGGTCCCATCCAAAAATTGTTATAATAATCTTGATAAGATTCTGCAAGACTTCTTATGGTCCTCCTCCAATAATGCTTTAGGATTCCACTGTGTTGCTTGGGAGTATTTTTGTCTTCCCAGAAGCCATGGTGGACTTGCCATTATTAATACCCAACATCAAGGTTGGGCTCTTTATGTTAAGTGGTTCATCAGAGCCCTCACAGGTAATGATGCTTGGAATATTCTCATCCGACACTATATTAGTGAAGGTTCCCCTTTTGGTCATAAGAGTTGGAAGGGCATGAGATTCCCTTTCCTCATTTTTGTCACTATGTCTATAAAAGTGTCAAGATCCTTTTTCATTAGGAGCATTTGGAAAGCTTGCGAGAGTGTTAAACCTTGGCGTAGATGGAATTGATAGAGTTTTTGACATGCCCTCTCCATCAACCAAATGAATATTTGGTGGTCACCTGTTATCACCTACTAGGGTTCCCTGCTTGCGTAGGTTCCTTGGGTTCATGCGCTAAGACTATTTCTCAAAGGTGTGCGATGCATCATTGATTTCTTTTCTCATCCTACCAGGTATTGGATCCCTTGGGATGATTTTAGAGATAAATTTGGGCTTAATCACTCTGACAAGGATACCTTTGAGGCTATCAAGGTTGCTCTCCCTAACTCCATGTTACACAATATTTCTATGCTTTCTCAATGACCTTGGTGGAAGGACTGGAAGTGGTATCCAAACACTCCATTACGGAATTATAAGGCCTGATTGGGGTATGGATGACTCTCTCCTTACCTCCCCATGATTGAGAAGCTCAATCAATGATGGAAGGTCTCCTCCCCTCGACCTGTTTGGTTGCACAAGTTCCAAATCGCTTGGGCTCCTTTCTTGGAGCCCAAAATTTCTTATTTTGCTTGGATTTGTTTCCACCAAGGGCTTCCTATTGGAGATCATCTACAAAATTTAGTCATCCCCCACCCCTCTTGCCTTTTCTGTCATCAATCTGAATACTTTGTCCATATTTTTTGGGATTGTTCCTGTGCTCATTCCCTTTGGGCATGGTTTTTTTCCTTTTTTAGACCCTATTCCTTTGCCATGTTTGGGTGGAAGCATATCATTTTGGGAGATCCCCCACCATTACCAACTATTTTTTTGAAGTGTAACACTTGTTTCATATGGTGACCATGTTCAGTTTATGGAGAGCTAGAAATGACCGTATCTTTGGTAAGTGTACTTCCTCTTTGCACATATATGCTTTTGAGAAGTCTAATATTATTTATTTTGTGTATTTTTAGATTACAGTTCAGGCCAATAAGGTGGCCATGGATCTCACTCATATTCAAGAGCTTATTAAACAATGGGGGAACACACCATGCTCAGTAATTCAGGATACTCCTCATAGCAGATCTAGGTCCACATAGTAGTGTCGCTTGCTCTAAAATTACACGCATATCCCAGTTCAAGGTGCTTATAGAGATGGTCATGGATATGTCACTGTTCCTTTCTCCCCTAACTCCTCGACTTGATACCTGGGGAAACTTAATATTTTATGACTGGGTTTATGTTCTCGACACTTCTATACAGGAGAGAGACTTATTTTCAAATTTTGTATGTGGGAATCAGGTGTGGTTGAAGCTTATCAGTTTATTTTTTTTTCCATCATTTCTATAAACTATATATCGTTCTCTTGGATTCCCACTCTATTTTGATAGGGACATTTGTTTTTTGGATGATGGCATTAGCCATGTGGCGTGTTTATCCGCCTCTTTGTTTTTTTTGTAAAAATGTATTTTTTAATTCTTTAATATAATGCTATTTTACATTAAAAAAAAGTGAATCCAATATTTACGAGAGCCTATCAACCTTCGATAACCAATCACTCTTTACTTGGAATCCACATTCCAACAATAAGTGGTTTCCTTTGTAGGTGCCTTTACGCATTAATGGGTTAATTTAAGGTGGTTTCAAAATAGGTCTAAGGTAAAAATTCAATAGGGAGTAGGGTTATGCACCATATTAACGTAGTTGTACTTTTTGAGCAAGGTGCAATGACAATATTGTCATTATTTTCAACACATTCTGATGGACAGGTTGATGCAGAGGATAGTTGTTCAGAGGTTGTTCAGAGTATGTAAAGTGTTGTTCAATGCTTATGAGAATGTTTGTGATGTTCAAGTGAAGTTGTTATAGGTTTTTCATGAAAAGGAAGTTGGTAGTAGAAATGCTTCAAAATACTAAGACATTCACAGGAAGATTCACAGAAAAATATTAACAATACCTCAACCTCACAGTTGCATGCAAGTATTTAACAGATTTACAAATTAATTACACTTTAGAAAATATAGAGAAAACACAGAAACACATAACACAGATTTTTTACCATGGGGAAAACCATTTTTGGTAGAAAACCCCACACCCCAAACACCCTTCAACAATTGTATTATCAGTAAACAAATTTACAATACAATTTAAGTGCTTCATAGGAGCACAACTCTGCTACAGAATTTAGGCTACATCACAACACAATAAAAACTTATATCTTCAGGCCAAATACACAAGTGATATATATAGCGGGATACAAGAAAACATGCCATCAATGTAACTGACGAAATAGTGCAACAATGAAACGACATCTTCCATTTTCGAATACTGCACACCGTAATGGCACCTTCCAATCCGATAATGCATATCCTACCAAAATCTCATTCTCAACATGCACGGTATCACAGGAATAACACATTCCAAATTTGGGTGATGGTTACTGGTTTCATCGGAAGTTTGCTACGGTTGAGACATCCGTTCCTAACAATCTCCCACTTGTTGAAGACCTACAAGCAACCCAATTTAATTGCTTAAGGCCCAAAGGCCCATTGTATCGCAACACCACCGAAACTTGTTAGTACTAACTGGCTTAGTTAAACAATCAACAACATTAACCAGAGTATCTACTTTCTCAAGATTTACCTTCCCATCTTCAACCATGTCTCTCACAAAGTGAAACTGTACATCTATATGTTTAGTCCTTGCATGATAAGTGGGATTCTTTGCCAAACATATGGCACTCTGACTATTGCAACATATGGTAATAACCCCTGCATCAAAACCAATATCAGTACTAAGTCTCTTGAGCCAAATTGCCTCTTTACAGGCATGAGTCGCTGCCATGTATTCAGCCTCTGTAGTGGATAAAGCGACTATTGCCTGCCGCTTACTCATCCAGCTCACAGCTCCACCAAACATAGTGAACACGTAGCCACTGGTGGATCACCTACTATCTATATCTCCAGCCCAATCAGAGTCAACTTATCCACGGATACTCAATGCTCTCTTCTGTCCAAACCCATGATAACACAAGGTATAATCTGTAGTGCCTCGAAGGTATCTGAACACTCGCTTCACTGCATCCCAGTGCATCAATCCCGTATTTTGTATGTATCTGCTCAACACTCCCACTGCTTGGGCAATGTCTGGTCTCGTGCACACCATAGCGTACATAAGACTACCTACTGCACTCACATATGGCACTTTAGCCATGTCCTCCATCTCTGAAGGAGACTTTGAACAATCCGTAGACACCAAAATAGCACCAATTCGATTAAGTGACTACAAAAACTGATCGCATTGACATACACAGCTTTTAGGGCAGCCCTCAGAGGTCAAACATTGGTCCTGACCACTCACAGAGTAGTTTAGAAGGTCAAAAAATGAGCAGAGCAAAGTTGGTCACAAACTACAAGCTTCAAATCCTAAACAAGCCTTCAATCTAAAGTGAGCCTTTAACAAACTGCAAGCTTCAAATCCTAAACAAGCCTTCAATCTAAAGTGAGCCTTTAACAAACTGCAACCTTCAAACTTCAAGTCTTAAGAAAACTACAAAACTTTAAGGCAAACCTAGCAAAAATGAGAACCTTGGCCTTAGACGTCGCGAAATCGCGACGTCGCAATTTCGCGCATTGCGAAATCGTGACACCTTTGGCCCAGAGGGGAGCCTCGGCCAAAGGTGTCGTGATATCGTGCGTTACGATATCGTGACACCTTTGGCCCCGATGGGAGCCTCGGCAAAAGGTTTCGCAATATCGCGTGTCGCGATATCGCGACACCTTTGGCCCGAGGGGAGCCTCGGCCAAAGGTGTCGCGATATCACGCGTCACGATATCGCAACACCTTTGGCCCAGAGGAGAGCCTTGGCCAAAGGTGTTGCGATATCGAGCATCGTGATATCGTGACACCTTTGGCCCAGAAGGGGAACCTCGGTCGAAGTGTCGCGATATCGCGACGTCGCAATATCGTGACACTTCGGCAGTAAACACTTCTCTTTTTAAAGGCAACACTTAACCAGTCAGAGACGAACTTCGACGTGGCTGCCACGTGGAAGGCATGGCCGCCATGTGGCATCCTTGCATGCCCATTTTCAAAAAGACCCCGTGGGTCTACAGAGCGACGGAGCATTAATGAGACAAGAAGTTTCAAAACAAATCTGATCCGAGGCCATGCCTCATAACTACCAATGTCAGTGCGAGCCATGTCCCGTAATTGCCTGACAAGGATCAAATCTCAGCGGCTCCTACGGATTTAGGGTTTGACATTAATGCTTCGGAGGTGAAAACCTCTATAAAAACTAGCTCAATACAATGTAAACAGACAGACAGAAGCATTTTAAAAACACAACGAAGTGCTGCTGAACTCGATACCCGACTGCATCAGTTTGGGTTTCTCCTTCTTCACATCCAAAATCTCTTGCAAAGAGAGGTTGGTGGGTGGTTTTCCGTAAGCATTAATCTGACCTTCAGACCCGACCATTGGATCACAATAATCCATTAATTTTCCGACATCACAGTCTTAGATTTTGAGCCCATCCCTAGTGGATTGGCATCAAAACTGAGTTTTCACAGGGCGGCCCGCTTGGGCACCCCACGTACGTTCATGGTTTTTATATAACGTATGCTGTTTTCGAATATGTTAAAATAGCAGTTTGCGTTTCATGTTTTTGAATACTTGCTATTTTTGAATATATTAAAACAGTCTACGATTTATAACATATGCTGTTTTCGAATATGTTAGAACAGCAGTTTACGTTTTATGTTTTTTCGAATGCATGCTATTTTCTTTTCTCTATAAAAGTTGCAGGTTTACGTAGAGTTGTTTTATTCACGTATCTAATCAATCTCTGCACGTATTTCTCATTGATTTTAGAGTCAAAAGTTCTGTCCTCTTATTGTAGGTGCTACTAAACAGTTTATCGTTTCTTTGAATGCAGGATAAGCAGTAGCAAGCAAAGATTTATCAACATAAGCGGCGGTAGTACTTTGGCCCATCCATTTCAAATGTGGGCATGCGGATAGAAACAATATTAATCTCGATTGTAACCGAGACAGACTAACACTCCTCGCCCCTGAAAAGGCAGGAGATGTATTGTAATCGAACAGAATTAATTTAAAAGGGTTGTGCTCCTGCTTTTCCCCTTTATATTTGGTTCATTCAAATTTCTTTTCCCCTCTCGTAAGGGCGGGTATATAGAGAGGTTGGTGTATCGGTCTGGAAATGGTATATTGAAGGGGCGACCATTTATGGGAGTCATATGAGCCAACATTATGCATTTAAACGTTCTTCAAAATTTGCAAAAACATAACAAAACATCAAAATGCACTAAACCAGTTTAGGACACACTATCAATCCTTAAAAGAGATAATCACGATTTTGTGTATGAGTGTGTTCATTTCTGCTTAGAGTAGACCAAAAGACAAATCACCATAAACGAGATAAAATCTGCTTAGATAGTAGAGAAGCGCCACAATGGTGTACACCCGTAGCCAAGCCCAATCAAGGGCGGATGCTACGGAAGGTGCACAAAGAGAGGGCGCTAGTCGCATTCATTTTAGCCCTGAGGACTTGGCCATACCGCCTTGGCGGTCTGGCCTACAAGAGAGTCCATATCAGACCCCATAAAAAAGAAATTATTGGGAGCCTCCTCATTAGGGTATGCCCATCCAACACAGCCCCTTTCGAGAAGACGCTTTACACGTAGATCTCAATGTCGGTAGACAACCGCCTCTTGAGGCTAGATTTGAATGGCCACAGCACGATGAAGTGCTAGAAAGGCATACTGTCCATTTGGAGAGACAACATGGATATGGCATCTCTTCTTTACCTCCCATCATAACAGAAAGACAACATCCAGAGTGCAGGGCTCTTTACACATGGCAAGCTAACTATGCCCACCCCTTTCACACCTATGAAAGGGAGTACGAGGAAGATCATCGCATTCCTCGAGAACAACATACAGCGCGTGAACCTTGTGTTTCTATGCCTGCCAGATATCATGATCACACATCAAGGCTAGAGCCTCAAGCAAATGTCACCTACCCCGACAAAGGGAAGCAACCCATTGAAATTTTAGACCATCAAGATTGAGGCAAACACATAGGCAAAACATTCAAGCCTCCTCAACAAAAGAGGGTAGACCCAGTTGACCCAGCAGTCGCCATACATGTCATTCGCCAAGCTCAAATCACACAGCTTGAGCAGGGTCATCATGAGTTAGAGTACTTATATCGCTTGAATAAAGAGCGCATGCAACGCGAAGCAGATGAGTTGCGCTATAAGCTACCTGAGAGGGTGCCAACCCCTTGCACCCACAGAGAGGAACAATATGAGAGGCACAATCCTTTGGTGCAAGACAGGTCTCTGTGACCTCGTCAAGCTTTGCCTCTGAGACCTTATAGACCCGAGAGGGAGGCCACTCCCCGAAACAATGATGGGTACCCTCAGTGGGAACTCAATCAAGATCATAGGTCTCGCCCAGAGACTCCTCAAGAAGTTTATGAGGAGTACGAACCAGAAATAGAACGGGCCGAAATGCCCCATCAAGGCGGGAGGATTGTCATTCAGCCACCCCCCATAGGCCTCCAGCCTCCCATGACTCACAACGGGAGCAAACCAAAGAGGAAGAAATAAAATCTTCCGATGCATACAAAGTGCTATTAGAGCGTTTGGAGTCTATGGATACAAAAGCTTCTGGGCATCAAAAGCCCACATTACGTTAACTCCGTAGTCATCCAGTGCATCCCTCAGTGCCTACACCTCTTTACCCCGAACACTTCATGTTGCCTCAATTTGCAGTCTTTAAATGTGAAGAGGACGCACAAGAACATGTCACAAGGTTCCTAAGCCAATGCTTCGACATCCAAGATAATGATGCATTGTTGCTTCGAACTTTCATAACCACATTCGCAGGCCCTGCCTTGGATTGGTTCACACAATTACCCAAACAAAGCATAAACAATATCGATCAATTAGTAGATGCATTTCTTGAACGCTTTGCTTTCAACACAAAGAAGAAGGCATCACTGAGTGATCTGGCCAGCCTCAGGCAATATGAGGAAGAAACAATAACAGCATACAGGAATCGCTGGAGGGCTTTGCTTTCTAGGTTACCCTACCGTCCCCCTATGTCTGATCTTACGCAGATGTTTGCACGGAGTTGCTTAAAATCAATCTCTGGTCTATTGCTACTGTAGCAATACGACAACTTAGAATAAGCTCTAGCACAAGCCAGAGTTATAGAAGAGATTAAGATAGGGGAGGGCACAATTTCCAAGCCTAAAAAGAAAGAGTGGAATAAAACCACTAAGACTAGGAATACGCAATCACAACCCGCAGCGGTTAATCAAGTTGCGATAAATGTTCCCAAGCCTGTGCAAGACACGCAGCCTCAAAAGGCCAATTACCAGGCAGTGCCTCCTAGTTATGAGAAAGATAATAAGAAACAGGAGCAGAATCAGCAGCGTCGCCCTAGGCAAAAATTCACCCCCTACACGGAGTCTAGGGACTCCTTATTTGACCGCTTGTTAGTGGCAAATTTAGTCACCCTTCCAGAGATCCCAAATATAGACCCTAACGCTCCTAATCCTAAGGGATATAGAGAGGAATTATATTGTAGATTTCATAGGCGAAGGGGACATGATTTGAATGGATGCTGGAAGTTCAAAGGACTAATCCAAGATTTAATCGAAAATAAAACATTGGCCATGGACAACCCCATAGCGCAAAAAAACCAACAAATGGGGGTATTCAAGGACCCCTTGCCTGCCCACGAGGCATAGGGAAAACCTCTCCAAGTTAATGAGGTGTGCCAGAATCTTCACATGCAAGGATTTGTGGGAATGATCAGCATAGTGACGAGGAATAAAAAGTACTCAGTAGCTGCCCTTGGGGTAGCCACGAAGGAAGTTCCGACAACGTCACAGCCTCAGCAACACCCTATACAGTCACCTCTACCTAGACCAGAGATCATGATACAGACAAAACTCACGTAGAGTTTGCAGACCACATCGGCTAGGCTGTCCATTTACGAGCTTATTCAACAATCAACACCTCATAGGGAAGCTCTTATGGACATTTTAAAAACCATCGAATTACAGCCTCAAGAAGCAAATTCTTTCAACAACTTCGTGGGACATGTGAAACGATGTATTGAGCCGGTCATCACCTTCAGAGAGGATGAAGTCAAAGCAATATCGAATGATGCGGTAGATCCACCCTTGCACGTTGTTGCACGGATCAACGGGATCCCGTACAAGAGAGTGTTGGTAGATACTGGCTCATCCAGTAACATTATTACCACTGCAGCCCTAAAACATTTGAAGTTGCTAGCCTCTCATATCACAACCTCCACATACACACTGCGAGCTTTCAATGATGAAATATGCTCGACAGTCAGCACAGTTGTTCTACCTGTCCAGGTAGGACAAAAGACAATACCAACATTGTGCCATGTGTTGGAAGGCGAGATGGCCTACAATATACTGCTAGGGTGGCCTTGGATCAGGGACATGAAGTGTGTCCCTTCGATCGCTCACTAGTGCTTAAAGTATGCTTTTGAAGGAGAAATACATGTAGTCCCGATGGACTTAGAACCCTTCAAGTATTGCAATGTGGTACAATTAATGCCTCAATCGACCCTCCCTTCAACACATTTGGATTTCTAGTTAAATCCATCTAAACAGGGTCCAATACCGCAGGCACCACTGGTGACCGAATCATCAAAATCCCAGCCAGGTGAACCCTCATCATCTAATCCTTCATTACCAATGCCACCTATCATGGCTACACAGAAGGACAAGGGAAAACAAATCATGGAAAAGGCTCAGCCCTTAGAAGAGGGGTTGCCAACAATTTCAACGATATCAACAGAGGAAATATCCAGCACAACGGAAGCTAAGACTTTGAACCTACCAAACATGGAATGGACTTAGGAAGAACTCCTGTTCCCTCCCTCCCAAGCATCAACAATCACTGTTGAAATGGCTAGTACAGGCCTAGGGGAGTACATAGTGCAGAATTTTGTGGCAACGCCCGCATTAGAGTCAGTCCAGGATATGGGGAGACCTCGCCTTCCCATAGGAATAGTTGTTCCCCTAGGTCACCCACCCAACCAGACAAATTTTGTGTATGGGGGCCTTGATCATGGTCTTGAACCATGTAAGCAAAAGGAAGCAGACGAAGAACCTTTTGTTGAAAACATCAATTATCTGTCAAACCCGCAATTTGCCCTCAAATATCTCGGCCAATGCCATTGGCATGGATACGGGCTAGGTAGATATGAGCAAGGGATGCGTATCCTTTGCCAACCAAGATATCAGATGCCATATGATAATTCAGGAGTAGGGTTCAACCACCCCCTGCCCTTAGACATCTTGGTAGAAAATATGCAAGACCTAGAAATAGGCAACAAGGAGGTATTGGCACCAGATCTCTATGCCAACCCAAATATAGAATTTACATTGGGAGATTACCTCCCATGGTCAACAAACACCCTTGGCAACAACAGTAATCCCTCTCCTTTGCTAGAGAGAGGCAAAAGTTTAGATACTCATCCCCTTAGAGGTTCCAGTTGAGTCAGTACAGTGTCAAGAGAGTCAGGTCCCTCCACCAAAAGTGGAACAACCGCAATGGGACCAGATTAACTTACTGGAACAAAGAGAACCCTCAACGTCGCAAACAGTTTCTGAAGTGAATGAACATTTTTAGATCTCTGACAGTGACTCAGAAGATGAGACTGAGATGGACTATCTCAGACATGCGCGATGGCATCACCGCCCTTTAACTCATGAATATCTAATGGGACAAATGGGCATAATATTAGGACATGAATGGTGGGTAGACCCAGCAGGGTGGGACCTGATCTTGGATCCATGGCTCCAAATTCATGATGAGCACCGTCCACCCCGAGACCCTATCATGAAAACAGTGCCGAGGGAAGACCCTATCCTCCTATCAGCACATAGGGCCAATCCATTCGTGCCCGTTCCCATAGAGCCAGATCTAGAGTATAGGGAGCATCTAGAAGAATCAAGTTCTCATACCCACGGTAATGGAGACCAAATTCATTCCATCCACATGATCTCCATTGATCTGACCGCACCCATCCGCAATCCGACCGATCCAGCACGGTCATTGCATATAGACATAGATGCCATCAACTGGGATCGTGTCAATTCACCTTTATCACCATCAGAGTACTGGACTTTCGATGAAATACCTCATTTTACCCCAAGGACAACTCAAGATATTTTTCAAGCTGAAGAGGAACCCGAGGTTCCAAGCATAGATCTAAATTTAGCTAATGATATCCATTTGATCCCGACTCCACATCAGTTGAAGGACGGATCCCACATGTCAGTCAAGGAGACGACTGACGTAGACATCGACACGGATCCAATGAATCCATAGATTCTCAAGCTGGGGGTAAGTCTTTCCCCCGAAGAGCAAGCCGACTACATTGCCCTTCTCAAAGAGAAGAAGGAGGTTTTTGCATGGTCATACAAGGATATGCCAGGACTAGACCCACAACTAGTCATGCATAATTTAACGCTTGATCCGACAATCAAGCCTGTAAAGCAAAAACTACGTAAGATGCACCCAATAGTGACCTTAATGGTCAAAGACGAATTGCAAAAGTTGTTGGATGCATATTTTGTCATCTACATGGATTATCCGCCATGGTTGTCCAACATGGTTCCTGTCAAGAAGCCCGACAGGAGGATTCGCATATGCACCAATTTTCGAGATCTAAACAAAGCGATTCCTAAGGATGATTTCCCCTTATCGAGCATCAATGTGTTGGTAGACGCTATAGCAGGTCACGAAATGCTCTCCCTCATGGATGGTTTCTCAGGATACAATCAAATTTGTATCAATCCTGAAGACCAACTAAAAATGGCGTTCACAACGCCTTGGGGGACATTTTGTTATAAGGTCATGCCTTTTGGCCTTAAAAACGTTGGTGCTACCTACCAACGTGCCATGACGTATATCTTCCATGATTACATGCACAAAACTTTGGAATATTACATGGATGATTTTTTAGCCAAGTCTCTTTTGAGCTCAAATCATATCAATGACTTAAGCAAGATCCTCGATCGCCTCATGGAGCATAAAGTTAGACTAAACCCCAAGAAGTGCGTCTTTGGCGTCACATCTGGAAAACTCTTGGGTTTCATAGTCTCAAAGTGAGGAATCGAGGTGGACCCAAAGAAAGTCAATGCAATCCTTGAAATGGTTCCCCCAACTACAATCAAGCAGCTCAGAAGTCTATAGGGCAAGGTCGCATCGATTAAACGCTTCATAGCGCAATTATCTGACAAGTGCCGACCCATGAACAAATTATTGCACAAAGGGGTTACATTTTATTGGGATGACGAGTGTCAGTCAGCCTTTGATGAGATCAAACAATACCTGGTTTCGCCACCAGTATTGGCACCACCTAGACCAGGAGTGTCGTTCTACTTATACATCTCAGCTACTGAGGTGGCACTAGGCACCATGTTAGCCCAAAAGAATGAACTTCACAAAGAACGGGCTACTTACTATCTCAGTCGCACCCTGGTCAGTTATGAACTTAACTATGCATACGTTGAGAAAATTTGCTTGGCAGTGGTGTTTTCTACCAAAAAGCTACGCCACTACATGCTGAGCAACACTACGTATGTTGTGTCTAAGGAGAATCCATTGTGATACATGATGAGTCGTACTTATCATAGCAGTCGCACGGCGAAATGGATCATGTTGTTGAAGAAATTTGACATAGATTTTATTGGAAAAAAATCTATCAAAGGACAAGTCATAGTCGATCAACTAGCAAAGGCTCCTCTTGAAGAAGATCAGCCTCTAGTCATAGAACTACCCGATGATGGGGTCTTCCATGTCTCATAATCGCCAGATTCTGATGAGCCTGAGTCACAGGCCGACATAACCCTATTCTTCGACGGTTCTAAGTGTGAGCAAGGTGGTGGCACGAGAATTGTATTCTTCACACCACAGGGTGCTCCAATGCCCCTGTCATTTAAATTAAACTTCCCATGCACCAACAATAATGCATAGTATGAAGCCTTGCTCCTAGGTCTTCAGACAGCAATCACCATGAACATCAAAAGACTGAATATCTTTGGTGATTCGTTGTTAATAGTCAATCAAGTCAAAGGTGTATATCAATGCAAATGCCCAGTTCTGAAGGCCTATAAAGCCCTCGTGGACACATTCTTGGAAAAACTTGAGTGGTATGACATCGAGGCACTCCCTCGATCATCGAACCATTTTGCGGACACAATGGCCTCCTTGGGGTCACTAATTCCGTAGGACCTTTCTGGTGATATGACAACCATTCAATTCAAAACCTTATCGCAATCCACGATGGGGCGTGCAAGCTCATACTTGACACCAGGAATCCACATGATCCAGATTGAACCATCCTCGGATAGGTTCTCTCGAATTCGAGATTGTCTGAAACGTGCCAACTGGGGGTCCTTGTTCTCCACTACTCCCATTAATAGCAACACAACGCTATTCTTGCAGGTTCTATCCCATTCAACGTTTGCTAGGGCTGCACTTCAAGAGGGATTGGCTATTCATATTGTCGAGGTTTTTGATCAACAGGACTGGTATTTACCCATTCGAGACTACCTCAATTTAGGTAGTCTCCCACTTGATTTGACTCATGTCGCAAAACGAGCACTCAAACAGAAAGCGGCTAAGTATGTCTTGATAGGAGACATTTTGTATCGTCACAGCTATGAAGGAATTATCCTTCATTGCTTGGACCAGCAAGAGTCCACTTGGGCAGTCTCCCAAGTGCACAATGGTACATGTGGTGGCCACTTCAGTGGAATGGCCATGCAAAGCGCATTCTTTGCATGGGCTATTATTGGCCATCTTTAGAGCGAGATTGCTGCACCTATGTCAAGAAGTGCGTGAAGTGTCAACATCATGCCAATCTGATGCACATACCTTCTCAGGCCTTGCAGACAGTCCAGTCTGCTTGGTCGTTCTCGCAGTGGGGATTTGATCTAATTGGAAAGATCTCCCATGCATCGTCAGGCCATCACACGTTTATCATAACGGCCACAGAGTACATTACCAAGTGGGTGGAAGCAATTCCGCTTACCTCTACGACAGGACCCCACATTATGGAGTTTATTTTGCATAACATCATGTCATTTTGGTATTCCATCCAAAATAGTCTCGGATAATGGGACACCTTTCAAAAACAAAGACGTGCGTGCTTTGACCACAAAGTACAAGATTTAGCACAGATTTTTGACACCCTATTATCCGTAGGCGAATGGGCAAGCAGAGGTGTCAAACAAAATGCTAGTTGCCATCCTTAAAAATACTTTCGTAGACAGTCATAAGGATTGGCACATTCAAATCCCACTTGCCCTATGGGCCTATCGCACTAGAATTCGGACGCCCACTAGGGCCACTCCGTTTTCACTCATGTATGGCTCCGAGGTAGTCATGCCTCTAGAGTTGGAGATTCCTTCCCTACGCATATCAATGCATAAGTTCATCGATGATGATTATGCGCGACAAGCTCGGTTAGACCAGCTTATGTTGCTTGACGAACGACGCGTTAATGCTCTCAAGAATTTACGTATTTATCAAGAGCGACTTAAGAAAGCTTACAACATGAAAGTTCACCTAAGAGACTTTCGGGTTGGTGATTTGGTTTTGAAGGAAAACTAGCAAAATTCTAGTTTGCCATCCCACCTAAGGGAAAAGTTTGCAGCAAATTGGTTAGGTCCATATGTCATTGATAGCAAAATTGGACCCGAGACATATCGGATAGATTCTCTTGATGGTATCAAGGAAACAGAACCCTTGAATATCAGTCATTTGTGACCATTTCATATCTAAGAGAGCCATATCCCAAAATGCTCCAAGGATTCTTGTAATCGCTTGGTCAATCCCAAAAAGGCTCCAAGGATTCTTGTAATCGCTTGGTCAATCCCAAAAATGCTCCAAGGATTCCTAAAAATCGCTTGGTCAATCCCAAAAATGCTCCAAGGATTCTTGTAATCGCTTGGTCAATCCCAAAATGCTCCAAGGATTCTTGTAATCGCTTGGTCAATCCCAAAAATGCTCCAAGGAAATCCTGCAATCGCTTGGTCAATCCCAAAAGGCTCCAAGGATTCCCGCAATCGCTTGGTCAATCCCAAAATGCTCCAAGGATTTCCATAATCGCTTGGTCAAAAATCAAGAAAATTCAAAAACAACAAAAATTATCAAAGACAACAAAAATTTGCATCTCGTTTCTAGGCATACTCAAATTCATCAATAGAGAGTTCTTCTCGCAATTCATATTCATATTCACCAAAATCAATCCATCAAAAATACAAAAATACATAGCTGCATTAAAGCATTGCACCCATACATTGCATATTTATGGTCGTACAGGTCAAAGGCACCATAGGCTGTAATGGCTCTGTTAGTCCATCTTGTTCTACACTGTTCCATTTTACAAAAACAACAAAAACACCATGCATTGCTTTTTACCACACTAGAGTCAGTGGTATTTTAATGTATCAAGAGTTTTTCGTGATTCAGTCATCATTTTTCTCTTTAGCAATGTAATGTATCAAGTCAAACAGATTTTACGAAGGTAGAGTTACACTTGAAATACGCCTTGTTACGTAACATCCCAACACAAATTAAAACACATAAAAATTCCCAAGTTGTGTGAACGAAAGATGAAACCTACACAGTAATCCAGGTCACCATAAGCGAAACGGTTATCTTGCTCATCCCCCTGTGCGAATGACCCCAAGAATGCTGAGAGTTGGCAAAAGGACAAGCATCCTCCCTACCCAATTCCCTAAGAATCCCAAAGTTCTAAATAGTTGCAAAACATCAAAAATTTGCAAGCGTCAAAAACTCCAAAATTTGACATCCTACAGTGCACATATCAAAAGGCACAAAGAATAGTGATTATCGTCACTCCATATCCAAATCCCTTGCTCAAGAGAAAAGAAAAACAAATCAAAATAAACAGTGATTATTATCACTATAAGGAGCAAGTATCCCAATACAATTGAAGAAAAGAAGGGAGTTGAACTTGAATCCCTGGAACTCTCAGCATTCTAACAGGTCATGAGGCAAGCCTCATATCGGTTTGGTTGATAGCCTATCGGTCACTAGCAGTAAACTTCTCGCATGATGATATATCTATCACATTAACTTGTGTACAGATCAATATTTGCATGTGGATGAGCTAGCTTATGGTATCCTGGATGACACCGTAGATTAATCTAACTACATACAACAAAGGAGTTAGTGGAACTAATTAGGTGATCCTCAGTACAGATTCGGTTGAAAGCCCATCTGGCACTGGTGGTATCCTGAAAAATACCACATAAATGAACTCAATTGCACACACAGGGATGTGAAATAGCTTGGTCAAAAACAAGTCCGATTCATACCTTGTTCAAAAGTCTTGTAAGATAAATTACAATCATGGCTAGTAAGTTAAAACTGTCTGAGTCTCAGAAAACCTTAGCTACATTTCTAAACCAATTGCACTACTTTTCATCCTTGCAATACCATCAGAAAATACAAAAAAGAAACACCACATGTGTACACAGTCTAATAATGGAGTTCTAAACAGTCTATGGTGCCATAACCAAATATCACCAAGTCTATCCATCCATTCCATTTTTGCATATCACATATCAATCAAAACCATTTGCATTCATCATGCATCCATCAACATCAATCATTGTGCATAAAATCATGACATATACACAAATCAAGAAAATCAAAGCAACAAAAACATCACAAAAATGCAACACAAAAACATAAGCAATAAGCATTGCCGAACACAAGTGCTCTTGCACTTAACCTCTTAGCATATAAAATCGATGTCGGGGCTCAAATTGTCACCCTCCTACTTCCCCAAGAAGGCTACCATAGCTGGACCGCTCCACGGGAAGATGGGTTCTTGATGATTTCACCCCATTATGGCATCACCAAAAGGGTTAACACCCACCAAAAATAGGTCCAAATGTCAGAAAACTGCATGTGCTTAAATGGTAAAACATCTAAAGGCACCCTAACCTAAGTCATCTTGGGTCAAGCGACTCGTCGCTTTTCTCACGAAGGTCATTCCCTCATCGATTCGTCGCTTGAGGGGGTAGTCACACTTAGTCACCAATCAACAAGCACACACCCAATCAAGGCAATGACATGCATTCAAAGAATCATTGACAAAGACAATCATGCTCCTGCTTGGGGCAGTAAACAAGCAATCATTAAGTTGATCAAATACTTGGCATTCCCGAAGCATGAACACAAGGTTTCCCCTATGGACAAAAGGTTACGCCCTTTGCCTAATCATGACTTATCAATTTCCAAGCTCAAGTCACACCTCACCAAAATAGGTTAACACTTGAAATCAAATTCCTTAGCTCGTCAAAAGCAAGGATTCAAGAATGCATGCCCTTTCCATACTTGGGGCATCAAAAGTTGGTTAGGTTACCAAGAAACCCTAATCATTAGTGCTTTGGTTTTCTATTTTTGCTCAAAGCACTGTGTCACCCGCAGCGCTTCCCAAAAAGGGGCATCTGTAGACACCAAAACAGCATCAATCCGATTAAGTGACTACAAAAACTGATTGCATTGACATACACAACTTTCAAGGCAGCCCTCAGAGGTCAAACAATGGTCCTGACCACTCACATAGCAGTTTAGAAGGTCAAAAAATGAGCAGAGCAAAGTTGGTCGCAAACTGCAAGCTTCAAATCCTAAACAAGCCTTCAATATAAAGTGAGCCTTTAACAAACTGCAAGCTTCAAATCCTAAACAAGCCTTCAATCTAAAGTGAGCCTTTAACAAACTACAACCTTCAAACTTCAAGTCTTAAGCAAACTGCAAAACTTTAAGGCAAACCTAGCAAAAAGGGGAACCTTGGCCTTAGACGTCGTGAAATCGCGATGTCGCGATTTCGCGCGTCACAAAATCGTGACACCTTTGGCCCAGAGGGGAGCCTCGGCCAAAGGTGTCACGATATCGCGTGTCGCAATATCGCGACACCTTTGGCCCGAGGGGAACCTCGACCAAAGGTGTCGCGATATCGCGCGTCGCGATATCGCGACACCTTTGGCCCAGAGGGGAGCCTCGGCCAAAGGTGTCGCGATATCGTGCATCGCGATATTGCACGTCGCGATATCGCGACACCTTTGGCCCCGAGGGGAGCCTCGGCCAAAGGTTTCGTGATATCGTGCGTCATGATATCGTGACACCTTTGGCCCAGAGGGGAGCCTCGGCCAAAGGTGTCGCGATATTGCGCGTCGCGATATCGCGACACCTTTGGCCCAGAGGGGAGCCTCGGCCAAAGGTGTCACGATATTGCGCGTCGCGATATCACGACACCTTTGGCCCAGAAGGGGAACCTCGGCCGAAGTGTCGCGATATCGCGAAGTGTCGCGATATCGCGAAGTGTCGCGATATCGCGACACTTCGGCAGCAAACACTTCTCTTTTCAAAGGCAACACTTAACTAGTCAGAGATGGACTTCGATGTGGCTGCCACGTGGAAGGCATGGCCGCCACGTGGCACCCTTGCGTGCCCATTTTCAAAAAGACCCCGTGGGTCTGCAGAACGGTAGAGCATTAATGAGACAAGTAGTTTCAAAACAAATCCGATCCGAGGCCATGCCTCATAACTACCAATGTCAGTGCGAGCCATGTCCCGTAATTTCCTGATAAGGATCAAATCTCAGTGGCTCCTACGGATTTAGGGTTTGACATTAATGCTTTGGAGGCGAAAACCTCTATAAAAACTAGCTCAATACAATGTAAACAGATAGACAGAAGCATTTTAAAAACACAACGAAGTGCTGCTGAACTCGATACCCGACTGCATCAGTTTGGGTTTCTCCTTCTTCACATCTAGAATCTCTTGCAAAGAGAGGTTGGTGGGTGGTTTTCCGGAAGCGTGAATCTGACTTTCAGACCCGACCATTGGATCACAATAATCCATTAATTTGTCGACATCACAGTCTTAGATTTCGAGCCCATCCCTAGTGGATTGGCGTCGAAACTGAGTTTTCACAGGGCGGCCTGCTTGGGCACCCCACGTACGTTCATGGTTTTTATATAACGTATGCTGTTTCTGAATATGTTAAAACAACAGTTTGCGTTTCATGTTTTTGAATACTTGTTGTTTTCGAATATATTAAAACAGTCTACGATTTATAACATATGCTATTTTCGAATATGTTAGAACAGCAGTTTACGTTTTATGTTTTTTCGAATGCATGTTGTTTTCTTTTCTTTGTAAAAGTTGCAGGTTTACGTAGAGTTTTTTTATTCACGTATCTAATCAATCTTTGCATGTATTTCTCATTGATTTTAGAGTCAAAAGTTTTGTCCTCTTATTGCAGGTGCTACTAAACAGTTTACCGTTTCTTTGAATGCAGGATAAGCAGCAACAAGCAAAGATTTATTAACATAAGCGGCGGTAGTACTTTGGCCCGTCCATTTCAAATGTGGGCATGCGGATAGAAGAAATATTAATCTCGATTGTAACCGAGACAGACTAACACTCTTGGCCCCTGAAAAGGCAGGAGATGTATTGTAACCGAACGAAATTAATTTAAAAGGGCTGTGCTCCTGCTTTTCCCCTTTATATTTGGTTCATTCAAAGTTCTATTTCCATTACGTCTGAATACTGTTTTTCATTCCAAAATCTCATGCTTTCACAATCCTCAACCGAAAACTTCATTCCCATAGTCATAGGAATGGTCAAGGATCTACACTCTGTCATGTTGAACTTGTCAAGTATGGAACTCACATATTTGCCTTGGCTGACCCAAAGCTTTCTGCTAACCCTATCCCTTCTGATATCCATACCCAAGATGTACCGAGCTTCACCTAAATATTTCATATCAAATTGTGCTGCAAGTTGAGACTTCAGATCACATATGTACTTCTTCCCATTACCAATCAAAAGCATATCATCAACATATAAGCAGATTATGAGAAGATGACCATTTTCCATCTTATAATAGACACAATGATCACTCTTAGATCTACGAAATCCCAAGCCTCTCAACCAAGAATCAGAATCCTCCATACCTAAAGCCTCTGAAATTGAACGTGGCTCATCAGCGTTAGCAATCAAAGCATAAATACATGATGAATCAAATAAACTATAGTCTCTTAACCTCTCAGGTGGTCGTCTAATGTGGGTGGACCTTCTCACTATCTGAGCTGGAGGTTGTTCCTCCTCACTGGAATCACCTAAGCTACTCGAGCTCTCCTCCTCTATAGGTCCTGTAGGAGTACGTAGTTCCTCTTTCTCTAGTGTGAGTGGAATTGGAACTACCTCCTTACTCTGTTTCTGTTCCCCTGGTTGCAACTCAACTATAGAAGGCTTAAGCTCACAGAATATGACACTCTTGCTATAAATTACCTTTTGTGCCACTAGATCCCACAATTTATAACCCTTTACACCGATTCCATAATCGATGAAAATGCACTTAACTGCTTTGTGTTCCAGCTTACTCCTTTTAACACTAGGAATGTGAGCATAACATTCACAACCAAAAACATGAATATGTCTAATGGAAGGCTTCTTACCAGACCAAGCCTCCATGGGGGTTTTGTCAACGAGCACTGAAGTGGTAGAATGGTTTACTAAGTAACACGTAGGGGTAATAGCTTCAACCCAAAACTCTTGTCCTAGACCAACACCACTCAACATACTCCTCGCTCTCTCCATCAATATCTGGTTCATACACTCTACAACTCCATTCTATTGTGGTGTGTATGGAATTATTTTATGCCTCTCGATGCCATGGTCTCGACAGAACTTGTCAAATTTTGCTGAATAGAATTTCCCACCATTATCAGTTCTCAACACTTTGATCTTCTTACCAGTCTAAGTTTCTACAAAGGATTTATACTCCTTAAACTTGCTGAAGACCTCAGATTTACTTTTGATGAAATATACAAATGTCCTCCTACTAAAGTCATCTATAAAAGATACAAAGTAAATTGATTTTCTTAAATAAGGAACACTCACTGGACCAAACACATCACTATGCACATAGTCTAACACACCAAAAGAATGGTGAGAACTCTTGTAAAAAGAAACTCTATTTTGTTTTCCATAGATACAGTGTTCACAAAATTCAAAATCCAGATTACAATCGTCAAGCCCATCTACGAGACTTTTATTTTTGAGAGTACGCAAACCTTTTTCACCTATGTGGCCTAAACAGTAGTGCCAGAGTATAGTTTTCTCTGCTGGTAGCTTAGTCTCCATGGCATTGGCACCTTTCAGTACCTAGAAGGGATGACCATCAGCACTCGAACAAACTGATTTCTTGCATGCATGCTCTGATGGTAACTCTAAAGCCCTCTTCTTCGGCATCTCCGAAGAGCTATTGCACTGGATAGTGCTCACGTCCAACCTGTAGAGTGTACCAATTTGAACACCTCTAGCTAGAACCATAGCCCCTCGAGTCATCTTACATCCTTTCTCTGAAAAGGTGACTTGCACTCCTGCATCAACAAGTTTGCTCACTAAGAGCAAGTTTCGTGCCAAGCCCGGTATGTGCAGCACTCCATCAATTCCTTTTACTCTACCATTAGGAAACCTTATCTTTATTCTACCATGACCAACAATCAGTAGGTGACTATCATCCCCAAGATAAATCTTCCCGCCATCATACTTCTCATACTTTGAGAACCAACCTCAATGTGAGGTCATATGGAAGGATGCTCCCGAGTCGATTAACCATACATCCTCAGATGCATGTGACACCAAGGCTGCTACAAAGGCTTCTCCATCATCCTGCAAAGATTTTTTAGACTCAGAATCTGAAAAGGACTTACCCTTCTTCTTCTCCTCTTTGCACTCCTTTCGGATGTGACCCTTCTTCCCGCAATTCCAGCACTTGACCTTGGATTTCTTGTTTGGAGATTTTTATTTCTCTGGGGATTTGGATTTGCCCTTCTTCTCCTTGTCATTTTTCTTGCCCTTCTCCTTCGATCTTCCTCTCGTAGCTGCAAGAGCTTCCTTGGCCATCTATGATGATTTTCTCCGCATCTCCTCTGACAACAGTGAAGACACAACATCATCCATCTTGAAAGTTGTGGTTGTGCTTCCAATCGCCATGACCAAGTGATCCCAAGAATCTGACAATGAACATAGAAGTAGCATGCAATGATCCTCCTCAATATTTATGCCAACAAAAGCTAGTTGTGCAATGCACATATTGAAGGCATTGAGATGCTCTGTGACAAATCCTCCTTCCTCCATTTTCAACGAATAGAGCTTATTTCGCAAGAACAACTTGTTTACCAAGGATTTCCCTTGATAAATCACACCAAGATTATTCCATAATTTTGTAGAAGTCTTCTCCTCATGCACGTTCAGAAGAACAAAATATTTCAAGCACAAATGGATTAAATGTTTGGCTTTTCTATCCATCAAATCCCAACCCTGTTATGATGTAGTTTTTGGCTTTGTCATGGATACTGCTGGCCACAAATCTCTATCTACCAACAGGTCTTCCATTTTGAGCTTCCAGAGCTTGTAGTTACTATCGTTGAATTTCTCCATGTCTATTCTCCCTGAAGAACTCGCCATGCTTCAACTGCAAAAGAGATTTACAAACAAACAAAAAATTGCAAAGCTCCCACTAAATGTATTAGCACAAAAAACCTCTACCCAAACAACTAAGACCAAAACTAGCTAGGCTCTGATACCAATTGAAAATGAATCTGGTGGTGGAAACGCTTCCAAATACTAAGACATTCACGGGAATATTCACAGAATATTTTCACAATCCCTCAACCTCACAGTTGCATGCAAGTATTTAACAGATTTACAAATTAATTACACTTCAGAAAATACAGAGAAAAAACATAGAAACACATAACACAAATTTTTTACCATGGGGAAAACCATTTTCGGTAAAAAACCCCACACCCCAAACACCCTTCAACAATTGTATTATCAGTAAACAAATTTACAATACAATTTAGGTGCTTCACAGGAGCACAACTCTGCTACATAATTCAAGCTGCATCACAACACAATAAAAACTTATATCTTCAGGCCAAATACACAAGTGATATATATAGCGGGATACAAGAAAACATGCCATCAATGTAACTGACGAAACAATGCAACAATGAAACAACATCTTCCATTCCTGAATACTGCACATAGTAATGGCACCTTCCAATCCGATAATGCATATCCTGCCAAAATCTCATTCTCAACATGCATGGTATCACAGGAATAACACATTCCAAATTTGGGTGATAGTTACCGGTTTCATCTGAATTTTACTACGGTTGAGACATTCGTTCCTCACGGTTCGTGCAAATATGCAAAAGTTGCAAAAATCATCAAGTTGTCAAAGTAGCAAAAAATAAAGTTGCCAAAGTAGCAAAAATAAAGTTTTCAAAGTGGAAAAATGTAAATGGAATGTGTTTTACAGCCCTAGATACTATTTGGAGGTTTTCTTATCATTAGAAAGTGTGGTTGCAGTGTTGGAACGGTCGGTTGCTTCGCCGGTGCATTGTTGGTCATGAAACTACAATTGTAAAATCTGCATTGAAGGTCACTTTACAGGAGAAATATTAAGAAATATTTGAGGAATTAGACCTCAAATTATTTATTGGAGGTATCTGTATATACTGATAGCTTATGTTTTAAATTTCAGTCCAAATGGAGTCCAGAGGAAGAAACAGTGAGCACTGCAAAATGGCTTTGGAGCACTTTTTACAATTTATGTGATGGGTGTAAAATCAGCGTCAGAGACCACTTTGTCGGAGCTATATTAATTAATATGTGAGGAATATAACTTCAAAATTTTTACTGGAGGTATTCTGATATATAGAGTTTTTTTAACTTTCAGCCCGAACGGAGACCCGAGGAAGAGATGACAGCAGTTGGAAAATGCCTTCGTAGCACTTTTTCTATTTTTTGGCAGCCAAGTACTTTTGTGCTCGAATACTCAAATTCAAATTTTCTTGGTTCATGTATAGCTCATCGAATTGAACATATTTTATTTTTAGTCTTAGTAATTTCGATGCCTCCAAGTGTGAGAACGAGTAATGTGCACAACACTTTGTCCATGAACTGTTTGACAAGATGCCTCTCCAAAATAAAAGTGAAATTTAAAAGGGTCATAACTTTTGATCTGTAACTCCTTTTTTGTCCATTCTTTTCCAGCGCATGCAGAATTTTAAAATATAGAAGAACATTATGTCTCCTAAGGGAGATGCTATTGAATGCTGAAATGGTCATCTTGCAACTCAAAATTTGTTAGGAAGTTGAAGTGTTGGAAGTTTAAGGTATTGCAAAAAGGTTTTTAAAATGAGTTAGTGTGAGTACAAATAAGATCGTGAGATAGAGATTCAAATCATATGAGATTAGTCAGAGTGGATGTGTAGAGAGAGGCAATGAGATAGACCACTCAAGGTCTGTTGGAACGAAGATCATATTTTATACTATAGTTTTTTTTTTTGTTGAGTGGGTGCTTGGCGATTGAGGTCGGTGCTCCTTGCAATTGGTGTTGCTAAATTTTGGGTTGGTTGGTACCATTCTATGCAGTTGGTGCTGCAAAAATATTATAAAGACCAAATATTTTCAAGGCTATATTTGGATGGGAGTCCAAACAGTCCATTGGCACAATGGTTTTCCCACATCAGGTTTCCACTATAAATATGGTGTTATATGATGCATGTTTGTGCAATTGCTTATTTTGATTTGATTTTATAGTTGGATTAAATTTTTAATACACACTGATTCAACCCCCCTCTCAGTTTCATGCTTAGTTCTACAATTGGTATCAGAGCGAGGTTCTTGAATAGGCTTAACTAACTAGGGTGATCTTGGAAGTGACACAATGATAGGTGGTGAAGGGTTCTCATAAAACAAAGCACCATTTTTTGACGTAACTAATTATACATTTTGGATACTCAAGATGCAAACATATCTTTGTGCTTTGGGATATGACATTTGGAATTCAATAGATAGTGGATACACAATACCCACCACTTCTCCAACCGATGTTGTTGGTAAGAAATTATTTGAGAATGACTCAAAAGCAAAGAATGCTATCATGTGTGGATTAGTGGATAGTGAACTGGTAAATATTATGGGTTGTAAAATAGAAAAGAAAATATGGGATAAAATAAAGAGCATTCATGAAGGAGACAATAATATCAATGAGGTTAAGTTACAAAAACATCGAGCTCAGTTTGAAGGATTAAAGATGAATGAGGATGAGAATATAGAGGTATATATGCTAAGATTTAATGAAGTCATCAATGCTATCAAAGGACTTGGAGAGGAAATAAAATACCTGGTAATCATCAAAAAGGTATTAAGATCTCTTCCTCAAAGGTTTTATTCTAAAGTTTCAGCTATAGAAGAAGCCAAAGATCCAAATTATTTTAGTTTAGGTGAGATGCATGGCTCTTTGACTACATATGAGATGAGAATAGGAAAATCTAAACCCAATGATAGAGAAGTTGCTTTTAAAGCCTAGAAAAATATGAAAGCAAAACAAGAATTTGAGGAAGAAGAGACATCATATGAAATAGAAGTAAACTTTATTCGAAAACTAAAAAGAGGCAAAGGAAAATACAGAGGAAAGTTACCATTTAAATGGTTCAACTATGGACGCGTTGGGAATTTGGTAGCTAAATGTCCACTTAATAGGAAGAACATAAGTGATGAAGTATCGCACAGAGAAATAAGTGACTGGAAGAAAAAAACTAATTTCAAAAAAGGCAACTTCAAGAAGAAAAATTTCATCTCCAAGAATGTCAGTTCATCAGAAGACAACTCCAGTGAGGATTCTAAAAAAGAAATAGGTGAAGCTCTTTTCATGGCATTTGAAGAAGAAAAACTAGAAAAAGAACATGAATGTGATGAAGAAGAAATTGATGCAGAAGTGAAATTGGAAGAGGAACTAATTGCAGCTTTGGATGAATTGAAGAAAAAAAGATAAATGAATAAGAAATTTTTAAGAAAGCTTGAGGATGCAAATGAAATAATAACAAATTTGAAAGTGTGGATAGAAGAATCCAAGAAGATCTTCGAAGATATCGAAGTACAAATAACCATAAAAATAGATTATTGCATCAAGTTAGAAGAAGAGGTTGTTAGTTTAAGGAATCAGCTAGAAGATATGAATAAGAAAATTAGTTCTTATCACAAATGTGAAAAGATTTCTATGAAGCTGGATAATATTATAAAGAACCACAAGACTACATGCATAAAATTTGGTTTGGCTTTTGATGAAGGAGAATCATAAAATGGATCAAATGCCACAAATGAAGAATCCACAAAGATTGAAGAAAAGAAAAAAATTAATACAGCAAAGACGAATCATGCAAAGGAAAAAAATAATGCAAGACAAGAAAGGAGAATTGAAAATAATGGTTTCACCAATGTCACACATCAAAGAAGAAGAATATTTATATCTCCTATAACAACATGGCAAAGACTACCACCTAGGTTCAATCATCTCTTTTATGGTTACTGTTTTAAATACAATGGTTATGGACATAAAATTTTAGATTGTAAGTATAATGTAGGACCAAAGAATTTTGCCAGTAGAAATGTTTTTTTACCTTTGATAGATTATGCAATAGAATGTTATAACTGTCATAACTTTGGGTATATTGCAAGAAATTGTAGAAGTACATTTGCATCAAATCAATTTCAGGTAAAAAAATTTCAACCAAATGGATTAAGACAAAATAGAAAATTTCTCGAAAAACATGCATAAGCTACTAAAAAATAAAATCCAAAACAAGAGCCCACAAATGTAATCAAATCAAAGTGGAAAGAAAAAGAGCAACCTAAGGAAGAAAAGGAATACTTAATCGTACATACGACATGTAAAGAACAAAATAAATCCACACCATGGATACTTGATAGTGGATGCTCCAGTCATATGACAGGTAACAAACAAAAATTCTAGAAGTTGTAGCAATATGAAGGTGGTTCAGTGAAATTCAAAAACAATGATGGAGCTAAGATAGTTGGAAGAGGTTTAGTTAATATCAGTGATGAAAAAATTATATTAGAAGAAGTCTTATTTGTGGTTGGTCTAAAGCATAACTTGTTGAGCATAAGTTAAATTTTTGACAGAGGTCATGATGTGATCTTTAAGAAACAGGGTTGTGAAATCAGAAAGGTAAATAGTGGGAAGTTGATAGCAACTGGATCAAGGACATCTGGCAACCTATACACTATCTCAGAGACTTCAGAAGAAACTTGCTTTATTGGATAGGAAGAAGAGAATTGGTTGTGGCACAAGAGGCTTGGTCATATCAGTTTTGACAATCTAGTAAAAATAAGTTCAAAGAAAGTAGCGAGAGATATTCCCACAATTAGAAAACCATAAAATAACATTTGTGCTTTATGTCAAAAATGGAAGCAAACTAGAGTCTCATTTAAAACAAAAGAGTACTACATGAGCAAACATTTGGAACTAGTACATACTAATTTATGTGGACCCATGAGAAAGCAAAGCTTAAACGGTGACAAATATTTCATGTTGTGTATAGATGACTATTCCAGGATGACATGGGTATTGTTTTTGAAGCATAAATCAGAATATTTTGAGATGTTAAAGATTTTCAAAAATCAAGTTGAGAATCAAACAGGAAAAATGATTAAATGTTTAAGGTCAGACAAAGGAAGAGAGTTCATTTCAGAGTATTTCATAAAGTATTGTGAAAAATATGGCATCAAGAGATAGTTTTCAACAACCATGACACCTCATTAGAATGGTGTGGTAGAAATAAAGAATATGAAAGTGCAGGAAATGGCACAGACTATGTTGACTGAGAGCAAATTAGCACACAAATTTTGGAAAGAGGTAGTCTATAGTGCAGTAGACATCCAAAATATGTGCATGTTGAGGATGCATGAAATCAAAAATCCTTATGAGCTGTGGTTCAGTAAAAAGGCAACAACAAGATATTTTAAAGTTTTTGCCATCAAGTGTTACATCAAAAGAACTGAAGAAAACCTTGGTAAGTTTGAATATAGAGAGGATGAAGGCATTTTTCTTGGCTATTAATCAAAAAGCAAAGCTTATAAATGTTACAAAAAGAGGCTAAGAAAAATTGTGGAAAGTGTCGATGTTAAAGTTGATGAAGGGAACAAGTAATTAGCTATGAAGAGAACTACCCAATTTATGAAGAGGTCATTGAAGGATATGAGGAAGAGGAAACATAAAAGAAATAAAGAATTGACTCAGAGGATTTGAAAAGTGATTCATAATTAGAAGAAAACAAGAAATTCAAAATAGGTAGCTGGCAGAAAGATCATCCTAGAGAACAAATAATTGGAGACCCCACAGTTGGTGTTTAGACAAGAAGAAGATTAGTAAGTAACTACTATTTACTATCCAACATTGAGCCCAAAAATGTTACCGAAGCAAGCAAATATGAAAGTTGGGTAAAGGCAATAAATGAATAATTAGATCAGATCGAGAAAAACAAGACTTGGGAGTTAGTACCAAGACCCGCAAATAAAAATGTAATTAGTACTAAATGGGTATTTTGAAATAAATTTAATGAAGACGGAAAAGTAGTTAGGAAAAAAGCAATATTGATATGCAAAGGGTATGCACAAGTTGAAGGTATTGACTTCAAGGAAACCTTTGCACCTGTGGCCAAACTAGAGGCAATTAGAATGTTTCTTGCTTTAGCAGTTTACAAAAATTTCAAATTTTATCAAATGGATGTGAAATTAGCATTTTTGAATGGGAAAATTGAAGAAGAGGTTTATATTGAGTAGCCAAACAGTTTTTAGCTTGGTGATAATCCCAACATGGTTTGCAAGTTTAAGAAAGTGTTATATGGCTTAAAACAGGCACCCTGGGCATGGTATGCAAGGCTAGACAGTTATCTTACTCAGCAAGGGTTCAAGAAAGGTATGGTGGATAGTAATTTGTATGTCAAAATAGAAAATGGTCATCATATTTTTGTTGTTATATACATATATGATATCATATTTGGCAGCAACAAAGATGAGTTGTGTAAATATTTTACAAATAAGATGCATAAAGAGTTTGAAATGACAATGATTGGTTAACTTTCACATTTTTTTGGATTGCAAGTTAATCAAAAGCAAAAGGACATATTTATTTCTCAAATCAAATATATGAAAGAGATGCTGAAAAGTTCACAATGGAGGATTGCAAGCTAGTTAGAACTCTCATGATGACAGGTTGCAAGTTGAGCAAGGATGACAAATCTCCACCTATTGATCAAACTATGTACAGATCCATGATTGGGAGCTTACTATACTTGAAAGCTACTAGATTAGATATTTTGTAGGTAGTATGCATGGTAGCATGATTTTAGGCTAGTCCCAAGGAGACTCATGTGACAACAATAAAGTGGATTTTTTGGTATCTCAAGGGTACTATGCAGTATGGGTTATGGTATCCAAAAGGTAAGGACTTCACCCTTATTGTGTATTAAGATGTAGATTAGGCAGGATGTGTAGATGATAGGAAGAGTACCGGTGGAGGTGCATTCTATCTTGATGATAATCTTGTTGCATGGTATAGCAAAAAGCAGGAGTCAGTCGCATTATCCACGGTAGAGGTAGAGTATATTGTACCGACATCATGCTGTACACAGGTACTTTGGATGAAACAAAATCTGAAGGATATTGGAATAAATTTCAGTGAGCCCATATCTATCATGTGTTAAAATACAAGTGCAATCAATATCTCAAAGAACCTGGTTATGCATTCTCATACAAAATATATTGCTATCCGGTACCATTTTTTGAAGGAGAAAGTTGCGGAAGGTGAGGTTAAGTTGGATTTTGTTCCAACAATAAAGCAAGTAGTAGACATCTTCACAAAACCATTGACCAAGGAATTATTTGAGTACCTTCACAATAAATTGTGAGTGGTCACACTTTGCAAGCATTGACTAGCTATCGGGGTCATATTCTTAGGGGGAGCATTTGTGTCTTTGTTTATATTTTTGCTCATGTTTGTGATTTTTTCTAAGTGTAATAATTTTTGCTTGAGAATGTTGTGCATGGACTTAGGGGGAGTTTACAGCAACCCTTTGGTATTGTTTTCAAATTGAGAGAAGAGTCACATGAAATTGTGTGTGTTGCCAACAATTCCAAAGGAGGATATTGTTGAGCAATGTGCAGCGATAGTATTGTCATTGTTGTCAACACACTCAAATGGACAGGTTGATGTAGTGGACAGTTATTCAGAGGTTGTTAAGAGTATGTAAAGTGGTGTTCAATTATTATGAGAATGTTTGTGATGTTTAGGTGAAGTTGTTACAGGTTGTTCGTGCAAATTTGTTAAAGTTGCAAAAATTGTCAAGAAGTTGTCAAAGTGGTAAAACATCAATGGAATGTGTTGGACAACCTCAAATACTATTTGGATGTTTTTTTATCATTATCAAGTGTGGTTTCAGTTTTGGAACGACCGGTTGCTTCGTCGATGCATTGTTGATCATGAAACTACAGTTGTAAAATTTGCGTCGGAGGTCACTTTACGAGAGTAATATTAAGAAATCCATGAGGAATTGGACCTACATTATTTTACTGGAGGTATCTGGATATATTGAGAGCTTAAGTTTTAAATTTCAGCCCAAAAAAATTCTGGAGGAAGAAAAGGTGAGCGCTGCCAAATGGCTCTGGATTACTTTCTGCAGTTTGTGACATGTAAAATCAACATCAGAGGCCACTTTTTTGGAGGTATATTAAGAAATATGTAAGGAATAAAAATTCAAAAAAATTAATGGAGGTAGTCTGATATACAGAGAGCTTATGTTTTAAATTTTATCCTGAACAGAGACCTAAGGAAGAAACGACAGCAATTGTAAAATGCCTCCATAGCACTTTTTCCAGTTTTTGGTAGCCAACTGCTTTTGCGCTCAAATACTCAAATTCATATTTTATTGTTGCTGAATGTATGTTTTAAGTGTTGTTTCATGTATATATCATTGAAATGAACATCTTTTCTTTTTGGTCAGAGTAATTTTGAGGCCTCCAAGTGTGAGAACGAGTAATGTGCACAACACTTTGTTCGTGAATTGTTTGACAAAATGCCTCTCCAAAATAAAAGTGAAATTTAAAAATTTCATAACTTTTGATCCATAACTCTTTTTTTGTCTGTTCTTTTTCTAACATGTGTAGAATTTTAAAAGGTAGAATAACGTTATGTCTCCCAAGGGAGACATTATTGAATGTTGAAACGATCATCTTGCAACTTGAAATTTATTAGGAAATTGAAGTGTTGGGAATTTAAAGGTATTGCAAAAAGCTTTTTAGAAGGAGTCAATATGAGTACAGAGAAGAGTGTCAGATAGAGATTCAAATCATATGATATTATTCAAAGTGGATGTATAGAGAGAAGCAATGAGCTAGACCACTCAGGGTCTTTTGGAATAGAGATCAAATTTTCTACTATAGTTTTTGTTTTTTCCAAGTGGGTGCTTGGTGATCGAGGTCAGTGCTCTATGCAATTGGTGCTGCTAAAGTTTGAGTTGGTTGGTTCCATTACATACAGTTGGTGCTGTAAAAATATTGTAAATACCAAATATTTTTTAGGTTGGATTTGGATGGGAGTACAAACAGTACATTGGCACAGTGGTTTTCCCACATCGGGTTTCCACTATAAATCCGGTGTTATGTGATGCATGTTTGTGTGATTGCTTGTTTTGATTTGATTTCATAGTTGGATTAAATTTATAATACACATTGATTCACCCCCCATCTCAGTGTCATGCTTAGTTCTACAGTACTATGGTTTCATAAACATATAGTGTATAAATACTGTATAAATAACATACTCCACGAAGATCATCATATATGGTTCATGGTCTTATGGATTTAAAGCTACTTTACACTTTTTTTTTTTTGAAAAAGGATGAAAATCTTGTTAAGAATATAGGTACAATGTTACAATTATTTTCCTATCATTTTTGGTCATCCCCAAGATCCTCATAAAACTAACTTTAACATCTCTTTAAACTATACATTTCTTAGTGTGATCCAAAGAGCATAAACTCCTATAATAATTACAATTTTGATTAATACTACTCTAGAGAACCCGAATTAGCTTCATCATCTTACCATGACTTTGGAGTATATTCCAAATTGGGACTAAGAGCGCTATAAATAATAGTGTGATGTCAAACTAGAGATCAATCTTCACAATCAACTACCCTAGTCCAACATACTTAATTTCCTAAATCCTTGTTGGCTGGTAATAAAACTAATTGGTTCACATCAATCTAGTCTATAATATCCCCATTGTGATCATATTTTAATAGGTAACTAGCAAGATGCTCCTTTCTAATTTTAACCAAAAAAGTTAACCACTACATTCTTTCATCTACCTACATGAACTACAATGATATTATCAAATTGCTGCCATATGGATTTGATCTAATTCACCATGTTATTGATCCACCATGCACTCAATCTAAAATTTCTAATCTCATCTATGAACCCCAAAAAAAATTATGAGTTGGACTCCTTTATGATCTTCTGAACTCCTTTTCCCAAAAATTGAGAGAGCCTTTCCTGATTTCCAAAGCCTCTAATACTTTACTTTTAAAGCTACTTTACTTTTACTTTAATACACAAAAACCAATACAAAGTTGCCAAGTACCATCCTTCCTCATGACCAACAAGATAAGAGAGGCTAAAGGAAAAGTACTTGGTTTAATGAAGCATTTTGACAATAAATCTATGATTTTTAATTTGATGTCCTTTAAGTAGGATACTAAAATGCTATACAATGTAATCTAAAATAAGCTATATTGAGTGATTTATATACCAATTTGGAGGGTTTCAAACATAAATGAATAATAATATAAACGAATATTCAAATCTATATGTGATATTTTCTAGCAATTTTGGTCTTCTCAAAAACTAACAAGTCGACATTGGAGATAAAGTTACCACCCAATCATCATATCAAAGTTATTTCTAATATTCACTTTTTGCTCACTATTGATTATTTTTTTGATCTGAAGATTTATTAGAATCAACAAATAATTACTTCCTACCTTATTTCTAAAAATGATCACCTTTTTCATCAAGCTTGTTGGATGTTGCATTAACATAGAGATTTTATTGATGGAAGGAATGCTAATAATTACACATGGGTTGTATATATTTTTAGAGTCTACTTTTTAGTGTAGGGAATAACTAGATTTGTATAATGATAAGTTGTATTCCCTATCTTGGAATTTTATGTCTATGTTTGTATTTTTCTATTTTAGTCATATGTACACCTTTTTAGAGACACTTTT
This sequence comes from Wollemia nobilis, assembly GCA_028583015.1. Taxonomy (NCBI): domain Eukaryota; kingdom Viridiplantae; phylum Streptophyta; class Pinopsida; order Araucariales; family Araucariaceae; genus Wollemia; species Wollemia nobilis. The sequence goes on from JAQPPZ010000367.1 coordinate 215,226, forward strand.
TTTCTTGAATTTTCAATTGGATTGAATCCCATCAACAAAAACAAAGAAAAATTAAGTATATTAATCAAAATATGATTATAAATATATCTCTCAAAACTTATTTACAAATTCCATAATCCAATAATACATGATATATATCTATCTACATACATACATACATAAATGTGTGTGTGTGTGTGTGTATGTATGGTCCTCACACTTGGGATGCTATGTGTAGTACTTATGATATCTTGAGTTTCCATTATAAACACTATGATATTGTTAGGATCTCATCCTAACCCTTAATGTAATAACTCCCCTTTTGTAATAATTCCTAGTGAACATGGGTAGTACCCATGATTAATATTTTGTAATGTTCTAAGTTTTAGCTTAGGTAGTGCCTATGAAAAATGGAACCCTTTTTATGTAACACATGGTAGATAGGTGGCATTGTGCATGTAATTCGAGTGGCATTTTGTGCATGTAATTCGAGTGGCATTGTGCATGTAATTCAAAGTGGCACTATGCATGTAATTCGGGTGGCATTATGCATGTAATCCAGGTGGCATTTTGCATGTAAGCCAACCTTGGAAGGAAACTCCTTAAATACCCGAAAAGGCACCAATGTAACCATATTTTGCAAAATTAATGAAGTATTGAAGGAGGTTTCCCCCTCGAAGAGGCCTGCGATTCGCTTCTATTGTGAGATTGTTCTTTATGCAAATTTCTGTTATATTAATGTGATGTTTATGTGAGTTATTTCCAAGCAATTGTGTGAGAGTGTGTTATTTGAGTTTATTTTATAGCAGGATCTTAACAAGTGGTATCAGAGCGCTTTCCAGGGCCAATTTCTGCTGCAACTGCAACGATTCTTGCCATCCAATCCGCCTGTTAGGTATAAATTCCATGTGTTTTTTCCATTCTGTTTTTCCTTATTAAAAAAATCCAAAAAAAAAAATACAGTGTTTTTTTTTCCAGACCAAAAACAAAAAAATATATTATTAGTTGAGTAGGTAGAAACCCTGTACCGGGGGTTTTAAAATATCGCGAAGGATCTGTCATTATTGGCTAAGCTAGATAGCCCATAAAGCGTCTAGTGAAGTGAGGGGCGATCAGGCTCCAATACCCAGGCCTCAGATAGAACTCGCGCACGGACTTGAGCTCCCACGTATCTTCGGGTATATCGGGAGACCATCTAGGATTAAACAAAATTTTAGCCATTAGGAAGATCTTTGACCTTGTATTACTCATAGTCTACGGGACACAGCATCCTGGACGATTACCCTCCCGTATTGTCAAAGAGGCGGTAGTGTGCTCAAGGGTATGTGTGGAATCCTCCTTGAGTAGTGGCCTGAAATATTGGTCCGAGAACTATTGTTCGTCACTGTCGGTATATTAGAGGGCCTATGGGTGGTACATACTCCTATACTTAGCATTCCCTGGTTCTGTTAAAACTGCAACCTGTAAAAAATGCAAAAATAAAAATCAAAATAAGAATCCAAACACCCCCATTCGTAAACCTGCATTTCAAAAGTGAGCATATGAGAAAGGAGTCCTCTACCAAAAAAAATAACAGAAGGGACATGCATTCGGAATAAGCCATGAGGGTGACACTTAAGTTGAAAGTTTGGAGAGTAACAGTCAAATTTACAGTGGCAGTCATAGTCGAGTCGATCGAGTCAGAGAGGTCAGCACAGTCGGGGCGGAATTCACAGTCTTCAGAGTCAGAATAGAACTGTCATATCAGTCACCTGCAAAATACAAAGAATATTGAGTGTGAAACACGGCCAGTTTTAGATAGTGCTCCAGTACCCAAATTTTGCTCGATGAGCTCGTAATCGATATCCGTAAACACCGTTAGACTCAGGAAAACAGGAGATAAAAAAAAAGTCTGGGGTGCCAAAAAGTAGTGTTAAGAGATATAGCTCATTGTGACCACCTCCCTCCTCGCTGATCATTTTGATATATAGCACCCAAGCACTTTTTTGGGCACTTACTAAAAATAGTAAGTCAAAAAAATTTAATACTATTTTTAGTAACTGGTCACAAAAGGTCAAAAAATGGCCCAGGGTACTCGTGGACACCAGAAAGAACTAGAACACTTGGATTCCCTAACAAAAGCCATTGAGAAATTGAACTCGGCTTTTCAATCCATAAGGGAAGAAGTCCAAGGTCTTCGCCTAGAGCATGAGGCCACTAGCAATCGCTTAGAAGAAGCATTGATCGAAGTGGACAGACAACCGAGAAGAGAACCACCCAAATCGGAATACCAAGTCGAGAGTTCTACAAGGAATCATGACCATGATACACCCTTCAGAATGCCCAAGTTGGACTTTCCCAAATTCGGTGGGAAGGATGTTGATGGGTGGCTATGTCGGGTTGACCAATTCTTTCGACTTCATAATGTACCAAGTATTTCATCGAGTCCGGATGGCTTCCTTTAACTTGGAATCTGAGGCTCTACACTGGTTTCAATGGTTGCGTCTTACCTACCCAAACCTCTCTTGGGAGGATTTTGAATCCCAAATACTCACTCGATTTGGTCCTAGTGAGTTTGAGGACTTCACAAGAGCCTTATCCAAACTACAACAAACAGGGTCAGTTCGAGAGTACCAAGCTCAATTTGAAAAATTGGCCAATCGAACAAGAGGATTGAGTGAAGGGTTCTTCCAGAGTTGTTATATCAGTGGGTTGAAGATGGAACTCCAAGCAGAAGTCAAAATGTTGAAACCACGAACTATGATGGAAGCTATCAGTTTGGCCCGTCTGGCCGAATCTAAACTCTTTGCCCAAAGACGCCCATCAAAGTTTCTACAAAATAGACCTTCATTTCCTCCTAGAGCCCAAAACCCAGTTGATAATAAACCTGCTACACTAAAGCGCCTCACCACCGAAGAGATGGATGCACGTCGTGCCCAAGGATTATGCTATAATTGTGATGAAATTTTTTTCAAAGGGCATAAGTGTGCACACAAAAAATTGTTCCTGATCGATGTTGAAGAACCTGATACCTCTGATGAGAGTGATAAGGATGAGGACCCTCCAGAAACACCTCCTCCACAAGAAGAAGTGAAACAAGAACCTGAAACAGCAATTACAGTCCATGCCCTTGCAGGCATTACTACCCCTCAAACCATGAAGGTTATAGGATTTTTCAAGGGCCAACGTCTTTCCATCCTTTTGGACTCGGGAAGCACACACAACTTTATTGACCCTAGAGTTGCTCAGTGGGAAAATTGCTATATCCACACTTGTAACTCCTTTGAGGTCATGGTAGCCAATGTGGGAACCTTACCTTGTAAGGGAAAGTGTCGTAATGTTAAAATCCAGATAGGGGACTATGCACTCAAGCAGGACATGTTTGCCCTCCAGTTGGGTGGATGTGATATTTTTTTGGGATCTCAATGGTTGAGTACACTGGGCACTATCAGTTGGAACTTTGCTGAACTTTGGATGCAGTTCTCCCAGAATGGCCAAACACACATCATCAAGGGCTCCCCAGCAGGAACACCTCAAATTATCAGTTCAAATGGCATGGAGAAATTGCTAAAGAAATCATCACGTGGGGTCATTGCACAACTATTCTCCATCCAACCATCCACATCCCCAATGGGTGAAATTCCACCAGACATGCAACAGGTTCTCCACAAACATGAGGCCATATTTTCAGAACCAATCACACTACCACCGCATCGCTCTCATGACCATGCCATTCCATTATTGCCAGATAGTACACCTCCCAATATCCGCCCGTACAGATACCCCCATGCCATGAAGTCAAAGATTGAGAAGATGATATAGGAATTACTCAAGGCGGGTGTCATTCGGCCTAGTACTAGTCCCTACTCTGCACCAGTCTTACTGGTCCTCAAGAAGGATGGCTCTTGGTGATTGTGTATTGACTACCGAGAGCTCAACAAGATAACGGTCAAGGATAAATTTCCTATCCCTGTGGTTGATGAATTACTAGATGAATTACATGGGACCATGTACTTCACCAAGCTAGACCTTCGCTCTGGGTACCATCAGATCCGGCTTAGGGATGAAGATATTCCTAAAACTACTTTTCGCACTCATGAAGGTCATTATGAATTCTTGGTAATGCCATTTGGTCTCACAAATGCTCCTTCCACATTCCAAAGCCTGATGAACAACATCTTTCGCCCCTTCTTGCGAAAGTTCATCCTTGTGTTCTTCGATGACATCTTGATTTACAGTCACACATGGGAAGAGCATCTCAATCATGTAGATCAAACTCTCCAACTACTGGCCGACCATAAATTGTTTGCAAAAAGGTCCAAGTGCTCCTTTGGTTTGACTGAAGTAGAATATCTGGGACACATTGTCTCAAAGGATGGTGTCAAGGTTGACCCTAAGAAGATCCAAGTAGTCCAAGAATGGCCAAAACCTCGCACACTCAAGGGACTTCAAGGATTTTTAGGGCTTACAGGATATTACCGTAAATTTGTCTGCAATTATGGAAAGATAGCCGCCCCCCTCACCTCCATGTTGAAGAAGGATTCTTTTATGTGGACAAGGTTGGCTGAGCAAACATTCCTGGACCTCAAAAATGCCATGACCACCACTCCGGTTTTAGCCATGCCAAAATTCTCAAAAAAATTTGTCATTGAAAGTGACGCTTCTTGTCGTGGTATTGGGGTAGTATTGATGCAATAAGGACGCCCTTTGGCTTTTACCAGCAAAGCCCTATCTGATCGCAATCTAGAAAAATCCACATATGCTAAGGAAATGTTGGCAATATTGCATGCAGTCCTACATTGGCGGCCTTACCTCATTGGGCGCCATTTCTCCATCAAAACTGACCACCAGAGCCTTAAATACTTTCTAGAACAACGAGTTGCCACTCCCAAGCAACAAAAGTGGGTATCAAAACTCATGGGCTATGATTATGACATCACGTACAAAAAATGGAAGGAAAATCTTGTGGCAGATGCTCTCTCTCGCCAATTTGAGGCCCTTAGTATGTTGTGTGCCATCTCTGCACCATTGCCCCAATGGATTGAGCCCTTACGTCAGGAAATACTTCAGGATGCAGATTTGAAAGACCTGGTTGCTTCACTTAGGGATGATCTAGATTCTACACCAGGATATAGTTGGGATGGCCAAGATCTGCGTTACCATCAACGTCTGGTTCTTCCTCCTAAGTCCCCACTTCGAGAACTCCTCATGAAGGAATCACATGCTACTCCATCTGCTGGCCATTCAGGGTTCTTAAAAACTTATGAACGACTCAAGCGCACCTTCTTTTGGAAAGGCATGAAACAGGAAATTCGCTCTTTTGTAGCGTATTGCGACACTTGTCAACGGATGAAAGGAGAAATAGTGTGCTCCCCAGGCACTCTTCAACCATTGTTGATACCAGATCAGGTGTGGACTGACATCTCCATGGACTTCATAGAAGGGCTACCTAAATCTGGAGGCAAGTCTGTTATTTTTGTGGTAGTGGACTGCCTTTCAATGTATGCTCACTTTTGTGCCCTAACCCATCCTTACACAGCATCCACTATTGCCCAAACTTTTCTTGACTCCATATTTCGCCTTCATGGCATGCCCGCCTCCATTGTATCTGATCGTGATCCCACATTTACTAGCAATTTTTGGCAAGAGTTGTTTAAGTTGCAGGGGACTCAACTCAAAATGAGTTCAGCCTACCATCCGCAAACGGATGGTCAAACAGAGGTTGTTAATAAATGCTTGGAAACCTACCTTCGCTGCTTTGCCTCTGATCATCCTACTCATTGGGCAAAATGGCTTTCTTTGGCTAAATGGTGGTACAACACTTCCTATCATACCGCCACCAAACTCACACCATTTGAGGCAGTTTACGGGTGCCCTCCACTCATGCCTTCTTCCTACATTCCGAGCAGCTCCAAGGTCCAGGCCGTCGACAATGCTCTGAGTCAACACACCGAGGTCCTCCGCCAACTCAAGCAAAATTTGAACATGGCCCAGAATCGGATGCGCCAACAAGATGATCAGCATCGTTCTGAGCATAGTTTTGATGTGGGTGATATGGTCTTCCTTCGCTTGTAGCCATACAAACAATCATCCCTACAACTCCGCAGGTGTCAGAAGCTTGCTCCAAAATTCTATGGTCTTTATCAGGTTCTGCAACGGATTGGTCCAATAGCTTACAAATTGGCTCTTCCCCCCACTTCCAAGATCCACCCCGTTTTTCATGTTTCCCTTCTCAAGAAAGTTGTGGGCACAAAGGTATAGGTTCAATCAACACTCCCTGAATTGGATGAAGAAGGCTCCATCTTACTTGCACCGGAGCAGCTGCTGGATCGTCGAACTCGCACTCTGCGCAACCGTACCATCACAGAGGTCCTGGTTCAGTGGCGTGGACTTCAACCTGAGGATGCTACATGGGAGTCTCTCCATCAACTCCAGACAACGGCTTCCTCATTTTCAGCTTTGAGGACAAAGCTCCTTTAAGGAGAAGGGCATGTTAGGATCTCATCCTAACCCTTAATGTAATAACTCCCCTTTTGTAATAATTCCTAGTGAACGTGGGTAGTACCCATGATTAATATTTTGTAATGTTCTAAGTTTTAGCTTAGGTAGTGCCTATGACAAATGGCACCCTTTTTATGTAACACATGGTAGATAGGTAGCATTGTGCATGTAATTCGTGTGGCATTGTGCATGTAATTCGAGTGGCATTGTGCATGTAATTCGAGTGGCATTGTGCATGTAATTCAAAGTGGCACTATGCATGTAATTCGGGTGGCATTATGCATGTAATCCAGGTGGCATTTTGCATGTAAGCCAACCTTGGAAGGAAACTCCTTAAATACCCGAAAAGGCACCAATGTAACCATCTTTTGCAAAATTAATGAAGTATTGAAGGAGGTTGCCCCCTCGAAGAGGCCTCGCGATTCAGTTCTATTGTGAGATTGTTCTTTATGCAAATTTTTGTTATATTAATGTGATGTTTATGTGAGTTATTTCCAAGAAATTGTGTGAGAGTGTGTTATTTGAGTTTATTTTATAGCAGGATCTTAACAGATATGAGTGAATAATTTAATTACTAATACCTTATTTTAGGAGTATTAGTAAGTTAATATTATCTTTATTAAGTTAAACTTTAAAAAAAGAGCACAATTAAAAAATATTAATATAATGTTTATTTTTATTTATTATTGTAAAATGGGTTTAACGTAACAATTGGAAAATGTGGGGAGTTAATATTTTTGTAGTGGAGAAGAAAGAAACAAGAAAGATTTACATACTCTTGAGCTTCACTTTCATCTTATTTTTCCTATTTCAATCTTCTACTAGAAAAAGAGAAATGGGTTGGAATAAAGAATTGGCAAGTAGTGAAGGGTTTGGAAAAAATGTGAAATATTTTTGGATTCACTTGTTATTGAGGTAATCCTTATTCCATTTTATAGTTTTTTTTTTTGTTGAGTGGCACATTTGGAGGTAAAAATCTCTAGTATGTTTTCTTTAAAATTGGACACTTGTTGTTTTTCCTTAGGTAATGGTTGATTGTTTTAAATGGGATGTTGTATGATTTTTTTGCCTTGATTTGATAATCCATATTTTGATTAGATTTTGAGCCCAAAAATAATAGAAACTATATTATGGATGGTTTGGAATTAATTTTTGTAGTTTCTAATTTAGAAAATAGATTGGAGAATCTTTTAATGAACAATTTATATTCATAATCATCAAATCTTAGACTGTACCTAGGAAAAAGAGGGTTGGAACTTATTTTCAAGAGAGTCTTTGATTTTCTATGTTTTGTCTGAGTTAGTAATCAAGATCATGAGTTTTTATGTTGGATAATAGTACATTATTTGGTACATGACAATGTACCACCTTGGTAATTATTATAAATATTAGATTAGGGTTGTGTCTTAGATTAGTGAGTGAGTAAATACTTAATGTTATGTAATGATATGCAAGAAATGCATAAGTGTCATGTAAATATATGTGCAAGTATTCTGATTGTAAATATGAAAAAGTATCTAATATGTAAGTGTGCATATGTGTCCTTAGAATAGTAAAGTGAAGAGTTGTAAAAAATAGTGAAGGTCAAGAATGCAATATATGAAGAGTCACATACAATTATATATTTGTGACAAAGTATTGTAATTATAATCGTACATCTAAATATTTATGCTTGCATTAATAGACCTTTATTCAATAGCATTTTCAATATTTTTCATGTCCAATATTGTGAGCATGTTTATATGATTCATTATATTACAACTCCATTATATTAGATCCTGTGATCATTTTCCTGTGGAGATTTACATTAAGTATTAAGTATTCAAAATCTAATAGTGATATTAGAGCCACAATAAGGTTGCTTGGATAAGATTTATTAAATTGTAAAAATTAGATAAGCTAGGGTCATTCCACAAGGTTGAAGAATAAACTGTGAGGACTAGAAAATCAACTTGAAAATAGTTTATTATTTAGGGAATAGATAACCGTAATATTGAAGGGACAATAATATCTTTATATTAATATTTCTCTCAAGGAAATAGAATAATTATTGATAGATTGTTTTTTGCAGATTAAATATTGTAGGAAGAACCAACTAAGGATAAAGTTGGTCATTTAGGAGATTGGCATCCTAACTCATATATTGAATTCTTAGGTAATGCTAGATAAAGCTATCTAAGATAGTTCTACATTGAAAATTTATCTTCAAAAGTGGTGAAGCTTTCTATAGTAGATAGAGAAGACTTTTAATTCATGTGCTAGAAGGTTGAAGAATTTCCTCAAGCAAGGATTGATTTGAGTTGCAGACTATCAAAAATTTTGAGTCTCAAAGATATACCTTGGAAAAAATTTTAGGTACCAAATATAGACCTTGATAAAAGTTTTAGGTCATTAAATTATTGACTTTGATAAGATATATTGAGTTTACCTATTCCAAGAAATTTTTTAAAATAGAAGGCAATCTATAATCTAGGTCTTGATGATAGATCTTGATATTGATATAGTGAATTCAGGTCTTAAGAAAAATATCTTGATAAAAATTTTAGTAATTCAAGTCCTATAGACCTTGATAAATTGGTCCAAGAGAAGAAAGCAATATTAAAGGGTAGAGTTCAAAGAACTAGATATTTGAGACCCTTCAAATAAAGAGGTCCATAGTGGAGATAAGTGGCCTTAATAGAAAATAATCCATATTTGATTGAGAAAGGAAGAAGGATTCATAAGGAGAAATTTTATAGAAGGTAAAATAATGAACAAGTATTACAAATTCAAGATAGAGAAAGCAGACCTATTAGAAAAGATCCAACAAGAGTGCTTACATCGTATTTGGAATAATATTCACCATTTTATGACAATATTTACCATTTTATGACAAGTCTATAAGTCAGATAAATAATACCCAAGAGAAGATGTCTTATTGAATATTGAAGAAAGTATATGAGCCTCATTAAAATAGGCTCATCATAAAGATAGATAAGAGATTGTACTACAAGCCATTTTATAAGGAAATAGGATTGATATAAACAAAGAGGTTAGTATACTATTTGAATAGAGAGAAAATTTAGCCAAAGTGAAAGGACAATAGAGAATACGACCTGCAAGTTTGAGAAGTCTAAATTTCACAAGAAAGGCAAAATAGAATAGAGGATAGATTTTCCCAAGTTAAAGTTCAAAGGCAACAAGATATAATTTGAAGGAATTTAAAGACAGATAACATAAAGTTAAAGGTAATATTGAAGGCAATAATTTTTAAAGAAAGAAGAATTCAACAAGATAGTGTTGGGATAATAAGAAAGCCACAACCATGGAAAATTTTATTTAAGGACTACAATATTTAAATGTGTTTTAGTGTTTCAAATGCCAAATATAGGAGATTGTAGTGAATATAGTGATACCATGAAGTCTTGAAGCCACCTGAAATTGCACCAAGACACAACATAGTTTTTATAGATAAGAAAAGGATAAAGGATAAGTCTTATGATCAATTACTCTCCTAGAAAGTTTTATAAAGCATCAACAACAAATTTGAATGAGTAAGTAACATCGAGATCTAAACATAGAAGATTTTTACCTCAAATGAAATCATCTCTAGAGTTGTTGAGCAGCAATGAGATTCAATAAAGACATAGTAGAACTTAAGACCAAGTGCCAACCAATACACATAGGTATTGAGCATCAAAGTGTGCAAAGGATACAATAGAAGCGTTAGCCAAGGAAAACAACGACTAAGCAAGATGCATAGAAGTTCAAGGGACATAGAATATGAAAGGTTGAACAACAAATCATGCTACACAAGCATGTAAACATCGTATAAGTCTAATTGGCAAGGATTAACTCAAATTATGTGGGGTCAATATGAGCTATGCAAGAGAAGAAATAGAGTTGTGGGATATCAAAAACCAAGTGTTTAGCAAAATAATTAAGCATAGGATACCAAGGGAAGAGTAAACTTTGAAACCAAAATCCAAGTGTCGCCTTTGGAATCTAAAAGGAGCATTGAAGCTTCACATAAAAAATAGTCAGAGGAAAGTGTAAAATTCAAGTGAAATATAGACGTTGGAGGAGTGCAAGAGTTTAGTTGAAAACTTAGCATTATTTGGACATTGAAAGAGTGTAAGAGCTATAAAAATAAAGAGTCACTTGGAAGTTAAAAGTAGAAGCCAAACTTTAGAAAATAAAATGCCATATTCGAGCTCCAAGTAGATAGTTCATGCACCAAGAAAAGTGAAACGGTTGAATATTACAAGCATTGGAATGTTGAACAGAAACTAGAACACCATGAAAAGTACCTAGATGACATGTTGAGGCAAGAAAGGTTAAGGGAAAAGTTAGTAAAACGCATCCTAAAAGGTTTCAAGTAGTGGCCCATGCAAGGTCTTTCACACATTTTCACATGCTCGAGTCACATTTGAATGCAATCTCCAACTTATAGGGGGCAGAGAAACATTTGGAATAGTGCATCGAGTGTAATTTTATTCAAGAAGGTGATGCATAGGAAAAAAGGTGAATTAGGTTAATTAAATTCTAAATTTTATATTTTCTAAGGATAAAATAGAGTAATAAGGTTAACTAGTTTATAAGCTTTTAGTTTTTAAATTTAAGTTTTAATTTTTGAGATTTATTTGGAGAGATAAGCTTATTAATAGTTTAATTAGAGTTTTTTTATCCTTAAAGTTTTTGGAGTGATAAGTAGTAATAGGGATTATTAAATTCAAGTTTTTTTGGATATTTTAATATTTGAAAGTTTTATTATTTCAAATTCAAAGCTTATAGAATTTTTTCTAATTATTTAACTTTGGAGATATAAGGAAGTATACTTCAGATTTAGGAATATTAATTTTACAAAATTCCATTTTTCTAGTTTCTAATAAATTAGGAAGACACAAGGAATTCAACTTCATAGGTTTGAAAATTTAGAAACTTAGAAATTATTATTAAAACCTAGGGTTCTATAAGGTAGTCCACATCAAAGGAAATTGATTAAAACTAATGGATAAATTATCAAGAGGAACTTATCAATGTAAAAGACATTATGGAAAGGTTCAAGGTCAAAGTTCACTTAATATTCTTCATAACTCTTATCAACAATGCAAAATAACTTCAAATAGAGATAATCATATGATTCAAAAAGAAAGAGATATTTGGTACATAGATTCTAGTGCTAGTCATCATATGACAGGCAACTTACAATGGTTTGATTGCTTAGAGATCAAGGATAGTTTTAGTTTGAAAAATGTGGATGTTAAGAGCTATCTTGTTCATAGAAGTGGATGTGTAATACGTAGTGCACCTATAGACACAGAACATTGACCCACTTTTAGTGAGAAATCTTCCCTAGAGCCCCTAAGATATCCCTAACCCTTGCCTTCAGCAAGGATAAGCTTCTTTTCCCCATACCTTTCCTTTCTTTAGACTTTTAGCAAAATTGCACCCAGTTACGAAAGGATTTTGAGTATATGTACGCACCCTACACCTGGACCAACATTGAAAGGCCGAAGGGAAGAGATGCCCCTCGTGCCAATATTAGAGAAAGACCGGCTCCTATGCTAAACTACTTGGGTGTTTGAAGACAAGAGTGCAGAAAAGAGATAAAAGGAGTAGGGTTAGAGAAATAAATAAAAAGGGTTGAGGTAAAAGAGATCGATGATTTGAGGTGGGAGAGAATAGGAAGCACGATCGCTAACATACAACTTGAATAGCAGCAAGGAACACCAAGAGTAAAATGAAAGAAACGTAATATCAACCTTCCTATGTATCCTCCCAAATGAGTTTCAGGACATTGTCCCCGATCGCACATCGGACGCAGAGTTCAACATCTCAGTCTACAAACAAAGAGAGATAGAAGAATCAAGCAAGCAAGCAGCATAAAAGAAAGTCAATAGGATGTTTTCCAACTCCTATGTATCCTTTCGAACAAGTTTTAGGACACTATCCCCGATCGCACATCGAACGTAGAGTTTAGCATCCAACATACAAACGAGGAGAGATAGAAGAATCAAGCATGGAAGGCAGCATAAAAGAGAAGAATTGAGCTCAAAGTCTCTTAGTATTAATCACAGGACATCAAGTTACAATAACTTTCTAGCAGATAGTTTCCCTCACTTTTTACATTATAAAATCTAGGTTTTTATAGAGGACCCGACCCTCTGAGTCATAATTACATAGAATGGCAAAGTATGTTCATCAGATTTGAGAAGTCGGCTCCTCATGGACCTTGAGACTGAGCTTTCAAATCCATTACCAGAACTAGTAACTGTGATCAAGTCAACCACAAAAATATGGAATGATGAGCCGTCTGAGTGTCCTTGGTATCTGGGTGTAATGCTCGAGTGGCCGCCATGCTTGACTGATACTTCATCAGGGACTGATACTTCGCTTCCAATTTCCAGAAATGAGCAACGAGATTACTAGGCAAGCAAAAGTGCATTTACAAGGCACTTTGATGGTCCCAGGAAAATACCTAGCTTGGAATGTGTGCCCCTCGTGAAAAAGGAACATGTCACGATATCCCGACATTTCTATGCCTTCATCTTTTTTCTTCTTGTTGCATCGCAAAAATATGACATGTCGCAAAATCATGACATTTCTATGTCTTTGTCTTCTTTTGTTGCTTGGAGTTGCAAAAATGCAACATGTCGCGATATCACGATGCTTTTCTCTCTTGGCTTTTCTCTCGCTGCCGATCACAAAAATGCGACGTGTCGCGATATCTCAACATTTTTCCTTGCTGCACCTTCTCCTTGTTGTCGGTCGCAAAAATGCGACATGTCACGATATCATGACATTTTTCCCTTTTGGCACTTTATTGTAGCTCTGAGCTATGAAAACGCAACATGTCGTGATATCGAGACAACTTTTCTTTGCTGCGCTCTTTCCTCTTCTTGCATCACATAAATGCAACATGTCGCTATATCACGATACTTTTTCTCTTTGACTCTGCCTCCATGTTGTTGGTCATGAAAATGCGACATGTTGCGATATTGTGACACTTTTTCATTCTAGCTCATTTTCTTGCTTCCAGGTCATGAAAATAAGACATGTCGCAATATCGTGACACTTTTCTCTTTTGCTCTTCCTTGTCGCTCTGAGCCACGAAAATGCGACATGTCGCGATATCGCGACACTTTTCCTTTTTGTGCTCCTTTGTCACTGTCGACCGCAAAAATGTGACATGTCGCGATATCGCAACACTTTTCTTGCTGGTGCTTTTCCCTCACTGTGAGTCATGAAAATGCGACATGTCACGATATCACAACACCTTTTGCTTGTTGTGCTTTTGCCTTGTTTTCGGTCGCAAAAATGCGACATGTCACGATATCGTGACAGTTTTTCATTCTTGCTCCGAAGCTATCTTCTTTAGCCTACTTGGCAGCGAAGCTTTTTCTTCTTCATTCTATATACAAGGGAGTGGCATGGAAAGCCAAAATTGCTGCAACGTTTATAAATAAAAAGAAATACTCTTGCAAAAGGAAAGACTATACAAAATTTTAAAATTTTTTGATTTTTTTCTACCCCTTGTGCAATGTGACAAAATTGTCAACATTCTTGGTGGCTCGCAGGGCATTTAGCTTGTCTAAATGTAGAGATCCCAAGACTTTATCCATTGGGAAACAAAGTCATTCCCATTGTCTTCTTCTCTGGCCATCCACTGACAGCATTTTTTTTTTTGGTTGTGCCTAAGCTCCCAAGTAACACTTAGTGCTTTCAACGCTTATTTACTACCTTATCTATTTATAGTATCTACATAAAATTTTGTGACATGATTGGCATGTCGCCACAATAAACCTAGCTTCGAGTGCTTATCTGATGAATCTGCAATGTCCAGACTAGAAATGATTGAACTTCAGCTGATCCTTGAAGTTCGACTGACCTCTTCTCGAAGTTGTCCATGTTGCAAACAGAGTGCAACATGGCAGGTTGTCGCTCCTGGCAGTACCTGCATTGCTGATGAAAGATGTGGCGAAGAAGTTCATAGCATGAGGGACCTCTTGGGGTACTGGTTGTGGTGGGGGCTAGAACCAATACCAACATACTGAAGAATCTACTAACTGCAGGCTGGGTACAGGTTCTTCCATCCTACTGGTGCGATGACAGGGCTCCTTCGGCAAAGAGTAATCTTCTAGGGCCTCCTCATGTTCAGCTTCTTGATGAGGCATGCCTAATGGGCTCTGGCTGAATGTTTGCGTGCTATCCACTAGGACACAAAAAGGGTGCAAAAATGTGCCCTCTTTGTTCTCAGGTTCCGCCACTTGAGTCTGCTCCTCTCTTTGGTCCACCTCTTGATGAGGTATGCTTGATAGTTGGAAGGGGTCCTGAGAGCCATTGAATGATTGGAGTAGTGCTCCCGCTAAGTCATACCATGAGCAGATGCTTTTATGCTCGAGCAGTCTGTACCACTGCAGTGCCCTTCCTTCCAGAGATAGGACCAGAAGTCTGATCACGACATCTTCAAGGGATATGTCATTGATGGGCCCTAAATCAACAAGATATTCAAGGTGCTCTAGGGCCATTCCCTTAGTGCCATCATATTTTGGCATGTTTTTCAAGATGCCTTATGGAATTTCATGGTAGCTTTGAATATTAAAAGGGTTATAAACATCCCAGCTGGGATAACATACCCTTTCCATTATAGCAAGTGGCTCGTAGAGATCACGGTCTTTGCCACTAAGTCAAAGTCACCAGGTGAACATACTTCTCTCTGCTTGTGAGGTCAAGGCTGCTCACCGAACCTTAACTCCTTTGAGATGTCTTCTTTTAGATTTAAAAAGGTGCCTACGATCAAGAAATCTAGATCTTCAGCTCAATCAAAGTCTCCAGGTTATTTTATCGAATTGGAGGCAAGCCAGAGATTCACCAACTCGGGCTTCCTTAAAACATGGGGACTTTTTCCATGAAGGCACAGGTTTATGTACTGGTCTTTATGACTTAGAGATTTTCAAGTTGAACAGAGTCGCCAGATGCTATAAGTCTTTCAATAATGAGGGCATTGGTTCTCACTACCACTAATTAGGTGAGACTAACTGGGTCACACTAGGAACTTAGTTAGAACTATTGGCTTCGGTGAAGATGGGTTTTGTGTTTAAAATATGGGACCTTGATTGGTTATAGATCTTATTGAGACAGACATAGTCGGGTCCCACCGAGCATGCCAAAAACTGTTGGTCATCAGATCCGCCTAGGTAAGGATTTTGAGTATATGTACGTGCCCTAGACCTGGACCAACATTGAAATACCGAAGGGAAGAGATGCCACTCATACCAATCTCCAAATAAAGGCCGACTCCTATGCTAAACTAATTGGGTGTTTGAAGACAAGAGTGCAGGAAAGAGATAAAAGGAGTAGGGTTAGAGAAATAAATAAAAAGGGTTAAGGGAAGAGAGATCGATGATTTGAGGTGGGAGAGAACAAGAAGCATGATCGCTAACATACAACTTGAATAGCAGCAAGGAAGACCAAGAGTAAAATGAAAGAAACGTAATATCAACCTTCCTATGTATCCTCCCAAATGAGTTTCAGGACATTGTCCCCGATTGCACATTGGACGCAGAGTTTAGCATCTCAGTCTACAAACAAAGAGAGATAGAAGAATCAAGCAAGGCAGGCAACATAAAATAAAGTCAATAGGATGTTTTCCAACTCCTATGTATCCTTTCGAACGAGTTTTAGGACACTATCCCCGATCACACATCGAACGCAGAGTTCAGCATCCAACATACAAACAAGGAGAGATAGAAGAATCAAGCATGGAAGGCAGCATAAAAGAGAAGAATTGAGCTCAAAGTCTCTTAGTATTAATCACAGGACATCAAGTTACAATAGCTTTCTAGCAGATAGTTCCCCTCACTTTTTACATTATAAAATCTAGGTTTTTATAGAGGACCCGACCCTCTGAGTCATAATTACATAGAATGGCGAAGTATGTTCTTGAGATTTGAGAATTCGGCTCCTCATGGACCTTGAGACTGAGCTGTAAAATCCATTACAAGAACTAGTAACTGTGATCGAGTCAACCACAAAAATATGGAATGATGAGCCATCTGAGTGTCCTTGGTCTCTGGGTGCAATGCTCAAGTGGCCGCCATGCTTGACTGATACTTCATCAGGGACTGATACTTCGCTTCCAATTGCCAAAAATGAGCAACGAGCTTACTAGGCAAGCAAAAGTGCATTTACAAGGCACTTTGATGGTCTCGAGAAAATACCTAGCTTGGAGTGTGTGCCCCTCGTGAAAAAGCAACATGTCGCGATATCGCGACATTTCTATGCCTTCAGCTTGGTTCTTCTTGTTGCATCGCAAAAATATGACATGTCACAAAATCATGACATTTCTATGTCTTTGTCTTCTTTTATTGCTTGGAGTTCCAAAAATGCAACATGTCGCGATATCGCGATGCTTTTCTCTCTTGGCTTTTCTCTCGCTGCCGATCACAAAAATGTGACGTGTCGCGATATCTCAACATTTTTCCTTGCTGCACCTTCTCCTTGTTGTCGGTCGCAAAAATGCAACATGTCACGATATCACGACATTTTTCCCTTCTGGAAATTTATTGTAGCTCTAAGCTATGAAAACGCAACATGTCGTGATATCGAGACAACTTTTCTTTGCTGCGCTCTTTCCTCTTCTTGCATCACATAAATGCAACATGTCGCAATATCACGATACTTTTTATCTTTGACTCTGCCTCCATGTTGTTGGTCGTGAAAATGCGACATGTTGCGATATTGTGACACTTTTTCATTTTAGCTCATTTTCTTGCTTCCAGGTCGTGAAAATAAGACATGTCGCAATATCGTGACACTTTTCTCTTTCTTGCTCTTCATTGTCGCTCTGAGCCATGAAAATGCGACATGTCGCGATATCGCGACACTTTTCCTTTTGTGCTCCTTTGTCACTGTCGAACGCAAAAATGCGACATGTCTCGATATCGCAACTCTTTTCTTGCTGGTTCTTTTCCCTCACTGTGAGTCATGAAAATGCGACATGTCACGATATCACGACACCTTTTGCTTGCTGCGCTTTTGCCTTGTTGTCGGTCGCAAAAATGCGACATGTCACGATATCGTGACAGTTTTTCATTCTTGCTCCGAAGCTATCTTCTTTAGCCTACTTGGCAGCGAAGCGTTTTCTTCTTCATTCTATATACAAGGGAGTGGCATGGAAAGCCAAAATTGCTGCAACGTTTATAAATAAAAAGAAATACTCTTGCAAAAGGAAAGACTATACAAAATTTTAAATTTTTTTGATTTTTTTCTAACCCTTGTGTAATGTGACAAAATTGTCAACATTCTTGGTGGCTCGCAGGGCATTTAGCTTGTCTGAATGTAGAGATCCTAGGCCTTTATCCATTGGGCAACAAAGTCATTCCCATTGTCTTCTTCTCTGACCATCCACTGACAACATTTTTTTTTTTTTGGTTGTGCCTAAGCTCCCAAGTAACACTTAGTGCTTTCGGCGCTTATTTACTACCTGATCTATTTATAGTATCTACATAAAATTTTGTGACATTATTGGCATGTCGCCACAATAAACCTAGCTTCGAGTGCTTATCTGATGAATCTGCAATTTCCAGACTAGAAATGATTGAACTTCAGCTGATCCTTGAAGTTCGACTGACCTCTTCTTGAAGTTGTCCATGTTGCAAACAGAGTGTAGCATGGCAGGTTGTTGCTCCTGGCAGTACCTGCATTGCTGATGAAAGATGTGGCAAAGAAGTTCATAGCATGAGGGACCTCTTGGGGTACTGGTTATGGCGGGGGCTAGAACTAATACCAACATACTGAAGAATCTACTAACTGCAGGCTGGGTACAGGTTCTTCCATCCTCCTGGTGCGGTGACAGGGCTCCTTCGGCAAAGAGTAATCTTCTAGGGTCTCCTCAGGTTCAGCTTCTTGATGAGGCATGCCTAATGGACTCTGGCTGAATGTTTGCATGCTATCCACTAGGACACAAAAAGGGTGCAAAAATGTGTCCTCTTTGTTCTCAGGTTCTGCCACTTGAGTCTGCTCCTCTCTTTGGTCCACCTCCTGATGAGGTATGCTTGATAGTTGGAAGGGGTCCTGAGAGCCATTGAATGATTGGAGTAGTGCTCCCGCTAAGTCATACCATGAGCAGATGCTTTTATGCTCGAGCAGTCCGTACCACTGCAGTGCCCTTCCTTCCAGAGATAGGACCAGAGTCTGATCACGACATCTTCAAGGGATATGTCATTGATGGGCCCTAAATCAACAAGATATTCAAGGTGCTCTAGGGCCATTCCCTTAGTGCCATCATATTTTGGCATGTTTTTCAAGATGCCTTATGGAATTTCATGGTAGCTTTGAATATTAAAAGGGTTATAAACATCCCAGCTGGGATAACATACCCTTTCCATTATAGCAGTGGCCTGTAGAGATCACGGTCCTCGCAACTAAGTCAAAGTCACCAGGTGAACATACTTCTCTTTGCTTGTGAGATTAAGGCTGCTCACTGAACCTTAACTCCTTTGAGATGTCTTCTTTTAGATTTAAAAAGGTGCCTACGATCAAGAAATCTAGATCTTCAGCTCAATCAAAGTCTCCAGGTTATTTTATCGAATTGGAGGCAAGCCAGAGATTCACCAACTCGGGCTTCCTTAAAACATGGGGACTTTTGCCATGAAGGCACAGGTTTATGTACTGGTCTTTATGACTTAGAGATTTTCAAGTTGAACAGAGTCGCCAGATGCTATAAGTCTTTCAGTAATGAGGGCATTGGTTCTCACTACCACTAATTAGGTGAGACTAACTGGATCACACTAGGAACTTAGTTAGAACTATTGGATTCGGTGAAGATGGGTTTTGTGTTTAAAATATGGGACCTTGATTGGTTATAGATCTTACTGAGACAGACACAGTCGGGTCCCACCTGGCATGCCAAAAACTGTTGGTCATCAGATCCGCCTAGGTAAGGATTTTGAGTATATGTACATGCCCTAGACCTGGACCAACATTGAAAGGCCGAAGGGAAGAGATGCCCCTCATGCCAATCTCTAAAGAAAGGCCGGATCCTATGCTAAACTACTTGGGTGTTTGAAGACAAGAGTGTAGGAAAGAGATAAAAGGAGTAGGGTTAGAGAAATAAATAAAAAGGGTTAAGGGAAGAGAGATCGATGATTTGAGGTGGGAGAGAACAGGAAGCACGATCACTAACAGATAACTTGAATAGCAGCAAGGAACACCAAGAGTAAAATGAAAGAAATGTAATATCAACCTTCCTATGTATCCTCCTAAACGAGTTTCAGGACACTATCCCCGATCGCACACCGGACGCAGAGTTCAGCATCTCAGTCTACAAACAAAGAGAGATAGAAGAATCAAGCAAGGCAGACAGCATAAACGAAAGTCAATAGTATGTTTTCCAACTCCTATGTATCCTTCCGAATGAGTTTCAGGACACTATCCCTGATCACACACCGGGAACAGAGTTCAGCATCCAACATACAAAAGAGGAGAGATAGAAGAATCAAGCATAGAAGGCAGCATAAAAGAGAATAATTGAGCTCAAAGTCTCTTAGTATTAATCACAAGACATCAAGTTACAACAGCTTTCTAGTAGATAGTTCCCCCCGCTTCTTACATTATAAAATCTTGGTTTTTATAGAGGACCTGACCCTCTGAGTCATAATTACACAGAATGACAAAGTATGTTCTTGAGATCTAAGAATTCAGCTCCTCACGGCCCTAGAGACTGAGCTTTCAAATCCATTACCAGAACTGGTAACTGTGATCAAGTCAACCACGGAAATATGCAATGATGAGTCATCTGAGTGTCCTTGGTCTCTGGGTGCAATGCTCGAGTGGCCGTCATGCTTGACTAATACTTCTTCAGGGACTAATACTTCGCTTCCAATTACAAAAAATGAGTATCTAGATTACCGAGCAAGCAAAAGTGCATTTATGAGGCACTTTGATGGTCTCGAGAAAATACCCGGCTTGGAGTGTGTGCCCCTCGCAAAAAAGCAACATGTCGCAATATCGTGACATTTCTATGCCTTCAGTTTGTTTCTTCTTGTTGCATCGCAAAAATATGGCATGTCGTGAAATCACAATATTACTGTCTTTGTCTTCTTTTGTTGCTTGGAGTCGCAAAAATGGAACATGTCCCGATATCGCGACGCTTTTCTCTCCTAGATTTTCTCTCACTATCGATCGCGAAAATGCGATGTGTCGCGATATCGTGACACTTTTCCTTGCTGCACCTTCTCCTTGTTGTCAGTCACGAAAATGTGACATGTCACGATATCGTGACATTTTCCCTTCTGGCACTTCATTGTAGCTCTGAGCTATGAAAACGCGACATGTCGCGATATCGCGACAACTTTTCTTTGCTGCGCTCTTTCCTCTTCTTGCATCGTGAAAATGCAACATGTCGCGATATCGTGACACTTTTTCTCTTTGACTCTGCCTCCATGCTGTCGGTCGTGAAAATGCGACATGTCACGATATGCGAAACTTTTTCATTCTAGCTCATCTTCTTGGTTCCAGGTCATGAAAATAAGATATGTCGCGATATCGCGACACTTTTCTCTTCTGCTCTTCATTGTCGCTCTGAGCTGCGAAAATGCGACTGTTGACAATTTTGTCACATTGCACAAGGGGTAGAAAAAAATAAAAAAATTTCCTTTTGCAAGAGTATTTCTTTTCATTTGTAAGTGTTGCAGCAATTTTGGCTTTCCATGCCACTCCCTTGTATATAGAATGAATAAGAAAAGGCTTCGCTACCAAGCAGGCCAAAGAAAATAGCTTCAAAGTGCAATAAGGGAAAAGTGTCACGATATCGCGACATGTCACACTTTCGCGACTGAAAGCATGAAAGAGAAGCAAAGGCAAATAGTGTCATGATATTGCGACATGTCACAAAATCATGGCCGACAGCGAGAGAAAAATGCCAGCATGAAAAGCATCGTGATATCGCGACATGTTGCATTTTCGTGATGCAAGAAGCAGGACTAAGCAGAAAATAAAAAGTGTGGTGATATCGCGACATGTCACGTTTTCATGGCTCAAAGTGACAAGGGAGAGCAAAGCACATAATGCAAAAGTTGTCGTGATATCACGACCTGTCGCATTTTCGTGACCGATAGCAAGAAGAAGTGCCAGTAGCGAAAAGTTGTTGCAATATCACGACGTGTTGCGTTTTCACAATGCAAGAAGAGGAACTAAGCTGAAGGCATAAAAGTGTTGCGATATCATGACATGTCTTATTTTCGTGGCCTGGAAGCAAGAAGATGAGCCAGAATGAAAAGTCGTCGTGATACCGCGATGCGTTGCGTTTTTGTGACTCAGTGACAAAAGGGAGGAAGGAGGACAAAAAGTGTCGCGATATCGCGACATGTCGCATTTTTGCGACTGACAATGAGGAGAAAGCGTAGCAAAGAAAAACTGTTGTGATATCGTGATAGGTCGCAAAATTGCGGCTCAAAGAGACAAAGAAGACCAAACGAAGAAAAGTGTCGCAATATCACGACATGTCGTGTTTTCGTGGCTCAAAGCAAGAAGAAGGCGCAAAAAGCAAAAGGTGTCGCGATATCGCGACATGTCATATTTTCGTGACTAACAACAAGGCAAGAGCACATGAAGAGAAAAGTGTCACGATATCATGATAGGTCGTATTTTTGCGATCGACAGTAAGGAAAAGGGCAGTAAGGAAAAAGTGTCGCTATATCGCGACATGTCACATTTTTGTGACTCCAAGCAACAAAAGAAGACAAAGACATAGACATGTCGTAATTTCGTGACATGTCATATTTTCACGATGCAACAAGAAGGACCAAGCTGAAGGCATAGAAATGTCGTGATATTGTGACATGTTGCTTTTTGCGATGGGCACACACTCCAAGCCGGGTATTTTCCCGAGACCACCAGAGTGCCTCTTAAATGCATCTTTACGTGCTTGATAAGCTCGCTGCTCATTTCTGGCAATTGGAAGTGAAGTATCAGTCAAACATGGTAGCCACTCGAGCATTGCACCTAGAAACCAAGGACACTCATACGACTCATCATTGCACCTTTCCATGGTTGACCCGGTTGCAGTTACCAATTCTAGTAATGGATTTGAAAGCTCAGTCTCGAAGGCTGCAAGGTGCCGACTTCTCAGATCTCAAGAACATACTTCACCATTCTATGTAATAATGACTCAGAGGGTCGGGTCCTCTATAAAAACCTATATTTTATAATGTAAAAATGGGGGAACTTTCTACTAGAAAGCTGTTATAACTTGATGTCCTGCATTTAATACTAAAGACTTTTGTGCTCTATTTCTCTCTTTTATGCTGCCTTCTATGCTTAATTATTTTGTCTTTTCTTGTTTGCGTACCGAGACTCTGAATCTTGAATTCGGTGTGCGATCGGGGACTGAACCCCTAAAATTTTCCTTGAAGGATACATAGGAGAGGAAAAATGCCTTGTCGCTTTCCTTTATGCTGCCTGGTGGATTGAGGTTTCTGTTATTCCCTTGTCTCAATCGCTGTTACTCTGAATCCTGAATTCCAGTGAGAGAGAAAGGAGAACCTTGCGAACTCATCAAGATGATACATAGGAGGTTCGACATTTCATTTCTTTCATGTTATTCTTGGTATTTCTTGCTGCTATTCGATTTGTTACCGAGTAATCGTGCTTCCTATTCTCTCCCACCTTAAATCATCATCTTCTAACCCTTACCCTTTTTTATTTATTTTCCTAACCCTTACTTTGTTTATTTCTTTCCTACACTCTTGTCTCAAACCCCAAAAGTAGATTAGTATAGGATCCGGCCTTTATTCGGAGATTGGCACGAGGGGCATCTCTTCCCCTTGGCCTTTCAATGTTGGTCGTAGGTCTAGGGCGTGCAAACCCATCGAAAGTCCTTTCCTATGCGGATTTGATGACCAACAATTTTTGCGCACCAGGTAGGGGCTAACGTCTCATATTTTCATAGACCTCAAGCCCATCTCCACTGGAGCCAATAGTTCTAATAGTTCCCAATGAGATCCGGTCAGTCTCATCTTCCAAGTGGTAGTGAGAATTGATGTTGTCATTACCAAAAGACTCCTAGCATCTGGCGACTTTGTTTTATCCAAAAATATCTAAGTCATAAAGACCAGTACCTTCATGCCAAAAGTCTCGTGTTTTAAGAAAGCTCGAGTTTGGTGAATCTTTGGCTTGTATTTATCTGGAAAAATCACCTAGCGACTCTGTTGAGCTAAATACCTAGATTTCTTGATCGTAGGCACCCTTTTTTTTTAATCTAAAAAAAAGATATCCCGAAGGAATCAAGGTTTGGTGAGCAGCCTTGACCTCACAGGCGGAGAAAGAATGTTCACCTGGCGACTCCGACTTAGCGGTGATAACCGTGATATCTGTAGATCGCTACTATAATGGCGGGGGTAAGCTTTCCCAGCTGGGATGATCGAGGCCCCTTGAAACTCCAAAGCTACCATAAGATTCCTGACGTCACCTTGAAGGCATTGACAACATACGATGGCACCACAGGAATGGCCCAAGAGCACCTTGAAGCTGTTGCTGATTTAGGGTTCCTCTATGACATAATCCATGAAGATGTCATGGTCAAAGTTTTGGTCCTATCTCTGGAAGGAAGGGCGCTGCAGTGGTACAGACTGCTTGGGCCTAAGAGTATCTGCTCATGGTTTGACTTAGCGGGAGCACTATTCAAAACATTTGATGGCTCTCAAGATCCCTTTCAGCTTTTGACACACCTCTCCACCATCAAGAGAGCATCTTTGGAGAGTGTCACAGACTTCAATAACCGATTCATCAGAAGTTGGAAGAGAATTCCAAGGCAGATCCAACCAACGCCCACCCAAGCCCACCTCTACTATGTTCAAGATTTTCACCCGGACATAGGCCTCCTCTTGCTGCGATCTGGTGAACAAATATTCCCTTAGATATTCGAGGAAGCAGTACGTGCAGAACAGTTTCTATCGAGAAAGTGGCAGTGGAGAGAGGCCCCATAACTTTCTCCAATAGTTGTTACTCTTGTCTGTCCAATGCAATATTCTTTATGGCAGACTCCTCATACTGAGCAGAAGCCTGAGATGCAATCATGTGGAGCTCGAGAGGCAAATCCCATCCAAGTCCAACCCTGGTAGTTTGCAAACTTTGTCCCAACAATGAATAATACGGTTGCTTGCGATCTCCATAATAGGACAGGCCAAGAAGAGGAGTAGGCTCAAGCGATAAAGTCTAAAAATGAAGAGGGCCCAGTTTTGCACTCTTTCTGTATCCCTGAGCATAGCACGCAAATGTTCAACCAAAATCCGTCAAGCGTACCTCACCAAGAGGCTGAACCTGAAGAGATCATAGAAGTTTGCTCTTTGTCGGAGGAGCCCTGTTACCGCATCGAGAAAATGGAGGAACCTGTACCCAGCCCGCAGTTACTAGACTCTTCGGTATTCTAGTTCCAGCCATCACTATGGCCAGTGCCCCAAGAAGACCCTCGCGTGGTGAACTTCTTCGCCACATCTTGCATCAGCAGTGTGAGTACTGGTAGGAGTGACAACTCACGGTGTTGCTTCTTGTTTGCAGCATGGATAGCTTTGGGAAGAAGCCAGCCAGACTTCAAAGATCAACCGAAGTTCAATATGATCTGGTTCGAGCACTATAGATTCACTGGATAGACACCCAAGGCTGAGTTTGTGATGGCGGTATGTCTATCATGCCACAAATTTTGTATAAATTGTAAATAGCCCGGCTAGTAAATAAGAGCCGAAAGCACTAAGGTTGCTTAGGAGCTTAGGCACAAACAAAAAATATATGCTATCAGTGGATGATCAGAGAAGAAGATAATGAGAATGACTCTGTTTCCCAATGGATAAAGGCCTGGGATCTCTACATTCAGACTAGCAAAATGCCCCGTGAGCCACCAAGAATGTTGACAATTTTGTCACACTGCACAAGGGGTAGAAAAAAATAAAAAAATTTCCTTTTGCAAGAGTATTTATTTTCATTTATAAGTGTTGCAACAATTTTGGCTTTCCATGCCACTCCCTTGTATATAGAATGAAGAAGAAAAAGCTTCGCTACCAAGCAGGCCAAAGAAAATAGCTCCAATGCGCAATAAGGAAAAAGTGTTACAATATCGCGACATGTCGCACTTTCACGACCGAAAGCATGAAAGAGGAGCAAAGGCAAACAGTGTCGCAATATCGTGACGTCACAAAATCATGGCCGACAGCAAGGGAAAAGCGCCAGCAAGAAAAGCGTCGTGATATCGCGATGTGTTGCATTTTCACAATGCAAGAAGCAGCACTGAGCAGAAAACAAAAAGTGTCACGATATCAAGACATGTCACGTTTTTGTGGCTCAAAGTGACAAGGGAGAGCAAAGCACATAAAGTAAAAGTTTTCACGATATCGTGACCTGTCGCATTTTCGTGACCGACAGCAAGAAGAAGTGCCAGTAGGGAAAAGTTGACACGATATCGCGACGTGTTGCGTTTTCGCGATGCAAGAAGAGGAACTAAGCTAAAGGCATAAAAGTGTCGCGATATCGCGACATGTCTTATTTTCGTGGCCTAGAAGCAAGAAGATGAGCCAGAATGAAAAGTCATCGCGATATCGTGACGCGTTGCGTTTTCGTGACTCAGTGACAAAAGGGAGCAAGGAGGACAAAAAGTGTCGTGATATCGTGACATGTCGCATTTTCACGACTGACAGCAAGGAGAAAGCGCAGCAAAGAAAAACTATTGCGATATCACCATAGGTCGTAAAATCGTGGCTCAAAGTGAAAAAGAAGACCAAACGAAGAAAAGTGTCGCGATATCGTGGCATGTCGCGTTTTTGCGGCTCAAAGCAAGAAGAAGGTGCAGCAAGAAAAATGTGTCGCAATATCGTGACATGTCACATTTTTACGACTAACAACAAGGCAAGATTGCATGAAGATAAAAGTGTCACGATATTGCGACAGGTCGCATTTTTGCGACCGACAGTAAGGAAAAAGGCAGTAAGGAAAAAGTGTCGCTATATCGTGACATGTCACATTTTCGCGACTCCAAGCAACAAAAGAAGACAAAGACATAGACATGTCACGATTTCGCGACATGTCATATTTTCACGATGCAACAAGGACCAAGCTGAAGGTGTAGAAATGTCATGATATCATGACATGTTGCTTTTTTGAGATGGGCACACACTCCAAGCCAGGTATTTTCTCGAGACCACTAGAGTGCCTTGTAAATGCATCTTTATGTGCCCGATAAGCTCGCTGCTCATTTCTAGCAATTGGAAGCAAAGTATCAGTCAAACATGGTGGCCACTCGAGAATTGCACCCAAAAACCAAGGACACTCAAACGGCTCATCATTGCACCTTTCCATGGTTGACCCGGTTGTAGTTACCAGTTCTAGTAATGGATTTGAAAGCTTAGTCTCGAAGGTCGCAAGGTGTCAAATTTTCAGATCTCAAGAACATACTTCACCATTCTGTGTAATAATGACTCAAAGGGTCGGGTCCTCTATAAAAACCCAAATTTTATAATGTAAAAAGAGGGGGAACTTTCTGCTAGAAAGTTGTTGTAACTTGATGTCCTGCGTTTAATACTAAAGACTTTTGTGCTCTATTTCTCTCTTTTATGCTTCCTTTTGTGCTTAATTCTTTTGTCTTTTCTCGTTTGCGTATCGAGACTCTGAATCCTAAATTCGGTGTGCGATCAGGGACTGAACCCCTAAAATTCACCCTAAAGGATACATAGGAGAGGAAAAATGCCTTGTCGCTTTCCTTTATGCTGCCTGGTGGATTGAGATTTCTATTATTCCCTTGTCTCAACCGTTGTTACTCTGAATCCTGAATTCCAATGTGAGAGAAAGGAGAACCCTACGAACCCGTCCAGAGGACACATAGGAAGTTTGGCATTTCATTTCTTTTGTGTGATTCTTGGTATTTCTTGCTACTATTCGAGTTGTTAGCAAGTAATCATGCTTCCTTTTCTCTCCCACCTTAAATCATCATCTTCTAACCCTTACCCTTTTTTATTTCTTTTCCTAACCCTTACTTTGTTTATTTCTTTCCTGCACTCTTGTCTCAAACCCCAAAAGTAGATTAGTATAGGAGCTGGCCTTTCTCCAGAGATTGGCATGAGGGGCATCTCTTCCCCTCGGCATTTCAAGATTTTTCTTCTTTATTCTGTATACAAGGGAGTGGCATGGAAAACCAAAATTGCTGCAACATTTACAAACAAAAAGAAATACTCTTGCAAAAGGAAAGACTATACAAAATTTTGAATTTTTTTTATTTTTTTCTACCCCTTGTGCAATGTGACAAAATTGTCAATAGTCATCATATGACAGGCAGCTTACAATGGTTTGATTGCTTAGAGATCAAGGATAGTTTCGGTTTGAAACATGTGGATGTTAAGAGCTATCTTGTTCATAGAAGTGGATGTGTAATACGTAGTGCACCTATAGACATGGAACATTGACCCACTTATAGTGGGAAATCTTCCTTATAGCCCCTAAGATATCCCTAACCCTTGCCTTCAACAAGGGTAAGCTTCTTGTCCCCCTACCTTTCCTTTCTTTAGACTTTTAGCAAAATTGCACCCAGTTACGATGGGGTATGACTTTGTGGAAGCAATATCGCACCTCATTGACAAATAGTATGATTTCACTATTTTAGGGTTTTAATTTATTAAAACTCGTGTCTAACTTTTTCAGCATGCTTGGCATCGTCTTGTGTTTGTTTTTCCACTTCTTTCATCCTGATTTTCATCTATAAAGAAAGGATTAATCCCACTCCTAAAGATACGTACACTCGATCTTAGAAATAATTAAGCTAGAAATTCTTATGATTAATTTGTGCTCGCATTCTTACTACTTCCTATTTTTTCTACAAGCTAACCTCGAAATACGAATTTTAGATTTGATCTTCTGTTGCATTGATTTGGATTGTTGTGTGGTTTGGTGGATTTGTGTTGTAGTTCAGAGGGAAAAAGAGTGTCATTTGGATACCTCTATCTATTTTTCCTGCTTCTGTGACATCCATCAGGTTGTGTGCTCTTTATTTCCTACATTTATTTACACTAAATTTATCTTTTATTTTTCATGTCTTTGAATCAAAATTGTGCCCTATCCTGATGAGGCATGACTTCGCTAACCCTAATTTAGGATTTTTTTTCTCACAGAAGAGAGATCATGCCTCATTCTATCGAAGTGCGACTTCACCTATAACGTTATCATACCCATCATCTACGAGGTATGATTCTGCCTAGGACTGAACTAGGGGTATTTATTAGATTCTAATTACATGAGTATTTTCTAAATTGCATTTAGGGCATGGTAGAATAATCTATTTTTTGTTTCTATGTTGTTGCATTGTTGTTTTATGATTAATTCTCCAAAGGTCAATTTTCTCTTTTGTTTTAAAAGGTCATCTAAAAGGACCTAGGGGGCTTGACTACTGTGCCTCCAAGCATTGTTGTAAAGTGGACTAAGCAAGCCCCCTAATGCTAATCCTATTTTCAAGTGTTTCATAATTTGTCTTGCAAAAATAGGTATTTTTTATATCATTGGACAAGAGGCAAAAAAATCTAAGTCAACCATAGGGTAACCTAAGAGTTCCAATTAGTCTTTAGGTTATTTGTTGAGTGCTTTAAATTTTTGTTGCAAACCCTAGATATGATTTTATAGAAATATATTTAATCAATTTCTAGGCATATGAAAGTGAAAAGAATATAATGTGCATATAGGGTTAATTTTGTGCATTTATCTTGTTTCCTTTCTTTAAATATTTTCTAGATAAAATCCTAGGTTAGAAAACATTCGAAGAAAGAATTATATTAAACTAGCTCTTGTATTCTTGCATTCTGATTTCTACATTGTCCTTTATTTTTCATAGCATAAATCTATAAAGACCAAACTTAGGTGATTTCTTGAAACTAAATACATTAAACTATCCTAAAATTCTTGAGTACTTGGATCGAGTCCTAAAATCATTCCTAATGAACCCTTCCTCCTAGCATGGAGTGTAGATAACAACATAGCCCCTGTGGTTCACCCCATAAGGCTTATGTGGTAGGGCAGTTTTCCCCATCTACATATTTGATGAACCTGATGTGAACACCTCCTTATTCTATAAACATTAAACAAGATCATTAATTTTGTTTGAAAATTCTTAAAAGAAATTAAAATTTGTGTGTTAGTGTTTTCCCTTAACTGTTTTTACTACTTCTAAATGGCTCCTTTCCTTAGAAGTCAAACGAAACAATTAGAATCTGATTATGTTTGTTTAGAAGATGACTAGATTGATAGGGAATACCATGATGTAGATCCAAAAGAGAAAGAAGAGGTAGATATGGAAACTAAAACTAATCCTTATCCTTATGCTAGACCCAATGGTAGTTTTGTCTTCTCATCATTTGATCATATTTAGAAATTCATGAAATCTCATAAGGAGAATCTATTAGAATATGTAGAATGAGAAGGTCATCTTGAAAAAGAGGATGTTAATCCTTATCCTTCAATTATGTCTTTTGTGCTTAATCATGAGAATCACACATCTCAACCTGTGCATCTTAGTAATATTAAGAACCAAGTTACTTGTGCTACTACTAATACCACCAACATTGGATGGAATCCACCCATTCCTCCAACTAGTAGTGGCACTCATTTTTTTTTTCCAATTTCCTCATTCATATTCTAATGTCAACACTATTGCTTTTATTCCACCACAATTTAATCTTCCATTCTCACAAGGCACCACATATAAGAACAACCTTCTCATGTCCAACTTAAGTCAAGGGAATATTAGGAACATACATAATCCAGAAATGCAGAATTTGGAAAACATAGTGAATCGGTTGGTTTTTTGGATGGATATGATTCATCCTTCAGGGTTTACATACAATTATAAGGAAATGTGTAGTTAACCATTGGATCCTATTGTTACTGCTAGACCTTATCCTAAGCATGTTTCTATGCCAGTTTTACCAATCTATAAAGGGATAGAAGATCCAATAGAGAATCTAAGGGGATTCAGAATAGCTTACCATGATATTTTTTTTGATGATATGCTTCTATTGAAAACATTTCCAAAGAGTTTTTCTGGGGTTGCATTGGAATGGTATTATCGGTTGCCCAACTATTATTTAAACATATCTAAAAATACTGTACAAATTTTTGTTCATAAATTTAGTACCTATATGGAAAAGGAAGTGATAATGAGATACCTATATAATTTAAAGAAAATTAAACAAGAAAGTTTTTTAGAATTCTTAGCTCGTTGGAGAAGTTTAGTTTGTCTATTAAGACAGCCTGTGTCTCAAAAATATATGCTTGATATATTCATTAGTAATTTACAAGAACAGATATCATATGCACTAGAAACTACTATCATTACCTCTCTTGATCAAGCAATTGAGTTAGCCAGAAAATTAGAACAAGCTCTCATTAGAAGATGTTATCTTAAGAATAAAGAAGAAAAGTCTACTAAGTCTCAACATAAGAATAAGCATACAGGAGGTGATAACGATAGTAGGCTTGTTAATAATGTTACCAATAGCCTACAAAATATTGTACTTAAGAAACCTCCTTAAAGGAATTTTACTAGAATTAATATACCTATGGAAGCATTTTTGAAGCAATTATTAGAAGCTAAGGCTACTGAATCAAGACATATATTTACACTACTGCATGTTAGAGTTAAAGTGCACTATGCCTCTGTTTTGACACTTGTCAGTTTATATTGACACTTGTCAGTTTATCATATAGGCCTCTTGCCTATATATGTAACACATTTTCATGTACAATAAATCTCATATGTTTTAGTCCCAACATTTGGTATCAGAGCAGGTTCCCTCTCTTGCCTATGAAACCCTTGAGGGGGGATTTCCCTCATGGAAATCCTCCCTCCCCGATTTTTTTTCCTATTTTTTTATTTTTTTACCGAGGGAGTATGCTCTCCATCATTTGATGGATCAAAAACCAGATGGTAAGAATTTTAAAATTTGAGAATTCTTTTCAATTTTTTTTTTGTTTTTTAGATCTGGAAAATGGTAAACCTAAACGGAGCTCTCATATTTGGTCTTGTTGCAGCGTTTTTTGGACTTTTCTATTTGCAATACGAGGTCGGGGCTGGTGAGCAACGTGCTGCTACGGTAGAACCCGCACAATATGCATGAGTGGCACAAGCGGGTGAAGTTGTTTAAGGGAAACCCTACGCGACAAATCCTCACTTTCACTAAGGCGGTGAAGACCGTGGACCCGATGAAGGTCGTGGGAAAGCTGCACACGCTATGGGTGGCATTTGCGTGATTGTATGAGAATCACAAGGGCATGGTGAATTCCTCCTGGTAGGAGTGATTTTTGAGAAGGACATGCAGGTGAATTATAAGAGCGTGGATGATCTGGCTAGAGTGTTTTTGGGCTTGATTCTGTTTTGCACATCTTTTCGTGAGGAGCATCTGCAGTGTGGTGGTGAAATTTTATTGAATTTTATCTTTCGACTGCAAAGATATTTTTATAATAATCCACTCGGTAGCCAGGAGCGCTACGTAGCCATCATGCGCAGGTTCAGTTCAAAGCAAAGCTAAGATCGTGATGGAGTTTTTCACCTTAAGCGGGAGCGAGAGAACTGCATACCGAAAGATCTGTGCAATTATTTTTTTGAGCATGAAATATTGATGCAGCAATGATAACGAGATGACACACCACTCAGTTTTTCCAAATGGATGTTTGGTCATGAAACGACTCTTTTTCCCGGAGAGCAGTGATTCTGCGATCGCATGATGTCCACCATGTGATTCTGTGATTAGTGCGAGAGATTGAAAGTGGTGTGATCGTCATTTTTCTTGAGACCTATCGCTTCATGATCGTGAACTTCATGATGGTTTATTCTTTTATCACCGATAAGAAGGATGCGTGCTCTGCGTGGTGATAAAGAAGAGCCCCGGGAGGAGGCTATAATTTTTGGTGGAGCGGCGGAGCGGCGTGCCAAAATTCTAAATGTTGCAAAATTAGACATATTATTCACAATATACACGAAATGTGTGTATTTTTTTTTTTTGGCAAAGGAGGAAGAAAACTGGTGTGTTGTTTTGTTTGATGCCGTGAAATAAAACCGAGGGCAGATCTATGTGCAGTTGCAGTTTAATCCCATGACACTTTCTAGCTTGTTTTTTTTCCCATCCTCTCCTTCGAATTGGTGCTCTGGCTGTGCTATTTTTTTTTAGCTTGATGTGGGTGTTTTCTTCACCTCCGGTGGGGTAAACCTGTGCGTGAAATAATATTTTGCTATATGCTGGAATGACCTGTATTTGGCCCTTACAAATGTTTTTCACCAAGCAGTTCAAGTCCACATCACACGATCAAGCAGTTTTTTGCTGTGATGATTGGTGCTGTTGATGACAGATATGATGCAGACCTGGAGATCCGGAAGCTTCAATTTTAGTGTGAACTGCCGTGTGGAAATATGTGAACTTGAAAGCCAATACTAGGTGATGGAAATCTTTAGATTCACTGTGCAGTTGATGGAGGCCTTGATGAACGAGCCCGAGAATTTGTTGTTATACACTTTTGGTCCATAACAACTTTCAATTACACTCCATAGAGCAAAGATCACCAGAAGAAAATCTGCCAGTTATGCGAAACTCCAAGAAATCGCGCTCATCACGGAGATTGTTTTATAGCCGTTGTGAGATTGCTTTGTGGCCGTTGTGAGTGTTTGCAGGGCTGGGCTGGGTCTCTGTGTGCTGTGGTATGATTAGTGTGCGCTGGTATGTTGCGTCAGACTCCTGTAGACGTCTCTTGATGCGTGAAGTGTTTCAAAGGTAATTGCTCTGCTGGCATACACTTATCTAACATCTGCACACTGACAGCAATGAAAGATCTTCGTTGAGAGATTGAATAATGGAGTTGCTTTCCTGTGTTTCCCATTGATGAGAAAGGAACGGGGAGTGCATCACAAGATTGCGGGAGAACGTGCACTGATGTCAAGACTGGTGATTGCGGGTGAATGAGTTGATTGTTGTGATTGCGTGTTCATGGCGTTCAAGTGTGATTACTGGTGGTGCTACGCTATTTTTTCAAGTGGCCAGATTAATTTCTTAAATTTTTTGGCAATTTTTTTTGGAGCCTGATATCTCCGTCGGGCGAGATTGTTAAATATCGGAGATGAGATTCTCAGAAGTGGTGTCATCGAAGCAACAGCGGTGTCTGGTGGCAGTGGTAGTGGTTTTGTTTTTCGAAAGCAAAAGATGGCAGAGAGGAGTCGAATTTCATGTTCGTGAGCTTCTCGACCACGACGACCTTTATTCCCACCAATTTCTTGATCCTGGCTCAGCACGCTTGGCACACGCTGACGCTAGGGCTGGGCATGAAGAAGTCCAAAGTTGTGGTGTTCATTTTTGAGTTCGAGCAGCTGAGGTCTACCGTGGAGCGCGTTTGGCCGTGGGAGATCTCCCTCGACAAGGTTAACAAGAAGCTCATCAGTGCTCTCCCTGGCTACGAAATTGCGTGCTTCAAGTTTTGTAAGGGTTGCATCACCTTCTATGTCTACGCCGTACGCCGCCAGGGCAGCATCGGCTTCACCAGGTCAGACGACCTCAAGGCTATCTTGCAGTCCATCATGGTGGGTTTGAAAAATGATGGAGAGGACGACTAATGGATGTGCAGTAAGAGTTAGTGAGATTTGCAGATATCCGTAAAATGTTAACAACACCGAAAGATAACCGAGAATGGAGCGACGATGGAATTTGAC
This sequence comes from Wollemia nobilis, assembly GCA_028583015.1. NCBI lineage: Eukaryota > Viridiplantae > Streptophyta > Pinopsida > Araucariales > Araucariaceae > Wollemia > Wollemia nobilis. The sequence goes on from JAQPPZ010000367.1 coordinate 249,385, forward strand.
GCCTTCTTCGAGTAATTTCACCATATGCAATTTCTTTGGTGATGGGCTGCTATCAGTAATATGTGACTGCATATGCAAATGGATGCACACATCATGAAAATGCATGTGAAATGATTTCAAGTGTAGACAAATATAGCATAGCAGCCTTGCTCAGCTCAGCAGGGAAATGAAGCAATAGATTCTGTTCGTGGATGGTGTTGGAACTGCTCTATCAAGAAATGAGCAATAATGTATGGGATTGGGTGCTTGCGATTAGGAATCAGTATCTCTGAGTGTTTTACAACCCCAATAATAGACTGGTGCAACATCTTTTTTGTTGGTCAATTGATATTTATGGCGTGGTGGTGTGGATGAATACAGATGGCAGTTATGTAATAAGTCTACGTGGATCTTTTAGATGGAGACAAAGCATGTTGAAGTGTTTGTGCCCATACCACCACCTAAATCACTACAATCACCATCTTAGTAGAATGTTCTATAGAGGCTTGAGCGATGGTGGTCACACCACGAAGGCCTTGAGGAGGAGCAGCGGCGCCACGGCGGATTTGGAGGCATCATGTTCTAGAAAATTTGTGCTAAATATCAGGACATTACGGGCACCGCGAAACCTTATAGAAAGACAAAACTTTGGGTGCCTAAAATTGTTGTTCGGGATCTCAGGACGACGACTGCATCAGTGAGCCGAAACGTCAGATGAGGATTTGATATCCAACTAGCTAGTGTGATGACAAGTAAAAAAAAGTTCAATCAATGGACAAAAATTTGATGCACCATGATTTTTTGCATGCCGTGTTTGTTAAATGAGACGTTGTGGTGTTGTGGTGCTACTGCGTAGTTTTGGTGGCATGCGATCGGAGTAACCAGATTGTGAACGACGATCTATCTTATTATTGCTTTGTATACAATAATATGTCTTTGTGGGAACCCGCAACTGGAGGCTTTTTTTGTTGGTAAATCCAATCGGCACCGAGCGATGGTGAAGATGAGACGTTGGCCCATGTAATTCCCCTGCGAGGGAAACTGAAACTGTTTTTATGCCGCCAAAGTGCGATGCCAGGAATTTTTATTCCTAAGGTTTATTTTTCTACCTAGAGAGGCATGTTGTTGTTTTCCCAGCAAGTTGAAGGCCTCATTTAGACACAAGTATAAGGGTATTTATAGTCGTTGGAAACATTTTTCCACGACGGGCACATTGGTGGTGTCCATTTATAATTTTGAGGCTATTTCAGATGTTTTTTTTAGCCTCAAATTTTTCTACCTTGGAGTGCACTCTCGGTTGAACCCGACACTCCCAAGGCACTTGTAAGTGAACCTAGTATCTAGTATTCAACTCTTTCCACTTGGCAGATGCAACGGTTGGTTATCCATGCATTCCGATAAAATGAGGTGACTACCATAAGGACACTTATCCTAGGGACTACAGACATAGACACCCTAGAATCTATCCGAGTTTTTTTGGATCTACTTCTGAAGACTACAGATGAAGACACTTCAGAAGATTCTCTTCTATTCTTCTTTCTTCTTCTCCTCCATATTTGGATCTATGGCTCATTTTATTGTATTGAGTGCATTTTCGGTAGAGACCGACACTCTTATATGGCTCATTTTTCCTTTGTATTAAGGTGCATTTTTGGCAGATACCAACACCTTCTAGATTGAGTTCACCATAAGGAAGTATTTGATATTTATGGTGGGACTAGTCAGTGACCTACGAGAGGCAACATCCTCTGAAGATGACCTGCAGAAGCAACAGACCCAGAAGTGGTTGACCCTGAGGCACCCATGATGACCCTGAGGCACTTAGACGGATGACCCAGTGGCAACAGACCCATGGAAGTGGCTGACCCTAAGGCAACAGACCGAGATGTATACACAGTGAATTGAGCATTATTCACAGTTGGAGAGCCAAGCGCATAGAACACGAGACTTGACCAAATCAGCAATAAAATAAGATGATAGGTTGCTTTTAGAGAAGTCAACATTAAGGGGGAATGTTACCTAATGTTGACTTTTTTTTTCTTTAGTTAGGATAGTGCACTTTAAGGGGGAATGTTAGAATTAAAGTGCATTATGCCTCTGTTTTGACACTTGTCAGTTTATATTGACACTAGTCAGTTTATCATATAGGCCTCCTGTCTATATATGTAACACATTTTCATGTACAATAGATCTCATCTGTTTTAGTCTCAACACTGCAAGTGTTAAACCTATAGCAGGTCTATCTCTATTCCTAAAATAATCTATGGTATCTAACTACACTGGTTCCTTGCAACCTACACTAGTTCCATGCTATGGATCATCATCTCTTCTCCTTTTTAGATGGTTGACCTTTGGATTTTTTCTTCTTCTTCTTCACTCTCATTTTCTTTCTCCTTCTTTCTTCTCGTATTTATTTTGTTTCATTATTTTTTATTGTTTCCTTCATATTTCTCCTTCTTCTCATTTATTTTCTCTTGCATCCATCAATTTTCATATAGTTTACATTAATATAGTTTTGCATACATGAAAAAATGAATTTAATAAAAACATATTACACACACAAATAAAAAAATAAAAGTATCTATATATTACTCGAGAGAAAAAGAGTGCATAGTCCTTGTGTCAGGTTGGTGTACCACAATCTAGACTCGGTACACTCAACCTAGGGATGTACACCATAATATAAAAATTGGTGCATCATCCTGATCCCCAGTCCTCTCTCTCCTAGATCTGAGAACCAACTCCCTCTGTCTCATCCTAAGGAGGATGCAACCTAGCTATGACACAAATTGCCATGATACTGAGGTCATCCATGATTAAGACCGTAATCTTCTCACTGACTATAGGGATGGAGGAATTGGCATACTCTGACCCAGTGGGATAGTTGCACAGTAAGCCATATTGTAAAACATATCCCTTTGAAGGGCTATCTCCAACCTCTCTCCCATCCATCATAGCTCTTCCTATAGATGTTGCACTATGCTACTTGCATGGATGTTGTCAATGACATTCATCCCCTTTACCCTAGCTCTTTGGTAATCTCCATCTAGATGAGCCATATCTCCGAAGATCTAGTTGGTCTCTAACCGAGTGACATCCCTCTTAGCCTTTGTGGTTCTCAGCAAACTTTGTAGTTCTCCTAGCCTCCTAGACCTATTCTATTGGACATGGACCATATAGCTCTATAGAGAGACTACCTGCACTTGTATATCCTCTATCTCCCTCATCTCCAAGCTCTCGCTAGCCACTACTATAGATGTGGAGACCTCTCCATGATCTCTAATCTGTGGCCTCCTTATTTATGGGGGCATACATCACCCTAGGATCTAAAAACGAGCCAGTATTTATTTCTAGGTGGTGGGAGTTTGTTGTGCCCTCTTTGTGGATTGATGACCTATATCTTGAAATTCTCACTACATGTTTGGGTCCATTACCTGGGACCTATGTATCAGTACTATTGGGGATATCATTTAGGGCATAACTCCTCTGTACCACTGCCTATATCTGACAACCACTCCTATGCCATCTACCCTTGGATCGACATAAAGAGGATTGTCCATATCCTACTCAGCCCACCTGGTGAGGTTTGGCTCACCTCCCACCCTTATTGGGTCTCGGGTCACCCTCTAGTACTAGTAGTCCCTTAGGTTTGGGACTCCCTATAAGATCTCGTGTTGCTGAAGGACTTGGTCAAATCTGGAGACCTCTAGATCTCCCTTATCTAACCTTAGTCACCTAATCCTCCATATCCTAGCTAGCTTTGTCCTTTCTATTTCCCACCTAGGGTGAAGCCACCATGGCCTCTAAATTATCTTTACCTCCCGAAGCTCATCAATTACCCACCTCACTAGTGGTAGGTTCCCTGCATAGGCCCTCATGGTACTCTCCACGGACCTCAGCCACATGTATGCTACTGGATGCTTTAGGTTGGGTAGTGGTCCTTGTATTGCCTCTGATATTTGTACTATGATGTGCTTCCAACACCACACCTAGAGCAATTTTATACACACCAATCATGTATGTTGCTTATACATGATGTTGTACAACATCCTATATAGGCGGGTCAGCACATATGAGCCTCATACAAATCAATCCCTCTGATAACACATGTAAGCCACTACTCCTACCATCACCCATGGTAAGTACTGCCTAATGGTATGACACATTTGAAGCCCAACCACAACCCCGTAAAGCATTATTGTTAAAGGATTTTCCCCATAGTGATCCACTATATCATCTATTGATATGGTGCTCTCTCACATGTGGTAGGTAAACCCCATTGAGAACCATTACAGTGTGGCTACCTATCCCCGTGTTTTGTAAATTGTTGTCCGTCTGATAGGGATCAGTAAAATTTGCCACACATCCTCTAGTGTGACGGTGAGCTCTCTTATTGGTAACTAAAAAGTAGACGACTCTGGGTACCACTTGTCTACCAGGGTTGTTGGGTGGTCTAGCCCCACCTCCTCTAGTCAAGCCATATCCACTGGCCCTAGTGCATCTAGCTCTATTGCTAGAGCCCATACCCACAACTCTCGACTCTTGAGAATACCTAGCTATGTCCACAAACAAATAAAATTAAATTAGTTTCATTAAAATAAAATTAAAATATAAAAATAATAATAAAATCCGTAGTTTCAAATCAAAACACAAAGATTGATCATAATTTTGTAACTTGCACTTCGTAGTTGCTTGTTTTTCTCTTTTTCCTCCTATGTTTGGTTTTGCTTTTCCTTTTTTTTTCTAATTTTTTTTGGAGAAATCACGCCCTCCATTTTAGGAGGCATGATTCTCGAAATCACGCTCAATTTTTACCTAGGCGTGATTTCACCACACTTCATCTCGAGTGAAATCACGGTTGGGCCATTAAATCATGCCCCAATTGAGCACAAAAAATGCCATTTAAAATGGTGAAATTCCTTGAATTTGTCCTAAAACTCTGTGAAAAATAACACAAAATATGCATCAGGACGAAGGAATGTGGTATTTACCCACTCTTGTGCCCTGGCTTCTCCCCTCGCGACCATTGATGGATGAACTATTAACACCATTTCTTTTTCTCCCCAAAACACATTCTCTACCTATGGATGGTGAAATGAATTAGGGTTTTACCCTTTTTGACCCCTTTTAATCCTTGGTTGTTACCCTTGTTTTCTTCGATTTTTGTTATTTCTCTCTCTTTCTTCTTCAGCGTTAGTTCTTTCATGTTTTTATGAGATAAACCATCTTCATAAAACTCAAGGGGGAACCATGGCCTATAGAGGCATTAATGTCCCTAATACCTTATTTTGTGTGTAGAATAAGGAAGTTTCTGGAATGACACTATTTTTGCACGACCCCTTCTAAAAAATCTGGACATCCTTTTTTTTTGCTTGTTGTTTTCTTCTAGTGAGTGTGCCTACATCCTTTCTTTGATGCATTTACTTGGCCTTAAATGCATCAAAGAGGGGGTAAAATATAGACACGGAAAATTAACCCACTTTTAGTGGGTAATCTTCCTTAGAGCCCCTAAGAGGTCTCTAACCCTTGCCTTAGGAAAGGGTAAGCTTCTTCTCCCCCTACCTTACCTTTCTTTAGCCTTTTAGTAAAATCACACCTGGTTATTATGGGGCACGAATTTGCATAAGCGATATCACACCCCATCGACACGGGGTATGATTTCACTATTTTAGGGTTTTAATTTATTAAAACCTAGGTTTAACCTTTTTAGTGTGCTTGGTTTCGGCTTGTGTTTCTTTTCTCACTTATTTTACCTCAATTTTCATCTATAAAAGGAATGGTTAATCCCAATCCTAATGAGACATGCACTCAATATTAGAAATAATTAAGCTTGAAATTCTTATGATTAATTGGTGCTTGCATTCTTACTGCTTCTTGTTTTCTTCTACAAGCTAACCCCAAAGTACAAATTTTGAATTTTATCTTCTATTGCATTGATTTGGATTGTTGTGTGGTTTGGTGGATTCATTTTGTAGTTCAGAGGAAAAAAGAGTGTCCATTTGGATACATGTATCTCTTCAGCCTGCTTCTACATCATCCATCAGGTTGTGCATACTTTATTTCCAGTATTTATTTATCCTCTGCATTTATCTTTTATTTTTCATGTCTCTGAAGTGAAATCATATGTATAATTATCACTCATAAAAGCAATATCGTGCCCTTTCTATTGAAGCGTGACTTCTCCTATAGCGTTATCACGCTCGTCATCTATGATGCATGATTTTTCCCAGGACTAAACTAGGGGTATTTGTCAAATTCTGATTGCATGAGTGTTTTCTAAATTGCATTTAGGGTGTGGTAGCATAATCTATTTTCTATTTCTCTGCTATTGCATTGTTGTTTTATGATTAATTCTCCAAAGGTCAAATTTTACTTTTGTTTTCAAAGGTCATCTAAAAGGATATAGGGGGTTTTACTGCTACACCTCCAAGCATTGTTGTACAGTGGCCTAAGCGTGCCCCCTAATGCTAATCCTATTTTCAAGTGTTTCATAAGTTGTCTTGCATAAACAAGCATATTTGATATCATTGGACAAGAGGCAGAAAAAGCTAAGTCAACCATCAGATAAGCTAAGTGTTCCAATCAGTATTTAGATTGTTTTTTGAGTGCTTTATATTTTTGCTGCACACCCTAGATCTAATTTTATAGAAATATATTTAATCAATTTCTACGCATCTAAAAGTGAAAAGCATATAGTGTTCATCTAGAATTAATATTGTACATTTATCTTATGTCCTTAATTTAAAGGTTTTTTTGGATAGAACCCTAGGCTAGCAAGAATTCAAAGAAAGAATCATATTAAGCTAGCTCTTGTATTCTTGCATTCTAATTTTTGCATTTTCGTTTACCTTTCATAACATAGATCTAGAAAGACCAAACTTAGGTGATTGCTTGAAACTGAATACATCAAACTATCCTAAAATTCCAGAGGACTTGGAGCAAGTCTTAGAACCATACATGGTGAACCCTTCACCCTAGAATCGAGTGTAGAGAATAACATAGCCCCCACGGTTCACCCCATAAGGCTTTCTACCTTTCGTGGATCCATCCTTTTTTGGGAATTGTACACGGTAGGGCAATTTTCCCCTCTATAATACCATTCTCATATTTTATGTTACATGATGTTATGTATGTTTTAATATTGACAACTAATCTCATTTTAGTGACTAAACTAGTTGAAAGTAGAAGATTGATTGATTTTGAACATATAAATGGAGTTAATAAATATTTCATCATGAGTCAAAATAAAATAGAAACTACAATATTAATTAAAAATGGAATATATTCTTTAGACTCAATTTATTTCTCTCAAGATCTTATCTTTTTTTTAATAAAGGGGTAAAAATTTATTGATAAGAAGAAAATATTACAAAGTACAACGAAGCCCCCAACCAGAACTCAAATAAACAACATAACATGTTAAAACCACTAGACAGGGTTGAAACTCGAAGAAGAAAACAAGAACAATCCACACTAAGTATGGACATCCTTGTGGATCAACTCCTAGAGGCACTGAGAGTCCCCAGCCGGAAGACTCTCCCAGTTATCCATAATATAAGGACCCAAAAGCTGAGAAGCCATTTTGTCCAAATAATCAACAACCCCATTCCATTCCCTTGGTATGTGTACAAATGAGATAAATTTGAACTCTTCACTAATTTTGAGGATATGAATGGCCATAGAGGCAAACTGCAAATTAACATACTTCAACCTTTTATTGTTTAAAATATTAACCAAAATTTGAGAGTCAAACTTGTAGATGCTTCTAAGGTATCCAAGATAAAACCCCCTCTATAAGGCCTCAAGAATCGCAAGAGCTTCCATAAAATTATTGGAGTGAACACCTTTATAAATGGAAAATAAAAATTTGACCACACTAGCAAAGTCTCTCCCAACACCACCAATTCTAGCATGTCTAGGATTACCCCTAGATGACCCATCAATATTAATTTTTAAAACTCCTCTAGGGGGTAGCCTCCACCTACCATCTCTCCAAACTTTCTTGCTGATCTGGGGAACCTTGCTAGGGTGAGAAGAGTTTACACCAACCCTAAAGATACCAAGGGCCTATCATACCTTCTCCTCCATAGATTCCAAAAGAGGATCCACATCACATTTGATATGGATAGTTTCCTTAACCATACACAAGATCCTTTGCCATATCTGCTAAATAGTCAAATGTCTACCCTGAAATATGTGATGGTTCTGTTCAAGACAAATCTACGAGATGATGCAAGAAGGGATCAAATTCTAAACCACCTAGAGGAAGGGGGCATTGTTTGGAGGTCTTCCTAGACTTCTCTAAAACTCCACTAGGAAGAGCACATGAAAATAAGGATGGTTCCATACACTCCACAAACGGTACCAAATGTCTCTGGAAAGGGAGAATTGGAAAAATATATGAGAAGAGTCATCATTATTAACAAAAATGACACATAAATAAGGAACCTAAAATCCCCTCTTCCTCATGTTATCCCAAGTGAGACATTTATTATGAACTACTAGCTAGAGAAAGAAGCTAAATTTAGGCTAAGCAAATTTGTTCCACACATTTTTCCACCATGTGATAAGGAGGCTCCCAAACTTTTGCCTATCATGAACCTGATAACCATATGCTTCCCTTCGGATCAAGGTTCCAAGTAAATATATATTTACCCCTCAATGAAGAGGAGAATATCCCTATAATAATAAGAGCAATCACATCTCTATGCTCAACCAATCCTCCTTGGGGTGATTCCTGCTCATCTTTCCACTCGTACATCTCCAAATTACCAAAATTCTAGATTATTTTAAAGTCCTCCACACGAGACCATCCTATTTCCAAGAAATAAATTCTTAGGGAACGTAACCTAGGATATTGAGTCAATATAGGAGGGTGACCATCCCAAGAATCCTCCTCGAAAAGAGCATTTGATCCCTGATTATAAATCTAGAACAAACCTTGCTTAATTAAACTAGCCCCTCTTTTCAAAGTGTCCTAGATAAATGAAAATTTCCCAACCAAGCTGAATCTAGGGATATCAACCTCATAAATACCTCTCAAGTACTTACAAGATAAGATTTTATCCCAAATATGATCTTGAGAAGTACACCATCTCCAGTAGAGTTTTGCACCTTCTCCAGGATATCAAGTTGAATCTTGAGAAGTACACCATCTCCATAAAGAGCCACCTTTACCAACCCAAGGCCTTCCTCTTGAATTGGCCTATAAATAGAATCCCACCTAACCAAACTCTATTTATATTGAGAATGTTTTCCAGACCACAAAAACTATCCTGATAAAGCATCCATGTCCTTGATAAAACGAGATGGAGTTATTTACACAAAACACCTATAAATAGGTAAGCTTGAACAAAATATTTTCAAAGCAACACTCTACCCAAAAAGGAGAGTCATTTTATGGTCCAATGATTCACCTTCCTTCTAAACTTATCAAGCATAGACTGTCAAGAAGATCTACGTAGAGAATCTAGTTAGAGGATGAGAAGAAATCAGAATACCAAGATAAATGAAAGGGGGAGTCCCAACCTAGAATCTTAGAATTTGAGCAATCCTAGATTGAATAAGAGGAGGGGTATTCAAAAAGAAAATAGAATACTTTTCCTAATTAATCAACTACCCAGAAGCACCAAGATATATATCAAGAGACTGTCTAATATTTCCAACTTCTATGGTAGTGGTAACTCCCAAAAAAGTTGTATCATCAACAAATTGGAGGGAAAGAGGCAGTGAACTGCTATACCACTTCCAACCCTAAATAAGACCATGCCTAACCAAAGAATTGATAATTCTTCCCAACCCTTCTACCATAATGATTAAAAAATAAGGATATAGAGGATCTCCTTGCCTCAATCTCCTCGAGGCATCAAATAGCTCTGACGGTTCATTATTAACAAGAATAGAGAATGAGAAAGAAGAAACACAACTCATACCCATCTAATCCATTCCTCAATAAAGATAAAAGCAAAAATAACTTTTTGAAGAAAGGACCATTTGATCCGATCATAGGCTTTGGCCATGTCCAACTTAATGAACATATATTTCTCCTTAGAAGTTTCTATTGAGTGAATATCTTTCGTACCAATAACAACTCCATCCAAGATTTTTTTGCCAGCAACAAACCCACCTTGCTCCTCAGAGATTATTTTTCTCAACCATATCTTCATCCTCTCAACAATAATTTTTGTAATGATATTATACACAACATTGTAGAGAGCAATAGGCCTACGCATATCTAGAGAATTTGCTCCTCTTTTTTGGGAATAAGCACCAAAAATGTAGCATTTAGGGCCCTTAGCATCTATTTGTTATTGTGGGACTCATGGAACACCTCCAAAAGATCAAATTTTATTAACTTCAAAAACTCCTGATAAAACTCAATCGAAAATCCATCCAAGCCCAAGGATTTCCATTTTTCATCTTGAATACAATATTTTCCAACTTCTCAAGGGAAATTGGTCCCATAAAATGCTCATTCATCTCTCTAGAAATAATCGAGGAAATACAGTTTTGAATAAGCTTTTCATCCTCATCATCTAATAGGGAGTCCTCTTTGAAGAGAGAGTAAAAATACCTCCCAGTATCTTCTAAAATATCCCTGAAATAAGAGAGAAGGACACCTTAAGAATTCACAAGAAAGAAAATCAGGTTACCATTATGGCGAGCCTTAACTGAGTTAAAAAATAATATTGTATTCCTATTCACTTCATGAATCCAATACACTCAAGATTTTTATTTCTAAAACATTTCTTCCCTCAACTCCCATTTAGCAAGTTCTTTTGTAGCCTTCGATTCCTCAAAGAGAAGCTCCTTCGTGGTTCCATGATCTCTAATATTCCTTGAAGCTTCTTCCACCTTCTTAAGAGCCACCAACTTAGCCAAGGAAAGGTTCCCAAAATTTAGATTATGCCACCTCTTTAATTTATGCTTAAAATATTTTAGTCACTTCATAAAGGAATACAAAGCGGTGCCATGAGAATGTTTGTCATTGGTCCACCAGCCTCGCATGAAATCATAAATCTTAGAATCTCAAAGCCACATAAGTTGAAACTTAAAGAAATAATTATTCTTTATCCCAAAATAAAGAGCAAAGATTTTGATAGGGCAATTATCAGATCCCTACCCTCCAGAATCACAGAACTAGAGCTTTTGTTATTGCCAATCCAAAAACTAGAGATCTAAAACCTATCCAGTCTCTTTGATATGGACTCTTTCCCACATATTCTATTGTTCCATGTAAAGATCTCATTATCTGGCTTGATGTTGACCAAGTCCATGGCCCTGATATGAGCACTAAAGATAGAATAAAAATGCTTGAGATGATCAACTCCACTACGCTTCTCCTCTATACAAGTGATATAATTGAAATCTCCAACCAAAATCCATGGGTATAGGGGAGCCATACTTCTCACAAATCCAATGTGCTCCCAAAATTTTACTTTACCATTGTAATCAACATGAGAATACACATTTTTAAGTAGGATGGTTTTACCAGATTCATTTTCATACCCAACCATTGAAATAGAACATCTGCTAGAAATCCAAGTAAGAGGAGAGATCTTAACTAGATCCCATAAACAAGCAATGCCACCAACATATCCACATGCACCAATACACTGACATTGACCCCTTCTCCACAAATTGGGAGCAATATTGAACATACTATCAGTAGCCAATTTATTCTTATAAATTAACACCACATCCAAATAATGTACATAAATAAAATCACAAATAACTTTTTGTCTAGAGATGTTGTTCAACCCCCTTACATTCCATGAGAGGATAATCATTTCTGGGGTTAGAAAAATGGGAGTCCAATTTTCTCACCAAGCTTGACTCCACCAAAGTCTCCCCCATTAACTTAATTTTATCCTATCATTTCTTTCAACCCACATTCATATTCTTATTCGAAGCACCTTTTTTAATTATTTTCTGTTGCAATCCTAGCACTGTAGGTGTTTTATAGTCCAAGGATGATTGCATCAGTACTTGAGTAGGAGAGAGCACAACTATATATGTGCCACTTTCCAAAATAGTTTTCCTTCCAGGGCTAGAGCCCACCATATCACTTGTACTCAAAATCAAAGCCATATGTTCTTCATTTAAACCTGCTAGATCTAGTTCCTTAGATTCCACCTCAATAAGAGACATTTAATTTAGCCCTATTATATCTGCATAAAATAGCAACATTTAAGGTAACTCCATGCACTGATCAAGATCATCTAGTATCTCAAAATGATTGAGCAAAGCATCTGGTTGGCTATCCTTAATGGCTCTTTTTACCCTTCTTCCTCTATTTCAGGGTTTTATAAGAATAAAGCCTTCATTATCCCAATCCCCTTCCTCTATAGAGAGGGCCCAATATTTGAAGCCACGATAGGAAAAACATAGAACATTTTCTTTTCAAGTGACCATATTCATGATAGATCTGATAATGAAACATAAAAGCTTCATAGTCAAGTTGTTAAACCCATATAGACGATCCAAACTATATTTCAACATAATTTTGAATAGGATTTTTTAGATCAATTTCAACGTAGATACGAGGAAAAAAATTACCATTTTATTCAAAGTCTGTTGTGATGGTCCAACTAGATTTCCCAGAAGAAGGAAAATCATATGCAAGATGTCATTTTACTAGAATTTCAATGGGAACCACGAGAGACAAACCCACACTGGAACCCACGACGGTCGCTCCTCTGATGGGTTTAAACCCACATGCCAAGTTTTAAAAAAGAGTCTAGCTTGGTTACAGAAATATGGAACCCCTTTAAATGCTTTGTTATGATCCTCAAGATAAGATAAAATCACCATAAATTAGTTTTTTGCACTTAGCATCACCTCCATGTCATCATTAGGGTTCCAAGTCTTCCTAACCCAAGCCTCCACAAAGGGAATAGAAATTCATATGCCCATAAATTTACCAATAAGTGCATGTTTGGTTAAATACTCCACATATTCCACCATCGAGTCTAGTTGAACCACTAGAATTGGCCTGGCTTCACATCATTCCAAACATCCATTGTTCTTTAAAAAATGATTCCCAACATGCATTGGGAAATCATCTTCCTTCCAATAATTTTTAGATGAAAAATATCATTAGTATGCACACTATGTAACGGACTTAATGTCTGTTAAGATCCTGCTATAAAATAAACTCAAATAACACACTCTCACACAATTGCTTGGAAATAACTCACATAAACATCACATTAATATAACAGAAATTTGCATAAAGAACAATCTCACAATAGGACTGAATCGCAGGCCTCTTCGAGGGGGCAACCTCCTTCAATACTTCATTAATTTTGCAAAAGATGGTTACATTGGTGCCTTTTCGGGTATTTAAGGAGTTTCCTTCCAAGGTTGGCTTACATGCAAAATGCCACCTGGATTACATGCATAATGCCACCTGAATTACATGCATAGTGCCACTTTGAATTACATGCACAATGCCACTCGAATTACATGCATAATGCCACACGAATTACATGCATAATGCCACACGAATTACATGCACAATGCCACCTATCTACCATGTGTTACATAAAAATGGTGCCATTTGTCATAGGCACTACCTAAGCTAAAACTTAGAACATTACAAAATATTAATCATGGGTACTACCCACGTTCACTAGGAATTATTACATCAAGGAAGTTATTACATTAAGGGTTAGGATGAGATCCTAACATGCCCTTCTCCTTGAAGAAGCTTTGTCCTCAAAGCTAAAAATGAGGAAACTGTTGCTGGAGTTGGAGGGACTCCCATGTAGCATCCTCAGGTTGAAGTCCACGCCACTGAACCAGGACCTCTGTGATGGTACAGTTGCGAGTTCGACGATACGACAGCTGCTTTGGTGCAAGTAAGATGGAGCCTTCTTCATCCAATTCGAGAAGTGTTGATGGAACCTGTACCTTGGAGCTGCCCGAAATGTTGGAGGGAGGCGTGAGTGGAGGGTGCCCATAAACTACCTCTGGTGGCGGTATGATAGGAAGTGTTGTACCACCATTCGGCCAAAGAAAGCCATTTTGCCCAATGAGTAGGATGATCGGAGGCAAGCAGCGAAGGTAGGTTTCCAAGCAGTTATTAACAACCTCTGTTTGACCATCCGTTTACGGATGGTAGGCTAAACTCATTGTGAGCTGAGTCCCCTACAACTTAAACAACTCTTGCCAAAAATTGCTAGTAAGGCTGGGATCATGATCAGATACAATGGAGGTTGGCATGCCATGAAGGCGAAATATGGAGTCAAGAAAAATTTGGGCAATAGTGAATGCTGTGTAAGGATGGGTTAGGGCACAAAAGTGAGCATACTTTGAAAGGCGGTCCACTACCACAAAAATAATAGACTTGTCTCCAGATTTAGGTAGCCCTTCTATGAAATCCATAGAGATGGCAGTCCACACCTGATCTAGTATCGGCAAGGGTGGAAGAGTGCCCGAAGAGTGCACTGTTTCTCTTTTCATCCTTTGACCTGTGTCGCAGTCTGCCACAAAAGAGTGAATGTCCTGTTTCCTACCTTTCCAAAATAAGGTGCGCTTGAGTCGCTCATAAGGTGGTCTGATATTGGGAGGTGTACTATCCGGAAATAATGGAATGGCATGGTCGTGAGAGCGATGCAGTGGTAGTGTGATGGGTTCTAAAAATATGGCCTCATGTTTGTGGAGAATCTGTTGCATGTCTTGTGGGATTTCACCCATTGGAGATGTGGATGGCTGGATGGAGAATAGTTGTGCAATGACCCCACGTGATGATTTCTTTAGCAATTTCTCCATGTCGTTTGAACTGATAATTTGAGGTGTTCTTGTCGGGGAGCCCTTGATGATGTGTGTTTGTCCGTTCTGGGAGAACTGCATCCAAAGTTTAGCAAAGTTCCAACTGATAGTGCCCAACATACTCAACCATTGGCATCCCAAAACAATATCACATCCACCCAAATGGAGGGCAAACATGTCCTCGCTTGAGTTCATAGTCCCCTATCTTGATTTTAACATTGTGACACTTTCCTTTACAAGATAAGGTTCCCCCATTGGCTACCATGACCTCAAAGGAATTACAATTGTGGATATAGCAATTTTCCCGTTGAGCAACTCTAGGGTCAATGAAGTTGTGCGTGCTTCCCGAATCCAAAAGGATGGAAAGACGTTGGCCCTTGAAACATCCTGTAACCTTCATGGTTTGAGGAGTAGTAATGCTTGCAAGGGCATGGATTGTAATTGATGTCTCAAGTTCCTGTTTCCCTTCTTCTTGTGGAGGAGGTGTTTCTGGAGGGTCCTCATCCTCATCACTCTCGTCAGCGGTATCAGGTTCTCCAACATCTATCAAGAACAATTTTTTGTGTGCACACTTATGCCCCTTGAAAAACTTTTCATCACAATTGTAGCATAATCCTTGGGCACGACGTGCATCCATCTCTTCGGTGGTGAGGCGCTTGGGTGTTGCAGGTTTATTATCATCTGGGTGTTGGGCTCTAGGGGGAAATGAAGGTCTATTTTGAGGAAACTTTGATGGGTGTCTTTGGGCAGAGAGTTTAGATTCGGCCAAACGGGCCAAACTGATAGCTTCAATCATAGTTTGTGGTTTCAACATTTTGACTTCTGCTTGGATTTTCGTCTTCAACCCACTGATATAACAACTCTGGAAGAACCCTTCACTCAATCCTCTTGTCCGATTGGCCAATTTTTCAAATTGAGCTTGGTACTCTCGGACTGACCCTGTTTGTTGTAGTTTGGTTAAGGCTCCTGTAAAGTCCTCAAACTCACTAGGACCAAATCGAGTGAGTAGTTGGGATTCAAAATCCTCCCAAGAGAGATTTGGGTAGGCAAGACGCAACCATTGAAACCAGTGTAGAGCCTCAGATTCCAAGTTAAAGGAAGCCATCTAGACTCGATGAAATATGGGTACATTATGAAGTCGAAAGAATTGGTCAACCCGACATAGCCACCCATCAACATCCTTCCCACTAAATTTGGGAAAGTCCAATTTGGGCATTCTAAAGGGTGGATCATGGTCATGATTCCTTGTAGAACTCTCGACTTGGTATTCTGATTTGGGTGGTTCTCTTCTCAGTTTGTTGTCTACTTTTGTCAGTGCTTCTTCTAGGCGGTTGTTAGTGGCCTCATGCTCTAGGCGAAGACCTTGGACTTCTTCCCTTATGGAGTGAAAAGTGGAGTGCAAGTTCTTAATGGCTTTTGTTAGGGACTCCAAGTGTTTTAGTTCTTTCTGGTGTCCACGGGTACCCTGGGCCATTTTTTTGACCTTTTGTGACCAGTTACTAAAAATAGAATTGAATTTTTAGGACTTACTATTTTTAGTAAGTGCCCAAAAAAGTGCTTGGGTGCTATATATCAAAATTATCAGTAGAAGGAGGTGGTCACAATGAGCTATATATCTCAACACTACTTTTTGGCACCCCAGACTTTTTTTTTTATCTCCTGTTTTGCTGAGTCTAACGGTGTTTACAGATTCTGATTCTGAGCTACTGAGCAAAAGTTGGCTACTGGAGCACTATCTATAACTGGCCGTGTTTCACACTCAATATTATTTGTATTTTGCAGGTGACTGATATGACAGTTCTGTTCGACCCTGAAGACTGTGAATTCCGCCTCGACCGTGTCGACCTCTCCGACTTGATCGACTCGATCGTGGATCGCCACTCGTAAATTTTACTGTTATTCTCCAGACTTTCAACTTAAGTGTCACCCTCATGGCTTATCTCGAATGCATGTCCCTTCTATTATTTTTTTAGTAGAGGACTCCTTTCTCATATGCTAACTTTTGAAATGCAGGTTTACGAACATGGATGTTTGGATTTTTATTTTTATTTTTACGTTTTTTACAGGTCAAAGTTTTAACAGAACCAGGGAATGCTAAGTATAGGAGTATGTACCACCCATAGGCCCTCTAATATACCGATAGTGATGAACAATAGTGCTCGGACCAATATTTCAGGCCACTACTCAAGGAGGATTCCACACATACCCTTGAGCACACTACCTGCCTCTCTGACAATACGGGAGAGTAATCGTCCAGCATGTTGTGTCCCATAGACTATGAGTAATACAAGGCCGAAGAGCTTCCTAATGGCTAAAATTTTGTTTAATCCTAGATGGTCTCCTGATATACTCAAAGATACGTGGGAGCTCAAGTCCATGCGCAAGTTCTGTCTGAGGCCTGGGTATTGGAGCCTGATCGCCCCTCACTTCACTAGACGCTTTATGGGCTATCTAGCTTAGCCAATAATGACAGATCCTTCGCGATATTTTAAAACCCCCGGTACAGGGTTTCTACCTACTCAACTAACAATATATTTTTTTGTTTTTGGTCTGGAAAAAAAACACTGTATTTTTTTTGGATTTTTTTAATAAGGAAAAACAGAATGGAAAAAACACACGAAATTTATACCTAACAGGCGGATTGGATGGCAAGAATCGTTGCAGTTGCAGCAGAACTTGGCCCTGGAAAGCGCTCTGATACCACTTGTTAAGATCCTGCTATAAAATAAACTCAAATAACACACTCTCACACAATTGCTTGGAAATAACTCACATAAACATCACATTAATATAACAGAAATTTGCATAAAGAACAATCTCACAATAGGACTGAATCGCAGGCCTCTTCGAGGGGGCAACCTCCTTCAATACTTCATTAATTTTGCAAAAGATGGTTACATTGGTGCCTTTTCGGGTATTTAAGGAGTTTCCTTCCAAGGTTGGCTTACATGCAAAATGCCACCTGGATTACATGCATAATGCCACCCGAATTACATGCATAGTGCCACTTTGAATTACATGCACAATGCCACTCGAATTACATGCATAATGCCACACGAATTACATACATAATGCCACAAAAATTACATGTACAATGCCACCTATCTACCATGTGTCACATAAAAAGGGTGCCATTTGTCATAGGCACTACCTAAGCTAAAACTTAGAACATTACAAAATATTAATCATGGGTACTACCCACGTTCACTAGGAATTATTACATCAAGGAAGTTATTACATTAAGGGTTAGGATGGGATCCTAACAACGTCATCACATCATTCCTCCAGTCCAAAATTTTTCTCATTAAATCTAACCTCTATTCTTATGATCCTAGATCTTTGCATTGTTAGTAATGCATCTTCATATTTTTCCTCTCAAGATCTTATCTTAGTCCAAAATAACAGTGTTGAATATTTTGAAAGACAAAATATAGGAATGGTAATCAAAAATATTTCTACCATCAAAGATATTGGGTAAATTCAAGATGATAAAAAGGATGAGATAACAACAACATGTTGCATGATAGAGTCATCTACGGATTGAATAAGTGAATACAAAGACCTTGATTGAAGACTAAAGTCTTCAATAACCAAATACTGTAATACAAGGGGGTGTTGGAGAATATTACATTATTTGCTCCATGATAATGTACCACCTTGGTATATTATTTTAATTAGTAGATTAGGGTTGTCTTAAATTAGTGACTGAGTAAATATTTTATGTCAATAATGTGTAGGAAATGCACAACTATCATGTAAATATGTGTGCAAGCGTTATGAGTGTAAATGTGCACGTCTAATATGTAATTGTTCACATGTGCACTTAGAATAGGAAAGTGAAGAGTTGTAAAGGAGATTAAAGGTCAAGAATGAAACATGTGAATAGACACATACAATTATATATTTGTGACAAAGCATTGTAATTATAATAAAAATGCAAAGCTTTATGCTTGCATTAGTAGACCTTTATTCAATAGTATTTTCAAAATTTTTCATTTCCAATATTGTGATTATGTTTATATGATTATTATGTGAGTATTATTTTATATGAATTATTATTTGATTAATTATATTGCAACTTAATTATATTAGATCCTATGATTATTTTCATGTGGAGATTTATATTAAGTATTAAATATTAAAAAGCTAATGTTTGATTTAAGAAATACCTTTATTTTATTAAAGGTAAGCTATAGTAGAAACGGATTCCATTCCCTGGAGAATAAGCGAACCATTTTGTGTTAATCCATATAAGTTCTTCCATCTATTGGATTTTTTTTGTCATCCAACAATCATAGAGGGTCAGGGGAAAAACCACATTGCACTCTTTTAGATTTTTTTAAAACTTATATTAGTGAATCTAAAATTTAAGAATGCTTTACTTTTTGGTTCAACCAACTATCCTTGCTCATAGTGACCTATAGTTGGAAATTAGATTAAGGAATATAGTTTTAATAGATGTCTCCTAAGATTTATAACCTGGAGTTTTGTACTTCAAATTACAACAATGCTAATTATCTTTTCCTTCCATACATCCAAAACCAATGCAAGTATCTTAGATTATTTTTAAGTAAGTAAAAGGAATGCTAGGAAGACTTTTTGAAAAGTCTCAAGAAAATAATTTTTATATTATGTTTCAAGTTTGAAAGGGTAGCATATTTTTTTTTTATGCTGAAGAGCATTAATGTAGTGAATCTTAAGAATTATTTTTAATTTTTAAACTATTTTTTATTATATATATTTTTATAATTGAAATGTGTATAAATGGAAATATTTACGAATGAGTTATATAGTATAATTATTTATAAGTCAATGCAATAAGATTAAAACAATGGATGATTTTATTTCAGAAGGAATTTCTCGTAAATTTTGTGTACCTTAATTCTAATAGATGTTTGCAACATTAGTAGGCAAATTAATAAATTTATATTTGTATGAAATTATTGTTTTAAGATATAATATTCAAGCAATGTTTTCTTCAAAAAATTTGGTATATGGTTTAGTGGAAGTATGAGCTTTGGATGAACCATAACCGAGTAAGAGAAGTATGGGATTCTCTTATATATAGAAAGTTTGAAAGAATATTTTAATGACCTTGCATTATCGAATTATTTATTGATTGATGCAAGTTAGACATGCATTCTCATTTAAAAAAAGAGAAGTTGTCATGGTCCCTATATTATCATTGAAATAAAATGGAGAAAAGATCTATCAAATAGAAGACTTTGAAAAGAAGATGAAACTTGGTTTCAATCATGTAATAATGTATGGAAATGTAATATTTGCATTTAAGGATGAGAAAAAATTAGAAGGAGTTATTCTATGTAATTATTTTATTGAATAAATGGATATTCTTGTAAACATTTTTTATGTATTGTTAGAAATTTTATTAATAATGTTCATAATGATGAAAGATAAATTATTGTTTTTCTTAAGTTTCTTTGGAAATGAATTGTGATAGATTAATGATGATTGTTAAATATTATGGAATTTTAGTAAAAAGTAATTAATGAGGTTTAGTTATGATTTTATAGATGTTTATTTTGTCCTTTCATATAAATAGAGGAAACACCTAATTCTAGGGTTATGACTAAAAATAAATACTTTAATTCCTTAGTTTTTATCAATATGTTAGGTTGATATTGAATGTTAGAATGATATAATATAACACTATATTTTCTTTTGGTGAGTTAGTCATAAATGTTGTTTAGGACCCTTGTGCTAGGAGGGGGTTTTATGGGCATGTTTAGCACCATATTAGTAATCCCTAGAGTTGAGATGTACCCAATCCTAGTTGAGTTACATGTAGACAATTCAACTAGATAATTGTGAATGATATACCCTAGAAGTGAGGCTTGGGTGGTCCTAGTGATGAGGCTTGGACAAGTCCTAGTGGTGAGGCTTGGACAAGTCCTAGTGGTGAGGCTTGGACAAGTCCTAGTGGTGAGGCTGAGACAATTCCTAGAGGTGAGGATTAGGAAATATTAATGATGGATTGGTATGATATAATCCACCAAATCATTCACAAGTAGTATATTGGTGGTACCTTGTAGGTAGGCAAGTGTGACCATGATCATTATAAGGTGAGTGGTAATGGTCTTAGTTAGTTTCATGGATATATGGAACTAACTAATACCTAAGTCATCATGCCATAATAATCCTAGATGGATGGAGGTATATAGAGTTAGGTAATAGGCATCACCTTTAAGTGATATGGGTATTAAGTGATACACTGTGGTTAAGTTGTATCATATAGGTTAGTGTATAGGAAATTAGGGGACTACTTATAGCATAGTTTCTAATGGTGAGATTAGAAAATTGAACCCCAAGAAATTATGGTAAATTGGCCACTCTTGTCCACTTGAGTGTCATATTTAGTGATAATGAACTCAAGATGATTATGCATTAATGTTTATGAAAAATATTGGATCTTCTTTGTGAGTTAATAATTATGTAAAAATAAATATTTCTCTCCCTTGGTTCAAGGTTGTGGGTAATTATAATTGGTATCAGAGCTTAGGCCTAGGTCATAGGACTCATTTCTTCCTTAAAAAGAACCAGATTGAACTTGACTTGATGTTCTAATGTTAATAAGGCTAAAAATTTTCTAGGGACCTTAAATTGATTCAGGACAAGTGGGTAATACATGCCATCTTGACCAATCAAACTAAGGACTAAAAATACTATAAATTATAGCTTCTTATTGAGGATCATAAATTATTTTAAATCATTTTTGTGGCTAGGAAATGACATCTATTTTGAGAGGAGGATATTCCAAGAAGTTGGTGTCAACTATGCAGGAAGAAGTTGTAGCTTATCCCTAGAAGAAATATAGATTTTAAAGGGACTCCAACAAGAGTATGACAAACCTTACATCAATAGTTAAGTTTCTACAATATAATATGGAGCAACAAAAAAAAAATTTGGAAACACTTGCTAACTAGGAATTCAATAACAAAATTTTTGAGGGTAGACAGGAAGAAAATATTGCTAGATTCCAAGAGGGTGAAGCTTGGATTGAGTCTGAACTTGCCAAGGACTTAAAGAATGCTAGGGTACCTATATTTAATGTAAAATAAGAGGGTTGTGCAATGAAATTCTTGTTGAATGAATTGGAGATCTAATTTTCCATGAAGAACTACTCACCTTAATCATAAACTATTTGAACCATTATTCATATACAAGATACTACTTTGGAATGGTGGAATACATTCAAGGTGGGTAGAGGAATCCAAGAAATGTATTTAAAATGAAATGAATTTGTAAGGGCATTTAAGAAAATATTCCTAACTAATCAATTCTACATAGAGAAATTTGAGGAATTTTCTACACTCCAACAAGGCACCTTGACTATGGAAGCTTATTATCAAAAATTCATAAAACTTTTGAAATATTTTTTTGAATATGATACTAAGGAATATTTGAAGGCATAAAAGTTCATCTTGGAAGTAGATCCTAAATTCCAAATAGTAACCAACTTCATTAATTCCAAAACTCTATAGAAGGCTTATGATTTGGATCACGAGGAGGAGATAAATCAACACACTAGAAAGACCTTCATAAATTATGAAAATTTAAAAAATAAGAGAAACAAGATCTCAAAAAAATTAAAAGTGTTGGGTTTTGCAATATGGACCATTGAAAAAATAATAAAAGCAAAGGAAACCCAATAGAGGGACCAAATTTTGGGAACAAGAACAATGCAAAAAAGGATAATAACAAGAACTTTCATAGAAAAGATAATTTTAAAATCCATCCTCAAAAATAAATGGCCCAATTCAAAATGAGGATACAAGGAACAAAATATAAGAGAAGTATCATGAACCCAAAATAGGTTGGTGTATTTTTAGAGGTCCTCATTATGCAAACAAGTTTCCCCAATGGGTAGATCAGATTGGTAGAGTAGAATACCAACCACATTGAATTTATGCAGCAATATAAAGTTAGAACATGGATGGCCAAACAAATCCTATGTTATTAAATGGTAAATTGTTCAATAGAAATGTAAATATTTTAATTGATTATGGAGCCACATATAATTTATTTATGCTAGTATTATTGGGGATATGATATAAAAACCTATATTTTTATCACAAGGGTGGAAATTTGAATATGGGTTTGGGAAAACCTATTGAGTGAATCAATGCTTATCCAATTTCAAGATCTCCTTACCCAATGGATCATATGTTTGGCACTTATATGTAACACCGCTACATGCCTTTGATATGATTTTAGGTATGTATTGGGTGTAATACCATGGTGCCCTAATTAATTTCTAAGAGAGATGGATGGATTATACTAATAATGATAACCACAATTAACGGTTCAAAAAATAGTGGTATTGAAATGAGACCCACCGATATTACATGATCACTACATAGTGGTATTACAACAAAGCGTGCATATTATCCAAATATCACTTGGTAATATTTGAATCATGGTCTCCTCCTTAAACATTGAGGAATATAACTAGTTGAGATAATACCACTTGATTCAAACACTGCCATAGTTGCTACTCTTTTTTTTTAATTCTTTAAGTTTGCTCTATTCCTTTGAATAAATGAATAATTTTACACTCCAAACTAGTAAATATTAGTGGATTGTGGCTAATTTTATATACTTCCAACAACTAATAATGGCTATCCTAACAAAAGAAATTTTGCACAAAAATTAACAATTGTTAATGGATTATAGACTATGTAATTCAAAAAACTAATAACAATCTACTTTGTGGACTATTTTATTTTGTGAACATGACCAAATTATTTAATCCTCTCTCTATTTTGTTAACTACCACTTCTATATTGCTACTAAAATATAGATTTTTTTTTTACAAATTGCCACTACCAAAACTGCTCACAAGTCCCCACCGAAACCTATCCAAAAATAGCTCACAAGTCCCCACTACAACCTGTCCAAAAACTGCTCACAAGTCCCCACTGGAACCTGTACAAAAATCAGCAAGCTCACCAAGAAAAACTTTCTTAGTAGGAAACCACAAAGTGAATTGTTAGAGACCCAATGTGATTTTTCAAACTCATAGAAGCATAAAGAGAATTGTTAGAGACTCAATATGTTCTATACTCAAATCCCAATCTCAAAACTCAACTCAAATCAACTCAGGTCAATCTCAATCTCAAATCTTAAAACTCAACTCAATATCTGAAATGGATAGGATAGAATGTTTTCTTTCAAGAACATGAAACCCCAACAATTGCCAACTATGCAAAGAATCACATAACAATGATACTCATGTTCTTTTCACCATCAGTTAGGGTTTCAACAACAATGCTCATCAAACAAGGTTTAGTCAACCAACACCATTCAACTCAACATCAAGCTTGAAGCATTCAACCAATCATCACAAGAAAAGGAAACAAGTAGAAATCCTTTTCCCTCCAAATATATTTGAAAAAAATAGCCACCAACACAATATCACCAAATGCAAATAATAATTTGCTCAAATCAACTCAATGGAGTAAGCCCAATATCATGAATCAAGTAAAGCAATAACTTGATCAAAAAACCTCTACGGAAGCAACTCAACCATCAAACTCAAAACAGCCAACCAAGGGTTCCACCAACTCAATGCAAGTAGCTAGACTCACAAATATAAACCCTAGTGCACAAAGCTTCCACTATCTCAAACCAAAAATTATGCATTCACCAAAACTCTCCTTAAGGATAACAATGCAAAGTAGTCTTCAACAAACCAGAAAATAGGATTTACACCCAACCAAAGGAAACCTAGTTGAAAACCTTTTCACTCCAACCTTATTTCAGAAACACATACACCAATCACACTCATAAGAAAAATGTGCCCATACCTTTTTTGAAGATGAATAAGCCCTTGAAAATCTACCACAATTAATAATTTTGATCTTCCCTTTGGTAAATATCCCATGAATTTTGGAGTGCATACACTACCCTCAAAAGGTTCTTCAGCGATTCGAACCGTCGACCACCATTCTACTAAGTCCTTTGGTCACGTCGCATGGGCTAGGAGAGCCCACATGAGGGAGAAGGGAATTCTCCATTCTTATCACCGCATGTGCCTCCTCCTTGGCGCCAAGACCAACCCATCACACCTTTGACCACGCAATGCTCGTCTTCCTCCTTTGCTGGTGCAGGGGCTCCGATGTCGAAAATGAAATGCTTAGGGATTAATTATCGAACTCTTGGCCAAACATAAATGAAATCATTTGCCTCAATTTATATGCACTTTGATGTATTTCCAAAAACGTCGGTTGAATTCAAATTTCTCCCTTAATTAATTAAATAATTAATTAATTAAAACCTTGAAGGGTTTTAAATAATAATTAAATAAATAATAAAGAGAACCTCCATTGGTTTTAATAAAAACCATTTAACTTGGTTTTAATGAAAAACCCTTGCCAATGGAATATCTCCATATTTTCTTGGAATCTTCCACCTTTGAAGCCAACACATCCTCTTAACATTAATGCCATTTCCTTTTGACATCAATGACAACTCATAGACAAGAAGCTAGGATCTCAATCCCAAAATTGCCAAAAATCTCCCCCGTTGTCATTGATGGCAAACCATTCTTCTCAACAACATAGAAACTCAACATAAATAGCTCCCCCTATCTTGAGGCTCTTCCCCTTACTCAAATCTCTCCCCCTTTGTCATCAATGGCAAAGGGTCACCTTTGGGGCTTGGGACTAAGAATGAGCCTCTTAGCTTAGTCCCTCCCCCACCTCCTAATGAGGTGATTAATTATAGGGTGGGAGTAAAACTCCCATTAGACACTGATCATCATCAACATCTATAAATTCCTTGCTAGGCCTTATCTTGAACTCTTTGTCCATATTCCTGTTCTTGTCATTGTTCTTGTTCTTGTTTTCATCCCTGTTCTTGTCCATGTCTTGATCCTTGGACCTGATCATGCCACTGTTACTGTTCCTGTATTCTATAATTTCAGCTCTACACTGTCTAGCTATGTGACCTTCATTGTTGCACTTATAACAAGTAACAATGTTATTTCTTTGAGGCATACCTATTCTTTGAATCCACCTGTTCTGACTAACCCTGTTCTGGCCAAACCTATTCTGGCCAAACCTATTCTGACCAAACCTGTTCTTGTTATTTGCCTTGCAATAAACTACCTTGTGCCCAAATTTTTGACAAGAGTAGCAATACCCTTGAAAGTAACTAGCACTTCTGAAACTATCATTTACCTCCTTCACTTGATCCATGCAATGTGAAGCCATGTGACCAAACCTGTGACAAGCAAAAAATCTGCCTTGAAACTTTCCTTTAATTGACCTCTTAGGTTCTGAAAACTTCTTCTTCTCATTTTGAATTTTGTTTTATGTTCCTGTGCATCTATCATTCAAGAACTCATGATCTGAAATACTTTCCTCATTAGAACTATCTTCCTTTTGGAGTCTCTTACTAGACTCTCCAACTTGTTCCTTGTGTGGCTTAACAAAACCAAGGCCTGTTTTATCTGTTGTCTTTATTTTACCTTTGATGAGAGACTTAACCTTTTTGGAGCTATCTTGAAATCTGTAAAGCTTATCCTTGTACTCTTTAGTTTCCTCTTTCAAAAAAGCCATTTTCTGTTCTAACTCACTATACTCAAGAACCTTAGACTCTAACTCATCCTTGAGTTCTTGTGTCTAAGATATAGAGAAGTCAAGACTTTCTATAATATCATATCTCTCCATACAACATTCATCTAACTTATACTTGAGTCTAGCATTCTTCTTTCTTTCCTTTTTCAAAGCACTAAGAGCACTAATAAGTTCACTTTCAGGATCCTTTATTTTATTGCTTTTTGAATCATCAAAGCCTCTTTCAGATTTCTTATCACTAGAGGTGCTACCCTTTTCAAAAACCATACATGCATCTTCCTTATAGTTTTCTGAAGCATCCTCATACATACTAGAAACCAAATCATTATTTGTGCAATCATCCTCAAGGTGACCAAAATTTCCACATCTAAGACATTTCATGATAATGAATCTATGTTTTGGTTCTTCCTTTTTTTTGATATGAACAACATCTCATTTTCATTATCACTTGAAGAATTTTCACTATCACTACTAGAACACTTACTTGCTTTGTCTAGGTAGAAACTCTTCTTGTGCTTATGAGAAAACCTCTTTTCTTGATTTCTGTGCTCATCTTTGTTCTTTCTGTAATGCTTGTGCTTTTCAGAATCCTTGCTCTTAGAATCCTGTTTCTCTTCATCACTTTCATTCTTGGAAATAGTATAGTCAGTAGCATATTGACAAAACTTTCCACAATTGAATCATCTTATAATTTTCATACTTTTGTGCTTTCTAGAGAACTTGCCTTTCTTGCTGTAATATGCCTCTTCATCACTAGAAGACTCATCACTATCTTGAAGTTGTTTACCTTTGGAATTCTTGGTAGCCTTGAAATCTGCCTCTTTCTTGACATCAACCTTCACTTGAGTTCTCAACTCAAATGCTGCAAGTATACTATGGAGCTCATCCTTTTTTAACTTATCCAAATATTTAGCTTCCTCAATAGCAGAAATATTTTCACTAAATCTATTAGGAAGAGATCTTAAAATCTTATCACAAACATCATTTTCAGCAAGCTCAAGACCTAAGTATTTCATGGAGTTAACAACCTCATCCATATGAAGCATGTAGTCACTAATATTTTCATCATCATTCATCTTGAGTTGTTCAAACATACCTTTGAAGTGTCTCAACTTGGCCTTTCTGACATTTGTATCACCTGTATGAACCACCTTCAACTGTTTCCACATTTCACTAGTTGTCTTGTAGTGAATCACTTTGGTGAGATTTGCTTTCTGTAAGCCTTTCAGGATTGCATTCATTGCTTTTGAATTGCTATGATGTAGGAGCATTTCTTCATTAGTATTAGGACCATGTACAGGAATAGTGTACTCATCTTCAATTACTTCCCATACTTCATTACCAAGTGCCATTAGATGAACCTTCATCCCTGCACTCCAAAGACCAAAATCTGACCCATCAAGAATAGGTGCTGCATTGCCACTTGAATAATCCATTGTGTTCTTTACTAGCTTTTCCTTCAAGTCGTTAAACTTTTCGAAGGCACCCACTCGATACCAATTGAAGAACACAAGATTATACTGAGAGGGGGGGTGAACAGTATAAGACCTCTTTTTACTTTTTCCTTTATACATAAAAATAGTAAAGCAATATACCCAAAGCAATATCAAAGAAATGCACAATATCATCCACAAAGTGACACCAATTTTAACGCGGTTCACCCAAAATGGCTGGGCTACGTCCACAAAACTTTTCTCTAAAAGTTATCTCAAAGTTTTTTGGGAATCCTTCCCAATTACAATGTTTATGAGCCTCGGACCAAAGGAGATACCTTCCCCCAATCATAATTTATGAGCCTCTACTCAAATGAGATACCTTCCCCTCTGCTCTAGAAAATATCCCTCAGAAGATCAACTACCTCTACCTCTTGCCAGCATGTGGAACTCCTTTCCATCGAAGACCTCCTATCCTTAATGCTTAGCCTAAGATACCTCTGTCTTCTATGATCACGTCCATAGCAGCTCAGCAACCTGTACCAAACATAGTCAGTCGGTTTAGTACAAGTCTTCCTCTATCTGTCAGATTTGTCCAACTCTTGAACAAATCAATCCTCTACATACAAGCCTTCTCAAAAAATTGCTAACTGTCCTCAGGTTCTTCTCATAGAACCAATGCACCTTTGTCCTCAAGTTCTCTTATAGAACTATCAAACTCAGCTCACAAGTCCTTTTCTAGGACCTGTCAAAAACTTCTCACAAGTCCCCACTGAAACCTATCCAGAAATTGCTCACAAGTCCCCACTGGAACCTTTCCAAAAACTGCTCACAAGTCCCCACTGGAACCTATCCAAAAATCAGCAAACTCACCAAGAAAAACTTTCTTAGTAGGAAACCACAAAGTGAATTGTTAGAGACCCAATGTGAATTTTCAAACTCATAAAAGCATAAAGAGAATTTTTAGAGACTGAATATGTTCTATACTCAAATCCCAATCTCAAAACTCAACTCAAATCAACTCAGCTCAATCTCAATCTCAAATTTGAAAACTCAAACTCAATATCTGAAATGTATAGGATAGAATGTTTTCTTTCAAGAACATGAAACCCCAACAATTGCCAACTATGCAAAGAATCACATAACAATGATACTCGTGTTCTTTTCACCATCAATTAGGGTTTCAACAACAATGCTCATCAAACAAGGTTTAGTCAACCAACACCATTCAACTCAACATCAAGCTTGAAGCATTCAACCAATCATCACAAGAAAAGGAAACAAGTAGAAATTCTTTTCCCTCCAAAGATATTTGAACAAAACAACCACCAACACAATATCACCAAATGCAAAGAATAACTTGCTCAAATCAACTCAATGGAGTAAACCCAATATCATGAATCAAGTAAAGCAATAACTTGACCAAACAACCTCTACAGAAGCAACTCAACCATAAAACTCAAAATAGCCAACCAAGGGTTCCACCAACTCAATGCAAGTAGCTAGACTCACAAATATAAACCCTAGTGCACAAATCTTCCACTATCTCAAACCAAAAATTATGCATTCACCAAAACTCTCCTTAAGGATAACAATGCATAATTAGTCTTCAACAAACCAGAAAATAGGATTTACACCCAACCAAAGGAAACCTAGTTGAAAACCTTTTCAATCCAACATTATTTCAGAAACACATACACCAATCATACTCATAAGAAAAATGTTCCCATACCTTTTTTGAAGATGAATAAGCCCTTGAAAATCTACCACAATTAATAATTTTGATCTTCCCTTTGGTAAATATCCCATGAATTTTAGAGTGCATACACTACCCTCAAAAGGGTCTTCAGCGATTTGAACCACCGACCACCATTCTACTAAGTCCTTTGGTCATGTCGCGTGGGCTAGGAGAGCTCACGTGAGGGAGAAGGGAATTCTCCATTCTTATCACCGCGTGCGCCTCCTCCTTGGTGCCAAGACCAACCCATCACACCTTTAACCACGCAACGCTCGTCTTCCTCCTTCACTGGCACAGGGGCTTTGATGTCGAAAATGAAATGCTTAGGGATTAATTATCGAAATCTTGGCCAAACATAAATGAAATCATTTGCCTCATTTTATATGCACTTTGATGTATTTCCAAACACGTCGGTTGAATTCGAATTTCTCCCTTAATTAATTAAATAATTAATTAATTAAAACCTTGAAGGGTTTTAAATAATAATTAAATAAATAATAAAGAGAACCTCCATTGGTTTTAATAAAAACCATTTAACTTGGTTTTAATGAAAAACCCTTGCCAATGGAATCTCTTTGAATTTTCTTGGAATCTTCCACCTTTGAAGCCAACACATCCTCTTAACATTAATGCCATTTCCTTTTGACATCAATGAAAACTCATAGACAAGAAGCTAGGATCTCAAACCCAAAATTCCCAACAACTTGCTTTGCTATTATAGACAAGGTCATTAGTTGGGATAGTGCTTCAACATATCAGAATCCAGCCACTAAGCAAAACAATATAAAATCCTGCTAAGACGAGAGGATGAAAGTTGTGAAAGCAGTCTTAGGTACCTAGAGAGATGGGTTTCATGACCTGCTTATCTTGCAAATAGTCGGTCTAGAAAGGTGTACTTTGGAAAAAGGACAAGAATTTCCCCTATAATTTTCAAAGTCACAAAGTTTAAATCCCAAGATTACAAAGTGTAAAAGTACAAATTTCAAGTTCAAAATGTAAAGTGACATAGTGAATCAAAAGCACTATAAAAATACCTTGCTCAAGGAAAATGGTAACACATGGACTAACAGTGATTTTTATCACTACACATGAGCAAGTAAGAAGGGTGAGAACTTGAATTCCTAGATTGTCCACCTTTTGAAATCCATAGAGTGATCCCCGATCGCAGTAATGGGTTGAAATATTCCCACCTGCAATTGGAGGGGTAGTTCTATTGGGTGATCACAAAATGTAGCAATGGGTTGAAATATTCCTGCATGTATTTGGAGGGGTAGACCTGGTCAATTTGCAAGATGAGCTAGCTCTAGGTACCTAGGATTTTCTAGTTGTATAAGTCTAATTAAAGTTGAAACAAGGATGGTACGATCATATGAGGAATCCTATCTCACATATGGGTTGAAAGAGTCCCAACTGACATACAAGGTATGCTTACGATCTATTTGAAAATACTCACATCCACACATAGGGATAGTGAATAGTTGGGTCTATCACAGAAACATTTTTGTCCAATATAAACATAAAATAAAAATAATAAATACACATGTATGCATAATGAGCCATAAAATATCATATCATATATATGTATCCAAAAGAGTACATAAGAAGTACAAAATGCCCACAGGCTACAACTGTGTAGGTCCTCGACCTTACACACAAAATACTATATCAAAACTATAGTCGATATCTACTATAACGTAGATCTAGGCTGCTCCACCTGTACTAGAGCTCTCATCGTCTCCCTCCGTACTATGCTCTAGAGCCTACTCTCTTGGCTGACCTGGCACCTGTGGTGGATCTTGTTGTGGATCCTGCCTACCTCCAAAGCCTAAAGCACCCAGAACATGGGAAACTGGTAACTAAAATAGGCTAGTCCTCTAACTGGAGGTCCTTGATGTCTGCCTTGGATCTCTAGTCATGGCCTATGACCTTGTTATGTGTGTACTAGAGGACATGTGCATCCTCTCAGTCCTATGAGTCCTATGACTCAAACTCACTATCGACTGCCCTAAGGTCCTAGACTTGGTACATTGAGAATTTGATGTAAAAGGATCCTTAGGAACCTGTAGCCTGTGCATATCTATGTAACTGACTAGCTGATCAACGTGAGCAAGCCGGGTTGCATGCATCTCATTGGTCCTCATGACCATAACACACAGTCGTTATACCTCCATAGTTAGATCCTGTGCAACTGTTGTACCTAATGTTGGTACTGTAGGAGACCCCATAGTAACCTGAGGATGTGGTATAGCCCCCATTAATGATCATGCAAGATCTTGATCTATCTCTACTATAGTCCGTTGCATCTATGCCAAATCTAGGGCAATCTATAGTCTCTGCACCTGGGCCTCTACATTGGTAGCTCAAGTCATGATTTCTTGTACATAGACCTACACCTCAGTCAAGCGCCGCTCCCTGTCAGCCATCTTCACCTCCAGAGTAGCGATGGTAGTATCCCTCTCGAGTTGCTGTGTGTGAAATTTCCCAATATGACTCTATAATTCAGTAACCTGAGCCAACAACTGTCCCTCTACACTGTCAGGAGGGACCTCAACCTCCTTTGGAGCTCCTCATCAGGGTTGATATTTGGAATATCCTCAGTAGTGAATTCTATGCCCCAATCACCTTCAATGCGTTGGCATATCCTATGCCTGTCAGGATCTACCTTTGCCCCTGCCTCAATTGGATCTCAGCCTAGAGGTCCTATCCCATGCCATATGAATAGAGACCACCACTCATCATAGTCGGGAGTGGTCCCAACTATCTCTACCCAAAAGTATTTGAAGTTGTCGGGTGCATATTCTAATGGCAGAGGAACTATCAATAGGAGATCCCTGTCTAGAGCCAAGAATTTGTACCTCAGTGGCATCTCTGGTATGTCTTGCATCATGTCGAACTATCATAGGACATGAGAGAAGAACTGATACTCTTGAACCTCTAGCTTATGCCAGATAAGCCATATGTCTCGATATGCATGCCACAACCACTCGTCCACATTTGGCCATGTAGGGCAATCCATGTAGGGGTTCCAGGCGATGTCCCCTGACCCAAGTGATGTGAACCTAATAATATAATGCTTAGTATTCCCAACATGAGCTTGGCTATGGATACCCTCCTCAGCATGAGGCCATCATGCGGCATAAAACTGATGGTAAACATCTATGGTAGTGATGCACAGTGGCAGCTTCGTAAGATGTTCGATCTAAATGTGCTGCCACCCCTAGATCTATAACAACAGACTATAGTTGATGCCCTTACGGCTACGCTTTGTAATTTGGTATAGCTCCCTATAGAGCTGGCATAATTGGGTGCTCCCCCAAGCTAATAATAGTGGCTCCTCTATTGAGCTCTGAAGCACCCTCCAAGCAGGGGCTAGCATGTTCCATGGAATCCTCATGCTCAAGGTGTTTGGATGACAATTTGCATGATTAGATGCATGAAGAGGGCCTCTCGTACAGATAATAAATCATCATGATACTAGTCACTAATGTGCGCCCCTCTATGGTCTGCATCATCTTGTGCATCGACACTCTAGTCACTAAATATGGCATCAAAGATAACATACTTTTCCATGTAGGCAGAGGAAATAACAACCTCACCATCGATGGGTATCCTAAAGATCATGTAGACATCCTCCAGGGTGATGGTCATCTCACTAGGAGGAATGTGGAATGTGCTAGTCCACGCATTCCAGCATCAGGCCAATGCAGTAAAATAGGCTTGATCTACCCTAATGGTGGATAGATCCATGACATAACCAAACTTGATGACTCAGAACCATGCTCGGTCATCATTTGATAAAGCCTCATGGAGAGTCTTCATAAGGTCAGGCTCACGCGCTCAAGAAGTTAACTTTTAAAAGCAAAAATCATAATGTAAGCTAAATCTAGCTAAGCAGAGCTACAAAAAATTAAAAAATAAAAATAATTAGACAACCTAAAAAAAAAACTAGCAATCACAAATGGCAACTACAACTTCCAGTCCCCAATTTGCAAATTGGGAAACGCAGCTAAAACTTGTGGTCCCTAATTTGTAAATTGGAAACCACAGCTAAAACATGCAGTCCCCAATTTCCAAATTGGGAACCGTAGCTAAAACCCACAGTTCCCAATTTTCCAACTAGGAACCGTAGCTACCAGCTATGATTTAGGAGTGGCACCCATTTTGGGTACCCTCCTAGACCACTCAAACATGAAATTAAATCCTAAAGCTAACCTAGACTAGTGGGGTTCATTACCAACAGTTTAGTGAGGTTAATTTTTTGCATTTCTTAGTGTGGTTCATTTTACTGGTATTGAGTATGTGGTCTTAGTTTCGAGTTACCTTGCCCGCACCCTACCCCCAGCTAGTCGATGGCTGATCAAGATCCACCATCAGGGTAGATGAGTGTAAATGTGGTAGATTTTGGCAGTGTTCCGTATCAAATAATGTTCTATCTCTCTCAGAGCTCTCAAATTGCTAGTGGTTGCAAGAAAATAATGAAAAAATTCAAATGGGAATTCAATTTGTAGGTCCTCCTTGTCTCTACAGACCACAACTGTCACTTGTGGTTCTGTAACTAGGGTTTTCCACCCACAGGTATGACCTACAATCCCCAAAATTTGGAAATTTAAACCATCAACCATACTCGCGATCCATAGCTAGCAATAAATGCACTCAAAACCCATCGTGGAAAGGTCTAAAAAGACAAATTACTGACTTCCACAAAAAAAAATTTCAAAATAAATGATTAAAATTGTAAATTTGGTGATGTTAAAAGCACCAGGATCAATCAAAAGAATGCAAAATTCAACAAAAAAATCAAATAATTAAAAAATCCAAATGCACCTTGTATTAAGTGATTTATCCTATAAAATTGGTAGTTGCAGTGACTTGCAATCCATGCAATCCGACAAGATGAGTAAATCACCATAAGGACATTTGGGGTAAAATTATCATTTCTTTTATGACATATTTTAGCAAATCATCGACAATATGATTCAACACAAGTCTTCTTCCATTTGTACTATTTCGACTCCCTAAGATGGCTATCATAGCCTAACTGCTCCATGGGATAGAGATGTGCAAATACTACTAAGTGTTGCAATCATAAGCTGAACTAGGCCTAGCCAAGGTATTAAAAGGCTCGAATCTAAAGTGGTTCAGGATCATTCATTATGGTCAAGCGACTTCGTCACTTCATACATTGTCATTACCCTCATCGACTCATCGCTTGAGGGGGTAGTCATAATTTCATGTCATAATCAAAATCAACAAAAGATCCCATAGAAAGTATATCCCTTGATCTTGTAAAAATTGCATTCGTTCTTGTGAATCATTGCTAACAACTATCATAAGCTTCCCCCTTTGCTTGGGGTAAATTGCAAATATGATTTTTTTTTATAGCTCTTATCCTTCGGTTATATAGGCCTAACTCCTATTGTAGCACCAAAGCTACCCAAAATTCTGATGGTGAGTGTAGATTTTTCAAATGTAAGCCTTCCCAAGTTGGAAGTAATGATTCCAATATGCGCGTCCTTTTTCTGGACCTAGGGAATCTAATGTTGATTAGACTAATGATCATCATAAAACCTTTGACATTATTTTAGGAGGTCTATTTTTTCTTAGCGTTGTTTTATCTCACAACGCATCTCAAAAGGAGTATCTATAGACACCTAAAACATATCATGTCAAGGGTGACTAGTCATATGGACATGCTACAAAACCATATGAAGGATATTGGATAGACTCCAAGATAGAGCAGTGGTTCTAACCACTCAATTTAGGCATTTTGGCATAAGCAGTATGAACCACAGCCCAGACCTACGATCTTCAGTATAAACCATTGTTGACACCTGAGGTCTACAATATGGACCATAGTTGTGACCTACGGTATTAAATGGAGTTTAGTTAGGCTTTGCATCTGAGCCAAATCATTTGGAATGACAAAGAGATCCATAAGGAGGTAGTTGAAGGATGAAATATTCAAGAGGCTTCCATCCCAACTATCCTAACAAACTTTCTTGGTCTTGGCTTCTCCATGAAGCCACCCCTATCCCTAGGGGCATGCTATAAATATCCCCCCTCAAAATGGGGAGGAGAGATAGATGATTTGTATAGTGAACTGCTAGCAAATTATCAGGAGATAGTTAATTGATCAAAAGAGCAACGAAGCCCTGTCAAATTGCATACTGACTTTATGCATTTGAGAGCCCCTTTGCTATCCACCTAAATACCAATTAGCCATGGATTACCTAGGTGCCTAGGAGGATCAAGAAACACAAATATAGGCAAACAAAGGCTCTTCATAGTTATTTGAAAACAAAGGCTCTTCATAGTTATTTGAATGCAAAATCTATCAGATGACAATAAAGGTGACCCTTGAACATCAATTGGATAAGCAGATCAAGCCCATTGCCCCTAATTATCAGGGCAAACATATCAGAGGTCAAATCATGGTTGTTAGCCACAATTCCCAGGGCAAACCGCCCATCACAGCTATGGTTTGCAATAGGTTAATGATCACCTTACTTGCTTTGCTTTTGACTGCATAGATTAGTTATATTAGTATTTTCATAGGTTTAATTGCATTTTAGAGAACTCTGACCATAGAAATTAGACATTTCATGCATTGTATTAAGTAGGATAACATTGGATCTTTTATGCCCTTTATTGTTCCTAATTTGATATTTGATCCATGCATCATTTGCTTATTCATTTCCTTCATGTTGTAGCATAATTCTTGATTTAATTAGAATAGTTTAAAGTCTTTCTTCATGCTTTATTGTTTTACTAGTTTAATGGCACTTACATGCATATTCCCTTAAAGGGCCTCATCACGAGAGGCTATCAATATTTTTAATTGTGTGTTGTTGTTTCTTGTTCATAGAGAGACAGGTGCAAGAGGATCTTATGTCATAATCCTTCCACATCATGGAGAAGGGGGTTAGCTCCACCCCAAGGTAGTTTGTGACTAATCAACAGAGCACCATAAGTGTGCCTACCCTATTATGGGCATTGGCAATTGTAATTTCAGTATCATATTTCAAGTGACCCTAAGAGGGCATTTTTGTAATCAAAACTCATTCAAAGATTAATACGAGAAACCTTACATACTTTTTTTCTATTCAATTTATGTACTTGTGTGAATCTTTATGATTTTATGATGGTATAGATCAATACAGTAGCTAGGTGCATGCTCCGTGGTTAGGTCAAAATATTAATTGGTGTAGCTATTTTATTGTATAGACTAAGCTTGTTTTTG
The DNA here is from genome assembly GCA_028583015.1 of Wollemia nobilis. NCBI lineage: Eukaryota > Viridiplantae > Streptophyta > Pinopsida > Araucariales > Araucariaceae > Wollemia > Wollemia nobilis. Next base: position 286,150 of record JAQPPZ010000367.1, read on the forward strand.
TGATTATATAGATGTATGATTCTTGGAAGATGTTATTTTAAATGATTTTATTCCAGTGTTAAACCTATGATTGTTGAATGGGTTTATGGTTGGGTTTACCCAAGAACTTAGCAAATAACGTAACATAGGATTGTAGGAAAAAACCTCTTGCAAATAGAGTTTGAATAAATGTGTTAGAATTTTACTTGCTTTTATGTAGCTAGTATCACTGAAAGACTTACATATGTATCTCCGTGTGGTTACCATGTTTTATATGTTCAAACTGTACCACTCTTGTATCATTACAGTCCTTTCAGATAGCTAGAAACATATTTATGTTTTAGAATACCAATAGCCTCATAGTTAAAACGTATTAATTCCTATCCTCACCATTGTTGGCCAGCTAGGTTGTTAAAACCTTTGTTATTTATTTTGTTTGGTTATTTATCCTAATTCAATCTTCGAAGGTTGAGTCATTTTAGGGAAATATGATAACAATATTTCGTTCTAGCTAAGTTTGTAAGCCAATGACACTGGTGGTAGTTTTTATAAATACCCATTGTTGGTAGTAATTGCACCTTACCATGTGATAAATTTAGATGTTTATGTATAAGATGTTTTAGTGAATAAAGATATGTTTTGAACTACCTAAGTTTGACTAGTGTTGTTTTTGAGTTAGATGTATGAAGAGATAATTATTGAGTATTTTTAGTTATCCTTTGGATTTGTTTTGGACCTTCTTTGGATGCTGAATGTTTTGTTGTACCTTATTAGTGTTATCATTGAACAAATTTTGCTTGATAAAGAGATATAAGAATACTTGTAAAACCATGGTAAGAATTTGTGATTATTCTATTGTTATTTTATAGATTTTGGGAAGGTTGTGTATTGTTTGAAATTGATTTCCAAAATGATATATTTAAAAATGTTAGCTATATATATCTCTGTTCAATTTCTTGTGAAAATATGTTGCTAATGAATGATGCTTCAGAATGGAATTAATTTGCTTGTGAAGGATAATAATGGCAAATGAATAAGCTTGTTGAGATTCACATGTAATATCGAGTACTATATAATGTTAACAAAGAATATTGAAATATAATGTTACTTTAGTAAATTTTATTTGGTTGCATGCTACAAAAAAAATGTGAATTGCTTTTAGGATGCATTTCATCAGTAGGGGAGCTTCCTTGATCTCTAATTGCATCTGCTACTCTTTGGTTTGAGTTACTATCAAGTTAAAAATCACACTGGTAGATTCAAAGGTATTTGTGTCCTCCATGAACACCTATGTCTTTGTATCTACAATAACTTAAAGTTGTACTTAGAGAAATCTGACAAGTATATTGGGAATGTATTATTATGTAATGATAGAATAATATTTTATGTATATTCGATGATGAGAAAACACTGAATTTTATGATGGGTCCATTTGTTCTTTGATGTTGCTACACCACTCTAAAAACCAAAGTCACTATGATTTCTTTTCCAAACACTACCATAGTTACTACCTATTTTTTTAAATTATTCATGTATGCTCTATTCCTTTAAATAAACAATTATGTTTACACTCCAAACTAGTAATTATTAATTAAATTAATTCATGAACAAATCATGAAAGATAAAGGATGTAAATTCTCCAGCTTATTCAATTATAAATCAACCCTTGAGATATGGCAACACCATACAATGCTCCTTATTGAAAATAATCCACTCTTTAATATATATCAATATGAGACATATACAATATTCTTCTCCATTCCTCTCTATGAGTATTTGCCCATATTTATAATGCTCAACCACCTACCACTCTCGCTTATCCATACATGTGGGATAATTAAATCCATTTTAATAATATGATACTAATACAACATTAAAATATTAAATACTTATCTTAGGTACCTAAAATTCCACCCCTCTTACAAAATATTTCATCCTTGAAACATAAGAAAAGACTAAACAATATGATTTTTTAAGCCTTATTGGTTAATTGGTACCAATATCGATCATCCATCCATTCTAGTGAAACTATGATTGGTGGTGGTCTTCACTGATGTTGATATACCATTTTTCCATTTAAATTTTTGGAGATAATCCCTTGGTTCCACGTGTTGGAGGCATCTTTTTGTTAGCAATAAATATCACTCTTTTTCATTCATACTTTTTTTCTTGTCACTCGAGTATCCAGGAATGCTTTGTTTGCTCCATGTTTTTGTTGCTCTACTTTAGTAACTCGAATGATGGGTCCATTTGTTCCTTGATGTTGTTGCACCACTCTAAAAAGTAAAGTCACTATGCTTTATTTTCCAAACACTACCATAGTTGCTATCCTTTTTTTTAATTCTTCAAGTATAATTTATTCCTTTCAATAAATAATTAATTTTACACTCCAAACTAGCAACTATTAATGGCTTGTGGACTGTTACTTCCAAAAACTAATAACAACCTACTCTTTTTGATGGGGACCGGGAAACCACTACCTATACCACTGACAGGGACCGGGAAACCACTACCTTACAAATTCAACTTTTTCATTAAAATTTGTAGAAAATATTTACATGCATCACCAAAATAAAACAGCCCGCAGGCATACATTGACCGAGTTCGGCTCGGTTCTTCCACTGTCACTGCTTCCCCTGTTCTCCGGTCCACCATCCCCTCCATTACAAATTTTCCCCAGTTTTATATCATGGAGTCTCGGCTCCCTAGGCAATAAATGCCCCCGCCCAACAACCATTTGAAATTTTATTTTTTTCCCCTCTCAGGTTTTTCAAAATTTCGGTCATAAATGGGCCACCTGCCCAATCCACCACGAAGCCTGCATTAATGGCCTCCTCGACCTACACCCCCACTCTGGTCAGACTGTCCTCTGTACTGCGGTCACCTTCATAAAGCCATCGCCTGTAATTGTTGTGTTGCCAGAAGCAATAAAATAAAACACATGCGTGGCCGTCACCTCCCTTACCAACCTCCGTGACCTTCATATTTTTTTCTTACACGGTGCCGGCCACGTGTATATTTTACCATGCCTTCTCCTTGTCGCAAAACATTTGGCACACGTGTCCTTCACACTGTCACGATACACGTGGCAGTCCACGTGCCAAAATTGGCCTTGCCCGGCCATCCGCTCGTTTACTTTTTGCTATGCTTTTACCTGGCCGCGATCGACCCCTCCACCTTTGTCTTCACCTTGCCGAAGTCTTTTGCTATGATCTTTGCTTTGCCTTAGCCTTTGGTGCTGCCTTAGAAATATGCCATGTGGCAGCTTCTGACTGGCAAGGTCGCGATATCGTGACCTATCGCGATATTGCGATAGGGCTCTTTTCCTCCGCCTTGCTCTATAAACCGTTGCGATATCACGACGTCATGATATCGCGACATCTGAAGCTCCTCTCCACTGCCTCGCAAAATGGTCACGATATCACGACGTCATGAAATCGTGACGTCGCGATATCGCGATGACTTAAGCTCCCTTCCTCCATTTCACAATACTGTCGCGATATCACGACGTCACGATATCGCGACGTCCGTAGCTCCTTGCCTCCATTTCACAATACTGCCACGATATCGCGATGTCCGCAGCTCCTTACCTCCATTTTCAACACACTGTCACGATATCGCGACGTCGCGATATCGCGACGGAACTTAACAAGTTACCTTGCAGCTTTCGAAGGTCGCGATTTCGCGACATGTCACAAAATTGTGACATGTCACGATTTCGTTACCTCTTCCCCCTTGCCTTACAAAATTCCTCCCAAACTGAAAATTGCCTTACAAAACTCTCCCCAAGCTGGAAATAAGTAAAATAAAATGCAAAATACTTAGAAAATCTGGAAATATTTTGGGAGATGCACGATTGTTCGACTGCAGCCGGATGCTCCTGCATCAGACACCCGAGGTAAATAGAGAAGTGATCTTCACTTCGGTGTTGTCCGGTCACCGCCTTCGGCAACACCTCCCAACATTCACCTGCCTCTGCAACCTGCTCAAATCCTGCTTCTTGGCAAGAAAATTTTTTGCCCTCTACCAGAAAAATTCTGGCATTACTGCACACTTTCTCATCTTCGGTCTACAACGGCTTCAACTTGTGCCGCACTCCATCTTTCACCAAGGAGTAAGTATTTGCATGACCATCATGCACTGCACTCCGATCAAACTACCATGGCCTGCCCAACAACAAATGGCAAGCATCCATGGGAAAAACATCACATAGGACTTCATCCTAGTATCTCCCAATATTGAACGTGACTAAGCACTGTTCACGGACCCAAGCTCTGTGGTCCTTCCGCAACCACGCAATTCGGTACGGGTGTGGGTGCCTCCTTCTCTCTAGCTGCAACTTAGTAACCATCTCCTCGAAAACTAAGTTGTCTGTACTCCCATTGTCTATAATGACATTACAGACTTTGCCTGCACTTTTGCACCGGGTGTGAAACAGGCTTCTCCTCTGTTCAGATTTGTCTTCCTCCACCAGCATGGTCCTCCTCACAATCATTGCTTCTCCTTTTTCAGCTTCTTCATAATGTTCTGAGTCAGCATCTTCAACTGCCACAACTGCTCTGGCAGGACCTACTTGTTTCTTGTTTACTCTTTCTCGGTGTTGTGGACACTCAAATGCCCGATGTCCTTCTTCTCCATAGTGGAAACATGTTCCTCGAAACACTCCTCTTCCATACCCGCGTCCAGATCTACCTCTTCCTCTCGGGTAGCCATCATTCTAAACTTGCGGTTTGGGTTCTTCATCTTCTTCTTTCTGACCTCGGCTGCTGCTCTCCTCTTCTTTCTTTTCTTCCTTTCCTTCCCCTTTTCTTCCACCGGTCTTTCCTCCCGGTCCTTTTACTCTTTGCTTGCTCTCAAACTTTTGGTTCAATTTTTCTTCCACCTTTAAAGCAAATTGGTAAGCATCTTCAATGGTGCTTACCCGAACCAAGCTCAACTCCTCCTGAACACTGGGTCTCAACCCATTAATATAACGGGCCACTTTTTCCTTACTTGCTTCTAAATGCCCGGTTCTGATGGAGATTTTATAGAATTCCTCCGTATATTCTTGGACAGTTTTGTTCATCTGCCTCAAACTCTGCATTTTTCGTAGCAGGTCCAGTTCATAATCTATGGGGATAAACTGCCTTTTCAATTTCTCCACCATTTTGTCCCATCTTGTTATCCGCTCTTTTCCTCTTCGGTTCCTCTCCAACTGTATTCCCCTCCACCAAATGCTGGCATGGCCCTTTAACTTGGTCTTAGCAAATCTGACCCGGTTAGGGTCTTCAACCTCCTCGTACTCGAAATACTCCTCTAAATCATTTATCCAGTCAATCACTTCTTCTGGATTCAGGTTACCCGAATATGTGGAAACTTCTAACTTCGGCCTCTTCCCGATCTGAGATATGGCCTTGTATAGTCTGGCTTGTGCCGGATCTACATCTTCTTCCTCTTCTTCAAACTGATTCTCCTCTTCATCAACTTCATCTTCACTGTCTGCATCTCTTCTCGGCTCATGTCCTCTGCGCAGTTCTTCTTGCAGGGCCTGAACTTGCCGCTGCAAAGCCCAAAAATCTTCTGCTGCCATGCCTCTGCCACCCACGGGGTTTCTTCTCGGAGGCATCTTCACCTGATCTCAAGCCCTCCCACAAGTCCTGGTACAACTGCCTCTCCTTCGGCGGTCTGGCTGTACGCTCAGGAACCACTGGCTCTGATACCACTGACGAGGACCGGGAAACCACTACCTATACCACTGACGGGGACCGGGAAACCACTACCTTACAAATTCAACTTTTTCATTAAAATTTGCAAAAAATATTTACATGCATCACCAAAATAAAACATCCCGCAGGCATACATTGACCGAGTTCGGCTCGGTTCTTCCACTGTCATTGCTTCCCCCTGTTCCCCGGTCCACCATCCCCGCCATTACAAATTTTCCCTAGTTTTATTCATGGAGTCTCGGCTCGCTAGGCAATAAATGCCCCCGCCCAACAACCATTTCAAATTTTATTTTATTTTTTTTTTCCCCTCCCGGGTTTTTCAAAATTTTGATCGTAAATGGGCCATCTGCCCGATCCACCACGAAGCCTACATTAATGGCCTCCTTGACCTGCACCGCCGCTCCGGTCAGACTGTCCTCTGTACTGCGGTCACCTTCATAAAGCCATCGCCTATAATTGTTGTGTTTCCAGAAGCAATAAAATAAAACACATGCATGGCCGTCACCTCCCTTACCAACCTCTGTGACCTTCATCTTTTTTTCTTACACGTTGCCGACCGCGTGTATATTTTACCATGCCTTCTCCTTGTCGCAAAACATTTGGCACATGTGTCCTTCACACTGTCACGATACACGTGGCAGTCCACGTGCCAAAATTGGCCTTGCCCGGCCATCCGCTTGTTTACTTTTTGTTGTACTTTTACCCGGCCGCGATCGACCCCTCCACCTTTGTCTTCACCTTGCCGAAGTCTTTTGCTATGATCTTTGCTTTGCCTTAGCCTTTGGTGCTACCTTAGAAATATGCCACGTGGCAGCTTCTGACTGGCCATGATATCGCGACAGGGCTCTTCTCCTCCGCCTTGCTCTGTAGACCATCGCAATATCACGACGTCGCGATATCGCGACGTCCGAAGCTCCTCTCCACTGCCTCGCAAAACGGTCACAATATCGTGACGTTGTGAAATCACGACGTCGTGATATCACGACGACTTAATCTCCCTTCCTCCATTTCATAATACTGCCGCGATATCGCGACGTCGTGATGTCTGCAGCTCCTTGCCACCGTTTCACAATACTGTCGTGATATCGCGACGTCGCGATATCGTGACATCCGATGAAGCAAGAAAATGGAGGTGTGGAGAGATAATTGTAGAGTATTTTTAATTATCCTTTGGATTTGTTTTGGACCTTATTTGGTTTATGAATGTTCGGTTGCACCTTATTAGTGTTATCATTTAATATAATTTACCTGAGAAAGAGATATAAGAATGCTTGTAAAACCATGGTAATAATGTGTGATTATTCTGCCATTTGTTTTATAGATTTTGGGAAGGGTATATATTGCTTGAACCCGATTCCCAAAATTATATTTTTGAAAATGTTCTCTTTGTATATATCTATTCAACTTCTTATGAAAATATGATACTAATGAATGAATCTTTGAAATGAAATTTATTTTCTTGTGAAGGATAGTAATAAAAAATGAATAAGCGTGTTGAGATTCATGTGTAATATCGAGTATAATAGAATATTAACAAATAATATTGAAATATAATGTTACTTTAGTAAATTCCATTTGGTTGCATGCTATGGAAAAATGTGAATTACTTTTAGGATGCATTTCAATAGTAGGGGAGATTTCCTGATCTCTAATGGCATCCACTACTCTCTAGTTCGAGTCACCTTGAGTTAAATATCACACTAGCAGATTCAATCCTGGTTTATCCCCCATGAATGCCTATGTCTTTGTATCTTCAACAACTCTAAAGTTTTACTTAGAGAAATCTAAGTAGATTGGGTACAAGTTCTGGTTTGTCCTCTATGAACGCCTACATATTTGCATTTTATGTAAATTCGATGATGAGACAACACTGAATTGTATGATGTGGTTAACACTTTAGCATTAAGATAATTCCTTATATTATTATTGAATCATGTTGTACTGAATGTTTGGAAGTGTTCACAGTCAGTTGTGACTGCAATCTATTCTTGTATAATAAGTAATTGTATTCTTACTATGAATTACTTTACTTGCATTAAACTCTCCTTTTTAAGAGGATTAATTAGAGATGAGATCTGGAATAAGAATTGCTTTGTAATAAGTGAAAGTATTGAATTGGAGTAAGTAATAAATAGAGATAATTCTAATGGAGTATACCTCTATCTCTACGCTATGTATGAATGTTTTCTTTGGGTGCTTCATCATTGGGAAGCGAATATAGGAATTTAATTAAAGTTGATTTTTAGTCTAAGCAAAAGGAAATGGTGTAGAGAGTCTCTAGATATCTAGCCAAAATAATATCTTTGATTGAATAAATATAGCTTCAATTTACCATAACTTACTTAGAGTCTTAGTGGAATTTAGAGTCTTTTTATTGTCATTGAGGAAGAACACATTTATAAATCAATGAGTTTTTATTTAAGGTAAAAATAGGATATTATCATGGTATATTGTGTTGTGTCTCGTTGGTGGGTAAAATATCTAACAATATTTACCATAAAGAGTAAGACCTACTCTTGGAAGGTAACTAGCTTGTCATGGTGACGAGAAATATAGTTGACCCTTACACATGGACACCTACATATAGGTACTTATGTAGGTGGTATAGTTGAGTGTAGATCTCCTTTGATGGAATGAAGAGAGATGTGCAAGCTAGCTCATTTGAAGGATAAAATAAGAGTAATAGCTTGTAGTAGGTGGACCACTTAGTACACTTGTGAATATGGATATATACGAGTGTAGTGATGGGTGGAGTTATTTTAAATTGATATGGTGGATTTTAATATTGTGATGGTCATAAGATAGACCTAGAAGATTCCTTGAACCTCGATCCCTTTAAATAAAAATGGTTGGTGAATTTGTGGTCATGAAATTTAGTATCAAAACATGGTTCATAGTGGAATAGGCTCACTGTACAAAACTAGTTATGGTGTGTGATAGGAAACATACCTAAGTATGGTTTTTACTCATATTGAATCTACTGTGTGGCCAGGAACAATGCCATCAAAGAGAAAGAGAGGAAGTATTGCCCCATCAATGAAGCAGTCACGACAAACCAATGTAGAGGTCAAAAATCCTAGATGTAGGTTCAGAGAATCCTAGCAATGAAAGAGAGGACCTTACAACAATAGTGGCCCAACTTCATGAACAGATGGAAGAACATAAATAGTTTTTAGATTCCATTTTGAATTGAGAAAAACAAGCTAGAAACTCTATAATGGGATAAATAGTTGAATACCTTACCAAGGCACAAAAATCCAAGGTCCTTTTAGAGGCTAAGCTAGGAAAGGATATGAAACATTTAAAATATTCTAAGTTAAATGGAGAGGAAGATGGTGATAAAGATGAAGCATGGCTAAAAGAGATAGAGAACTATTGTAACCTGAAGAATTATTCCATCAGTACTCATATGTCCTATGCCACTTTACATATTCAAGGTGTTGGTTTAAACTATTGGGAGATATACAGTGCAGGACTGGATCTTGTGACAACAATAGATTTGAATTGGAAAGTGTTTGTAGAAGTTTTTAAGGATATATTCCTCATAGAACACTTCTATTCTCAAAATTTTGAAGAGTTCACTAAACATAAATAGGAAATTATGATAGTGGAAAACTATTACCAAATATTTATCAAACTACTGAATTATGTGCTACCATAAAATTAGAAAATGAAGATCCAAAAGTCTATACTAGAAATGAATCCTATAATGTGATAGTAGATGCACATGTGCGAACATGTTACTCTTCAAAAGACCTATGATTTGGCCAGGAAGGGTGAAACCTATCTCAAAACCTATTCTTATTATGATGGGTTAGACGAACAAGGCAAAGAGGCATTAAGTAAAAGAAACAATGTTGGTTTTGTTAAGTGGGAAGGAGAACAAGCTAGTAAAAACTTCCCTAAGCAAATCCAAAGAAATGAAAGGAAGCAAGGTAGGTTTAGGAAATATTTTCAAGGAAATAACCACAACTCTAATAACCACAATAGTGGTAACAATAAACTATCATAGGGGTAGACTAACGCTCCATCAACAATGAAAATAGATGATAGATAAAAAAGAAGATACATCCAGGACCTAATACCAAATGCTTTGAATGTTGTGGAGCACATTACACCGATAATTATTCATGCAAAGCAATATTGAGTTCAAAGGACAAAGAACCAATGTACAAGGAACCTGCACATAAGGAACTAGCACACAAGATTTATGTAGCAATAGAAAATCAATATCTAGAAGGACAAGCCACTCCAATTCTAATAAGGGGTAAGATATTTGGTAGAAATGTTAAAATATTGTTTGATAGTGTTGTTATGACTAGTTTTGGTTCCACTAATTTAATTAAAGATATATTAGAAAATCCTAGAATCTTAGCTCATGGGTGGAAGGTCGAGTATAGTTTGGGATAAACTTGCTTAGTAAATCAATGCCACCATATAGTAGGAATTTCCCTACCTAGTGGAATGACCACAGGATGCCTCTATGTAGCACCATTGCATGCCTTTGATGTAATCTAGGGTTATGTGTAAGGGGTTGGCTCCAAAATGTATTTATAAAAATTTGGTAAATTAGTTTCGAAATCCAAGAAAATAGTGTCCAAACACATGTAGAAGATTCACTATTATTAGGGGTAATGTTGGAAATTTAAAATTAAAATGGTCAAATTATTATAAAATTGGGGTGAATCGACCCAAAAAAAAATTGCACCTAGAATTTTTTGGCTAATGGACCCTGGTCAAGGATCCCAAATTTTAGTCAGTTCCAAATTTTGAAAATCCTAATTTTAGCCAATTTGGTGATAAATATCCGCTATGCTAATTGTAATATTAGGAATGGATTGGTTGTAAGATCATAAGACAGTAATCAACTCTCAAGTTATATGGATTGATTTCATGGAATATAGTGGGAAAGTACAAAGGGTGTATAGCCTACAAAGGGATTTTCAACCCCAAATTCTTTCTACAATGTAACTCAAAAAAGCCATTAGGAAAGGAGGAATGATTTTTGTAGATAATTTAAAAGAGATGGCTGAAGAAAAGAAGGAATGAGTTTTCGAGAAACACCCACATTTAGAGGAGTTTAGGGATGTATTTCCAGATGACTTACCTAGATTACCAACCATATGGGAATTTGACTGCACAATTAAGCTCCAACCTGGAACAAAAACTATACATAGGGCTTCCTACAAAATGAATCCTATATAAATGCAAGAGATGAAGGTGTAGCTGCAAGGATTGTTAGAGAAGGGATTGATCGGATGAAGTGTGTCACCATGGGGTGCACTAGTTCTATTTGTTAAGAATATGGATGGTTCCTTGAGACTATGTATAGACTATAGAATATTAAACAATGCAACTATCAAGAATAGATATCCTCTACCTAGTATAGATATCCTCTACCTATGTATTATCTTACCTTTTGTTTTAACAAATGCTCTAGAAGTATTTATGAATTTTATTAATAGTACATTTAGAAATCAATTAGACAAATTTATTCTAATGTTCTTGGATGAATCTTGATATGCTCATGGAATAATACAAAACATGATAGACACCTTAATATTGTGCTTGAGCTATCATGATAGAAAAACATGATAGACACCTTCTACATGTCAGAAGTACAATATTTAGGACACATTGTTTTGGTAAAAGAGATCACATTAGATCCTAAGAAAATATAAACTATTTTTAATTGGCTACTACCCATAAATGTGATAGATTTTTGAAGCTTCATGGGGTTGACTGGATATTATAGGAATTATATAAAAGACTACACTGAGATTACCTCTCCAATAACTAACCTACAGAGGAAAGGGAAGGAATTCAAGTGGTCGGATAAATATGAGTCAGCTTTTGAATTGCTTAAGCAAAATATTACTACACATCCTATATTAAAGGTACTCTATTATAGTATGGATGCATCATTAGAAGTATTGGATGGGGTGCTATCTCAGGAAGAAGTAGTGATAGACTTCGAGTCAAGGAAACTAAAGTGACACAAGATCAATTATGCGACCCATGTTCTAAAAATGGCAGTGGTGGTGTTTGCTCTCAATAGTTGGAAACACTATTTTTTAGGAATATTGTTTGAGCTAAGAATAGACCATTAGATTTTGTAATACATATTTACTCAATTCTAGGCAAAGAATATGGATGAAATTCCTCACTGAGTATGATTTTGACATTGAGTATAATAAAGGAAAGGAGAATAAAGTTGTTGATATACTGAGTAGAAGGAAAAATTTAGTTGTTCTATCTCGCATCCATGTTGACTTGATTGAACAAGTCATAAAAATGCAACATCAGGATGTATACTACAATCAAATTAGGGAAAAGATAGAAAATAATTCAGATGCAAACAAAGATTTGAGTTTCAAAGATGGTTTCTTATGCTTCAAGGATAGGATGGTAATTTTTGAGACTGGTGATCTAAGGAAAATGATCATGAATGAGGTACACATATCTCCATATTCTTCTCACCCAGGAGGAGCAAAAATGAGACAAATTATGAAGAAAATATTCTATTGGTCTGAGATGAAGAGAGACATAACTAAATTTATCGCTGAATACCTCGAATGCCAAAAAGTAAAGGTATAATACAAACATCCTATGGGATTTTTGTTTTTGCATGATATACCTTTGCAAAAATGGTAGATAATTTCAATGGATTTTATTGTGGTGTTGGCTAGAAACTAGTTTCAACATGATGCAATCCTAGTGGTGGTCAATAGGTTGACCAAGGTTGCTCATTTTATACCAAAAAATACTAGATATGATGTCCTAGTTGTGGCTAATAGATTTTCCAAGGAGATATTTCAACTTCATGGGTTTTCGAAATTAATTATTTCAGATAGAGACTCGAAGGTTACCTTCCCATTTTGGCAAACCTTACATCGAGCCATTAGTACTAGACTAAATATTAGTTTTTCTTATCATCCTAAAATTTGTGGAAAAACAAAAAACGTTAATTAGGTGTTATAGGACATGCTTTGCATGTATTTTATGGATTAAAAGACTCATTGGGAGGATTACTTGCGCCTGGTAAAATTTACCTACAATAATGGGTACCATTCAACTCTAGACATGTCACCTTTTGAGGAACTATATGGCAGGATATGAAGGACACCATTTTCATGGGACAATCGAGAGGATTGAATTGTGCTTGGTCTATACATGGTCAAAGATATGGAGCAATAGTTAAGGACAATCAAGGAACAACTAAAGGAAGTTGTAAATCAATAAAAGAGTTATATCAATCTTAAGAGATCACCATGAGATTTTTCAAAATGGGACAAGGTGTTTCTAAGGGTGAGACCAAGAAAAAGTGTTGTTAAGTCCACAAAAATAGACTCTCATTTTGTGGGACCCTTTATAATTTTGGATAAGATTAGTCCTGTGGCATACCAACTTGCCTTACCACCCAGCTTGTCCAAGATTCATGACATATTTCATATTTCTTTGCTTAGAAAGGATGTTGCTAACCCTGACCATGTGTGGAACTTTTATAATCTGTAGATGGTGAATCTAAATGCTATAGATGTATGACCAGTAAATATCCTTGAGTTTTGTTCCAAATCATTGAGGAAAGGAACTTTGGAACAGTGCAAGATCTAGTGGGACCGCTACATAGAGATAAATGCTACTTGGAAAAAATTAGTAGATATGCAAAAACACTTTCTATTTCTATTTGAAAATGATATGTAGATATTATTTCATGATTGTAATGTTTGAACATTGAGAACTATGTTAAGCCTAATGGGGTAGTATGTCATGATCCTTCCTTCATAGAATTTTATTTGGATGGTCATTTTACGATGTTGTTCTATTCAATGGAATGTTGATTATTTCATAATTGATTATACCAATTATATCTATTCTATGGAATGGCTAATGAATGCATGTTTTATTTTTAAAAATGTATATTTTAAATAGGAATATGATATTGCTGATAGAATCACATGTGTGCACAAAAAATCACTCTAAAAATTGAATGAGAGTTCAACCACCAAGAATAGGATGCCTATATGGGAAAGGATGTTAGATCTTAAAGGAAATAACTCCAAGGAAAATATACTTTCCTCTCATATAGTTGCATTGTGTGTTGTTCTTAGAAAATAAACTATTAGTAGTGAGATTGCTAGTAGAAGGTAAAGGAGTTGATGGGATGTGGATTTAACTTTCTAAAAGTTACTTGTATGTTTGTTTGATTTATATTTGATTGTTTGTGCTCTTTTCTACCTTTATTGTGGTAAGTTATTTTAAAATAAATGTGTTCTATGAAAAGTATTCTTCTTGATGAGAATAGCTTGTTAGATAATTCACTCTTGAGAAAGATAGAAATTATTGAAGGACTCTTCACTTTAGAAGAACACTGGAATAAAACAATAGATTATTTGTTTACCAAATGGTAAAGCTTGTGGGTGTTATCATGTTAATTGATGCCTGAACATTGGTGAGTTCGTTTCCATACTCTACGAACGTAATGGAAGGCAAGTATGGGGGAAACAACGTGGTCTTGGAATGCGGAAGGAGTGGGGAATTAGTTAGCAAGATCGATGAAGCAAGAAAGGGGAGGTGTGGAGAAAGGGAAGGGATAAGGTAAAAATTGAAAGAAAAAGTCAACATATTGGTAGGAAAAGTTGTGGACCGAAATGATCTGGAGTTATAGGTAGAATATGGAAATCTTAATTGATGTAGCCTTTTTCTTGTATAGAATAATCTTGCTTTTGTGATTATATATATGTATGATGCTTCGAATATGTTGTTGTTATTTTACATGCTTTTCTTCCAGTGTTAAACCTATGATTGTTGAACGGGTTAATGGTTGGATTTACCCAAGAAATCAACAAAGAACGTAACATAGGATTTGTAGAAAAAACCTCTTTCAAATAGAGTTTTAATAAATGTGTTAGAGTTTTGCAAACTTTTATGTGGCTAGTATCACCGGAAGACTTACATATGTGTCTCTGTGTGGTTACCATGTTTTATACGTTCAAACTGCACCACACTTGTATCGTCATTGTCCTTGTGGATAGCTAGAAATGTCTTTGTATTTTAGAATACCGATAGCCTCTTAGCTAAGATGTATTACTTCCTATCCTCACCATTGTTGACCAGCTAGGTTGTTAAAACCTTTGTTATTGATTTTGTTTTGTTATTGCTCCTAATTTGATCTTCGAAGGTTGAGTCGTTTTATGGAAATACGATAACAATGTTTCATTCTGGCCAAGTTAGTAAGCCAATGACACTTGTGGTAGTTGTTATAATTACCCTTTGTTGGTAGTTATTGCACCTTACCATGTGAGAAATTCAGGTTTTTATGTATAAAAGGCTTTAGTGAATAAAGACATGTTTTGAACTACCTAAGTTTGACTAGTGTTTTTTTGAGATAGATGTATGAAGAGAAAATTGTTGAGTGTTTTTAGTTATCCTTTGGATTTGTTTTGGAAATTCTTTGGATGATGAATTTTCGGTTGTACCTTATTAGTGTTATCATTGAACAGAGTTTTCTTGAGAAAGATATATAAGAATACTTGTAAAACCATGGTAATAATTTGTGATTATTCTATTGTTTTTTATAGAGTTTGGGAAGGTTATGTATTGCTTGAAATTGATTCCTAAAATGATATATTTAAAAATATTAGTTGTGTATATATCTGTTCAATTTCTTGTGAAAATATGTTGCTAATGAATGAAGCTTTGGAATAGAATTGATTTGCTGGTGAAGTATAATAATGAAAAATGAATATCCGCTCATGTAGAGGAGTTGGAGAACAAGTGGGTGGTTAAAACTCTCCTTATCGAGAGGCCCAGGTTCAAATATTTCCCCTCACATGTTGCGGATATGTTGTATATAAAATGTTCCTCATCAAAAAAAAAAAAAAAATTCAAAATTTATAGGTCCGAGGTGTAGACCAATTGGTTCATCCAAACCCCATAAGGGGTGCGGAGGTCCAAGGTTCAAATCTCGAGCCTCGCCAGACTGAACGCTTGTCCCTTTCCTGGTGCTTTCAGTGACGTAAAAGGTTTAAAATGATTGTGGCATGGTGGTTATAGGGGCAAACTGCACGAAAATCTGTGTGGCAGCATCTAGAGCAGACATCGCAGAATACTATGGCAGCTTCTAGGGCAGACATCATAGAATACCGTAAAAATCTGGACAGCCTACCCAGATTCGTGGCGGCTGCCGATTCCATTCCACCATGTAAATTAAAAAAATAAAAAAATAAAAAAAAAATAATGAAAAATGAATAAGCTTGTTGAGATTCGGGTGTAATGTTGAGTACAATATAATCTTAACAAAGAAGCTTGAGAGATTATGTTACTTTAGTAAATTTCATTTGGTTACATGCTATGGAAAAATGTAAATCACTTTTAGGATGCATTTCAACAGTAGGGAAGTTGCCCTGATCTCTAATGACATTCACTACTCTCTGGTTTGAGTTACCCTCAAGTTAAAAATCACACTGGTAGATTCAATTGTGGTTTGTCCTCCATGAACACCTAGGTCTTTGTATCTACAACAACTTAAAGTTGTACTTAGAGAAATCTAAGAAGTATATTGGGCATGTATTCTTATGTAATGATAGAAGAAGAAATTATGTATATGCGATGATGACAAAACACGAAATTGTATGATGGGCCCATTTTTTCTTTGATGTTACTAGACCACTCTAAAAAGCAAAGTCACTATGCTTTCTTTGCCAAACACTGCCATAGTTGCTAAATTTTTTAAAAATTCTATGTATGCTCTATTCCTTTCAATAAACAATTACGTTTACACTCCAAAGTAGTAACTATTAATGGTCTGTCAATTATGTACTTCTAGAAACTGATAATGGCCTACTCTAAGAACTTTCTTTTCACAGAATAAGAATATGTAATGGATTACAAACCATGTAATTTAAACAACTAATACTAAACTACTCTATGATTTTTTTTGTGATAATGACCAAATTTGAAACTTCTCTCTCTCTTTATTTTTTGTAATAGTTACCACTTTTAGTTTGCTACCAAATTGCAAACTCTTAGTTTTAAAAAACTGCCACTTTTGGAATGTTACGAAACTATGATATTTTTATTTTTTGGACTATTAACAAATTGTAGACCTTTTTTTTTAATTTCTACCAAATTACATACTACATTTCTTATACTGCTACTAAATTATGATTACTACTTTATAGATTTCTACCAAATTACAAGCTATTGCTTTATAGACTTTTTTTCCCTCAAACTATTTGGTAGAGTGCAAATTGTCTGCACTACTTAAGCTATGGGACTATCTTAGGCTATGGAAACTATATAGATACTCTTGTTGAAGTTATTGATAACGTGCATCTTTGAAAATTTTGGCAATCAACTAGGCCCTAAACTTTGGATTCCTAGTGGCTTTAGGTAAATCTCACTGGCTACAAAGGCTATCTAAGTGAGTATTGCTCTCTGATTAACTACAATATTTTCCTAGAAAATAACCATGATTTTACCTCTAAACAACAGCTCTTTGTATACTTTTTGTTTTAGTGAAAAACCCCTTGTGGGGCCGCTTGGTCTCAAAGACCACAAACAGGGGGTTATACACTGTCAAAGTCACCCGAGAGTCATGTCCAACCCTGTCTGCACTAGAATTATCAATTGGATTTTGGGTACCCAATTCAAATTTTTGGTAGGGTGGAGATTCAAACTTGGGACCTCCCTTGGAGGATTGTCCTCTCCTCTCCAAATCACCTACAATATCTGGGTTTAGCTCTTTGTATACTATGATAGGGTAAAATACTATTAATAGGTTGTGGGACCATTTGCCCTTTTCATTGGTTGCACACTCAAAGCAATTACTCTGGGGTTATTTGGGTACTCCTTAGAATGAGTTTTAGGGAAAATATTAGATCAAGTAATTCCCATAGCTAAGCTTTCAGGACTTACACTCAATCCTAAAAGAGTTTATTAACCTAATGCAAGTGGTTATTAAGCATATAAATTTAGATCCAAATAGTAAATAGATGACAAAAATGTGTGTAGCAGAACATAGCCCTCAAAAGTGCTTTGATACCACTTGTTATGAACCTCCTTGCTCATCCATAGGAATTAGTACCAATTTACAAAAATATTAAAACTCGTACTCTCAATGAATATAAGAACATTCACATGTATGCTAGAAAATAATTAAATTAATTCATGAACAACTCATAAAAGATAAAATATGCAAATTCTTCAACCTATCCAATTATAAATCAACCCCTAAGGTAGGGAAACAATGCACCTTTTTGGAAGGAATTCACTTCTTAATAATCTAAATATGAGACATATACAATATTTTTCTTCTCCATGCCCCTCTATGAGTCTTTGCCCATATTTACAATATACCTCCTTTTTTTTGGAATTGCTAAAAAATAGTAGACTACGTATTTTGACATTGCTACTAAATTACAATTGCTATTTTGTAAATTGCTACCAAATTGCGAGCTACTACTTTATAAATATTTTTTTTTCTCAGACTATTTCGTAGACTATACATTGTCTTCTCTATTGAAGCTATGGAACTATTGTAGACTATGGAAAATATACAAACACTCTTGTTTAAGCTATGCTAATGATTGTATGGTGCATCTCTAGAAATATTGATAATAAAATGGACCCAAAACTTGGGCTTCCTAGTGGCTTAAGCTAAAATTCAATGGCCATAAAGGTTATTTAAGTGAGTACTACTCTCTAATTACTTCCAATATTTCCCTAAGGAATAATTGATGAGAAATAAACCATGGTTTAACCTCTAAATTATAGATATTTGTATACTCATACAAGGTAAAATACTATTAATAGGTTGTGGGACCATTGATCCTTTTTACTGGTGACACTGATGAGTATCATTATTATCATCATTTAATTTTCAATGTTTGTCAAATTCGAGGTTGTCTACGATAGAAGGTTTTGGAAAATTTAGTCATTAGTTCACAATATTTATTCAATGAACTAAAGACTCATTTAGATATTTCAAAGGTCACACTAATCCTATTTTGTAGAATTAAAACTAAATTAACTTTGCATAATTGAAATTACCTCTAATTTGCATAATTGACACTTAAACTAAAATTATAAAATTGAAATTTTTGAAGAAAGAACTAATTTACGCTTGCTAAATTAAAATGCCATGAACGATATATGCTAAATTAAAACCAAATAAATTAAGCATTCTAAATTGAAATTACAACAAGTTATTACAAAAAACTGTTGCAAAAACTTGTCAGAACAAATTGTTGCAAAAACTGTAAAAAAAAGTTGTTGAAGTTGAATTATAGAAAATAGGGGAAATAAATGCACACAAAACAAGGGTAAGCTATATGTAAACAAAATCACACACATAAAATTTAAATCCTAATAAGAAATATGCTAAAAACAAAGGAAAATGTTGTTACAATATTTAAGTAAGAAATTTGACAAAATTGTAAAAAACATAAAACTGTAAAAAAAATACCTATAAAAATGCTCCTTCCTCTAGCCCCTAGAGTGGGCCCTTGCTTCTTGGTATAGAAGAATTTATAATCACACAAAATACTAAATTCTAAACACTCTCTCACTCTCAAATCAACACACTTTGATAAGACTACATTTTTATTTAAAAATTGTTTACAAAAGATGACTGTTACAAATTTTACTTTCTGACTTCTAACTTCTACTATGGATTTCTACTCTTACTAACTCAGACAATGGATGAGTGTCCTATTTAAATGATTTCCTACACATACAAATGCATCTACAAAATCAAAACACATGTTGTAATTGTGTGATTTGTTCTTCTATTATTGGGAATCATAAATTCAGACAACTTTGGCATAGTTTCAACCTCTTATTGTGAATTTTTCTTCATGTGGTTTGTGAAAAGTCTATTTTATGTCCTCTAAATCTATTTATACTTGCTATGGTTGTGTTTCTAACTTTCTAAATTGCAACTATTAGTTTCACAACTATGTTTTATGCAAGTTTTTCATGTTTAGGATTTTATTATAAAGTTCACAACTTAGCATAATCAACAATTGTATGACTATTTTATCCTCTAAAAACACCTATGTTCCCCAACAATGATGCCAAAAATAATGAGTGTCATTATTGTCATCATTTAATTTTCAATGTTTGTCAAATCTAGGGAAGTGTCCAAGGTTGTTTGTGATAGAAAGTTTTTGCAAGTTATAGTTTAGTTATTAGTTCACATGATTTATTTGGTGAATCAGAGGTTCATTTTGGTCTTTCAAAGGTCACACTAATCCTATTTTGTAAAATTAAAGCTAACTTAACTTTTTAGAATTGAAATTACCTCTAATTTGTAAATTGAAATTGCTTAAGAAAGAACTAATTTACGCTTGTTAAATTAAAATACCATGAACGAGAAGTGATAAATTGAAACCAGATAAATTTAACCATGCTAAATTGAAGCTGCAAAAATTTGTCAGAAAAACTACTACAAAAACTTGTTAAAAAAAAGTTGTAAAAACTATCAGAAAACATTGTTGAAGTTAAAATACAGATTAATGGGGAAATAAATGCATAAAAAATAGGGGTCAGCTAGATATAAATAAAATCACACACATAACACTTTAAAAATAAGAATATACATGCTAAAAATAAAGGAAAATATTGTTACAATATTTAAGTAAAAAAATTGACAAAAACTTCAAAAAACATAAAACTATCAAAATACCTATAAAAATGCTTCTTCCTCCAGCCTCGAGAGTGCACCCTTGATCCCTGGTGCAAAATAATATCTAATCACACCAAATCCTAAATTATAAATACTCTCTCACTCTCAAATCAATGCATTTGGATAAGACTGCACTTTTTATTTAAAAACTATTGTTTATAATATATGACTCTTACAACGTTTACTATCTAACTTTTGAATTCTACTATGACTTTCTGATATTAATAACTCGGCCAATAGGTGAATGGTTTATTTATACTATTTCCTACATACATAATTGAAACTACAAAATCAAATCTTGTGTTATCCATATGTGATTTAATATTCTATTACAACAAACTTAGTCTATTTTAGGACAGAATCTGCTACAAAAGTAATCTAAGCATCTTCAAATTAGTAGGAATCAGTAAAAAATGAGTTAAACATAGTTTGTACACCTATCATCATGTTATTATCTCTCATTCCCTATGAAATGGATGCAATCTGTGCCTTTTCTGTTAGAATGAATTATTTTTTCCTATCATTTTAGAGTGCTCCAGAATATCAGGTAGAATAAGTGGGATATCTTATTTTCATCAATTTAAACTACATGGGAATGCTTCTATGTGTATCATAGGTCTTTCATTATCTTCTTGAACATGTTCCAACCAGTTTTACTCACTGCTTTTGACTTCTTCCATGCCCTCCTTTAATGTTATAGGTGGTTGCCTTTTGTATGTTGTGTGCAGCTATTAGTGCCCTATTTTACAACAAAGTAGTTGATTTGGCACCATGTCACCTCAATAGCTTGTTTTTAGGGTAGTAAAAAATTCAAAATGCTTCATCCAATCACAAGTCACAACACTTTTATTTGCTATCAATTTTACTATGCTATTTTACCACTAAAATCATGCAAAAACAGAACATAAAATGCAAAAAAATAGTCAAAATAGGGCATAGTATTTCTAAACATTCAATCATGCAAACATTAATAAATAATGCACTTTTAATCAAATATTTGGTATTTAACTATATTATATTTTGAAAAATGGTAGTTGTTATGTCAAAAAATGGTGCAAAAATGAGGTATTATTTGCCCTCATAAAACACTCTTAAGCTAGTTAATTTAAGGTTATTAGGATACTCCTTAGAGTGAATTTTAGGGAAAATATTAGCCCAAGTACTTATCTAGTTAAATTATTAGGACTTACACTCGATCCTAGAAGAGATCAAAACTTGTGTAACATGAACAACTCATAAAAGATAAAAGATGCAAATTATCCAACTTATTCAATTATAAATCAACCCTTGAGGTAGGGCAACATCATACAATGCTCCTTATTGGAAGGAATTCACTCCTTAATATATCTCAATATGAGACATATACAATATTCTTCTTCTCCATGCCCCTCTATGAGTCTTTGCCCATATTTATAATGCCCAACTACCTACCACTCCCACTTATCCATACATGTGGGATAATTACATCTATTATAATATTAAATACTTATATTGAGTACCTAATATTTCATCCCCCTTACAATATGTTTGTCCTAAGAAGAGACAACAATATGATCTTCTAAACCTTACTATAAACTAATACCGATCTTGATCATCCATCCATCCTAATGAAAATTTGATTGGCAGTGGTCATTGTTGATGCTGATATGCCCTCATACCATTTGAATTTTTGGAAATAATCCCTTGGTTCCATATGTTGGAGGCTTCTTTTGCTAGAAATAAATATCACTATTTTCATCTATACTTGTTTACTTTTGTCATTTGAGTATCCAAGATTGCTTTGGTGGCTCTACGCTTTTGTTGCTCTACTCTTGTAACTCAAATAATGGGTCCATTTCTTCTTTGATGTTGTTGCACCACTTTGAAAAATAAAGTCACTATGGTTTATTTTCCAAACATTGCTATAGTTGGTACATTTTTTTAATTATTAATGTATGCTCTATTCCTTTCAATAAACAATTAATTTTACTCTCAAAACTAGTAACTATTAATGGACTATGGACTATTTAATTCTAGCAACTGATAACTACCTACTCTATGGACTTTTTTTTACATAGATTAACAATTGATAATGGCTTGCAGACTATGTACTTCTAGAAGCTAATAATGACATGCTCTACGAAATATTTTTTTGTGACTATGACCAAATTGGAAACCTCTCTTTGTATTTATTTTTTTAACAATTATCATTTTTAGTTTGCTATCAAACTATAAATTTTTTTATTAAAGAATTACCACTTTTGTACTGCTACCAAAGTGAGATTTTTTTTTGAACTTTTACCAAATTGTAGACCCCATTTTATTTTACTATCAAATTGTAGATTACATATTTTTGCACTCATACTAAATTGTCACTGCTACTCTACAAACTACTACCAAATTACAAGCTACTACTCTGTAGACCGTTCTTTTTCCTCAAACTATTTGATAGACTACAAACTGTCTACTCTACTGAAGCTATGGAATTGTTGTAGACTATGTAAACTATGTATATAGTCTTACTAAAACTATTGCTAATTGTTGTGTGGTGCTTTTCTAGAAATATTGGCAATGAACTAGGCTCTAAACTTTGTCTTCCTAGTGGATTAAGGTATATCTCACTAGCCATAAGGTTGTCTAAGTGAGTACTACTCTCTGATTACCAACAATATTTCCCTAGGGAATAATCAATGAGAAACCAATAATGGTTTTAACTCTAAATGATAGATATTTATATACTCGTATAAAGTAATATACTATTAATCATGTGTGGCATCATTAACCCTTTCCACTAGCAACACACTTAAATTAGTTACTTTAGAGTTCCTAGGATACTCCTTAGAGTGAGTTTTAGGAAAAATATTATCCCAAGTACTTCCCCTACTTAAGCAGTCAAGACTTACACCTGATCCTACAAAAGGTTATTAGGCTAATGCAAGTGCTTATTAAGAACCAAAATTTAGATCCAAAAAATGAATATATGACCAAAAATTTTAAAATAGAACATAAGCCTCAAAAGTGCTCTAATACCACTTGTTATGACCCTCCTTGCTCATCCAAAAAACTTAGTACCAATTTACAAAAATATTAAAACTCGTACTCTCAATGAATATAAGAACATTCATATGTATGTTGGAAAATAATTAAATTAATTAATGAACAACTCATAAAAGATAAAAGATACAAATTCTCCAACTTATTCAATTATAAATCAACCCTTGAGGTAGATCAACATCGTACAATTCTCCTTACTAGAAGGAATCCACTCCTTAACATATCTTAATATGAGACATACAATATTCTTCTTCTTAATGATATCTTACGAATATTTACCCATATTGTTAGTCTCACAATGACATTGAGAGGGGGGTGAATCAATGTAGCTCTTTAAACCTTATATATTCAACTCTTAAAGCTGAAACAATGAAAACTTGAAACCAAATAAAGCAAGTATAACAAGAGAACATCACACAACACAAGATGTCTTTGAGGTTCATTGATTTGGCTACATCCTCAAAATGACTGTCTGGACTCCCATCCAAATCCAGCCTTTGCAAAGCACCAACTTTACAATCAATTTACCAGCACCCACTGAAAGGAGCACCAACCCCTGATTTATCTACACCAATAGAAAGAAGCACCAACCATTTATGGCCTCTTTGAATGGCATATTTAAAACCTCTAAAAAAAAAATTTATCCTACCATGACTGTTCATTTTCTCCTTCCATGACTGTTCATTTTCTCCTTCCATGACTGTTCGTTTTCTCCTTCCCTTGTGCGATATCGTGACACTTTTGTTTCTCTACATGCCTGCCCTTTTTGAGTCATGAAAATGCAACATGTCACGATATTGTGACACTTTTGTTTCTCTGCCTTCCTGCCCTTTTTGAGTCATAAAAATGCTACATGTCGTGATATCATGACACTTTTTCCTTCTTGCTATTTCTCTTTGCTTTGGACCGTGAAAATGCAACATGTCACGATATCGTGACACTTTTTCTCCTTGCTATTTCTCTTTTCTTTGGACCACGAAAATGCTACATGTCACGATATCATGACAATTTTTTTTCCTTGCTCTTTCTCTTTGCTTTGGACCGTGAAAATGCAACATGTCGTGATATTGTGACACTTTTTATCCTTGATCTTTCTCTTTGCTTTGGATCGTGAAAATGCAACATGTCACGATATCACGACACTTTTTTCTCCTTGCGGTGTTTTGCTTTTTCTTTGATCTTTAGCATATGGGCCACTTCGGTCTTCTTGGAAAATATGCAAAAAGGTGGGTCCCTAATTTTGGGGTACGTTGT
This sequence comes from Wollemia nobilis, assembly GCA_028583015.1. Classification (NCBI taxonomy): domain Eukaryota; kingdom Viridiplantae; phylum Streptophyta; class Pinopsida; order Araucariales; family Araucariaceae; genus Wollemia; species Wollemia nobilis. The sequence goes on from JAQPPZ010000367.1 coordinate 310,810, forward strand.
GGAGTAGCCACAACATGAAATTTTTTTCAACTTTACTCAAACAACTTGTAACAACTTCACCCAAACATCAAAAACATCCTCATAAGCATTTAACATCACTGTACATACTCTGAATAACCTTCGAAATCATGTCCACTGCATCAACCGATCTTTCTGACTGTGTTGACAACAATGGCAATACTGTCGTTGCACCTTGCTCAACAATATCCCCCTTTGGAATTGTTGGCAACACACGTGCAATTTCCTATAACTCTACTCCCCCTTTGACAACAATACCAAAGGGCTGCTGCAAACTCCCCCTAAGTCCATGCACAACATTCTCAGGCAAAAATTATTACACTTAGCAAAAATCATAAACATGAGCAAAAAGATAAACAAATACACAAATGCTCCCCCTAAGAATGTGGTCTTGATAGCTAGTCAATTCTTGGGAAGCATGACAACTACCAATTTATTGTGAAGGTACTCAAATACTTCCTTGGGTAATGATTTTGTGAATATATCCGCTACTTGCTCTGTTGTTGGAACAAAATCCAACTTAACCTCACCTTCCACAAATTTCTCCTTCAAAAAGTGATACCGGATAGCAATATGTTTTGTGCGAGAATGCATAACCATATTCTTTGAGATGTTAATAGCATTGGTGTTATCACACTTAATTGAAATTGGCTCACTGAAGTTAATACCAAGATCTTTTAGGGTTTGTTTCATCCATAATACCTGCGTATAACATGTTGTCATTGTAATATATTTTGCCTCTATTGTGGATAAGGAGACTGACTCTTGTTTCTTACTATGCCACGTGACCAACCTGTCTCCAAGATAGAATGCACCTCCACTAGTACTCTTTTTGTCATCTACACATCCTGCCCAATCTGCATCTGAATACGCAATAAGGGTGAATTCCTTACCTTTTAGATACCATAACCCATACTCCATAGTACCCTTGAGGTACCGAAGAATCCTCTTCACTGCTGTCACATGAGTCTCCATGGGACTAGCCTGAAATCATGCTACCATGCATACTGCCTGCAAAATATCTAGTCTGGTAGCTATCAAGTACAATAAGATCCCAATCATAGATTTGTACATGGTTTGATCAACATGTGGAGATTTTTCATCCTTGCTCAACTTGCAACCTGTCGTCATGGGAGTGCTAACTGGATTACAATCCTCCATTGTGAACTTTTTTAGCATCTCTTTCATATATTTAATTTGAGAAATAAATATGCCCTTCTCATTTTGATTAACTTGCAACTCGAGGAAATACGAAAGTTCACCAATCATTGATATTTCAAATTATTTTTGCATCTAATTTGCTAAATCTTTATATGACTCATCTTTGCTACTTCCAAATATGATATCATCCACGTATACAACAAGAATAATAAGATGGCCATTTTCTATTTTGACATACAAATTACTATCCACCATACCTTTCTTGAACCCTTGTTGAGTAAGATAGTTGTCTAGCCTTGCATACCATGCTCGAGGTGCCTGTTTTAAGCCGTATAATGCTTTCTTCAACTTGCAAACCAAGTTGGGATCATCACCAAGTTGGAAACCATCTGAATTCTCAATATAAACCTATTCTTCAAGTTTTCCATTCAAAAATGTTGATTTCACATCCATTTGATAAACTTTGAAATTCTTGTAAACTTCTAAAGCCAGAAACATTCTAATTGCCTCTAGTCTAGCCACAGGTGCAAAGGTTTCCTCAAATTCAATACCTTCAACTTGTGCATAGCCTTTACATACCAATATTGCTTTATTCCTAACTACTTGTCCGTCTTCATTCAATTTGTTTTGAAAGACCCATTTAGTACCGATTATATTTTTATTTGTAGGTCTTGGTACTAACTCCCAAGTTTTGTTTTTCTCGATTTGATCTAATTATTCATTTATTACCTTCATCCAAATTACATCTTTGCTTGCATCAGCAACATTTTTGGGCTCAATGCTAGATAATAAAGAGTAGTTACTTACTACTCTTATTCTTGTCTGAACACCAACTGTGGGGTCTCCAATTATTTTCTCTCTAGGATGATCTTTCTGCCAGCTGTCTGTTTTGAATTTCTTATTTTCTTCCACTTTTGAATCACTTTTTGAATCATCTAAGTCAATTTTTTATTTTTTTTCCATTTCCTTTTTCTCATATCCTTAAATAACTTCTTCATAAATTTGGTAGTTCTCTTCATAGCTAATTACTCGTTCCCTACCTTCATCAACTTTAACATCGACACTATCCATAATTTTCCTTAGCCTCTTGTTGTAGCATTTGTAAGCTTTGCTTTTGGACGAATATCCAAGAAAAATAACTTCATCTGCTCTATCTTCAAGCTTACCAAGGTTTTCTTCAGTTCTTTTGATGTAACACTTTCTACCAAAAACTTTAAAGTATCTTATTGTTGCCTTTTTACCGAACCACAACTCATAAGGAGTTTTGCTTTCATGCATCCTCAACATGCACCTATTTTGGATGTATATCGTAGTATGGACCACCTCTTTCCAAAATTTGTCTGCTACTTTGCTCTCAGTCAACATAGTCCATGCCATTTCCTACATTGTCCTGTTCTTTCTTTCTACCACACCATTCTTCTGAGGTGTCCTGGCTGCTAAAAACTGTCTCCTAATACCATATTTTTCACAATACTCTATAAAATCCTCTGAAATGAACTCTCCTCCTCTATCTGATCTTAAAAATTTAATCATTTTTCCTGTTTGATTCTCAACTTGGTTTTGAAAACCTTGAACATCTCAAAAGATTTTGATTTATGCTTCAAAAATAGTACCCATGTCATCCTGGAATAGTCATCTATACACAACATAAAATATTTGTCACCATTTATGCTTTGCATTCTCATGGGTCCACATAAATCAATATGTATTAGTTCCAAAGGTTTGCTTGTGTAGTACTCTTTTGTTTTAAATGATACTCTAGTTTGCTTCCACTTTTGGCATGAAGCACAAATTCTATTTTATGTTTTTCCAATGGTGGGAATATCTCTCACTAACTTTTTTGAGCTGATTTTTACTAGATTGTCAAAACTGATATGATCGAGCCTCTTGTGCCACAACCAATTTTCTTCTTCCTATCCAATAAATCAATCTCATTCTGAAGTCTTTGAGAGAGTGTACAGGTTGCCAAATGTCCTCGATCCAGTTTCTATAAACTTTCCACTATTTGATTTTTTGACTTCACGACCCTGATTCTTAAAATTCACTTCATGACCTCTATCACAAATTTGACTTACGCTCAACAAGTTGTGCTTCAGACCAACCACAAACAAGAATTCTTTTGACTTGATTTTTTTATCACTGATCTTAACTGAACCTTTCACAACTATCTTAGATCCATTATTATTTTCAAATTTTACTGAACCACCTTCATATTGTTGTAACTTCTCAAATTTGTTTTTGTCACCTGTCATATAACTGGAGCATCCACTATCAAGTATCCATGGTGCATATTTATTTTGTGCTTTAAATGTTGTTTGTATGATCAAGGATTCCTTTTCTTCCTTAGATCGCTCTTTTTCTTTCCACTCTGGTTTGATTATAGTTTTGGGCTCTTGTTTTGAATTTTCTTTTTCAATAGCTTGTGCATATTTTTCAAGAAATTTTCTATTTTGTCTCATTTCTTTTGGTTGAAATTTTCTTCCCTGAAATTGATTTGATGCAAATGTACTTCGACAATTTCTTGCAATGTGCCCAAAATTATGACAGTTATAACATTCTACTACATAATCAATCAAAGGTGAAAAAACATTTCTACTGGTAAAATTCCTTGGTCCTACATTATACTTGCAATTTGAAATCTTATGTCCATAACCATTGTATTTAAAATAGTATCCAGAAAAGAGATGATTGAACCTGGGTGATGGTCTTTGTTATGTTGTTGTAGGAGCCATAAATATTCTTCTTATTTGATGTGTGACATTGGTGAATCCATCATTGTCAATTCTCCTTTTGTGCCTTGCATTATTGCTTTCTTTTACATGAGTCAATTTTTCTTGATCAACCTATTTCTTATCTTCATTCTTTATGGATTCTTCATTTATGGAATTTGATCCATTTGATGATTCTACTTCGTCAAAGCCCAAACCAAATTTGATGCCTGTAGTCTTTTGGTTTTTTATGATCTTATCTAGCTTCATAGAATTTTCTTCACATTTGTGATAACAACTAATTTTACGATTCATCTCTTCTATCTGCATCCTTAAACCAACAGTCTCTTCTTCTAGCTTGTTGTAATAATCTATTTTCATCGTTATTTGCACTTCAAGATCTTTAGATATTTTCTTTGATTATTCTATCTGTACTTTCAAACTGGTTATGATTTCATTTGCATCCTCAAGCTTTGTTGAAATTTTCTTATTCTTTTTTCTTTCTATCTTCAATTCATCCAAAGCTGTAATTAGTTCCTCTTCCAAATTTACTTCTGCATAAATTTATTCTTCATCACATTCCTATTATTTTTCTATTTTTTCTTCTTTGAATGACATGAAAAGAGCTTCACCTATTTCCTTTTCAGAATCCTCACCGCAACTATCTTCTGATGAACTGACATTCTTGGAGATGAAACTTTTCTTCTTAAAGTTGCCTTTTCTAAAATTTGTTTTTTTCTTCCAGTAACTTCTTTCTTGGTGCGATCCTTCATCACTTTTGTTCTTCTCATTAAGTGGACATTTAGCTACAAAATTCCCAATGCCTCCACAATTGAAACATTTAAATGGTAACTTTCCTCTATATTTTCCTTTTCCCCTTTTTAGTTTTCGAACAAAGTTTGCTTCTATTTCATCTGATGTCTCTTCTTCCTCGGATTTTTGTTTTGCTTTCATATTTTTATGGGCTTTAAAATCAGCTTCTCTATCTGTGGGTTTAGATATTCCTATTTTCATCTCATATGCAGTCAAAGAACCATGCATCTCATCCATACTAAAATAATTTAGATCTTTAGCTTCTTCTATAGCTGAAACTTTAGAATCAAATCTTTGAGAAAGAGATCTTAATACCTTTTTCATGATGACAAAATCTTTGATTTCCTCACCGAGTCCTCTAATCGCATTAATGACTTCATTAAATCTTAGCATATATACCTCTATGTTCTCATCGTCATTCATCTTTAATACTGCAAATTGATCTTGATGTGTTTGTAAGTTGGCCTCCTTGATATTAACGTCTCCTTCATGAATGCTTCTCAGTTTGTCCCATATTTATTTTTCCGTTTTACAACTCATAATATTTACTAGTTCACTGTCCACTAATCCGCACATGATAGCATTCTTTGCTTTTGAGTCATTCTCAAACAGTTTCTTATCGACAACATTAGTTGAAGAAGTGGTGGGTATTGTGTATCCACTATCTACTAAATCCCAAATGTTGTATCCCAAAGCACAAAGATATGTCTGCATCCCGAGTCTCCAAAATGTGTAATTAATTTTATCAAACAATGGTGCTTTGTTTGATGAGAAGCCTTCACCACCTGCCATTGTGTCACTTCCAAGATCACCCTAGCCGGTTAAGCTTGTTCAGGAACCTCGCTCTGATACCAATTGTTAGTCTCACAATGACACTGAGAGGGGGGTGAATTAGTGTAGCTCTTTAAACCTTATATATTCAACTCTTAAAGCTGAAACAATGAAAACTTGAAACAAAATAAAGCAATTATAACAAGAGAACATCACAGAACACAAGATGTATAAAGGTTCACCGATTTGGCTACATCCTCAAAATGACTATTTGGACTCCCATCCAAATCCAACCTTTGCAAAGCACCAACTTTAAAATAAATTTACCAGCACCCACTGGAAGGAGCACCAACCCCTGATTTATCTGCACCAACAGAAAGAAGCACCAACCACTTATGGCCTCTTTGAATGGTGTATTTAAAACCTCTAAATTTTTTTTTCCCTACCATGACTGTTCATTTTCTCCTTCCATGACTGTTTGTTTTCTCCTTCCATGATTGTTCGTTTTCTCCTTCCCTTCTGCATGCATGTGTTTTGGTTTCCAAAAAGGATTTTCGTTTCTATTTTTTGGCCCTTTATTTCATTTTCTCTACATGGGCATGTGTCCGCTTCTTTCCATGTGTAACAACCATCTTAGATGATTTCAAATCATTAAAGATTCCTTATGTAACTTTTTGTATTATTCATTGAATTTTGTCCTTATGTGACAAATTACCTTATTCAATATTCGATTTATTCCTTATAGGTCCACGTCACTATGTAGTCTTCAGTTTTACTATCCTGGTGTTCATCACTAATATTAGACACACTATCAACTACTCTTTTCCTTTGGCAAAAATGCAACATGTCGCGATATTGCGACACTTTTTTTTCTTTGCCTGCCTGCCCTTTTTGAGACACGAAAATGCAACATGTCATGATATCACGACATTTTTTGTTTCTCTACCTACCTGCCATTTTTGAGTCGCGAAAATGCTACATGTCATGATATCATGACACTTTTTCCTTATTTCTATTTCTCTTTGCTTTGGACCATGAAAATGCAACATGTCGTGATATCGCGACACTTTTTTCTCCTTGCTATTTCTCTTTGCTTTGGACCACGAAAATGCAACATGTCACGATATCATGACACTTTTTTTCTCCTTGCTCTTTCTCTTTGCTTTGGACCGTGAAAATGCAACATGTCGCGATATTGCGACACTTTTTCTTTCTTGTTCTTTCTCTTTTCTTTGGACCACGAAAATGCAACATGTCGTGATATCGCAACACTTGTTTTCTCCTTGCGGTGTTTTGCTTTTTCTTTGATCTTTAGCATATGGGCCACTTCGGTCTTCTTGGAAAATATACAAAAATGTGGGTCCCCAATTTTGGGGTACATTGTGGAGTAGCCACAACATGACGATTTTTTCAACTTTGCACAAACAACCTATAACAACTTCACCCAAACATCAAAAACATCCTCATAAGCATTTAACATCAGTGTACATACTCTGAATAACCTCTGAACTCTTGTCCACTACATCAACCGATCTATCTGACTGTGTTGACAACAATGACAATACTGTCGCTGCACCTTGCTCAACAATTTATAATGTCCAATTACCTACCACTCCCACTTATATAATAATGTGGTATAACTACATCTATTATTATATTAATACAATATTATAATAGTAAATACTTATCCTGTGTACCTAACATTCCATACCCAATACAAAATGTTTCATACTTAAAACATAAGAAGAGACTAAATAATATGATCTTCTAAGCCTTATTGTGAAATGGTACCTATGTCGATCATCCATCCATCATAATAAAACTTTTATTGGTGGTGGTCTTTATTGATGTTGATATACCCTTCTACCATTCGAATTTTTAGAATGAATCCCTTGGTTCCATGGGTTGGAGGTATATTTTTGTTGGCAATAAATATCACTCTTTTTCATTCATACTTGTTTTATTTTACCACTTGAAACGCTAGGATTGCTTTATTTGCTCTACGCTTTTGTTACTCTACTCTGGTAACTCAAATGATGGGTTCATTTGTTCTTTGATGTTGATGCACCACTCTGAAAACCAAAGTCAAATGATTTCTTTGCCTAGCACTGCCATGGTTGCTATATTTTTTTTAATTATTCATGTATGCTCTATTCCTTTAATAAATAACTAATTTTACACTCCAAACTAGTAATTGTTAATGGTCTATGGACTATGTACTTCTAGCAACTAATAATGGCCTACTCTACGGACTTTGTTTTCACATAAATTAACAATTTTTAATGGCTTGCAGAATATGTACTTTAAAAAATTTATAATGATATGCTCTATGGAATATTTCTTTTTTTGTGATTGTGATCAAACTAGAAATTTCTCTCTTTATTATTTTTAACAATTTCCACTTTCGAATTGCTACCAAACTACAATTATTTATTAACGAACTACCACTTTCGGACTGCTACCAAACTATGGGATTTTTTTGAACTATTACCAAATTTCATACCTTTTTTTTTCTTTTGAATTACTACCAAATTGTAGATTGCATATTTCAGCAATGCTACTCTACAAATTGCTACCAAATTATAAGCTGCTACTTTATAAACCTTTTTTATTGAAATTGTTTGGTAGACTGCAAATTGTCTGCTCAACTAAAGTTATGGAATTGGTGTAGGCTATGGAAAATTTACAGAGAATCTTGGTTAAGCTATTGCTAATGACTATATGTTGCATCTCTAGAAATTTTGGTAATGACCTAGGCCCCAAAATTTGGCTTCCTAGTGGCTTAAGGTAACTTTCAGTATCCATAAAGAGTGTCTAAGGGAGTACTTCTCTCTGATCACCAACAATATTTTCCTATAGAATAATTGATGAGAAATCAACCATGGTTTTACCTCTAAATGGTAGATATTTCTATACTCATACAACATAAAATACTATTAACAAAGTGTGGGGTTGTTGACCATTTTCACTAGTGACACACTTAAACTAGTTACTTTGGGATTCTTAGGGTAATCCTTAAAGTGTATTTTAGGGTAAATATTAGACTAAGTACTTCCCCTAGTTAAGTAATAAGGACTTACACCAGATCTTGTAATAGGTTATTAGTCTAATGTAAGCACCTATTAAGCACCAAAATTCAGATCCAAATAGTGAATAAATGACCAAAACAATTGTAGTAGAACACAATCCTCAAAAGTGGTCTGATATCACTTGTCATGACATTCCTTGCTCATCCATAGGAATTAGTACCAATTTACAAAAATATTAAAACTCGTACTCTCAATGAATATAAGAACATTCACATGTATGCTAAAAAATAATTAAATTAATTCATGAACAACTCATATAAGATAAAAGATGCAAATTATTCAACTTATTAATTATAAATAAACCCTTGAGGTAGGGCAACATTGTACAATGCTCCTTATTGGAATAATTCCACTCCTTAACATATCTTAATATGAGACATATACAATATTCATCTTCTCAATGCCCTTCTATGGTTCTTTGCCAATATTTATAATGCATACCTACTACTCCCACATATCCATTAATGTGGTTTAATCATATCTATTATTATATTAATACAATATTATAATATTAAATACTTATATTTGGTACCTAACATTACATCACCCTTACAAAATGTTTCATACTTGAAATGTAAGAAGAGACTAAACAATATGATCTTTTAAGCCTTAATGTGAATTGGTACCAATATCGATCATCCATCCATCCCAATGAAACTCTGATTAGTGGTGGTATTTGTTGATGCTTATATGCCCTTTTCTAATTTGAATTTTTGGAAGTAATCCCTTGGTTCCATGTAATGGAGGTATCTTTTTGCTAGTATTAAATATAACTATTTTTCATCTATACTTTTATACTTTTGCCACTTGAGTCTCCAAGACTGCTTTGTTGGCTCTATGTTTTTTTGCTCTACTCTAGTAACTCAAATTATGGGACCATTTGTTCCTTGATATTGTTGCACCACTATGAAAACCAAAGTCACTATGATTTATTTGCCAAACACTATCATAGTTTCTACCTTTAAAAAATGTATTCAAGTAATGCTATTTTCCTTTCAATAAGCAATTAATTTTACATTTAAATCTAGCAACTGTTAATCGCCTATGGACTATGTACTTCCAACAACTGATAATGTCCTACTCTATAAAAAAAAATTGCATGTAGATTAATAATTTTTAATGGCATGTAGACTATGTACTTTCAAAAACTAATAATGACCTACTTTATAGATTATATTTTGTGATTGTGACCAAAATACAAACTTCTCTATATATATACATTTTTTAAAATTGCCACTTCCGGATTGCTACCAAAGTGTAAACTTTTTTTTCTATCAAACTGGCCCTTTCGCACTTCTATCAAACTATGGGTTTTTTTTATTTCAATCGCGATCAAATTGCACACCCTTTTTTTTGAACTTATACCAAATTTTAGACCATGTATTTTGATAATACTACCAAATTACGACTACTTCTCTATAAAATACTAAAAAATTATAAGTTGCTACTCTTCAAACACTTTTTCCTTAAACTATCTAGTAGACTACAAACTATCCTCTTTGTTGATGTTATGGAACTATTGTAGACAGTGTAAGTTGTGTAGAGACTCTTGGTAAATCAATTGATGGTGGTTGTATGGTGCTTCTATGGAAATACTAGCAATGAATTAAACCCAATCTTTGGCTTCTTAGTGGCTTAAGGTAAATATCATTGGCCACAAAGGTTGTCCAAGAGAGTACCACTCTATGTTTACCAATAATATTTTCTAGGGAATAATTGATGAGAAACCAACCACAATTTTACCTCTAAATGACAACTCTTTATATACACTCACAAGGTAAAATACTATTAACAGTGTGTGGGGCCATTGACTCTTTTCACTGGTGATGCACTTTTAGGTCAAATTTATGACCCCATTTATAATTCAAAAAGGTTGAAATTTTTTTATAAAATATGACTAAGTTTCGTTGACTTGAGAAGAGCTACACAAAGCTATGAATCCATGAAGATAGGTTGTTTTGGATGGTGATGTTAGCATTACCACATCAAAGCTTGATACAGTGGAAATTGAATAAAAAAAGATGATTTTATGAGTCAAAATGCATGACACCATGATTGTATAAAGTCATGTACCTCTTGGCAGCAACATCAATATGATGCCATGCAAATATAGCAATGCGTAAAGTTGTGATGTAAAAAACCATAATTGTGACAAGTCAATATCATTTGGACAATGGCAAGAAAGTCCAAAATCATTCAAAAAAGATATAGTTGGGATAGATTGCACAAATTCATGATGAATAAGTCCATAATGTGCAAATTCAAGGTTGATTGAGTACTGACATTAGCAAGGGTCAAAGAAAAATCATACCAAGAAAAAATACTCTAATCCAATTGCACAAGGCCATGATGAATAAAATTGAGAGGAACGAAGCTAGGGATGACATCAATATCTCTGAGTAAAGGCCCAATATTATGGAAGGAAATTTTATGTACAAATCTAGAGTGGACATTGTACAAAAAATTAAAACTCTCATAACATCAATACCCCCTAAGTGGTGAAAAAAACTGAGATAGTTCCAAATAGACTCGGTAAGCAAATCATAGCCTCATCCTCCATACACAATTCCTAAAAATCCATGACCACCTTAGTGCTTTCTACTAGGGTGACAAAATGCCATCGAAGCAAGAAAATGATAACTCTAATAGATCTGTTATAGTATTTCAGTCACTTGCAATAAGAAATTGTATATTGATGGATCCAATTTCACAAGAATAAAAATTAAAAAATATAACAAGTGTAGACACCAAAACAACACCAATCCGATTATGTGACAATAAGCACTGATCGCATTGACACACACAGCCCCTAGGGCAGCCCCTAGAGGTTAAATAGTGGTCCTAACCACTTCCAAAAGTATTTTTAGAGGTCAGAGGTCAATTTGGCACCTTTTTGGAACCTTGCTCTCTGCTTGTCTCACCCAGGGATGAATACAAACTGGAATTCATCCCACCCTAGGACGAATACAGAATTCGCCCCAAGGTGAGGCAAATAGCAAGTTTGACTAGCAAAAAGTCAAACCTTAGTAACTTTGCTAGTTAAATGACACTTCAGGTCATGCAATTGCAATGAATAGCTTTTATTCAAGAAGAGAGACTTCAGTCATGCATGTATTTATTTTAGAGACCTCATGCAAGGAGATTTTTTAATCAGGGAGTTAGTTTTTCTTTGAAAATAGGACAGTTAACTCAAGAGGTGCCCTTGCATGCGCAATTCAAACAAGGAGACACCAAGGTCTATAAATTGGTGAGTTTTCTCACCCAAATATATACAGAGAAGGAGAATTTGAGCAACGAAGTGCTGCCAATTTACACACCTACTTACGATTTGTGCTTTTACATCCTTAATCTCTCATTCGAAAGGGAGGTTATTGGGTGACTATTGGAAGTGTGAATCTAGACCCAAAACCCAATTTTTGACCACAACTATTAACAAAATTTGTTTACAACACCCCATAACTAGTTTTGGACCCATCCCAAGTGGATTGGTGCCGAAACAGTGCCTCAAAAGGTGGGCGTCCTGCCCCCGGGAGCTCCCCAAATTGGCATAGTCCTAATCGCCTCCCTGGGATGAATAGAAATCTATGATATATTTTTTTGGTTTCTATTTTGCATTTTATTCTATATAGGTTAAATAGATTAGAGTTCAAATTTCATTTCATTCGGAGTAATTTTGACCAGGTTATTGTTATTTCCCGCTTTCACTAACTTGTAGATGGCACCAGAAAAATATGGATCCTAGAGGAAAAATTGGAGAAATCTGACTATCTAGGTCTTCTCAAAACACCCCCAATTAGCTAACCCCAACTTTACAGATCTTTTGGATCTTCCTAAGTGGGACATTAAATAGGGTGCTTTCTGATAAATTATCACAGTCCTATTCGTCCCACCCTGGAGCGAATACAGATCTGTGAGGAATTTTTAGACTGTTCTTTTTGCAGTGGTCTTATGATAGTATTTTTATTCTTCTGTAAAAATTTTATGTCAATCAGAGGTCATTTGATAGTTGTTTTATTATTTTCATGCTTTTACTGACAGTAGGCCTTGGGAAATACATGCTTTATTCCGTCCACAGGTGCTACTAATATTTTATGTTTCTTTGAACGCAGGTTTTTGATAGCAGAGGAGCAGGAAAGAGCAAAGAATCACATACACAAGCGGTGGTGATGTTTTGGTCCGCCCATCTTACATGTGGGAATTCGGAAGAAGGATTTTTAGCCATGGATGTTGTGACGAGAAACACATTTGATGCTCCTCTCCCCTAAAAAGGAAGGAGACGTATTGTAACACAATTTACAAAGCGTATCAATAAAGATATTACCATATTTCGTATTGCTTTTATATTGTGTCAATTCGTATATGTTCTTTCTTGTTCTCTTTTGTGGCATATTCCTTTTTGTTTCTGTATCCTCGTGCTTTCATTGGCGATCACGGTGGGACCTCTGTCCCTTGATTTTTAAAATTAAATTTCTGATTAAATTTGCTTGTTATTTTGATTACAGGTACCAATTTTTCCAACACTGGACTATTTCAGAGTAGAAATTTAGAGACATCTAACTTGGGCAGAGAAGAGGTAGAGTTTTTAAACACCTTTCGTCAATTCTTTGCTTTATGTTCTCTAGTTATTTTCTTGCATAGGAGAGTTTGAATGCTTGCATGCTTCATTTATGCAACTTAAAATGAACCCCACACACCATGTGGTAACTAAAACAACAAGGAGTTGGTCGTAAAACCCCAACCCTTGAGCAAGACCAAAGGTGGATTCCATCATCACTTTGGCTTGAGCATACATTACCCAGATTACGACTATTGCTAGACGTAAATCCTGATGAAAGTTGACCAAGTATAGTGGGGGTGATTCCCAGTGCATGAGGATAAGTATTCTATGGTAGGTGTCATAAATAGAGTGATCCCTCTTTAGTACTGCCTATGTTCCACGTACCATCTGCTCTCATGTACCAATAGTTTCCCTCACGTAAGGGCGGGTATATAGAGAGGTTGGTATATCGGTCTGGCAACGGTATATCGAAGGGGCGACCATTTTTTTGGGAGTCATAAGAGCCCTCATTTTGCATTTAAATGTTCTTTCAAAAAGCTTTCAAAACAACATCACACACACAAAAACCAGATTTGAGGCCACACTTTTAAATCTTTAAACGAGATAACCACTGCATTGATTGTGTGTTTCCTTTCTATTAAGTATAGCGTAAAGAATCCTAAAAGAGATAAAAATCTACTCATCTTTAGGAGCACATCACCATGGTGTTCACTCGTAGCTGAGCCCAATCATGGGCAAGCGCTATAGAAAGTGCACCAAGGGGGACAAGTCGCCTTCGATATAGTCTTGAGGACCTGGTCATCCCGCCTTGGCGGCCTGACACACAAGAGAGTCCACATCATGCCATAATAGAACAAGACTATAGAGGCACCTCTTTGAGGGGCACCCCCACTCAACATAGGTCCTTTCAAGAGGATAACCTACACATAGCACTTAATGTAAACAGGAGACCTCCCTTAGAAGCCTATTATGGGTGGCCTAGTGATGAAGTGCTATAGCAACAGAGGATCCCAGTGGAGGGGCCACAAGATTTCGTCATCCCTCCTCTACCTCGCATTGCTATTAGGAACACTAGATAGTATCCAGAGTATCAAGATTTCTAGGCAGGGCAAGTCAATTCTGCCTGCACCTTTTATCCATATGAGAGAGAGGACGAGAAAGATTACTATGTTCCTTAAGAATAGTACACAGCATGGGAGCGATGTACCTTTGCACCTACCATATATCAAGATCACCCATCAAGGCTACAGCCTTAGGTTAATGCAGCTAACCTTGATAGAGGAAAGCAGCCCATAGAGGTCTCAGATTACCACAACCGAGGTAAACATATAAAAGAAGCATCTAGGCTTCCTAAACAAGAGACGACAGAACAAAGTGACTTGGATTTTGCCAAATAGGCCGCCCGCCAAGCACAAATCATGCAGCTTAGGCAAGATCAAGAATAGTTAGAGCATCTTTGTCGACTTAACAAGGATTGCATTCAGCGTCAGACAACCAAACTATTGCATAACAATGTGCCTGTGAAGGTTCCAAACCCTTGCACGCACAAAGTAGAAGTGTATGAGAGGCATAACCCTTTGGTACGATAGAGGTCCACATGACCTTACCAAGTATTTCCTCCGAGACCTCCTAGACTTGAGCGGGAGGCCACTCCCCAAAATAATGATGGGCACCCTCTGCGGGCACCTACCCATGTGCATAGGTCTCGGCCAGCCACTCCTCAAGAAGCTTATGAGTAATATGAACAAGAAGAAGATAGGGCTGAAACGCTCTATCAAGGCAGAGGGGGTGCTACCCAGCTACTTCTCAATAGGCCTTAGGCTCCCCAAAACCCACAAAGGGAGCAAACTAAGGAGGATGAAATTAAATCCTCTGATGCATATAGAGTGTTGCTAGAATGCTTAGAGTCTATGGAGATCAAGACTTCTGGGCCCCAAAAGCCCACTTTACACCAAATCTGTAGTCATCCTATGCATCCATCAGTGCCGACACGTCCATACCCAGAACACTTTAAGCTACCCCAGTTGGCACTCGTTAGAGGGGAGGAGGACACCCAGGAGCATGTGACAAGATTCCTGAGCCAGTGATTTGGTATTCAAGACAACGATGCTTTGTTGTTGAGAACATTTATAACCACATTCGTAGGCCCTGCCTCGAATTGGTTCACCCAATTATCGAAACATAGCATCAATAACTTGGATTATCTGGTGGACGTGTTCCTTGCATGCTTCACCTTCAACACTAGGAAAAAGGCATCATTGAGTGACCTAGCTAGCCTCAAGCAGTATGAGGAAGAGACCATGGTGGCATATGGGAACTGGTGGAGGATGTTGCTTTCGAAGCTGCCTTACATCCCTCCCATGTTAGATCTAACCCAAATGTTCTTGAAAAGTTGTTTGAGATTAATCTACGTGCTATTGCAGCTACAGCAATATGCTAGTTTAGAAGAAGCTTTGGCGCAAGCCAGAGTCATTGAGGAGATTAATATATAGGATGGCGAGATCACGAAACATAAGAAGAAAGAATGGACAAAGAACACTAAACTAGGGACCATGCAACCAAAACCTGTTGTGGTTAATCAGGTTGCCATCAATGTCCCTAAGCCTGCACCAGCAACACCACCTCAAAAGGCTAACTATCAGCAGGTGCCACCCAACAACTATGAGAGAGAAAACCAAAGGCAGAAGCAAAATAAGCAGCGTCGCCCTAGGCAACAATTTACTCCTTACACAGAGTCTCGAGATTCTTTGTTTGATCGCTTTTTAGTGATGAATTTGATTAACCTTCCAGAGGTTCAAACTATAGATCCCAATGCACTGAAGCCTAAAGGGTATATAGAGGACTTGTATTGTAGATTCCATAGGCATAAAGGACATGATCTTAACACATGCTGGAAGTTCAAAGGTGTGGTCCAAGACCTCATTGACAATAAGACATTGGCGGTAGACAACCCTATAGCTCCAAACAACCAACATATGGGAGTATTCAGAGACCCCTTGCCTACCCATGAGGCACTGGCAAAACCCCTCCAAGTCCATGAGGTGCAACAGAATTTCCCTATGCAGGGATATTTGGGGATGATAAGCATAGTGACTAGGAACAAGAAGTACCTAGGAGCTGCTCCAGCGGTAGCCATAAGAGAGGTTCCATCAACGTCATAGGCTCAACAACACCCTACGCAACTTCCCCCGCCTAGACCAATGGCCACGATTCAAACTAGACTTACCCAAAGTCTAAGGACCAAGTTGGCTAGGCTCTCCATATACAAGATAATTCAACAATCAGCACCCCATCGGGAGGCTCTCATGGAGATTCTAAAAGCAATCGAGCTGCAGCCCCATGAAGCGAACTCATTCAACAATTTTGTGGGGCACATAAAACAATGTACAGAGCCAGTCATCACCTTTAGGGAAGATGAACAGAAAATAGTGATTGGTGATGTGGCAGATCCACCCTTGCACGTTATTGTGTAGGTCAATGAGATTCCATATAAGAGAGTGTTGGTGGACACTGGCTCGTCCAGTAACATCATCACTACAGCAGCTCTAAAGCACTTGAAGTTGCTAGCATCTCATATTGTGGCTTCCACTTACACACTGCGAGCATTCAACGATGCAATTTGCTTGACAGTTGGCACAATTGTCCTACCTATCCAAGTGGGACAAAAGACCATTCATGCATTGTGGCATATTTTGGAAGGCGAGATGACTTATAATATCCTGCTAGGCCGGCCTTGGATTCGAGACATGAAGTGTGTCCCTTCAATAGCGCATCAATGCCTAAAGTACACATTTGAAGGACAGGTGCATGTAGTCCCAATGGACTTGGAGCCTTTCAAATACTACAATACAGTGCAATTCATGCCGCAATCGACCCTTTCGTCAACACATTTGGATTTTCAATTGAATCCATCTCAACAGGGTCCGATTCCACAGGCATCTCCAATGATTACTCCATCGAGTCCTCAGTCGGGTCCCTCTTCATTTGCCAGTCCTTCCACAACAACACCACCTATGGTGGCCACATCCAAGGACAAGGGAAAGAAACCCCTAGAATAAGAACCACCTCTAGTCTCAACCATCTCGATAGAAGAGATACCTATCAGCATGGAATTCGAGATGCATAGTTCACCCCACATGGAGTGGACTCAGGAAGGACTCCCATTCGCTTCTCCTCAACTACCAATAGTCACCGTTGAAATGGCTAGTTGTATCGCTCCAAATTTTTCGCATCCCTACCTTCGGGCTATTGGATCCGCGCCCGGAAGGAGGATGGGAAAAGGATGATGCGGTACCTCGGACGAGAGGACTTTGCGAAGGTCCCGCCTCTCAAGGGAGGTGCATTTTGGTGATTTGTCGACGGATGGTGGGTTCACCAGGAAACATTTGGCGGCAGTTTCCACGCCTAGGTTTTGGGAATGTGTTTTAATGGGTTCGTTTTATCCTTAAACATTCATCCTAGGTTTGGCCGAATGATTCTAACTTAAACTACATGAAAATGCAATTTAAATGAATACAGTAAACAGACTGAAAGCAGAAAAATAGAGAATTTGCAGGAGGCTAATGGAGATTACCTGATCCGGGATGTCTGATGAAGTTTCTGATGCTTGAAGTAGTCTGGATCGTCTGGGATTCGACAGTATCGCCTACAATTTGACCAAATCGTCTGAGACAGACAGAATCGTCTGAGACAGACAGAATCGTCTCAAATCTGACGAATTCGTCAAACGAATTCGTCAAAAACCTGCAAAACAGGGAACAGATGCAAAATACAAGCAATTCTACTATGCAAAACAGAGGCAAAATATGCTAAAGAACAAGGTGAATACTAAGCAATAATTTAAAACAGAAAGTAAAACAGATCACTGCATTATGATGGCAAATCATGAATTTAATGTGCAATCTAAACTAGATGGGTGAACTCCAGATGCAAAGTAGAATAAAAACTAAATAAATGATCTGATTTATAGCATAAAATGACAGAGAGAAAAGAGAGAAGAGCAAACTTCAGGCACTGATTGCCTCGATGTATGCTGCAGTCGAGATCGTCTCGCATCAATACGAGATCGTCCCTAATTTGACAGGATCGCCTCCGATCTTGACGGGTTAAGTCGACTGCGATAGGTGCTGGCTCCGGCTGAAAACCGGTGATATACCTGCAATAAAATTACTATAGGAATAGTGCAAAAAGCAAATTTGAGTAGTTCTAGCACATAGGGAGTCGATTTGCATAAGAATTCAGCCGAGGGGTTGGGGAGGGAAAAGTCTTAGAGTTAAATAGGCTTAGGGAAAGTTGTTGGGAGGTTGGAGATCTTCCCAATTTGGGAGATCTCCAACGGGGGAGGGTCCCAACGGCGCAGACACGCTTCCGCCCGGATTGGAGACCCGTTGGAACAGAGTCTATCTATGAAAATTCAGTTTTGCGACAAAATCGTCTGGACGTTCTAGTCCGAGACGAAATCGTCAAATCTGGGGCGATATCGTTTGATCGGCGACGATATCGTCCAACGGTCAAAACAACTCCTAAAAATGGCACGAAAAAAGGGGAAACGGGTTTCTCGGCGGTTAACGGGCGGTTTGGGAGGTTAAATTTGAATTTAAATTTATTTACTAAGGTGAATGTAATTATTCCAATTTGACTGCGCCAATTTTAGGGTGCTACATTTTGCCCCCTCTTTAGCGAATTTTTCGAAGAAAATGCGTTAAAGATGAGTTCTTCTCGATCTACGAGAAAGCAAAAAATTATTCCCATTTTTAGGCGACGATTCTTGGTCGAATCGTACGACAACTTACTATGGTGCCCCCTCCGTGTTTTTACCCAAATCGAACGTTTGAGGTAAAAACGCGAAAAAGCAAAAATTATTTGTGAATTATTTTGAATAAAATTAAGAAAAATAGGGTAAAACCCTAATTCATTATTACTGTTCATTTTACTGTTTTTAGAGCTCTGGAGCAAAAATGGTAGAGACAGCGCACAGATCTGCAGAGGTCCGCCGCGGTCTACGGGTAAGGGTTTAAACTCAATTTAGATTGATTTAATTTGAATTTTACATGCTTTTTAGAGGAATTTAGGATGAATTTTGAGCATCGCGGCCGTTTTTGGCCGTCGACGTCGTCCGGACGAAATCGTCCCTAGTTCGACGAAATCGTCTCAAGTTCGTCAATTTCGCCCAAGGGCGAAATCGGCGAAAAAGGGACGATTTCGTCAAATTAGAGACGATTTCGACACGCGAAATCGGAGACGATTTTGCTCAAATTTGGGACGATATCGTCCAATAGTGGGCGATATCATCAATTGCAAAAATTTGATCTTTAAGTTGTATTTTTGATTACTTGAATTTGTTATTAATGATTGTTTGTTGTTTTGATTGTTTATGTTTGCAGAGAGGACTACTAAAGAGCAGAGTGGAAATACGGCGGGCTGAGAGACGACTTGGCCGCTCTCACCCAGGAAGAGCGGGATCTGGCGGCACGGGCCGGCTTGCGGCATGTGGCGAGAGATGCCGCGGGTTTCTATCGACATGGGGCTACCGACGGCCCTAGCGAGAGAGGTGGTACCCGGGCTCTTCATGCTTTCGGTTACCGACGGGGAGATGACTCCCACACTAGAGGATGTATGGAGGATTATTAGAATCCCCATACAAGGGAGGATGATCACACCTGTGGCCAATCGGGGGCCACGCGATGGGACGACTCTGCGGTGACCCGAGCTTCGCCCTGGAGAAGGGCGGAGTGAACATCGAGGCACTGCGCCAGATGCCTGGGGCATCTACACTGACACGAGTTTTGGCTGGGGTGGTTGGTGGACTTCTGCTGTGCCACCAGAGCGGATGCAGGGTGCCGTGGATGCTCGCAGATGTGATCTGCGATATGCGTGACCATGGCTACAGATTTTCTTGGGGCAGCTTTGTTCTATGCCGGTTGTACAGGATCCTTTACGGGGTCGTGTACAAGGGCGGGCGGTGTCTGGTCATGACATCGCTCCTACAGGTTTGGTGCTGGGAGCACATTGCGGTGCGGAGGCCGGTAGGGCTTCCACTGACAGGGGTTGACGGGGAGAGGCCCCGAGTCTTCTATTGGTGGCTCCGGAGAGGGGCACAGCGACGGATCGACCTGCCGGTGTCCCGGAGACTATTGGATGACTTGGTCCCAGACCAGATCACCTGGAGGCCATGGAGGCGGCATCCAGGGTGGGCAGAGGACGCACGGGAGCTGGCTCGCATCAGGCGAGTCTGCTGGGCGAGGATGGAGAGGGGAGAGGTGGAGCTCCACCGCTACGATCGGGTTTTACGACAGTTCGGTCTACAGCAGGGGATCCCATCTTTGAGGGATTACGAGTTTTCTCGGACTATCCGGGATAACACCACAGTTAGCGGGGCTCCATACATGTAGCGATTCTGGAGTCAGGACGCGGACGATGCCCCCATCCGGCCGGTGGATGGGGACGATGCGGGAGTAGCCGATGGCTACGATGCCCGGTACGTAGGCATCCGCCCTCCTCGGATGACGAGGGCACAGGGGTCCGATCCATGCGGTTGTGCGTCGGATAGGGAGGCGGCGCCGAGCGGTGATAGAGGCGGCCTAGGGTCACGGTGGGAGAGAGCAGAGGAGGCCACGGGCATAGGAGCGGCCGCGGTAGAGGGAGAGGGAGAGGAGGGAGGCGAGACCCCCATCTCCACAGAGGCCACCATCGCCCGATAAGGGCAAGGGCGTGGATACAGGAGAGAGTAGCGAGATGGCTACTCTTCGGGCAGAGAGGGATCATCTGCAGGCTCAGGTGCAGACACTACAGGATGCAGTTGCACAGCACCAGGCTGAGGTGTCGCAGCTGCGAGACGAGAATGCACGTCTCAGGGCACGAGGCGGAGGGGTGAGCACTCAGGAGCTGCTGCGGTCGGTTTCTTAGACCGCATTCTATCAGGCGCTATACTACCAGGCGGTGCCAGAGGGCCAGAGGGTATAGGTGCCGGCTGCCATAGCCGATCCGATCAGGACAGGGTCGACGAGGAGCTCATCCCGATCGATGACGAGGACTCGCAGTACCACACATACTACGATGGGACCACCTCGTCCTCCGCAGGGCGGGGGAGGAGATGAGGCCGAGAGCTCTAGAGGCTCTCGAGGCTAGAGGGCGGGATATTGCTACTGATATTGTATTATACTTGTATTGATAGAGGATTGAGTATGCCGAGGTGCAGATTGTGGCATACCAATCCAGTTTTGATGATGTATATATTCTGTTGATATATATAGATGAGATATTTTTGAGTATATGACTTGTCTTATGTGATACTTATGATGCTTTTTATGTTTGATGTAATTGATTGATTTGATTGATGTAATGATTTTATTGATGATTCATGTAATTATGTCGTTTTGGAAAATATTATAACTTGGATGTCATGCTATAAATATTTTAAATGAAATAATCTGATGTAACAAATTGATTGGTTGTAATGAAATGTAAAAATAAAAAGAGATTTCTAACAATAATTTCAAAGGACATTGTCGCTATTATAGACCATTTCATGGAGTCGTTGCTCACTCGGTCGTCAAGCTAGTCCCAGGATAGAAATATTGTTAAAAGAAAAGAGTGCTTAAGAGACTGTCTTAAGACTTTGTTGTGATGATGCAAATGATGATGATGATGGTTTGCTTTCAGATTTCCATAAAAATATTATGCATGAAATATTGTAAAATAATTTTTGCTAGGCATAAATTCCTAAGTGTGATAAAATTGTTGAATAATTCCTTAGGAATTATACCGTCATTGCAAAATGTAAAGTTGACATAATGACATAACATAGTGAAAATGTATTTGCTTTCGAAAAAGCATAATTTGTGTAAAATGAAGTCATATGTTTTGTATGATTTTTGATAAATTGGGAAAAAAAATTGTTACAATGGTTTGCGCTAGGCATAGAATATGTAGGTATAGACTTATACCATCATCGCGAAAATCCAAAAAAGGATAGTTTTATTGCATGATTGATTTTTGATGAACAGAAAATATGATAATGAGGACTTGCGCTAGGCATAAAATTCCAATTTTGGTTTTGAAACTATACCATCGTTGCGAAAGTCAATCGGATATATATATTTTTAATTGTATATTTTTGAAAGAAAATTTTGATTTTTGCTATTATATAGTTGTCTTTGTGGAAAACAACTGTATTTGATTTATTCCAAACAAGTTGCAAAAATAATATTTCAAAGTATTTTGAAGATAAAAAGTTAGATTTATAAGGAATCCCATGTGCATATGTGAATTCATTTCCCATCTTGATTTATCATAATGATAGACAAAATCTCTCAAATACAAATGTGTGTGCAATTGCATTGTTCATTTACCAGATTTGAGCAAGATACTATGATACAAGTGATTTGAAGAAACCAAATAAGTGTTCATTAACCATGATGTAGATGCATATAACCATACTAGGCTACTATGTAGATCGGATTATCAAGAGCTAGCTAATCCATAAGCAGACATAGGTCTGTACAAAAGAAGGTCGCTAATGTGACAGACATATCGCCACGCTAGGAGTTACCCAAGGCCAAGAAAGGTTGGGCACAAACCACCTGTTATGGGGCTTACCTCACAGTTTTCGAATAATTGAGAATTCCAGGGATTCAAGCTCATCAACCCTTCTTTTCTTTTCAAAGGGTAGGGAAAGGGATTTTATTGCTTTCTTGCTTTCTTTTGAACTTTGCTTATTTTTTTCTTGTTTGTATTTCTTTTGCTTGATAATGCTTGGAACATTGCTGAAATAACATTTTTCTTTTCTCTTTTTTTTCTTGAATTTTTCTTTTCTTTTTCTAGGGATACTTGCTCGGATTAGCTGTAGAGCAAGGGATTTTTATTCTGGGTAGGGGTGAGCTTGTCCTTTTGCCAATTCTCAAAGATTCTAGACCATGTGCATGATAGGATAGCAGGGGAAACTTTTCACTCAAGAAATCAGTTCTACTATGTAGCAAAACATGGAAATTACAAATATAATCATTTTATTGTGAAAAGATGTGCTTGGTTTAAGTAAATAACAAGATCAATTCTCTATGCTCAAACTTTCTTTAATTGAATTTTGTGAACTTTGATATAAGAGAGATTAGTAATCATGCCAGATAAAATCAAGATATTTATTGTTGTGATTGTGCAAGTGAGGGATGCTAAATAAATGCTAATTTTATCCAAAATAAGTTGAAACATATAATTGCAATAATTGTAAGAAAATAATGATTTTGAGAAAGTTTTGAGAATGTTGACTCTCTCTTTCTTATGTATATTGTTTTGGTTTCGAAAGAGTCAAGCATATAGCTGTTTTTGGATTTTTATGTTGATTTTTGTTTTGAGCAAAAGGAACTTTACAAGTGCTTTAAATAAATGCAATAAATATTTTTGAAGATTTTTGAAGATTTTATGAATGTTTTTGAGGTTTTTGAATAAATTGAAAGAAATACAAGATAATGATTTTGAACAAATATATACATGGATGAAATGACCAAATTTATGCATAATAACGTTTGAGATGTAAAATATTCATGGGTTCTTTAAGTTCTTTACCATCTAAGGTAGATAATTTATACGCTCCTGATTCAAATTTTGCTAGTAATAATGTACGGTCCGAGCCGGTTGGGCTCAAATTTACCTTTAAGTTCTTTGGTTGCATTTGTATTTTTTTGATTTTCTTTTAGAACAAGGTCGCCAATCTCAAAGGATCGATGACGAACTTTCTTATTATATGCTCTTTTAAGCTTGTTTTGGTATGCACGGAGATGCTCTAAAGCATTGATGCATTTTTCATCTAGGAGTTCCAGCTGACTGAGTCTGCCAGCGCGATATTCATCTCCTACTTCAGTATCTTGAAGTAGCAGGGCCAAAGAAGGAACTTCCAATTCAAATGGAAAAACTGCTTCGGCACCATATACCAAAACAAATGGTGAAGTGCCTGTGGGGGTTCGAACACTAGTTCGATAGGCCCACAAGGCTGGATATAATTGAATATGCCAGTCACGGCCAGTTTTATTGACTAGTCTTTTGAGAATTTTGATTAAAGTTTTGTTAGAAGCTTCTGCTTGACCATTACCCTGAGGATAATAGGGAGTGGACCAGCGATGTTGAATCTTGTATTTTTGACATAATTTTTTGACATCTTTATTTTTGAACGGAGTTCCATTGTCAGAGATGAGATTCGCAGGAATTCCAAACCTGCAAATGATTTGATTAAAAATGAATTTAGAGACCTGTGAACCGGTGCAAGAAGCTAAAGGCATAGCTTCAACCCACTTCGTGAAATACTCAGTGGCAGTTATGATGAACTTGTGTCCATCAGAAGACACAGGATTAATTTTACCAATAATATCCAAGCCCCATTTAGAAAAGGGCCAAGGAGATGAAATAGCCTGCAGCTCTTGTGCAGGCGCATGGACAAGGTCGGCATGTTTTTGACACTTGTCGCAATGACGCACATACTCATGTGCATC
Source organism: Wollemia nobilis (assembly GCA_028583015.1). Classification (NCBI taxonomy): domain Eukaryota; kingdom Viridiplantae; phylum Streptophyta; class Pinopsida; order Araucariales; family Araucariaceae; genus Wollemia; species Wollemia nobilis. The sequence continues at coordinate 335,408 of JAQPPZ010000367.1, forward strand.
CGTTTCCATGGTAGGCCAAAAGTATCCTATCCGAAGGAGCTTTTTAGCAATGACGCTACCACTAAAGTGTCCTCCACAAGATCCATTGTGGACTTCACTCAAGGCTGATTTAGACTCTTCTAAATTTAGACATCTTAATAGGATACCTTCAAAAGATCTCCTATACAAAGTATTGCCAATGATTACAAATCGACTTGCTCGTCGACGTAATAATCGACGCTGGTTTCTATTAGAATTAGCAGGGAAATTCCCATTTTGGAGGAAATCAAATATGTCTGTATACCAGGGTTCAGGAGTAGTTTCATTGATTAGAAACACATCCAAAGGCTCTAAGCATGACTTATTTGAAGCGGGTTCCTGGAGTCGACGAATGATGATAGTGGCATATTCGTCATCTAACTCCAAGGGCAAGAGAGATGCAGCGGCGGCCATAGCATCAGCTGCACGGTTGCTAGTTCGAGGAATGGCTTCCAAAGTAACTTGATCAAACAAGGCCATTAGTTGTAAAACATAGGCCTTATATGGGCGAAGTTTATCATCTCTGGTCTGATAAACTTCATTAATTTGGTTTATAACCAATTGGGAATCACCAAAAACTAAGAGGTTTTTAATTTTCAGTGCTAAAGCAGCTCGTAATCCAAGGATTAGAGCTTCATACTCAGCAGTATTATTGGTGCAAACAAAGGTTAGTTTGAAGGACAGAGGAATAATATGTTTTTGCGGAGATATTAAAATAATACCCGCACCAGCCCCACTCATGCATCGGGCTCCATCAAAGTATAAGGACCATTGTTCAACAAGGTCTGCCTCTAATTGAAGGCATTCATCAGGAAACTCGATAATGAGGGGATGAGTAGACTCTAAGGGTGCAGCAGCTAATTGATCTGCTATGATTTGACCCTTAACAGACTTCTGTCCTATGAAGGTGAGATCAAACTCACTTAGAGCAAGAACCCACTTGGCTGTGCGACCCGATAAATAAGGTCGACTCATGAGATACCTTAAGGGATCATATTTGGCAATGACATACGTTTTTTGGCTAAGCATGTAATGTCGTAATTTTTGCGTAGCAAACACGACTGCTAGACATAACTTTTCTAACACTGTATAGCGAGTTTCATAACTGACGAAAGTTTGGCTAATATAATAATTAGCGCGTTCTCGTTTTTCATCATCAAGTTGAGCTAACATGGCTCCTAAGGCAGAATCTGAAGCAGAAATATATAGAAGGAATGGGCGATCAGATTTAGGCGGTGAAAGCACCGGTGGGTTAATGAGATATTGCTTGAGAAGTTCAAAAGCTTCTCTACATTCTGTGTCCCAATTAAAAGGGACGTCCTTCTTAAGAAGTTTGAGAAAGGGACCAGTTTTGTCCGCCAGCTTATCAATAAAGCGACGGATAGCTTGAAGTTTACCTTGTAAACTTCGTAATTCAGATATATTAGTGGGTGCGGGCATATCAGTGATAGCCGCAATTTTAAGAGGGTCAATTTCGATACCACGTAAAGAAACTAAAACCCCTAATAGTTTGCCGGATTTAACTCCGAATATGCATTTTGTTGGATTTAATCGAATGAGATATTCTCTTAATCGATTAAAAACTTTTCTCAAATCATCTAAATGATGATCTTCAATAAGAGAGCGAGCTATAATATCATCCACATAATCATGGAGGATATCATGCATCAGATCATGAAAAATGTAGGTCATAGCTCGTTGATAAGTTGCACCGGCGTTCTTTAGGCCAAATGGCATCACTTTCCAGCAAAAGGTACCCCAGGGGGTAATAAAGGCTGTTTTAGCCTGGTCTTCAGGAGCTATCCTGATCTGATTATAGCCGGAGAATCCGTCCATTAAGGACATCATCCCACTTTCGACAGTAAAGTCGATAATTTGGTCCATATTCGGAAGAGGAAAGTCATCTTTAGGGCATGCAGCGTTAATATCTCTGAAATCTGTGCAAACCCTAACTTTGGTAGCTTCTTTCTTGGTGACTGGAACTACATTTGAGATCCATTCAGCATAATCAATAGCTTGTATGAAGATAACATTCAGGAGTTTTTCTAACTCCCCTTTGACTAGCAGAGCCACTTTGGGATGCATTTTTCTAAGTTTTTGTTTAACGAGGTTTAGCATCCGGATGGACCACTAGATGGTGCATGACTACAGAAGGGTCTAGACCTGGCATATCTTCATATGTCCACGCGAAGACATCTTCATACTCTTTAAGAAATGCTATGTATTGTTCTTGTTTTTCTTGACTTAGTTCTGCTCCAATATTGATTATGTGAGGGTTGTCCTCAGTTCCAATGTTAATTTTAATGACATTTTCTACCTCCATGTGTAGATCTCTTTCAAAATTAGGTGGGGCGGGTGAAACACCCAATTCTTGTAATTCTTGTAAAGTTAATTTAGATAATTCATTTTGAGGATCAGTGGCCTCAAGCTGAGCTATGGTTGGTATAGAACCATCAAAATAAAACCCGTTGTGCAACATCTCTTCAACAGAGACATCATGGAAAATATCTCCTTCCAATTCTTCATCGGGGTCAAGCAATCATTTCGGGGTATGCTATGGATAGCATGTTGCATGAAAATGACTGATTTCTAAGAGGCAAATCAACATGCCTATCCAAATAATCTTGGTAGCATATGAGATGATCATCATCCTCAAAAGGAAATGGTTGTCCCTTACTAGGAAATAGGCCCACACCACAGCGGGCAGGCCACGGTTCTACCTCGAAAGGTTCTTTCATGCCATTTTGGAAAGGTCCTAAGCCTTTCCCTTTATATCCCATTTTAAACATCATGGGTTTAGCTTTAATATAATCGTTGGTAAAATAGCACCGAGCATATCCCTCATGATGGGTTTTGATATTCCGAGGGATTCTTCCCAAATCATATCCTTTGTAAATGAAGGCGCAACTCCCGACTTGGTAAGTACTTCCCATAGGTTGTGGGAGGCCCAAAGTACGAGGAGATGGCGGCAAATTATTTAAAAGGTTTGAATCTTGCATGAAAGCATTCATTTTTTCTGATATTAAGGTTGTAGTTAAATCTGGTAAAAGATCATCAGAGAGGGCATAAGATGTAGAAGGCTTATTACCTATGTCTTGAGATGTAGAAGGTGTGATAGACGTGTCTGAAGGTTTTGAATTTATGGGATTAGAACTTGAAGAATTGGTTGTAGTTTTAAGAGCTTTTTGAAGTTCTACGAGTAATTTGTTTAGAAGGTGGTTGATCTATATGGGAAGATGAAGTTAATGGAGGAGGAATAGATGAAGTGATGGGTTTATATTTCACAGTTTTAGATGAAGAAGAACTAGGATATGTGGATGACAGAGCGGGGCAAAATTGCACTCCAACTGGTTCTGCCAATGCACACATATCAAAAGGTCTAGGGTCACCATGAATAGTGACCAACTGATTTTTAAACTCAAACTTAACACATTGGTGTAAAGTTGATGGGATCTGCTCGCATGGCGTTAATCCAAGGGCGACCCAAAAGTATATTGTACGATCTTGGGCAATGTACAATAAACACAGTTGTCTCAAGGGTTCTAGGACCAACTTGTAAGGGGAGGGTAATGACTCCACAAGTTTCTTGTGTTTCATCATTAAAGGCTTTGATAATCATATCAGTCTTCTTCATTTCGTCACTTCTAAAACCAAATCGTTGGTAGAAGTCAAAGGTACAAATGTTTAGAGATGAGCCATTATCAATCAGAACTCGTTTGACAGCTACATCCCCAATTAAAGCCGTAATATACAAGGGATTATCCTTGTGTAAACTGTGTTGTGGGATATCTTTATCCCGAAAGTCAATACAATCAATCTCTCGCGTGATGATAGTATTGGCCATAGCTTCAGGTTGGATGTTTTGAGGTACCATCATCTGGCTCAAAGTAAGCATCAACTCATCCCTATGGGTGGGAGAGGATCTTAATAAATCTAAAAGGGAGATTCTGGCGGTGGTATTAGACAATTGCTCATTAATGCTGTAAGGGGGTTTAGGTTGAACAATAGGAGCATGATTTCCTTTATTGGGATTTTTCAGAACGAATGGAGCTGATCCATCGTTCTGGTTTGGTTCTTGTTGGGAATTGTGAGCTTGTTGTCGGGTGACGACTCCGATGGTACCTACAATGTTATAGTGACGACGTTGAAACGGTCTCGGTTGAGAGTTTATGGCTTGTTCATAAGGAAGGACTACATTAGAAGAAGGTCGAGTAGTGACTCTTCTGGGAAATGGTTCTTCTGGAACATTAGCATCTGTGATAGGTTGAATAGGATCTGATTCGTTTTCAGAACTATTCGATTGAATGGTGTCTACTTCACTTTCACTATCCGACTCTATATCGCTAGAATCAGAAGTTTGAAAATTATGTAAGGGCCTGGTTGTAACCAGGGATAAGGTTGTGTCAAAGGTTTGAGAATCCTGAACAGGTAATTGTCCGCTAATGGTTCCTACATATCGGGTAGGAGGGGGAACATTGTGATGTTCAATTTGATTGGCTACCTCCTTACCGTGTCTTGGTAAAGGGTGTTGAAATATGTCTAAAGTTTGATTGGCATTCTGATTTTGATTTTGGGGAACAGTATTTTGGGTATTATTAGGAGGGTTTTGTTTAGGTTGGAAGGCTTGCACTTCCATTTCATTATTGTCAATCAAATCTTGTATTTTATGTTTCAATCTCTTACAAGCGTTGGTAGAATGTCCAGGACCTCTATGAAAATCACAGTGCAAATCAGCTCTATATCCGGGTATGCTTGGGTCAGGTTCCCGGATAGATGGCAGTTGGATTAAACCTCTTTCAAGAAGTTGAGGTAAAATAGTTGATAAAGGTTGGTTTAATCTAGTGAACTCTCGAGGAGGCTTATCGGGAGGTTTCAAGATGAATTTTTCTGTTGTTTTTGTTGCATTGACATTAGCAACATTTCTGCTGTCAGTGACTCCATCACCGACAACCTGTTTGTTTTTATATTGATTTCTAGATGTTTTCTCATCATCCTTCTTTCTAAGTTGGCCTCTCCTAATGAGGGCATCTTCTACTCTTCGAGCTAAGTCTATAGCTTGATCGAAGGTAGTCAAAGTAGTTGTTGATAGCTCATAAGAAAGTTGTTCTTGTAAATTGTTGATGAAAATGTCTAGCATTTCCCTATAGGGTAGCACAAAGTGCAGTTTTCCTGTCAATTGTCTCCATCTAGCTAAGAAATCAGCAAAACATTCGTCTTTATCTTGTTTTAAGTTGTATAGATCTTTAATAGTTACATGCCTCTCGATGTAGGCACTAAATTGATGAACAAATGACTCAGTTGTTTCTTCAAAGTTTCTTAAGGAGTGAGTGGGCAATTGGTAGTACCACTCTAACGCCATTCCACCTAAACTTTTAGGGAACATTTTTAGTAATAGCAAGTCGTCATGCGATATGTCATGACATGCTATCCTAAACATGCGAAGATGTTCTATGGGATCTTCGGTTCCTTTATAGATAGGCAGGACGGGCATGGGAAAATGCTTAGGGTATGGTTGAGCTACCACTATGGGATCCAATGGTTGGCTACAAATCTCTCGATAATTGTACGAGGGACGGTAGGGATCTATCTGGTCCATACGTGAAGCCAATTGTTTCACCATAGCTTCCAGATTACTAGTTTGCCCCCCATATTGATTCGGTGGGGCATTGACATGAGTTTTATGGGCATATGATGGAGGAACATGCATATTAGATGCCATGTTACTATTGTGTAAAACATTGGTAGGAAAAATATTATGGAGAAATTTTGAAGTTGGATTAGGTTGTATTGCAGATTGTTGAAAATTTGTATTTGGCTTTGTTTTATGTTTCTGTTTATTTAAAGCATTTTGCTCAATAGTTTGGAGGAACGAAGTAGTGAAGGGAATTTTCTTTTGTGCGGGAGTGATTTTAGGTTGAGTAATAGGTTCCTTAGGAGGTTGGGTGACCTGTTGTTTGGTCATGGCTTGGGCTATAGTGACCATATTCGCATTGGATGGTCCACCCTTATCACTTTCTTGATCAATGAAAGACAAGGGATTAGTTTGCATATCAAGCGCCCGTTCTAAGGCTGCTTGAGCATCACTAATTTCCCCTTTATCAATACGGACTGCCACATTAAGGACGTCGATATGTTGATTAAGAAATTTTTGAAAATGTTCTGCGTTGTCAAAAGTGATGCCTCCATTGGGAGCTATTCTAGGGGATGAGGATTCTTTAACACTTCCTTCTTGTTCCTTATCTTCCCCTAAGTCTTCATCTGATTGTCCTAGAGTTTCTCCTTCCGGATTTGTATTTCCAAGAAGGACATTTGGGTTTTCAGTTGTATCTTGTAGCCAATCTTCTCCTTCTCCTAAAATTTCTTTACCATTCCTAAGTCTAGTCATGGTGCTAAGTTTTGATTTCAGCAAATATATATATATATATATATATATATATATATATATATATGCAACAAATTAAAAGGTATATATTTATATATACCTAATGCAATATTGTAAATGAAATGTTTAAGTTTTTTACTATGTTTTTCTTTGAAACAATATAATAAAGACAACAAATGAAACAATAAATGCAAGCAATAATAATAATAAGACTGAAAGCAAATGAACTAATCTTCTATGAATAACTTATGAATATCATTAATAGGTTCAAGTTGTTCAGGGGTCATGAAATGTTCTTCTTCAAATTGAAAGTTTTCTTTTAAGAATTTGATGAAAAGGGCTATGGTGATATTATCTGTTTTAGATGTTGGTTGATAAAAGTAAAGCTCATGGCAATACTCTCGATATAGCACAGCTCGTGGAACTCTGTTCCATCTTTCCCTATCTGTAAGAACAACTTCTTGGTCTTCTACAAGGCCTAAGAATCGGTGTACAATGTCTGCGTTCTCGAGGTATTCCTCGAAGCTAAACAACTCTGAAGATACTAAAGCTCTCCTATAGGCTAGCCATCTATGGCAGGCTCTCTGAAGTTCATGGTAGAAAACTAATTGATGAGGATCCAGGATTCTATCCAAGACTAGCCTCTTAATCTGTTTAAGTTGTGTGGCCCTAGATGAGATGAGACTAAGTCTCCTAATAAGTTCGTCCCACAAGGATTGATTTCTACTTGTTTCAGGGATACTAAGGACAGAATTAACTTCTATGGCTGCCAATTGGTTTACTACGTTTATAGTAATTGCTAACCTCTTTTTAGGAGCTACCATCTAAACATGATTTTGAACCTTAAATGTTTTAAAATGCATCTAAGTTTTAGTTGTTCTAATTTTTTTTTTTTTTTTTGTTTTTGTTTTCAAAAGGTTATGATGCATTCACGTCGGGTTCACCAAAATGTATCGCTCCAAATTTTTCGCATCCCTACCTTCAGGCTATTGGATCCGCACCCGGAAGGAGGATGGGAAAAGGATGATGCGGTACCTCGGACGAGAGGACTTTGCGAAGGTCCCGCCTCTCAAGGGAGGTGCATTTTGGTGATTTGTCGACGGATGGTGGGTTCACCAGGAAACATTTGGCGGCAGTTTCCACGCCTAGGTTTTGGGAATGTGTTTTAATGGGTTCGTTTTATCCTTAAACATTCATCCTAGGTTTGGCCGAATGATTCTAACTTAAACTACATGAAAATGCAATTTAAATGAATACAGTAAACAGACTGAAAGCAGAAAAATAGAGAATTTGTAGGAGGCTAATGGAGATTACCTGATCCGGGATGTCTGATGAAGTTTTTGATGCTTGAAGTAGTCTGGATCATCTGGGATTCGACAATATCGCCTACAATTTGACCAAATCATCTGAGACAGACAGAATCATCTGAGACAGACAGAATCGTCTCAAATCTGACGAATTCGTCAAAAACCTGCAAAACAGGGAACAGATGCAAAATACAAGCAATTCTACTATGCAAAACAGAGGCAAAATATGCTAAAGAACAAGGTGAATACTAAGCAATAATTTAAAATAGAAAGTAAAATAGATCACTGCATTATGATGGCAAATCATGAATTTAATGTGCAATCTAAACTAGATGGGTGAACTCCAGATGCAAAGTAGAATAAAAACTAAATAAATGATCTGATTTATAGCATAAAATGAGAGAGAAAAGAGAGAAGAGCAAACTTCGAGCACCGATTGCCTCGATGTATCGTTGCGATCGAGATCGTCTCGCATCAGTACGATATCGTCCCTAATTTGATAGGATCGCCTCTGATCTTGACAGGTTCGATCGGCTGCGATAGGTGCTGGCTCCGGCTGAAAACCAGTGATATACCTGCAATAAAATTACTATAGGAATAGTGCAAAAAGCAAATTTGAGTAGTTCTAGCACATAGGGAGTCGATTTGCATAAGAATTCAGCCAGGGGTTGGGGAGGGAAAAGTCTTAGAGTTAAATAGGCTTAGGGAAAGTTGTTGGGAGGTTGGAGATCTTCCCAATTTGGGAGATCTCCAACGGGGGAGGGTCCCAACGGCGCAGACACGCTTCTGCCCGGATTGGAGACCCGTTGGAACAGAGTCTATCTATGCAAATTCAGTTTTGCGACAAAATCGTCTGGACGTTCTAGTCCAGACGAAATCGTCAAATCTGGGGCGATATCGTCTGATCGGCGACGATATCGTCCAACGGTCAAAACAACTCCTAAAAATGGCACGAAAAAAGGGGAAACGGGTTTCTCGGCGGTTAACGGGCGGTTTGGGAGGTTAAATTTGAATTTAAATTTATTTACTAAGGTGAATGTAATTATTCCAATTTGACTGCGCCAATTTTAGGGTGCTACACCAGCACAGGCTTGGGGGAGTATCTAGTGAGGAACATTATCGCCACGCCCACACTTGAGTCCATGCAAGACATGGGGAGGCCTCGACTCCCCATCGGCTCAGTGGTTCCTTTAGGCTACCCACACAATCAGACAAACATTGTTTATGGGAGCCTGAATCATGGCATTGAGATTGGTATGAAAGAAGATGAAGGCGAAGAACCCTTTGTTGAGGATGTCAACTATCTATCCAACCCTGATTTTGCTTTAAGGTATCTAGGCTAATGCAATTGCCATGGATATGGGTTGGGTAGGTATGAGCAATAAGTGAATGTTCTTTGCCAACCGAGATATCAAATTCCATATGACAAGTCAGGAGTAGGGTTCAACCATCGCTTACCCCTAGACATCTTGGTGGAAAAAATGCAAGGCCTAGGGATAGGAAACAAGGATGGTTTGGCATGAGATCCATATGCCAATCCTAACACAAACTATACATTGGGAGATTACCTCCCATTGCTAACAACCAACCTTGTTGACCAAAACAACCATTTCCCTTTGGCCGAACAAGGAGAACATTCAAGGACTCGCCCATAATAGGGATATGGACAAGACCAAGAAGGGTCTTCAGAGGATGAGTTGGAGTACGAGGTAGCCCCTTGGGATACTTTCGCATCTGACAACAATCATTCGTAATAATATCCTTGAATGATGATCAGGAAAGCTTCCTGACGATGTTCCCATTGGATGCTCCATTTGAGCATAGGCCACCTCAAGAGAATCAGGTCCCCCTATAGAGAGCAGAACAACCTCATTGGGACCACATAAATTTGCTCAAACAAGATGAGCCTAATATGTTGCAAGCAGCCGTTGGAGTTAACGAAGGCTTTTGGATCTCTGACAGTGATTCGAAAGATGAAATCGAGATGGCCTATCTCAACCACATGCGACAGATGCAACAATGATACACTTTGGACATATATGACATGTTTGAACACTTGCACATAGGTCCAAGACATAGGTGGAATCTCAACCAAACACAGTTATAGCAATTACTGCACCCACCACTCCAGGTACACAAAGAGCATCTTTCGCCTGGAGACCCTATCAAACCATCAGTGCCTAGGGCGGACCCTGTCTTTGTCTCTGCACATAGGGCTGATCCATTTGTACCAGTTCCCACAGATACAGATATGGAGCATACATATTGTCTAGTATGTCTGAGTTATAACACCCACGGTAATGGAGACCATAATCATTTCATCAACATGATCTCCATTGACCTAACCACCCCCATCCATGATCCAGCCAACCCGACACGGTCATTGTATCTAGATATAGATGTTATCGACTGGGATCGCACTGACACACCACCATCCCCATAAGAGTACTGGCCTTGCAAAGGAATGTTCCATTTCACCCCAGGATAGACTCAGGATGTCTTTCATGCTGAAGAGGAACCTGATGTTCCAAACAATGATTTAAATTTAACAAACGATATCCATTTGATCCCAACTCCACACCAATTGGAGGACGAATCCCACATGTCATTTGAGGAGACGACTGATATAGAAATCGGCTCAGATCCAATGAATTTGCAAATCATCAAGCTAGGGGTAAGTCTATCCCTCGAAGAGCAAGTCGACTACATTGCCCTTCTCAAAGAGAAGAAGGAGGTTTTTGCATAGTCATACAAAGACATGCCTAGACTAGACCTGCAGCTAGTCATGCATAATCTAACGCTTGATCCGATAGTCAATCCAGTAAAGCAAAAACTATGTAAGATGCACCCAACAGTGGCCTTAATGGTCAAAGACGAGTTACAAAAGTTGTTGGATGCATAGTTTGTCATCTGTGTGGATTATCCGCCATGGTTGTCTAACATGGTTCCCGTCAAAAATCCCGATAGGAGGATTCACATATGCACCAATTTTTGAGATCTAAATAAAGCAAGTCCTAAGGATGATTTTCCCTTGTCGAGCATCGACGCATTGGTAGATGCTACAGCGGGCCACGAAATTCTTTCCCTCATGGATGGTTTCTCAGGATACAATAAAATTCATATCAATCTTGAGGACCAACTCAAAATGGCGTTCACAACGCCTTGGGGGACATTTTGCTATAATGTCATGCCTTTTGGCATTAAAAATGTCAGCACCACCTACCAACTTTCCATGACATACATCTTCCATGATTACATGCACAAAAATTTGGAGGATTACATGGATGATTTGCTGGCCAAATCTCTTTTGTGCCCAGATAATCTCGATGACTTAAGCAAGATCCTCGATCGCCTCATGGAGCATAAAGTCAAACTAAACCCCAAGAAGTGCTTCTTTGGCGTCACATCTGGAAAGCTCTTGGGTTACATAGTCTCTAAAAGAGGAATCGAGGTAGACCCACACAAAGTCAAGGCAATCCTTGAAATGCTTCCCCCGACTACCATTAAGCAGCTTAGAAGTCTGTAGGGAAAGGTTGCGTCGATCAAGCTCTTCATAGCGTAGTTATCTAAAAAGTGCCAACCCATGAATAAATTATTGCATAAGGGGGTCACATTTCATTGGGATGACGAGTGCCAGTCAGCCTTTGATGACATTAAATAGTACTTGGCTTCACCACTAGTATTGGCACCACCTAGACCAGGAGTGTCGTTCTATTTATACATCTTAGCTTTTGAAGTGGCACTGGGTGCCATGCTATCCCAAAAAAATGAACTTCACAAAGAATAGGCTACATACTATCTTAGCCGCACCCTGGTCAGTTATGAACTTAACTATGCATACGTTGAGAAGCTCTACTTGGCAGTGGTTTTTGCTACCAAAAAGCTACGCCACTACATGCTCAGAAATACGATGTATATTGTGTCTAAGGATAATCCATTGCGATACATGATGAGTCGTACTTATCATAGTAGCCACATAGCAAAATGGATCATGTTGTTGACGGAGTTTGACATAGAATTCATTGGACAAAAATCCATAAAAGGTCAAGTCATCGTCGATCAACTGGTAGAGGCTCCTCTCGAAGACGATCAACCTCTAACCATAGAATTACTGGATGATGGGTTTTTTCATGTTTCAAAATCACCAGATTCTGATGAGCCTGAGTCACAGGCTGACATGACCCTATTCTTCAATGGTTCTAAATGTGAGCAAGAAGGTGGCGTAGGAATTGTATTCTTCACTCCATAAGGAGCTCCAATGCCTCTGTCATTTAAATTAGACTTCCTGTGCACCAACAACAATGTAGAATACGAATCCTTGCTCATAGGTCTTCAGACAACAATCAACATGAACATTAAACATTTAAACATATTTGGTGATTCATGGTTAATTGTCAATCAATTCAAGGGGATATTCCAATGTCGATGTCTAGTTATGCAGGCCTATAAAGCCCTTGTGGATAAATTCCTGGCACAACTTGAATGGTATGACATCGAGGCACTCCCTCAATCATCAAATCCTTTTGTAGATACTATGGACTCCTTGGGGTCACTAATCTCGCAAGACCCTTCTAGTGAAATGACAACCATTCAGGTTAAAACATTATCGCAATCAGCGATGGAGCATGCAAGCTCTAACCTGACGCCAGGAATCCATCTGATCCAGATTGAACCATCTCAGGATAGGTTCTCTCGAATCCACGATTGTCTGACTTGAGCCAACTGGGGATCTTTTTTCTCCCCAACCCCTCTTAATAGCAACATAATGTTGTTTTTACAAGTTCTTTTCCACTCAGATTTTTCTACGGATGACTTTCAAGAGGGATTGGCCATTCATACTATCGAGGTTTTTGATCAGCAGGATTGGTACACACCTATTAGGGATTACCTCAAGCTAGGTAACCTCCCACTTGGATTGACACAAGCCACAAAAAGATCATTCAAATAGAAAGCGGCAAAACATGTCTTGTTAGGAGACATTTTGTATTGTTGGAGCTATGAAGGAATCCTCCTCCATTGCTTGGACCAGCAAGAGTCCGCTTGGGTGATCACCCAAGCACACGATGGTACATGTGGTGGCCACTTCAGCGGTATGGCCATCACAAAGTGCATTCTTTGCATGGGCTATTATTGGCCATCTTTAGAGTGAGATTGTTGCACATATATGAAGAAGTGCGTGAAGTGTCAACACCATGCTTATTTGACACACGTACCCTCTCATGCCTTGCATCCAATTCAATAGGCTTGGCATTTTTCATAGTTGGGCTTCGATCTAATCAAAAATATCTCCCCTGCATCGTTGGGTCATCACACATTCATCATAATGGCCACAGAGTACTTCACCAAGTGGGTGGAAGCAATTTCGCTAACCTCTATGACTAGATCCCGCATTGTAGAGTTTATTTTGCATAACATCATATGTCATTTTGGTATTCCATCCAAGATCCTATTAGATAATGGGACACCATTCAAGAATAAATATGTGTGTTCTTTGACCACAAAGTACAAAATTCAGCACAATTTTTCAACACCTTATTATCCACAGGCAAATGGGCAAGCAGAGGTGTCAAACAAAATGCTAGTCACCATTATCAAAAATATAGTCATAGACAATCATAAGGATTGGCACATTCAGATCCCGCTTTCCCTATGGGCTTATCGCACTAGCATTCGGATGCCCACTGGGGCAACTCCATTTTTGTTGGTGTATGGCTCCTAGGCAGTCATGCCTCTTGAGTTGGAAATCCCTTCCCTGTGCATTTCAATGCAAGAGTTCATCGATGATGACACTACACGGTAGGCCCTGTTAGACCAATTGACATTGCTCGATGAACGACTCATTAATGCTCTTGAGCATTTGTGTATCTATCAAGATCGACTTAAGAAAGCATACAACATGAAGGTCCACCTAAGGGAATTTCAATTTGGTGAATTGGTCTTAAAAGAGAACCAGCAAAATTCTAATTTGCCATCCCATCTCCAGGACAAGTTCATGGCAAACTTGTTAGGTCCTTATGTCATTGATAGTAGAATAGGACATGGGACATACCGGCTTGCCTCTCTTGAAGGAATCAAGGAAACAGAACCCTTGAACATCAGTCATTTGAGGCCATTCCACATCTAGAGAGCCAAAGTCCAACCAAAAGCTCCAAGGATTCTCATAATCACTTGGTCAACCCAAAAAGCTCCAAGGATTATCATAATCACTTGGTCAACCGTAAATGCCCCAAAGGTATCTATAAACCCTTTGGTCAACCCAAATGCTCCAAGGATTCCCATAATTGCTTGGTCATCCCAAAATGCCCCAAAGGTATCTATAAACCCTTTGGTCAACCCAAAAGCTCCAAGCGTTACCATAACTGTTTGGTCAACATAAATATTCCAAAACAAACAAAAACAATAAAATCATAAAAAATCACAACAAATATCGCATTTCAATTCCATGCATACTCATACAAATCAAAAATAACAAAAAAATTGCATTTCAATTCCATGCATACTTATAAAAATCCAAAATACAAAAAAAAAAAAAAAAATTGCATTTTCAATTCCATGCATACTCATAAAAATCAAAATACAAAAATACAGGTTGCATTAGGCATCACATCCATACATTGTATATTTGCTAGGTCATACAAGTCAAAAGCACCATAGACTGTCATTACTTGACAATTCCATCATTTTCCACATCAAATCCATTTTCATAAATGCATACATCCAGCATAATACCATCACCATTTTTAGCATAGTCAGTTGTCTTCTAATGTATATAGGATTTTCATCATTCAGCTATCTTTAAATTCCTAGCCAAAGTTGTACACAGTTAAACATATTTTACACGAGAAATTTTTACTTGGCTTACACCTTGTTACGTAGCATCCCAACACAAATTAAAACACATAAAATAATTCCTAAGTTGTGTGAATGCAAGAGAAGCCTACAAAGCAGTCTAGGGTACCATAGGTGAAATATTAGCCTATTCATCCCCCTGTGCGAATGGTGCCAGAATGCTGAGAATTGACAAAAGGACGAGCTCTTCCCTATCCATTCACATAATAAATAGTGGTTTTCACCACTCCCACAAATCACAATCATAGTTGGTCTCCAAAGTTGTAAGGATTCATACTACACATCCCTGCCAAGGATGGGTAGTCATCCCCAAGACCTAAAAGGATCAACGCCATTCAGAAACAAAATTCCAACAAACCATCATTACAACCATTTTCACTCACCTTTGGTCTCAAAGTTGTAAGGATTCATACTACACGTCCCTAACTAGGATGGGTAGTCATCCCCAAGGCCTAAAATATCAATGCCCTTACTTCATAATCTCCATCATCCTCTTGGTTCCCAAAGTCGTAAGGATTCGTACTACACGTCCCTGAACAGGATGAGTAGTCATCCCCAAGGCCAATAGGATAAAGGCCATTCATAAGCCAAAAAATTACAAGCTCAACCTTACAAAGCTCAAAATACAAAATCAAATAATAGTGGTTATCACCACTATTCAAAATCCTTGCTCAAAAATAAAAACAAAGAGAAAAATAAACAATGATTTTCATCACTATAAAGAGGAGCAAGTATCCCAAATCATTGAGAAAACACACAACCTAAACTTGAATTTTTGGAATTCTCAGCATTCGACAAACCATCTAGGTGATCCTCATTACAGGTTTGGTGGACAGCCTACCTAGAAATGGTGGTATCCTACCTGCATGATGATATGTCTATCACATTAGCTTTGCGTGTGCGTAGACCAATGTTTGCATGTGGATGAGCTAGCTTATGGTACCTTAGATTGTATCATGGATTAATCTTGCTAAATACAATAATGGAGTTAGTGGAGCTAATTAGGTGATCCCCATTATAGGTTTGGTTGATAGCATATCTGGCACTGGCGGTATCCTAATAAATACCACATAAATAAACTCAATTGCACACATAGGGATGTGAAATAACTTGGTTAAATTCAAGTCGAATTTATACCTTGTTCAAAAGTCTTGTGAGATAAATGTATAGTCTTGGCTAGTTAGTTAAAATATCTGAATCTTAGAAAAGCTTAAATACATTTTAAAACAATTGATACATTTCATTCCGTACATCACCATCAAAAAAAATGTAAAATACAAAAACAAAGTTTTCACATGCAACGTCATCCCATAAGTACAACGAGCCAGTCAATCCTGCACAGTCTATGGTGCCATCGACAAATTATCAACAACTCATTTCATTCATTCCATTTGCATACATCATATAATTAGAAACATTGCCTTCATAATCCCACATGCATACATCATCATAAATAACTGTGCATAAACATAAAAACAAACCATAAAAACTACACAAAAATGCACCAAAAAACAACAATAAAAATGTCCAAGGAGAGTGCTTCAGCACTTGACATTTTGGGTATGCAAAATAGGTGTCGGGGTCACAAATCCTCACTATACTATTCCCTAAGAATGCTATCATATCCGTACCTCTCCACTGGAAGACAAATTTTTGAGAATTTCATCCCCAAATGGCATCACCAAAACGGGTCAAAACCCATCCAAAAATAGCAACAACTTTGCCAAACGAAGGCGCTTTTGCGCCTGACATTCTTGGCATCCAAAACAGATGTTGGGGTTACAAATTGTCATTATACTACTACCTAAGAAGGCTATCATAGCCGGACCGCTCCGCAGGAGGACGGATTTTTGTCAATTTTAGCTCCAAAAAGCGTCACAAAAAGGGTCAAAACCCACCAAAAATAGGTCAGAATGTTCGGAAACTACTTTCGCATTCAATGGTAAACAACTGAAGGCACCCTTACCTAAGTCATATTGGATCAAGAAACTCGTCACTTTTCTCATGTCAGTCATTCCCTCATCGATTTGTCGCTTGAGGGGGTAGTCACACTTAGTCACCAATCAACAAAAAAATACCCAATCATGGAAATGACACGCATTCAAAGGATCATTGACAAAGAAAATTGTGCTCCTACTTCGGGCAGAAAACAAGCAATTATCACAAGCTGATCAAACACTTGGCATTTGTGAATCATGAACTCAAGGTTCCCACAGACAAAAGGTTGCACCCTTTGCCTATTCATGACTGATCAATGTCCAAGTTCAAGTAATACCTCACCGAACCAGGTTAACACTTGATTTAAGTTCCTTAGCTCGTCAAAAGAAAGGATTCAAGAATGCATGCCCTTTCCATACTTGGGGCATCAAGAGTTGGTTAGGTTACTGAGAAACCCTAATCATTAGTGCTTTGGTTATCTATTTTTGCTTGGCACTGTGCCTTGCATAGCGCTTCCCAAAAAGGGGCATCTATAGACACCAAAACAACACCAATCCGATTATGTGACAACAAGCGCTGATCGCATTGACACACACAGCCCCTAGGGCAGCCCCCAGAGGTTAAAATGTGGTCCTAACCACTTCCAAAAGTATTTTTAGAGGTCAAAGGTCAATTTGGCACCTTTTTGGAACCTTTCTTTCTGCTCATCCCACCCAGGGACGAATACAAACTGGAATTCATCCCACCCCAAGATGAATACAGAATTCGCCCCAGGGTGAGGCGAATAGCAAGTTTGACTGGGAAAAGATCAAACTTCAGTAACTTTGCTAGTTAACTAAGGCTTCAGGTCATGCAATTGCAAGGAATAGCTTTTATTCAAGAAGAGAGACTTTAGTCATGCATGTCTTTATTTTAGAGGCCTCATGCAAGGAGATTTTTTAATCAGGGAGTTAGCTTTTCTTTGAAAATAGGATAGTTAACTCAAGAGGTGCCCTCACATGCGCAATTCAAACAAGGAGGCCCCAAGGTCTATAAATTGGTGAGTTTTCTCACCCAAAAGATATACAGAGAAGGAGCATTTTAGCAACGAAGTGCTGCCAATTTACACACCTACTTGTGATTTGTGCTTTTACATCCTTAATCTCTCATTCGAAATGGAGGTTATTGGGTGACTATTGGAAGTGTGAATCCGGATCCAAAACTCGATTTTTGACCACAACTATTCACAAAATTTGTCGACAACACCCCATAACTAGTTTTGGACCCATCCCAAGTGGATTGGTGCCAAAACAGTGCCTCAAACGGTGGGCGTCCTGCCCTCGGGTGCTCCCCAAACTATCATAGTCCTAATCACCCCCCCGGGATGAATAGAAATCTGTGATATATTTCTCTGGTTTATCTTTTGCATTTTATTCTAGATAGGTTAAATAGGTTATAGTTCAAATTTCATTTCATGCGGAGTAATTTTGACCAGGTTATTGTTATTTCCCGCTTTCACTAACTTGCAGATCGCACCAGCAAAATCTGGATCCTAGAGGTAAAATTGGAGAAATCTGACCATCTGGGTCTTCCCAAAACACCCCCAATTAGCTAACCCCAACTTTTTAGGTCTTTTGGAGCTTCCTAAGTAGGACATTGAAAAGGGTGCTTTTTGACAAATTGTCATAGTCCTATTCATCCCACCCTGGAGAGAATACAGATCTGTAAAGAATTTTTAGAATGTTCTTTTTGTAGTGGTCTTCTGATAGTATTTTGATTTTTTTGTCCAAATTTTAGGTCAATCAGAGGTCATTTTATAGTCGTTTTATTATTTTCATGCTTTTACTGACAGTAGGCCTTGGGAAATACATGCTTTATTCCGTCTGCAGGTGCTACTAATATTTTATGTTTCTTTGAACACAGGTTTTCGATAGTAGAGGAGCAAGAAAGACCAAATAATCACATACACAAGTGACGGTGAAATTTTCGTCCACACATCTTACATGTGGGCACGCGGAAGAAGGATTTTTAGCCATGGATGTTGTGACGAGAAAAACATTTGATGCTCCTATCCCCTAAAAAGGAAGGAGACGTATTGTAACACAATTTACAAAGTGTATCAATAAATATATTACCATATTTCGTATTGCTTTTATATGGTGTCAATTAGTATATGTTCTTTCTTGTTCTCTTTTGTGGCATATTCCTTTTTGTTTCTGTATCCTCGTGCTTTCGCTAGAGTGGACATCGTGCAAAAAATTAAAACTCTCATAGCATCAATACCCCCTAAGTGGTGAAAAAATCTGAGATAGTTCCAAATAGACTCTGTAAGCAAATCATAGCCTCATCCTCTATGCACAATCCCTAAAAATCCATGACCACCTTAGTGCTTTCTACTTGGGTGACAAAATGCCATCGAAGCAAGAAAATGATAACTCTAATAGATCTGTTATAGTAGTTCAATCACTTGCAATAAGAAATTGTATATTTATGGATCCAATTTCACAAGAATAAAAATTTAAAAATATAACAAGATCTAAGACAACCACGTTAACCTCTAGATATTTTTTTCTAGACTATTTTTGTTACAATATTGTAACTAATTGTAAAACCTTACATTGCAAGCCTCAATATGCAACTTATAAATAAACCACCACACCTCCAATTAAGGGGTTGACTCTATAATCCTTACCTATATTTTCTATGAAATATTGATATAGGTTAATTAAGGGATAGGTGTTTGACCTTCATTACTAATTACAGGTGTTTATGAATGTATCTTTTATTTAAGTCATTTTTGTTACATTTAGATGTTTAGTTTATTTTATTAAAGCAACTTTTGCTATTTGGATCATTATTGAATTAATATTAATTTGAGTCTTTGGAATGATTAGAGCAAATAGTTGAAGATTGAATAAATTTGTGATTACAATCGATAATGGCTAGTCTATTAAGTATCATGTAAATTAGTTATGTTAGCATATTTCTTAGTAATATCTAATGTTGCTACACTATATATCATCCATTTTCATTAAATCTCTCTAAACCCTTATCTCCCCTTAACCCTTTTCCTACTAAATACATAATAATTATAAGGATATTACCTTCTTGGGAGGTTGATATCAAGAGAAATTTCATTTCACCCAATCTAAGCCATTGGATAGAATCCAAGGTGCAATATCTATTCAAATATATGGTAGATTTTAGTCCAATAGTTTAGTTATTTGGCATGACTAGTGGGACAAATTGTATCTTTTTATCTCACTTTCCTAGAGAACTCAATATTTGGTGAACAATTTTGACCTCATAAGTGGAGAATGTATGTTCACCTAGAAAATCCACTGAAGATCAAACCTAGAATTACCTAGAGAGACATGTTGGACCCCATTAAGAAAGTTCTCATGGCTAAACAATCTTGTTCATATTGGTATGATATTGGTCCTCTTAATATCTCAATATTCTATGAAATACCAAACATTGCCTTGAAAGTCCTCCTAGTTATAATGGCAATGAAAAACAACTTACGAGCACTATCAAAGTATTGTTATGGTATTGATAAGACTACTAATATAATATTTAAGGGTAAATTATTGTTATGGTATTGATATTTAGAAATAAGAGCATAGTACTTGGTCTAAATTAGCCAAAGCTATTATCACTAATTTTTATGATCCTAGAGATCCATTTTTACTGCTTACTCATTTTTCCTCTATTTGAAGAGCTCCTTGTGAAAGAATTCTCAACTTCAATATTTGATTTAAAAGGACCCACAAAAGAATACCTCAAGATTTTTAGCCCTCTCAAACTCAAGCATACCTTTATTTAATTCATGTGTTTGACCCCGACTTAAACCTTTTAATTCAACAATATAAGGAGAAAATGTTCCCATAGGTTTTTAGGAATCCATATTAGTAGAGAATATGCTCATTATGGAAATAAAATTCCCTTCTAGAAATATTGTGTTTACAAATGTTCAAAATTACTCATATTCCCCACCTCTAAATGAACCTTATGCATCATATCACAAGGAATTTGGGTTGTATTCATCATATTCCCCCATGATAAGGTACACCCATATTGTACAAGTAGATAAGTCCAATATAGAACAAGAATTAAAGACATTAATCTAGAAATTAACTTAAGACATCAAAAATATGGAGGAGTGACTATTTTAGATAGAGATACGATCTCAAGATGAGTATACTACAAAAGATGAGATAGGGCACTATTATGATGGTAGCATAAAAGGGGATTCAAGGCTCAACTATGTGTGAACATTCATTTCCTATTAGAACTTATGATAATAGAATATACTTGTACTATACACACCCAAAAGGATTCCTAATGATAGAATATATGGTAGATTTTATGACAAACTCAAGACAATCATCTTCAAAAAAGTGGCTCATATCGACTATCAGTAAGATAAATAAAGTAGTCTTAATAATGTCTAGAGTTCAGGCACACATGGTGGAAAGAAAAATCTACAATCATATGCTCAAACATTAGAGCCAAAAATACAACCATTGAATCTATGAAGGATTGAATTGTTTAAGAGATTTTATTTCCCAACCATGACCCAAGCATAGAGAACTAAAATAATTAAGCTTTTTCAAAGCTTATACAAATATTCTATCCTAGAGAAAAAACTATTAGTAGAGACAAATAATATCAAAGATCTAAGAAAAGACTTATTAGTAGCTGAAGGAGTGGACTTAGTTGAGTTGGATATTAAAGATTTAATGAAGAGCATTAGTCCTGAGAACTTAGTGACAAGAATACCATCCTTAGGTATGGAAAGTTGCCAATGCATTTCTTTCTAATTATCTCTTTTCCTAGAAAGGTACATACTACATAAGTATATGGTAGATCTAGAAGGTTATATCACAATGATACCCCAAGAATTTTACAAGAGCATGAGATTATTCTTTAGCCAAATAAAATCCAAATGCATCCAATTCAAGAGAAGACTAGTAAAAGTAGTAGGTCTTATGAAAGAATTTTTGGTGATGATAAATGGATGTCCATATATGTTAGCTTTTGATGATATATATTTAAGGAAATGCAACCACAATATCTAAAATGAGAAAGCAATGTTAACTATATGATAATGGTAATATAATTTAAGAAAAATATATAATAAAATTTTGCAATAAATTAGAAAATAGCCATTAATGAAAGCTCAAAAAAATAGTACAATGTTGTATAATGGAGGTCTCAAACACTCCAAAATTCATGCATGATCTACATTTTATTTACGTTCTCTTCTCATCACTATTATCTTATATTCTATATGCTTCTCCTCTTTCTATTCACTCTATCAAATGCCTATATAGAGGGATATGTACCTTGGCATTTTTGAAGAAAACAAGCTTATACTGAGAGGGGGGTGAATAGTATAAGACCACTTTTTAATTTTATTTTCAATTAATATTATGCAGTGTAAAGATAGAAATATCAACAACAGTAATCAAAGCCATGCACAAATCACCACACACAATAGAGACACCAATTTTAGATAGTTCACCCAATGTGGGCTACTCCATTGACAAAATATTTCACTAAAATTTTCTCAATCAATATCTTGGGAATACTTTCCCTATTACATTGTTTATGGATCTCTATCCAAAGGAGACACTAATCCTCTAATCAATTTCATGGATCTCTATCCATAGGATAACTCATTTCTCCTTAGCTCTGATTGGTGATCTTCTAGAAGAATTGTTACCCCACTACTATGGCTAATGGATCTCTATCCACTAAAGACAGTTGTCCTCACTGCCTTGGCTAATTGATATCTATCCATTGGAGATTTTTATTCTCTATACTTTGTCACCTTTAAATATTTGTCTCAAATTTGTACTAAAAACAGTCCTTCGGTCTAGCACAAATCTTCTCAATATCTATCTCTAGCTTGGCACAAACCTGACCTTGAATCTACACCAAAACATATCCTTGAATCTATACTAAACATAGTCCTTTAGTGTAGCACAAATTTATCCTTAATATCTATCCTCAAGCCTTAACAAAATGCTTGACTGAATCTCAAATCAACTCTGCTAGATCTGCCCCAAACCTTAAATCAAGGTTTGAAAAAATCAATCAATCAACTCTACTCTCAAGTATTCTCAAAGACTTGTCTCAAATATGCCTTGTAAGCTTCGACAAAATCTCAAAATAATTTTTCCTCAAGTCCTCTCTAGAACTTGTCCAAATATACTCTACAAATATTCAGTAGAACCTATCCAAATCTGCTCAATAAGTCATCATTAGAACTTATCTAAATCTGCTCTCAATCTGTATTGTAAGCTTTCACAAAAGCTCACACAAATCTATCCACAAGTCTTCTCAAAGATTTACCTCAAATCTACTCAACAAGTCCACACTAGAACTTGTCCAATCTCGTATAAATATAAATATAATTGTTAGAGACTCAATATGCTTCTCATTCAGCACAATGCTCAATTAATTTCAATCACTCTTTCATAAACATACAAATAATTGTTAAAGACTCAATATGCTTCACATTCACAAACTCTCAATCGCTTTTAATCTCTCTCTCATCGCAGAAACATATAGATAATTCTTAGAGACTCAATATGTTTCACACTCATCAACACTCAACCACTTTCTCAAATCAATTCATAATATAGAATAATTTGTTTTATAGAACTTGAGCTATCACTTCACACATCCACTTGACTAGGCTCAATCAAATCTACTCAACCAATCACTCAGTGAAATAATCCTTTCTCACAAACCCTAGTCCAAGCATATGAATACTCACTCAAAATATTTCCAACAATGCTTATCAACCAATCTCACATAACAATGATACTCATGTTCTTTCCAAACCTAAATTCAAGTTCTTCACTCAATCAATCACTTCAAAAACAATGCTTATCAAACAAGGTTTTATCAACAACTATTTATTCCAGAAAACCTTGAAGAATTAATTCAAAATACACTCAACAATGCTTATAAAACAATCTTCACATATAGCTCAACAACTCAATAAGGAAACCAATCAAGTATTTTTTCACTCCAAAGTTGTTTTCCAAAAAACCAACCAATCAACTCAAACAAAGAATAATGTGCTCATACCTTTTTCTTGATGAGGAGTAGACCACACAAATCTACCACAATCATAAACACTTCTTTGTCAAACTCAAGGATGTTAGAAGATAATAATCTCTCTCACACAATACACAATAATATAAAAAACAAAAACCTTATCACTCCATCTTTCAACATCATATTTTTCATCAAAAACCCTTTTATAAAATATAACACAATTTCTACTTATAACTCCTTTCTTAAATTGCACTTTATCAAATAACATAATTTATAAAATAATGCAACTTATTATTCTATGGTAAAAATTAATTTCCTTAGTTTTACTTTATCGAAAATAACTTTTTACCATGCCCAAAAATCACTTTAACTTATAGGTAAATAATCCACTTTAATTACCACCTTATACCTCCCAATTTTCTCACAAAAACCTTAGGGCAAACAAAAATTAAATAAAAAATTGTACCTTTGCCCTTAGTGGGTTTTGAACCCACGATGCTGCCTCTCCCAAGCGCTCTAGCCGTGGCCTTGGCTATCACGTGAGCTAGCACTCACATGTGAGCTAGAGTGCCCAAGACCTCTATTCTCCTTTCCGCTGCCACCAAAAATGAAAACCAAACCAAGTGCCACTCGAGCTAGCCCTCTATTCGTCAAGTTTTGAACCCGTAACCTTCCTTCCACAAGTGCCAAACCAAATGCCACTTGATCTAGCCACCGAATGATGCTATATGCTATGCACCACATCTTATTAAACTCCTCAAAATTTGAATTTTTGCAGCGCACAAATTTTCTCCCTTAGCACATTTTTCAAATTCAAAATGCATAATATTTTTGCCTTAGCAAAGGCAATATTTATATTGCTTTGCTATTTCTTCTAACACATCCGCAAGGGTAATTTTAAACTTACACGTCGGTGGAATAGCTTTAGGTTTTTGTTATTTTGAATAAATAAATATTTATTTATAAAATTTAAATTCAATTGGAATTTAAATATTTAAACCTTCCTTGGACTTTTAATTTGGAATAAAAAGCCTTCTTGGGTTTTCATGAAAAACCTTTTATTTTGTCAATCTATGGTTTTTAATAAAACCTTTTATTTTGTCAATCCATGGTTTTTAATAAAATATTTTATTTATGCTTCCTATAATATCAAAAATGAATATTATTGAGCTCTTTTACCATCAAATTTTTGCATTTCTCCTTTCGATCTTTTGGCATCAATGATAACCTCATGCCTTGACATCAATGACAACTTTATGGACTCAAAAAATCCAACAATCTCCCCCTTTTTCATTGATGGCAACCCAATAAATTTTTACCATTTCCTTGAACTTTTTATTCTACCCCCTATAAAATTTCTCTCCTTAAACCAAATCTCTCCTTACTCAATTACCAAATCTCTCCCCCTTACTCAAATATCTCCCCCTTTGACATCAATGGCAAAGGGTAACCTTTGGGGCTTGGGGCTAAGAATGAGTCTCTTATCTTAGCCCCTCCCCCACCTTCTCTTGAGGTGGTTAATTATGGGGTGGGAGTATTAAGGATTCAGATTCTTGAGAATAAAGCCACTAAATAGGCCAAGGTTGAAGTTATAATTTGACAAGGAGCTAAGGAGGATAAAGGAGCTAGAAGAATCCATCATATTTGAGAGATTTAGAGATTGCCATTGAAGGCTTGAAGGCTGATTTATGAAAGAGAATATTGTTGTTTTTACAACATAAGTTCAAGAGATTATTGGGCAACATTAGAAGAGGTAAATATAGTTGTGAATTGGAGGAGTTTCCTACAAAATTTGAGAGGGTTAAGGAAAACATATCGAAGGATAAATTGGTTGCGTTAGAATCTGAAAATTTCAGAGTTTAGGATAGCAAGAGGGTATCAATTTGGGCAACATTAATAGCTGCAAATTTTTAGAGTTCAAGAAAGCAACCTGGAGAGTTGAAGCCATAAAATCACATTATTTGATAGCAATTTAAAGGAGTTATAAATCTACAAAATAGACAAGTTTTAGGCAGTAAAGCATATCAATTTGAAGCTATGGAGTTTACAAATCGTGGGAATCAAATAGGTGAACCAAATAACCAAGAAATATTGCTACAAAGGAGGAAAAAATAAGGTTTGAAAGTTGGTGTTATTAAATTTTTTATCCAAGTATTATTTAAGTTCCTTGAAAACACCATATTAAAGTTATAGATTAAATAAATTGCATTATTTTATAGATTATTTTATTTTATAAAGTGCAATTTAAGAAAGGCATTATAAGTAGAAATTGTGTTATATTTTATAAGAGGGATTTTGATGAAAATTATGATCATGAAATTTATTATTAAGATGGAGTGATAAGGTGTATTTGTTTTTTATATTATTATGTATTGTGAGAGAGAGATTATTATCTTCTAAAATCCTTGAGTTTGGCAAAAAAGTGTTTATTGATTGTGGCAGATTTTTGTGGTCTACTCCTCATCAAGAAAAAGGTATGAGCACATTCTTCTTTGTTTGAGTTGATTGGTTGGTTTTTTGGAAAACAACTTTAGAGTGAAAATGACTTGATTGGTTTCCTTATTGAGTTGTTGATCTATATGTGAATATTATTTTATAAGCATTGCTAAGTGTGTTTAGAATTAAGGCTTCAAAGTTTTATGGAATAAAGAGCTGATAAAACCTTGTTTGATAAGAATTGTTGTTGAAGTGATTCATTGAGTGAAGAAATTGAATTTAGGTTTGTAAAGAACATGATTATCATTGTTATGTGAGATTGGTTGATAAACATTGTTGCAAATATTTTGAGTGAGTATTCATATGCTTGGACTAGGGTTTATGAGAAAGGATTATTTCATTGAGTGATTGGTTGAGTAGAGTTGGTTGAGCCTGTTCAAGTGGATGTGTGAAGTGATAGCTTAAGTTCTATGAAAAAAATTATTCTATATTTTTAATTGATTTGAGAAAGTGGTTGAGTGTTGATGGGTGTGAAACATATTGAGTCTCTAATAATTCTCTATATGTTTCTTTGATGAGATAGAGATTGGAAGTGATTGAGAGTTTGCGAATGTGAAGCATATTGAATCTCTAACAATTATTTGTATGTTTCTAAAAGAGTGATTGAAAGTAATTGAGCATTTTGTTGAATGAGAAGCATATTGAGTCTCTAAAAATTCTCTTTATGTTTCTATGAAAATTGGACAAGTTCTAGTGTGGACTTGTTGAGTAGATTTGAGGTAAATCTTTGAGAAGACTTGTGGATAGATTTGTGTGAGCTTTTACGAAAGCTTACAATACAGATTGAGAGTAGATTTGGATAAGTTCTAGTGAGGACTTACTAAGCAGATTTGGACAAGTTCTAGTGAGGTCTTGTAGAGCATATTTGGATAAGTTCTAGAGATGACTTGATGATAGATTAGTATGATCTTTTATGGAAGCTTACAAGGCATATTTGAGACAAGTATTTATTAATACTTGATAGTAGAATTGATTGTTTGATTTGTTTAAAACTTGAGTTAAGGTTTAGGGAAGATCTAGTAGAGTTTATTTGAAATTTATTAAAGCTTTTTGTTAAGGATTGAGAACATGTATTGAGGATATATTTGTGCTAGACCGAAGGATTGTGTTTAGTATATATTTGAGTACATATTTTGGTACATATTTGAGGATAAATTTGTGCCAGACCAAAGACAAAGATTGAAAAAATTTGTGCTACATTGAAGGACTATGTTTAGTGTAGATTTGAGACAAATATTTGAAGGTGATAGAGTATAGAGAACAAAAATATCCAATGGATAGAGATTCATTATCCAGGGTAGTGAGGATAGGTGTATTAAGTGGATAGATATCCATTAGCCAAAAGTAGTGGGGGCAAGAGTTCTTCTAGAAGATCACCAGTTAGAGCTAAGGAGAAAGGATTTATCATGTGGATAGAGATCCATGAACTTGATTAGTGTATTGGTGTCTCCTTTGGATAGATATCCATAAGCATTTTAATAGGGAAAGGATTCCCAAGATATTGATTGAGAAAATTTTAGTGAAAAATAATCTCCGTGGAGTAGCCCACATTGGGTGAACCATGTTAAATTGATGTATCTATTGTGTGTGGTGATTTATGCATTACTTTTATTTAAAAGAAAATTAAAAAGTGGTCTAATATTTTTTGCCCCCCTTAGTATAAGATTGCGTTCTTTAATTGGTATTATAGTGGGTTCCTTCGGAAGAGTTTAACATCTTGATGTCCATGTCCATGTTCTTCTGATCCTTCTGATCCATTTGACTGTTTATGTCCATGTCCATGTTCTTCTTCCTGTTCATATCCATATTCCTATTCATATTCATGTTATTGTTCTTATTTATATCCATATTCATATTCCTATTCTTGTTCATATTCATTCTTGGTTCTAGAATGTAAGCTCTACACCACTTTGTTGTGTGTCCATAATTATTGCACTTATAACACTTAATGTTATTATTCCTTGGAGGTGCAAATGTCTTAGGATTTCTCCTAGTGAAGCCATATCATTTTCTGTCATGAATCTTGCAATTCATTGCCTTGTGACCAAACTGATTACATGAGTAGAAATACCCATAGAAAAGCTGAATGTTTATGAAATTCTCATTTTCCTATATTTCATGTGTCTTGCAATGTGAAGCCATGTACCCAAACCTATGACATGAGAAACATCTTCCATTGAAATTTTCTTTTCTTGAACTCATTGGTATTTTAGTCTATCTTAACCTATTTTGATTGTTGTTCCATCTATTTCTTCTTTGTGCATTTTTTCTTTTCTTGTTGAACTTTCTATTGTCCAACTCATCCTCAGAAGTTTCATTTTCTCTTACACTGTCTTCTTGTAAAGTTTCTTCTTCTTAAGAACTTGAGGTTGACTTTTCTTCTTATTTATTTTGAGCTTTTTAAAAACCAAGACCTATTTTGTTTGTTGACCTTATTTGTAACTTGATAACATTATCCATAATCTTTGAATTATTTCCAAACTTGTGTAGCTTATCCTTGGATTTTTCTAAATCTTCCCATAGTAGAGCTACTTCTTATTCTAACCTTTCACATCCTACGATCTTTTCTTCTAACTTATCCTTGAACTTCTGGGGATTAGGTTATTTTATTCTTAACTTAAAAGATGCAATAATACCAAGCAACATATCTCTTGTCAAAGAATCACCATCCTTTACTTCTTTTATAGCTAAAATATTTTCACTAAACTTTGTTGAAAGAGACCTTAAGATCTTATCACAAATATCTGATTCATCCACATTAAATCCAAGTCCTTGCATAGCTTTAAAAAATCGATATACCTGAAGTAGATAATAACTAATGTCTTCCTCATTCTTTATTCTTAATTCTTCAAATTTTCCTTTGATATTTTGTATATTTACATTTTTGAAACGTTTATCTCCTACATATATGCTTTGCAACTTATGCCAAATTTCTTTTACATCTTTACAATGCATAAATTTTATTGATTATGTCCTATGCAAACCTCTCAAAAGTGCATTCATTTTTTTTTTAATTATAATGTTGTAGAAGCTTACCTTACTGACATGTAGGTGGACCAACTAGTGGTATGTATTAATTTTCAACTACTTTCCAAATTTCATTGCCAAGTGCCATCAGGTGAACCTTCATTCTCATACTCCAACATATGTAGTCACTTTCATCAAATACTAGTGTTGAATTATCTGAGAACACATTCTTGGAATCCATTGTGTTCTTGAAAGTTTTTCCTTCAAGATGTTAAACTCTTCCGAAGGAACCCACTATAATACCAATTAAAGAACACAATCTTATACTAAGGGGGGTGAAAAATATTAGACCACTTTTTACTTTTCTTTTAAATAAAAGTAATGCATAAATCACCACACACAATAGATACATCAATTTAACATGGTTCACCCAATGTGGGCTACTCCACGGAGATTATTTTTCACTAAAATTTTCTCAATCAATATCTTGGGAATCCTTTCCCTATTAAAATGCTTATGGATATCTATCCAAAGGAGACACCAATACACTAATCAAGTTCATGGATCTCTATCCACATGATAAATCCTTTCTCCTTAGCTCTAACTGATGATCTTCTAGAAGAACTCTTGCCCCCACTACTTTTGGCTAATGGATATCTATCCACTTAATACACCTATCCTCACTACCTTGGATAATGAATCTCTATCCATTGGATATTTTTGTTCTCTATACTCTATCACCTTCAAATATTTGTCTCAAATCTACACTAAACATAGTCCTTCAATCTAGCACAAATTTGCTCAATCTTTGTCTTTGGTCTGGCACAAATTTATCCTCAAATATGTACCAAAATATGTACTCAAATATATACTAAACACAATCCTTCGGTCTAGCACAAATATATCCTCAATACATGTCATCAATCCTTAACAAAAAGCTTTAATAAATTTCAAATAAACTCTACTAGATCTTCCCTAAACCTTAACTCAAGTTTTAAACAAATCAAACAATCAATTCTGCTATCAAGTATTAATAAATACTTGTCTCAAATATGCCTTGTAATCTTCCATAAAAGATCATACTAATATATCATCAAGTCCTCTCTAGAACTTATCCAAATATGCTCTACAAGACCTCACTAGAACTTGTCCAAATCTGCTTAGTAAGTCCTCACTAGAACTTATCCAAATCTACTCTCAATCTGTATTGTAAGCTTTCGTAAAAGCTCACACAAATCTATCCACAAGTCTTCTCAAAGATTTACCTCAAATCTACTCAACAAGTCCACACTAGAACTTGTCCAATTTTCATAGAAACATAAAGAGAATTTTTAGAGACTCAATATGCTTCTCATTCAACAAAATGCTCAATTACTTTCAATCACTCTTTTAGAAACATACAAATAATTGTTAGAGATTCAATATGCTTCACATTCGCAAACTCTCAATCACTTCCAATCTCTATCTCATCAAAGAAAAATATAGAGAATTATTAGAGACTCAATATGTTTCACACCCATCAACACTCAACCACTTTCTCAAATCAATTAAAAATATAGAATATTTTTTTTCATAGAACTTAAGCTATCACTTCACACATCCACTTGAATAGGCTCAACCAACTCTACTCAACCAATCACTCAATGAAATAATACTTTCTCATAAACCCTAGTCCAATCATATGAATACTCACTCAAAATGTTTGCAACAATGTTTATCAACCAATCTCACATAACAATGATAATCATGTTCTTTACAAACCTAAATTCAATTTCTTCACTCAATGAATCACTTCAACAACAATGCTTATCAAACAAGGTTTTATCAACTCTTTATTCCATAAAACCTTGAAGCCTTAATTATAAACACACTTAGCAATGCTTATAAAATAATATTCACATATAGATCAACAACTCAATAAGGAAACCA
The DNA here is from genome assembly GCA_028583015.1 of Wollemia nobilis. Taxonomy (NCBI): domain Eukaryota; kingdom Viridiplantae; phylum Streptophyta; class Pinopsida; order Araucariales; family Araucariaceae; genus Wollemia; species Wollemia nobilis. The sequence continues at coordinate 366,347 of JAQPPZ010000367.1, forward strand.
ATCAAGTCATTTTCACTCTAAAGTTGTTTTCCAAAAAACCAACCAAGAAACTCAAACAAAGAAGAATGTGCTCATACCTTTTTCTTGATGAGGAGTAGACCACACAAATCTGCCACAATCATAAACACTTCTTTGCCAAACTCAAGGATGTTAGAAGATAATAATCTCTCTCTCACAATACACAATAATATAAAAAACAAATACACCTTATCACTCCATCTTAATAATAAATTTCAACATCATAATTTTCATCAAAAACCCTCTTATAAAATATAACACAATTTCTACTTATAACTCCTTTCTTAAATTGCACTTTATAAAATAAAATAATCTATAAAATAATGCAATTTATTTAATCTATAACTTTAATATGGTGTTTTCAAGGAACTTAAATAATACTTGGATAAAAAATTTAATAACACCAACTTTCAAACCTTATTTTTTCCTCCTTTGTAGAAATATTTCTTGGTTATTTGGTTCACCTATTTGATTCCCACGATTTTTAAACTCCATAGCTTCAAATTGATATGATTTACTGCCTAAAACTTGTCTATTTTGTAGATTTATAACTCCTTTAAATTGCTATCAAATAATGTGATTTTATGGCTTCAACTCTCCAGGTTGCTTTCTTGAACTCTAAAAATTTGCAGCTATTAATTTTGCCCAAATTGATACCCTCTTACTGTCCTAAACTCTGAAATTTTCAGATTCTAACGCAACCAATTTATCCTTCGATATGTTTTCCTTAACCCTCTCAAATTTTGTAGGGAACTCCTTCAATTCACAACTATATTTACCTCTTCTAATGTTGCCCAATAATCTCTTGAACTTTTGTTGTAGAAACAACAATATTCTCTTTCATAAATCAGCCTTCAAGCCTTCAATGGCAATCTCTAAATCTCTCAAATATGATGGATTCTTCTAGCTCCTTTATCCTCCTTAGCTCCTTTTCAAATTATAACTTCAACCTTGGCCTATTTAGTGGCTTTATTCTCAAGAATCAGAATGTCTTGAGGTCTTCCAAAATCTTATCAAAATTTGGCAAAATTTTTGCCAAATAATTTTTTCTTTTGGGCTTGTTCTTGGATGGCAATAATTATCCCAAATTATTATTTTAAGGTGATTCTCCTTTCTAGCACTCTTCTTTCTTGAGGTATATTTAAATCTCCTCCAATGGCCACTTCTGCAATTTTTTGGTAGGGATTTTCTAGCCTTATTCTTCTCCTCCTTTAAACCTTTCTTGAGACCTCTTCTCAGGGGTCTTTAATTTATGTAGCTTCTCAAGTCTTCTCATTAAAACTTCAATGAGACATTTCCTTAATCTATCCAATTTTTCAACTATGGATGTTTTGCAATCAAATCTCTTTCTTGGATCTCTAAAATTTGATGCTTCTAAAATCTACCATAGGATCTTTTCTAGTCCTTCCGTATATTCAATCTTCGATCTTTCATATCTAGAAGTTCTTCAATATGACATTTTTATTGGGTCTCCTTCTTCTGTAGTTGATTTATTCTTCCTTCACTCTACAATCTGTAATCTTCAATATTCTATGGAAACTTCCTCCTTGGGCCTCTTGATATCCAATATCCAATATTCTACAAGACTCCTTTTTCCTCGAGTCTCCTATTTCTTCAATTTTAGTAGGTTACTTTGGTCTCTTTCTCTCTTCTTAATCTACATTCTACAAATCTTGCAATCTTGTTGCTTCAAGCATTGGATCGATTCCAAAAAATATATTATTCCTAGAAATTATAGGAAACTTCTCAACTTTCTTTGAATCAAAATTTTCTATAATAAAGTATTAGAAAAACTATAATGGAAAATATTTAAATCTAGATATAATGAATCTTCACTAGTTGATTTTTCAACCTAGTGGAATCAATGTTGAGTCCTAGTCTTCACGAGTTTTTCTACAACTCTGTGGAAATACTCTAGCCAAAATGTAATTTCAAAAAATTTGAAAACAATATTTCCTATCTCCTCTCAATATCTCTTGTGGCTCTCTCTATTTCCTATAAATCTACCTTGTGCTCTAATACCACTGTTAGCTTTTTATGATATATATTTAAGGAAATGCAACCACACAATCTAAAATGAGCAAGCAATATTAACTATATGATAATGGTAATATAATATGTAGGAAAAATATATGAAAAACTTTTGCAATAACTCAAAAATATCCATTAATGAAAGCTCATAAAAATAGTACAATGTTGTATAACGTAGGTTTCAAACAATCCAAAATTCATGCATGATCTACATTGTATCTACCTTATCTTCTCATCACTATTATTTGCTATTCTATATGTTTGTCCCCTTTCTATTCACTCTATCAAAGACAAATATATAGAGAGATATGTCCCTTGGAATTTCACCTATCTATGACTCTACATATTCCTATTATACGACTCATATACATGTGGACTACATGCACAGTTATATCATAAACTAATTTACACATTCTAATACTTGTGCATTTATTACATTGCATAAAGTAAATACTCAAATTCTAATCCAAGATAAACTCCTAATATAAATATGTACCCAAGGTGGTACATTGGTGATGAGCATCAGAAATGCTCATATTTTTTACACCATTTATTGATTATTATGCAACTATATAATAAGGATTGCATATATTTATGAATGATTATGTAATTATTTCATGAAATTATGCGTTTTACCTAATTTATGTGTTTTCAGTGTGTTTTGTGGAATTGCAGTTGGTTTAGTTAGATTTGGATCAGTTGAAGTCTTTTTGATGGACTTGGCACTTTGTTTCTTTGAGGATTAATGCATAGGACATAGGCACCTTCCTCTTCCAAGAAGGAACAAAGAGAAATTAGGTGCCTTCCTCTTCCACGAAGGTGCCAAGAGAACGTAGGCGCCTTCCTCTTCCAAGAATGCGCCAAGAGTAAGTAGGCACCTTCCTCTTCCAGGAAGGTGCCAAGGAAAGACAAGGGCCTTCCTCCTCCAGGAAGGTGCCAAAGGGAAGGAAGTGCCTTCCTCTCATAAGCTAGGTGCCTACGAGAAGGTAAGCACCTTCCTCCCATAAGGAAGGTGCCACTAGAAGGCAAGCACATTCCTCTCACAGGAAGACACCAACAAAAAGTAAGCGCCTTCCTCTCACAGGAAGGTGCCAACAGAAAGTAAGTGCCTTCCTCTTCCAGGAAGGCACCAAAAACAATAAGACACATTCCATATAGGGAAGGTGCCTGATATACTTAGGTGCCTTCCTCATAGGGAAGGCGCTTCTATTCTTCACCCGTTGACCAGATTTGCATGACGTGGACAACAACGACTAGTGTAGTTTCAACTCTACATCATGTAGAGCTAAATTGGAGATCACACCAACGTATGAAAGCATCTTACCAATTCCAGGTGAAGCATGAACCAATCAGCGAACACACCACCGTTAGAACCAAATGTCAATTTTAAGTAGACGTCGATCGCATTCACCATACTGTCTTAATTTAGTCTGGGATGAATCGATTGTTGTAACTTCTTTGTAATAGAAGTTCTACGGGTGTGTTATATAAACACACGTAGACCTCTCTAAGATATATAGATTGATATAGATTTATATAGAGTTATAGAGACAGATAGAAGAGATAGATATTGTAACACTTTGATAAATATATTACAGTTCTAAGAGTTCTAAGAGTTCTAAGCACGTGTTCATCTGGGAGGAAGTTGTTGGAGCCTAGGCCCACTCCAAGCCAGTATTTCTTCCCCACTTTTCTTATGTTTTTCTATATTAGTTTATTTATTTTATAGGATCATTTACCGCATTGCTATTTCTAGTATTTGTAGTAGATTCATTTTCAGGAATGTGTGAATGTCTTATTTTCATAGATTTAATTATTTTCTTCTTACGTAAATTATTGAGGAGTGCATGTGTGATTGACAACCATTTTCAAAACATCCCCCAATAGTAGAATTAGCAGGACTCATCTCAAGTGGTATTGTAAGCAATCTCATTCCAGACCCTTCACAAGTTTACAAAGATCCCTGGGTTGATAAATTAAATGCACGAGAATGTGACAAAAGTAGGAAAAAGTTAACCTTGTTTGGACCACAAAAATTGGCAAGTACCAAATAATGTAATATATTCTACTAATATATTGTAGTATTGCAATATGTACTAGTTGTTGATATACCTATTGTGTTTGGTGCATGCTTGTCCAAAGATTTCCTAAAACAAATCGGAGGACACTTGAGCTCAGACCAAGGTCACATGATTATTCCTTGTATTAGTAAATTAGTTTGAATATATAATCAAGGTCTACAACCCTTTTATATTGAAGAATATGAGGAACTAAAATCAAATTCTCTAATGAGAGGTGTCAAGAATAAACATGTGGAAATAATTGATTAGTCGAAAGGAGAACCAGATTTGGCATGGAAATGTTTTTGGTAAAAAAGCCATAGCCCCAAGAATTTTTTTAGAGGAGTAGTCAGATAGCAATTAGCTATAGGTCTTTTCAAATCCTAAAAAATCATAGGTTTGAATGATTGTAACCATTGAATAAAAAATATTCCATTAAAATATAGTATCGATCAAAAGAAGTAAATCAAATGGAGTGTGAATTTATGATAAAAATGCTCCTTTAAAATCTATAAGCAACATTGGGAGGTTCAATGCTCAATAAAATAGAGCCTGACAATTTTCCTTGTGTAGAACAATTATATGTGGCTACCACACATGCCCAAAGCTAAAAGTTCCTTAGGAACAGAGCACAACTAGATCAATACCTAGAAATACATGATGGTAGTTATAAGTTCCAAAGAATTTGTCATGGAGAGAAGCTCAAATTTGGTATCATATGGTCAATACATTCTAGATTCCTAAGATAAATCAAGAAAATCACCTCTACCAGGTATGGGAAAACATGACACATTTTTGTGTAAACAACAAATAAGTCAATAAAGAGCTAAATACAAATTTATAAATAAAGTGATTAGCCAGTATCATAGTTGAATGATATACATAATAAGTTGTCAAAAGGAAGACTCCATGTCTATAGAAATGAACAAAATAGGAAACGAGACAACTATATTTAGAAGCCTTCTTCTGAGAGGGCCTGATAGAGAAATAACCATGCCAGACTAACAAGTCTATCTAAAAGGTTATTCAATTGGCATCTCCCCCATAAGACTCACAAGAAAGTATAGAATAAAAAATAATGTGATTTGGAAGTGACAATTGCACATGGATTTGAAAGAGTCTAAGTTCCCTCAAGAAAAATATTCATAAAATTGTCTGACTAAATTTGAGGGTTGTCTAGTTATACATAACAAAGTAAATTTTCAAAAATGTGTAACTTTGAACACTCTTAAAATTCAACTAGGCTAAGGTACCTCCAAAAATTTAGGATGGAAGAAGCTACATTCTTCGATTAAGGAAAATAAGCTGCATGGTTTGATCAAGGATGAAGTATGAAAAGTGGTCAAAAAGGTGAAGACTCGTCATCCTCAAGTATTATCTCTCTAAAATTCTCTTACTATAGTACACACTCCTAAATAAATTATCATTTCCTCATCTACCTATTTCATTCCATTAATTAGCTTGCACACATTTTCTATCTACCATTCCCCCCATCGCCTTCCTCACGACTCCATATCCCAATGGATTAGATAGGATGAACTAACAAATTATATAAGTACTCATACATCATGATATAGCACTATTTAATCCAGGAAGTGATGCACAAAATGCATCGCACGATGCTTTATAATATATATGATGAAAGTAAAATGCAAGATAACCAAGGCAAAGAAGCCTAAATGGCAAAATAGTATTAAATATGGCATGTGAACAAACCTTCCACTCAAGCTCCAAATTTTTAGGAAAAATGATCCTAATAAAAATAAAACAACATTCAATCATTAAGAAAGTTCTAGCTAATGTAGATATCCTTTCAAAATCTATATAAGAGTATGAAGAACCGAACAATCCAGGATACAATTCTCTCTAGTGCAATCATGGATATTGTTAAAGGCTTTAGGTATCACACTAATGAGAGTGGCAAATAGAAGGATTTATTGTGTAATTTGGTGAAGAAAAGAAGAATCCACAGTGATAATGGTAGACCCAAGCCTATGAGCACTTGGAATACCTTCCTAAGACATCATTCTTGGACCTAAAGCAACTCTTAGCTATGCTAAAATATGCTCATGAAGGTAACATTTTCTTTTGGGATACCATAGATTAGGTGTCCATGATTACCATATCCTCTTATTCTTCTTGTATTCCTATTTGTGCCAATTATTCATCCCGTGTTCCCTTGTATATCTCTCCATAAACTTGTGTTTCCCTATTTTCTACAGTCCTTGCCTTTCTCGCTTCTTGTAGAAATTACCATATATAATATCGTCTAGCTTATCTTCTAGCTCCTTCCCTTATTCATAATTCTATTGTAGAAATGAAAATGCACCATCGTAACAAAAATAAAGATATATTATAATATTAAAAATGAGTCCATTTTAATACAATAAAACCCTTTTGTAGGGTGTTTTTACAACAATGTGACCAAATTAAGGGAATGATCCCTTTTACAAAAATGACTATGGTGTCATCATCTTCTCTATGCTACAAGCAAAGGTTGGTGGGTTTGTAGTGACCACCAATTTGAAATAAGTCTTTCTATTACCTACACACATGCAAATAGCAATATTGTTAGTAGCACCTACCAAAACATTGAACAAACTAAGAAAGACAACAAATTTAAAATGCAAACATGTATATTTGAGTCTAGCGCAATTTTAGCAGCATCTATATATATGTGTCATTGTATCTTCATGTGTGTTACATGAGGAAAATAAAGGGGTATTTATAGGAAATTGCAAGAGAGAGGGTGATAAAGAGGTGATGGTGTGAACAAGACCTGGCTACCTATGAAGTCCACCAATATTTAATGGCCCAGGGAATAGCGAGGAAGAGGACCAACATGTGCACATTGAAAATCTAAATTCGAATTTAAAATCCAAAAATATTTCAATTAAGGGTCAAAAGGGCCATAAAATTTAATGTGGGTATTTAATGAGTGTGGATTTGTGTTACAAGAAAATACTTTTAAATTAAAAACTGACAATATGGCAATGTGAACGAGACTGACTATTAAATATTAAATGTGTGTGGGCTCGGGGTACTAGTGGGATATATTTAATGAATGTGGACTTTGGGCCACCCATGTGAATTTTAAATTCAAATAAATTTAAATTTAAATCACATGGGGGTGTGGAAAGGGGTTTATGCATTTAAGGTGGATGTTAGGTGGAATATTAGAGGGAAATGTGAGTTTAATTAGTGGGTAAGCGATATTATGGGAGGATTAGGGATTGAGAAGAATAAATGAGGGATTAAATGAGAATTATAGGATTAGGAAGGGAATAAGAAAGGATTAAGATAACTAAATAGAGTAGGAGAAAAATAGAGAGAGATTATGAAATTTAAAAGAATTTGGGTAAATTGGAGGAATTGGATGAATTTGGACAATTGGTGAGTCAATTGAGAGATGGTCTTAGGTGCTTGTAAGAATGACTAATTTTAGGTGTATATATATAATCCAAATATAAGGCTATATAGGTTTGTTATTTTCCTACAAGAAAAAAATCTTGGGAGGCACTAAGAATGTAGGTCAAACTTATGACCCCATTCGTAAATAAAAAAAGGCTAAATTTTTTTTTCTCAAAATTTTTGTATTAATTTCTTGAGAAGAGTTGCACAAAGCCATGTAGATGGGTTATTTTGGCTAGTGATATCAACATTGATGCATCAAAGCCTGATAATATGTAAAGTGAATACACAAAGTCAAGATTTTTTGAGTTGGAATGTATGACACCAGGAATGCATAAATTTTGGCCCCTCTTGGTGATGATGTCAACATGATGCCATGCAACTTCAGTAATGTGTAAAACCATGATGCACATCATTGTGATTATGCAAATTCATGATCATTTAGACGATGGCATTAGTATAGGTTAAAGAAAATCCAAATTCATACTAAAGAGATGCGTTTGGGGTAGATTGCACAAAGCTGCAATGAATAAGGTTGTGATGCAAAAAGAGAAGGTTGAATGAGTAGTGATATCATCAAGGGTCAAATAAAATTTATACCTTATAAAAATACTCTAATCCAATTACACAAGGTCATGACTAACAAAACTAGGAGGAACAAGTAAAGGGCTTATATAACGATGACATTAGTATATCAAATTAAAGGCCCAAGATTATGCAAGGAAAGATGTTGCTAAAATCCAGAGCAAACATCATGCACAAAGCCAAAACTTGCATAACTATTGTACCTCGTAAATTGTGAACAAAACCAAGATAGTTCCAAAGAGAATCTATAAGCAAAGCAAAGCCTTAGCTTCCATATGTAGCCCTTGAAAGGCCACAACCACCTCAGTTCTTTCTAGTTGGTTGACCAAATTCCATCATGAAAAAAAATGATAGCTCTAATAGATTTGTTACAACTGTTCAATCACTTGCAATAAGTAATTATAGATCGATAGAGTAGGTTTCACAAAAATTTAAATTCAAACATAGAACAATATGTAAGACAACCATATCAATATTTAGATTTTCTTTCTAGACTATTTTTATAACAATATTTTAACTAATTGTATAATATTATGTTGTAAGACTCAATATGCAGCTTATAAATAAGCCACCACACCCCTAATTGAGCAGTTGGCTCTATAATCCTTGCCTAGATTTTCTATGTAATATTGCTACCAATTAATGAAGTGATAGTTTTTTGGCCTCCATTTTTGTTTAATTGTAGGTTTTTATGAATGTATCTTTGCTTTAAGTCATTTTTGTTACACTTAGATGTTTAGTTTATTCTATTAAAGCAAATTCTACTATTTTTATTGCTATTAGATTGCTATTTGTTTGAGTCTTTAGAATGATTAGAGCAAATAATTGAAGATTTAATAAATCTACAATTAAAATTGATAATGGTTGGTCTGTTAAGTATCATGTAAATTGGTTGTTTTAGCATATTTCTTAGTGAAATCCAATTCTATTACACTATATCCCATCCATATTTATTAAATCTCCCTAAAACCTCATCTTCCTTTAACCCTTTTCCTACTATATACATGATTATTATAAGGATCCAATCTTCTTTGTGTTGTGAGTATTACATTATGTGTCACTTTGTGAAAGTGCAATATGTCAAAAAAAAGAGGAGTATGAAGAGTAACATTGACATATGGCATGTTGAGTAGTTGTCTTAGTGACAAGAATGTGAAATGTTGCATTTCTTGGATTTGTACGGGAAAGCAACAGTTTGAGGACTGGAAAGTCATGTATTGTATTATATTGGAGATAACTCTCTATTATTGTATGATACATTGAGCATGGAATAATAATACAATGACGATCTCTCTTTTATGCAATTTCTATCTCAATATTTTTGTGTACATTTCATGTGTGTGATATTAATGAGTTTGTTATGTTTCAATGCATAATATTGTGATCCTGCTTAATATTTTTTTAACATGAAATAGTGACATTTTCCAACATGGTATTAGAGATATGGATAAAGTTGAGGTTGAGAAATCTATGGAGAAAGCAAGGTTGAGGAAGCTATGGAGAAAGCAAGGTTGAGAAAGTTGTTGAGAAAACTATAAAACTAGAGAGCCACGAAGAGCTTGAGTGATTAGAATTTTTGGGACAATCATCACCATCCAACGACATGCCTATTTGAAGTGTTTTTTTGTGATATCAATGTTACATGGTGGAAATAAAGAAATAGAAATTGAAAAAAAATAAAAAAAAAATGAGAGGTTTTTTGGAGGCCTAAACACTGCTTCCATTTTCTGTTCTATTTGTTATTTGAGGAAACCTACTGTAACTTTCTTGTTTTGCGTTGTCATGATCTTGAGTATAGTGAAACCCTTGTTGAATAACTTGTTCACAATGAGACCCTTGTGGAAGAATGAGACCCTTGCACCTGTCCTCTGGAAGTGCAAACCAACCATGAAACCCTTTCATGGAGTTTTTTTCCCCCTGTGCGAGTAACATTGCAAATTGGAACCACAATACCCTTCCATGGAATCGACCCGCTAAACCTCTCAGTGCATCGTGAAGGTATGGTCAAAATCCTGTGTGCACAGTATAAGCATGGTGAAATAATGTTGCAAGTTTTCTAAAACTAATGATTACAAAGCACTAATGTTCGATGTAGATGAGCAAACATGTGGACACTTTTGATATATTCGCACCGGTCTAACAAAACAATGTCATCAAGATTTTTTTTGTGTACGCTACCATAGAGCCATTTGTGGTGGATTCATGTAATGGCTCAGTGATTGCATTTGGAGATGGTCACAAAGATAGATATGCACCAGACTATGGTAGCCAGTGTTTTTCTATATCATAGCGAAAATGTGGTAGATGGCCATAGAAGATAAAATAGTCTAGAAATTGTAATTTTGTTTTTGAAGCAATGAGGATCGCGCAACATATGCCACTAGAAAATGAAGAGTGTCTTCCTTGTTTCTTTGGAGGTAAATATTCTTAATAAGAATTAGTTTTGAGATAATAGAGGAATGTTGCATTGTTTTTTAAAAAAACAAATTTTAAAAATGGGAGATATAAGGAAGTAAAAATAATTAAAAATATATATAAATAAAAAATAATAAAATAAATAAAGTTCACTTTTTTGAAAAGAAAAAAAAGGGAAAATAACTTTTAAAAAAAGTTTGAAATTTGAAAGTTACTTTTAGGAGGCATAAGGAAAAAATAAAAGATAAATTTCTGAAAATTAAAAAGTAGGGACTAAAGGATATGAAATAAAGGAATTTTTTTTTGAAGAGGAAATGTTTTTTTAAAAAAAGAAAAAATGGGAAGAGGGGGTTAGTTTGTTATTTGTAATTGTTTTTGCAATTTGAAATTAGAAAATGAATAATTAAAAAAAAAAAAGTTTTTTGCTTTAATTGATTTAATTTTGGGAGGTAAAATGTTATCTACATCAAAGGAAAAATAAAATAAAAGTGAGAAAGAACAAGAAAAAAATGACAAAAGGTAAAAAATATTTTTTTTTCAAAAACATTTACTCAATAAGCCATTGAAGATGGAAAATATGTGTGAGAAAAACTGTGGAAATATTTACATTCCATTATTGAAGAAGCCAAAAAAGGATAATATTTATTACTTCAACAATGCATACAAGAAATATCCGAGGTGTAGACCAATTGGTTCATCCAAACCCCATAAGGGGGCGGAGGTCCAAGGTTCAAATCTCGAGCCTTGTTGGACTGAATGCTTGTCCCTTTCCTGGTGCTTTCAGCGGCATAAAAGGTTTAAAATGACTGTGGCATGGTGGTTATAGGGGCGGACTACGCGAAGATCTATGTGGCGGCTTTCGGGATGGACTACACGAAGATTTATGTGGTGGATTTTGGGGCGAATAGCACAGAATAATATGGTGGCCATAAAAGCTGGATAGCTTGCCCGATTTCGTGCTGGCTACCGATTCCACCATGTAAATAAAAAAATAAAAAAAAACAATGCATGCAAGAAATCCTTAATGATGCTAATGATAGTAATGAAAATTTTGTTACCATACCTTTTTTTTATGGAAAGCAATAGACAAGGAGATAATTACTCTTAATGTTTCCAAAATCAAATCACAAGGAAACAAGTCATTGATGAAGGATGTTGTTTGTGACACTAATGATTTGAAGCCATTGATGAAGGATGTTTTTTGTGATACTAATGATTTGAAGCCCATGATGGTGTATGAATGTTGTGATACTAATGATATTTGTGAGCAGGAAAAAGATGCATGTTGTGATCCCTTTCCAAGTGACTTGCACATGGTTTGTTATTGTTCAGAGAGAGCCTATGCCATAGTAATTGATGAGGACATAGACTCAAATTATGATAGAAATAGTGATGCTCAAATTTATGTTGACCAATATAATGATGGTTTTGGCTATTTTAAGAAGCACACTAAGAGAATTGGCTCCAAATTGCTACAAAAAATAGACTAAAAATAGAAAGGTTTGGGAAAGCATGAACAAGGCATGAAAGAACCATTTGTACCAATAGTAAGACCAAAATGTGAAGTTCTTGGGTACACAGGACAAGTGAATCAAAATGATTCAAGCACAAAATTTGTAACAAGTAATAGTGATAGCAAATTTGTGAGAGAAAAAATATGGGAGCATTGTGGTAAATATGGGCGTAGGATAGAGAAATTTTGGAATCTCTATTCTTGTAAATTTTGTGGAGGACATAACCATTCACACATGTTTTGTCTACAAAAATAAAGAAAAGAATTTAGATTAAAAATGAATTGTGGATGGATTGATATGATTGCTTGAGATAAGCTAAAAGACATGTTGTATGGTTTTTTTAAAATGAAAACCAAGTATGATAAAAATTTGATAAGATAAAGAGATAGTGGAACACAAAGAATGAAGACTTTTTGATGAAGGGGGAATGTGTAGTCATCAAAAATTTTAAAAGGTTTTTTACCAAATAATGTGCGAAATGGGGGTGTTGTGAGTATTACATTATTTGGTCCTTTTATTCTAATGTATGTGTCACTTTGTGAAAGTGCAATGTGTCAAAGAGAGAGGAGTATGAAGAGTCACATTGACATGTGGCATGTTGAGCACTTGTCTTAATGATAAGAATGTGAAAGTTTGCATTTCTTGGATTTGTAGGTAAAAGCAATAGTTTGATGACTGAAAATTCATGTATTGTATTATATTGGAGATAAATATTCATTGTTGTATGATACCTTGAGCATGAAATAATAATACAGTGAAGATCTCTCTTTTATGCAATTTCTATCTTAATATTTCTATGTATATTTCATGTGTGTTATCTTAATGTGTTTGTTATGTTTCAATACATAATATTATGATCCTAGTTTATGTTTTGTTAACATAAAATAGTGTCATGTTCCAACACTTCGGATATTGAGATCAAGAGAAATCTCATTTCATCTAATTTAAACCATTGGCTGGAATCTAGGGTGATTTCCTATCCATAGATATGGTATATTTTAGTCCAACAACACTCAAACTAGTTACCGTGGGATTTTTAGGGTACTCCTTAGAATGAGATTTAAGGAAAACATTAGCCCAAGTACTTTCCCTAGTTAAGTAATCGATACTTACACCTGATCCTACAAGAGGTTATTAGCCTAATACAAGTTTTTATTGTGTACCAAAATTTAGATCAAAATAATGAATATATGACCAAAACATTTTTAGCAAAACACGACCCTATAAAGTGCTTTGATACAACTTGTTATGACCCTCCTTTCTCATCAACAATAATTAGTACCAATTTACAAAAATATTAAAAATCATACTATCAATGAATATAAGAACATTCACTTGTATGCTAGAAAATAATTAAATTTATTTACGAATAAATATTAATGATAAAAAATGCAAACTATCTAACTTATTCAATTATTAAACAACCCTTGATGTAGGAAAACACTATACAATGCTACTTATTGTAAGGAAACCACTCCTTAATATATCTCAATATGAGACATATATAATATTCTTCTTCTCCATGCACCTCTATGAGTATTTTTCCACATTTATAATGCCCAACTACTTACCACTCCCACTTATCCATACATGTGGTATAATTACATATATTATAATATTAAACACTTATATTGGGTACCTAACAAGATCACACTCCAATTTGAGGAGGAAACATGGGAGTAGGAGGTTTATTATGAAAAAAAATATTTACACTACAAAATCTACCATGAATATGACCATTTAGCAAGAGACTGCATGCATAAGATCCTAGTGCAATAAAGAGAGGAAACAAATCCTTAAGGGTTCCAAGTGTAAAAAAAAAACAATATCCAAAATAAATAGATAACAAAAAATAAGTAGTGGTGTCAAACAATATGTTTGGTAATATTCCCATTGATGATTTTTAGATGATGATGAGGATACTATAGAGACAAATATCTTGGAGATATAATTCCATGGTAAGAGAAGGAATCCATGCCAAAAGAGGTAAATGGCACCCCTAACACCACCCTAATATTTTAGAGCAACAATCAGGAAGGATTAAACCAACCAAAAATAGACTACCAACCAAAAAACAAGTGGGAAAATAAGAATAAGAGTAACAATTTTTTAAAGGTAGGAACCACAAAGAACCCAAGACCTACAAAATACCTCACTAAATCCACCAATAATACATTGGTTCTATACACACATATATTAGGGTTGAATTCTATTCTAGAATTTGGAGGGGTGAGCTAGGAGACAAGTAAGAAGAAGAAAATGGACACTAATAAAATGGTAGGATGAAAAACAAACCAACATCATGCGACAAAATAAGGAGAATAGATAATAGCATAAGGTAATATCAATGCCCTTAACGACATCTTTAGCTCCCAATATTGATGAATATCATCTCCTAGAATATTACAGGACTCGAGGGGAGTTCCTAAAAATAGAATGAAATTAGAAGAATGATAAAAACAAGTCGATCATAACTTGTATTTCTTTAGGGGACAAAGATGTTGGTGGAAGATATGGATACAATTTAAAGGAAAGTATGGCCTATTGAAAGAGTGGAATCCATCAGTTCCAAATGGACATCGAGAGTCATTGCATACCTCTAGGACTCTAAAGAGGTAATATCCATCATGTGGTGGGTAACTGGGATCTCCTGGTAGTAGTAACACAAAGTAGGCAATCACACCAAGATATGTTGTACATAAATGCCTATGCACCTACTATCATGGAGTAGAAACATAGATAATGGAACAACATAAATTTTGTTACCCAATTCCTTAAAGCATAGGCTCTTGCAGGAGGAGAATTTAGTACAATCATTTCCTTAGAAAATAAGTTGGGTGATAGGGATCCTATGATACGGTTCGATATTAAATATCACATGTGATATGCTTTCCACTTTATGCCTTTCAATAATAATTTATAATAAATATCTTTAAGGCATTATTTTATGCCATACTATATCATGGGATCTCTATCATTGGGGGGAATATTAGTTTAGTCTAGAGCATTGAACTCATGAAGGAATACATTATAAACCTCCACCTTGTGGATGTTAGGCCATACAATGGCTTGATAACTTGGTCTAGCAAGAGGTAAGACTCTGCCTACATTCTAGAAATATTAGATAGGTTCTAGCTATCAAGCAATTTTTTTATTCATGGAAATTTCCTAGGGTGAAGATCCTAAGCAATGGAGACTCAGATAATTACCTAATTATGATAGAATTGTGGAATTCCAAGGATAGATACTTTTCATTTATATTCCAACTGATTTGGTTTAGAGAGAGCTCTTTTAGGGCTAGAGTGTAGCAATGGTGGCAATAAGGCAAACCTTGACATGAATCTAAGTTGTACTACTTTGTGAAAATTATTTAGTATATCAAATCCATGATAAGGACCTAGAACTGAGAATATTTTGGAAATATCAAGAAGAAAAATTTTGAAGTGATACCCCAACTAAAGAAATTGAATGAATAAATCTCCATTGATTTCCTCACAAAGGGTCTAAGCATGGTAGATATTAGACTCAAATATTGGATAGAAGAATAAGAAAAAGGAAAGAGTTATTATGAAATCATAAATATAGGATCCAATGGCTCCAAGAGGGGTACCACAATGCAAGTTTCTTCCAAAAATACCTTCTAGACCATAGATCATACAACTTCATCTCCTCCCTAAAAATAGAAGCAGTAAATTTCATCCACACAAGATGGTATGAGGTATATACTAGTAAACTATTTTGTAAATTTGTTCATAGTAGAACCTTTGGATATTGAAGCCTAGAAATAAGTGTTACAAGAGATACTTGCACTAATAACAAAGGAGCATAATTTAGTTTTGACTATACCAGTAACTACCAAAGAGTTATAGTGTGTGGTATTCAAAACAAAAAAGAAATACCCTTGGGTTGTATGGATTCCCCATTGAATTATTTTGGATGTGGTTGAGGAAGCTAGGAAAGCTAAAGATGTTTAAAGGAAATCAACAATATATATATATATATATATATATATATATATATATATATATATAGCATTGATTCTAAAGGTACAAGATGTAGAGCACATTTTCAAGTTTAGACCAATAGATTTATGTAATATCTTGCTCAAAATAATCACCAAGGTAATGGCAAAGAGGCTCAAACTACTTATGCATAATATTATCTCACCAAAATAAGGTGGTTTTGAGAAAGGCAAAAAAATAATGGATGAGATAGTATTGGCTGAAGACACTATCCACTCCACGGAAGCAGAAAAATCCTCATCCATGTTCATTTTCTTAGACTTGTCCAAAGCATATGATAAGGTTAACAAGAAATTCCTCCTCAAAGTAATGAGTCAATTTGGATTCTCACAAGAATGGATAGACTAGACAAAGGAATCTATTTCTTGGTGTTCTACTCAATATTGATCAATTTTTTTCCTTCATAATTGTGCATAGTGTCCCTACCCTCTCCCCATACTTATTCATAATTCTAGTTGAATGCTTGGGAAGGATAATGGTAAAAAATACGGAAAACCAAACATTACCAAAAATAACTTTTGCAAATGAAGCCATACCAGTCACTCACCTTCAATTTGTTGATGAATCTACTCTATAAGGGAAAGCAACAATGAAGGAAGCCTCAAGAATTAAACATATCACAATTTTTTTCTCAAGAGCGAGGGGTAATGGATCAATGAGGAAAATTCTAAAGTTATTTTCTTCCACTGCTCACCCAGAAAAGATATCATGATTCTTGAAAAATTACGATACCAAAAGACCTCCCTTCCAATCACCTATTTTGGTGTTCCTATTAAAACAAGGAGATAGAAGGAGGAATGGGCTTGGCTAGTGGATAGAGTAAAAATGGAAATAAGACTAATCAATGGCTATCATCATAGGTAAGAGTAACCTTGGTTAAATTAGTCTTGTCATCTACACCTATCTATGTCTCCATGATTTTGGATATTTCGAAGGCAGTTTTGAGAGAAATGGATCAAATAAATCATTAATCTCTTTAGAGGGTCATTAAGGATGAAATGAAGGGGGTAGGATTCAGATCAAAAATCAAGAACAATGAGGAACTAATAGATAAGTTGTATTAGAGGATTTTGAACAACCCCAATGTGGTATGGACCAAAAATCTAAGAGCTATATATTCAAAAAATAAAAAATCTAATAGATATTATTTACCACCAACTCCCTAGCAGAGGATCACCCATATTTGTAGTTTTGAGGACAATATAGGAGCTGATAAAGAAGAATTTTAGAAGTACCAGACCAAAAATTTAAAAGTTTGGAGGAATTGGGTCCCAACAATCAAATGAACAATTCAAATCATAGAGATGCATAACATGCATATCCAACAAACTCTACAAATTATATCACTTGCATGGTCTCAAGTAGAGGATTTCCTTGTATGGGCCAACATAATTTATGGGGAGTATAAAATAACATGAGGATATGAAGCCCTATGCCAAAACACTCCTAACCCATTTCAAGATTTGATTAAACAAATATAACAATATAAGTTAAGGACTAAGGTGTGATTCTTCATTTGGATACTATTGCATAAAAGGGTACTAATAGGAGAAAAAATTATGATAAGAGGTTGTAATGGTACTTTTTGTGTGAGATATGTTAGGAGAACCCTAAAATACTCTTCCACTTATTTATTGAGTGTCCTATAACCTCAAAGTTGTGGAATATGATTACTACCTTACTTGGTATTGATTGGTCTAGGTTTACCACCCTAGTGCATATATGGAGGGAATGGACAACATAGGATGGAGTAGACCAATATGTTAGGCATATTGTATATTTAAGAAATACTCTTCCACCTTGGAACATATGGAAATAAGAACAATTGCATATTCAAACAATAGTGTTTAGACATCCACTATATTTGGAAAAAGACCACAACTAACATAGCAAAGACAATCCAACATATACAAAAAGTATCTCTGGGAACCCCACACACAATGGGAACATATCATGACCAGACTAAATATTGCTCCTATGGTTAGTATACAAAAAATGATAGCCATAAGGTACCCAAAGTTATCAAAAAATAAAAGTGGTAGGCTCCCTCAAAGCATTAGGAACAACGTAACATGGATGGATCCTCATAGAGGAACCCAATAAAATCTTGTGTAGGAGGGATAGGAAGACTATCGAATTGGACCCCAAGCTTCATCTTTGCAGAGAATATTGACATACTTTACAACAACCTAATGAAGTATTGTGAAATCCTTAAAGAGCTCCAAAAAGTGGTAAAGGTAGGTTGGAAGAAGATCCAAATAGAATTTGACTCACAAGTCATGATCAACCATATGAGAAATCCAATGGAGAATAGAAAGCTTGATTGGAGACTAAGGAGAATTTTTTAGAAGATTTAGACAGTACAAGCAAGCTTTCTATTAGTAGAATACAATCACATCCTTAGAGAACGGAACAAAGTTGCAGATGTGATGACTAATTTGGTTTTAGATAAAGGTGACATCACTTGTTATTATTATCCTCATAGATGGTGAGCAATGTGGATCAGGGAAGCTCTTCTTTCTATCCATTCTCTTAATAGTAGTAGCATTAGATGTACTTAGTTATATAATTCAATGTACTAGTTTGTTTATGTTATACATGGGTTATTATAGAATATAAACTCATAGAGATTACATCACTACATTATCTTTTAAATCCTGAATCAAAAGTTTGTTTACTTGGAAAGGTAGGCGATGTACCTCTTTCCTTGAATAATTTAACATAATATTAAAATAACAAAAAAAAAAATAGTCCCAATTATTATTAAGAATATTTTATAGAAAAATATAAAAGGATCATTATTCAATTTTTACTTTCGTTTTCAAAATATTCTTTATTTATAAAATAATGAAATTATAAAAAAATTTATAAATATTTAATTTATAAAATAAAATATTTTACTATTTTTAAAATAACGAAATTATTGGTAAAGAGGTGAAGATTTTTTAAGATAAAGAAAAACATTTTTTTTAGATTTATGTAAATGGTAAGAAACATTTTTATTCAAATGTTGTGTATATGTTCATATATAATAGTCATGTCATAATCAATAACTAAGGAAAAGTCCAGTGAAAGGTAATATAGGAGAAGTCTCTAGATTTTTAGGGTTTTTCCATTGATTCACATGGTTCACGAGCAGGTTCTTGTGATTCTGAAGGAGATTGAGGTCAACGTCTTCCATCATGGAGCCGTATGGTGGGCAACCACAGACCAACATGGGAGTTTGGAGCAACAAAAATCATTTTGTGATGTTGTAATGAATGGTGGGCACTAGACTTTATCAAATATGACAATCTTTGTGCAGCAATGTAACGACCCCATGATCGATTCTTCTAGAATAACCCTCATTGCTAGCAATGATATGAATCTAGTTATAAAGGAAAAGCAAATCCGGTTAAAAAGTTTGATTGTTTTCTTTGTTTCTCTTGATGTGAATATTCTTCCATCCAGAATATTTTTTGATGATTGGATTAACAACACATGGCAAAAACATTTGGGTGTTTTCGTATCCTTCTGTCGGATGATTCAAAAAGGTCTTTTTGTTATTTTTCAAAACCAGTGAGATGCAAAATAAAGTCCTATATAAAAAATTTTAGAATGTGGGTAAATTGGTCTTCCAAGTTTTTGCTTAGTCTCCGAAGGTTTTATGTGAAATTTTTGCAATTTATTACCCATGTTGGGTGATTGTGAGAAATGTTCTGCCATTTCTTTGGTATTTTTTTACCACATCTAGTTGCTCCATTTGGCAAAGTGCATAAGATAGAAGATACTAAATCTGTTTTACCCCACCTGGATGCTAGGATTCTGGTTTCATTGCTTCCTGAGGTTGATTTAGCAGAGGAAATTGAGGTGGAAATGGATAATTGTAATGGTACCTGCAAAATTGAAATGTTAGGAGGGCTTAGTGCATGTCATATTTGTAAAAATGAAAGTCACATAAGGTGAAACTATCCAATTTTGTTTGCTAGAAATAAAGGCATTGTTCATAATCCAAATGTGGGGTCTGCTGGTATGACAAAGAATTTTTTTGCTTCACAAGGACCTGACATATTTGCTACCCTTGAACGTCCTCGGTCTAACCCTAGACTAGCTAGTAATGAGGTGAATATGGTGTTTGTTGAAAAGAATGATAAATTTGTTAATAATCTTGAGTTGGCTGAAAAAAATGATAAATCGGGTGCTTTGAATAAAATGGTGGAAAACATTAAGGGGTCTGAACCCAATGTTATGAAAGATAATATGGACCCTGTTTATTCGGTTGCTATTAATTTCAGTTCTGAAAGTGATATGGAGAATATTGCAGCACCTGATAACTTAGGTGTTGTTGACAATTCCCTATCCCTAATCCTGTTGCTAATTTTGCTAATGCAAATCTAGAAGATGAAGGATGGTCAATTCCTAAATTAAAGGCAATTTTTGCAAATTTAAGGAAAGAAAATATGAATAATGATGCTGGTAAAAATATTGTACCTCATACTGAAGTATTCACTACTATGAATTAATTGTCTAAGAGCAGGGGTAAAATACCTAATGCTCAGGAGCTTGCATTAGTAAGCATTAATCAGAGGGCTATTGATATTTAAATGGCTGAGCATAGGGCTATTACTAAACCAGTAGATATAGTAGGAGACCCTGCCACTGAGAATGTCTCTAATATGATGGCTCTTTCTACGACGGTAAAGGATAATTCTATTTCTGAATATGTTTCTAAATATGAAAATTTTATTTCTGGTAATGAATGGACTAAGGTTAAGTCCAATGAATGAATGAGATCTAAAGACTCCTATTCTAGTGAAAAATTCGTGAGGGCCACTAAGGAGGCAGCTACAAATAGGAATTCTAATGAGTCTAATCAATCTACTTTTAATAATACCTCTTAAATGTTTAAGTTGGAATGTCAGGGAGCTTGAATCCCCTAGAAGGAAGTATGTTATAAGACATTATATTCGGTATTTTAGACATCTTGATTGTATAATGTTACAATAAATTAAAGCATATGGTTTTGTTCTACAAACTGCCATGAGAGTTATTTTGAAATATGTTGTTTGTTTCAGCACTAATCATACCCATAGTAGGGGTGGCACTGTTATTATGTTATCACCATTATGGGTTGATAAAGTGGTTGAATATGGTTGTTCTCCATGCAATACAAATATTTGGGTTATCCTCTAGTCAAGTAGTATGAATTTTGGTATATGTTCCATTTATGCCCCCAATGACTATAAAGACCGATGCATTCTTTGGTAATGGTTAATCCACCTCCAGGATATTCCTTGGATATTTGGTGGTGATTTCAATATGGATGAATCTCAAGATGATAAATTTGGCAGCTTACCTATTACCTGGAAAGGTAATGAGGATGAGTTTTAGTTCAGATTTAAGTTAAAATTTGATCTCTTTGATCCTATTTTTGGTTCTCGAAATCATTTATCTAATATTTGGTTTACATGGAAAAATATTCAACGAGGAAATTATAAAATCTATTCTCGTCTCGATAGATTCTATGCTAGTAAGTCTTTCTTCACTTTTGACAATGTTGTTCCAGCCTCCTGGTTTTTGGTTACTCCTACTACTATTTCTGATCATTATCCTATTTGTGTTAAGCTACTTATTTTTGATGAATTAAAGAATATATTCAATAAAAATAGAATATTTTTCCTTAATACTTTATTATTGAATAATAGTGACTATTCTGATGCCATTTTTACTCTCCGTGAGATTAATAAATGGAATTTCAAGCATGACAGTGCTATTTCCAAATGGAACAGGAATATTCAAAGTTGGAGAAGTATTTTCCAAATCATTAGGAAAAAATATGCTTTAGACTCTAGGAGGTTGGAAAAAGAATTACAATATAAACTTGTTAGTGTTCAAATCCAATTACAGTTATATCCTAGTAGTGTTGAATGGTACTAATATGTTGTTACTTTCAAAAATCATATTAAAATAATCTAAAATAAAAATATGCTAGGGTAGAGGGCTCAATCTAGGTTAAATTAGCTCCATATTGGTGATAGAGGTTCCAATTTTTTTTTTTAAATACATCAAAGAAAAATGTCTATTGGAAAATATTGGTAGTCTTTGGTATGGGGATAACCTGATTAGTGATCCTGATCTTATTAAAAAAAAATTGTTTCAGTACTATAAAGAACTTTTTTCTTCAGAAGACAACCTTCAGAGGAATATTGATAGAGAATTTTTTTGGCAAATTCTCCTTAAGAATATTACTGTTCAGGAGGCTGAAGAACACAAGCTTATACTGAGATGGGGGGGTGAATAGTATAAAACCTCTTTTTACTTTTTCTTTTATACTTCAAAATAGTAAAGCAATATACCCAAAGCAATATCAAAGCAATGCACAATATCATCCACAAAGTGACACCAATTTTAACATGGTTCACCCAAAATGGCTGGGCTACATCCACAAAAATTTTCTCTAAAAGTTATCTCAAAGTTCTTTGGGAATATTTCCCAATTACAATATTTATGAGCCTCAGCCCAAAGCAGATACCTTCCCCCAATCAGAATTTATGAGCCTCTGCTCAAAGGAGATACCTTCCCCTCTGCTCTAGAAATGATCCCTTAGAAGATCAACTGCCTCTACATCTTGCTAGCACGTGGAACTCCTTTCCATCGAAGACCTCCTATCCTCAATTCTTAGCCTAAGAGACCTCTGCCTTCTATGATCATGTCCATAGTAGCTCAGCAACCCGTATCAAACACAGTCAGTCGGTCTAGTACAAGTCTTCCTTTGTCTATCAGATCTGTCCAATGCTTGAACAAATCAATACTCTACACACAAGCTTTCTCAAAGACTTGCCAAATCTATCCTCAGGTTCTTCTCAAAGAACCAATGCACCTCTGTCCACAAGTTCTCTGATAGAACTATCAAAATCAGCTCACAATTTCTCTGCTAGGACCTGTCCAAATCTGCTCACAAGTATTCTGATAGGACCTATCCAAAACTGCTCACAAGTCATCATTGGAACCTGTCCAAAACTGCTCACAAGTCCCCACCGAAAACTGTCCTCAAATAGCTCAAAAGTCCCCATCGAAACCTGTCCCAAACTTAGTAAGCTCACCAAAAAAAAACTTTCTTAGTAGGAAATCACAAGGTGAATTTTTAGAGACCCAATGTGATTTGTCAAACTCATAGAACCATAAAGAGAATTGTTAGAGATTCAATATGTTCTATACTCAACTCCCAATCTCAAAACTCAAATCAACTCAGCTCAAACTCAATCTCAAATCTGAAAACTCAACACAATATCTGAAATGGATAGGATAGAATGCTTTCTTTCAAGAACATGAAACCCCAATAATTGCCAACTATGCAAAGAATCACATAACCATGATACTCATGATCTTTCCACCATCAAATAGGGCTTCAAAAACAATGCTCATCAACCAAGGTTCAATCAAAACCATGCAACTCAAAAAACAACCTTGAAGCATTTCACAATCAACATCAGAAAAGGAAACAAGTAGAACTCATTTTCTCTCCAATATTTTTTGAACAAAAAGCATCCACCAACTCAAATCACAATAGCACAAACAACTTTTCAAATCATCAACAAAGGAGTAAGTCCAACACTTTAACCAAGTAAAGAATAGCTTGATTATTACCAATTTAATGAAAGCAAATGTCAATCTCAAAGCTGCCCACTTAAGGTTTCACAACTTCACACAAGAAGCAATTTTAACCTTAAAACATCATGCTTTCCTTTCCATAATCAACCAAAAGCATTCTCAACATTACAAGAAAAATTTATCCCTTATACACCTTATTTCTCCCTTATAGTCTTATCAAAAATAAAATTTATCTCTCATAAGAATGCAATAAGATATTTCAAACAACACCTTCAAAAGAATATTTTATCAAAAATAAAACAAGATTTAAACTCCTTATAACTCCTAAGCTATTTTTCCCTCTAATAAACTTCCTCCATCCGCAAAATATACTTAGAAAAAATTAATTTCAAAAGTACCTTGGCCAACATCAAACATCACGCTATGGAGAAATTGTGCATGAATTCTAACACCACCTGCTACGTCTACTTCACGATGTAAAACCATTTTGCGTTATTCGAACATGAAACCTCCCATTCAGGTAGCGCGCCAACAGCCTAGCTGCTCCCAGTGCACCAAAGGTGCCTGGTGAGGTTTAAACCTCACGCTGTTAGCCATGTTCCTTCTATGCCAGGGATTAAATAAAACAACAGTGCCTCCCTTTCTTCTGACGTGAACACGAAGATGAAAACCTTACGGTGGATTAATGAAAAATGGCGAGGACACAATCGAACGATGATTTTACGAAAATGGCAAAGACACAATCGAACGATAGGTTTTACGAAAATAGCGAAGACACAATTAGAGAAGAAATCCGAATAGCGGATCACGAAATCACAGTGAGGAAGAAATTGAATAGCAGATCACGAATTCACAGTGAGCAACTCTTTTCAAAATACCGATTGGATAATTCTTGATTTTCATCAAGGGAGATTTATATGCATTTTTACCATAAGCTCTTGACGTCGACGAGGAGTTTAACATGTCGGTGGAGGTCTTGGCTAGCGCCCACAATCTTAAAACATAGCGCCCACCATCTTAAAACATAGTGCCCACATAGTTAAGACATTTGCGCCATGGGTTAGGAGAACCCGTTGCAAACAATAATTTAATATTTATTTAAAAATAATTAAAGGGAACCTTAACAAGGTTTTTAATTATTTAAATAAATACTTCCTCCTAGACCCAAATGCATTAAACTAATGCATCCACATGTAATATTTAAACCTGCAAACTTGGGGTTTACAAAAGACCTTTGAAACTGCCATGCCATAACCTTCAAAAAACCTTTTATTAAAACAAAACTTTTGACATCAAACTAATTCCTTCAAGAGCTTCTTGAAATCAATGACAACTTATACACATGATCAAGGGCAATGTACCCAAAATTTCCAACAATCTCCCCCCTTGTCATTGATGGCAAAACTTTACTGAAAACACTTCTCAAGAGCCAAAACTGACACCAACTGTGCTAACAACTGACCAACTATGCCCACAACTGAGAATCTTCCTTTGAAGTTTTGCTCCCCCTGAATTGAAGCTCTCCCCCTTACTCATATCTTTCCTCCTTTGTCATCAATGGCAAAGGGTCACATTTGGGGCTTAGGACTAAGAATGAGCCTCTTAGCTTAGTCCCTCCCCCACCTCTTGATGAGGTGATTAATTCTAGGGTGGGAGTAAAACTCCCATTAGGCACTGATCATCATCATCATCTATAACTTACTTGTCGGGCCTTCTCTTGAACTCTTTGTCCATATTCCTATTATTGTCACTATTCTTGTTTTTGTTCTCATCCCTGTTCTTATCCATGCCTTGATCCTTGGACCTGATCATGCCACTGTTCCTATTCCTGTATTCTAGAATTTTAGCTCTACACTGTCTGATTATGTGACCTTCATTGTTGCACTTTAAACACTTGATGATGTTGTTTCTTTTATTGATCTTTGAATCCACCAGTTCTGACAAAACCTGTTCTGACCAAACCTGTTCTGGCCAAACCTATTCTGACCAAACATGTTCTGACCAAACCTATTCTAACCAAACCTATTTTGATCAAACCTGTTCTGATCAAACCTGTTCCTGTTATTTGCCTTGCAATAAACTGCCTTGTGCCCAAACTATTGACAAGAGTAGCAATACCCTTGAAATAAACTAGCACTTATGAAATTTTCATCTACCTTCTTCACTTGAGCCATGCAATGTGAAGCCATGTGACCAAACCTATGACAAGAAAAACATCTGCCTTGAAACTTTCCTTTATTTGACCTCTTGGGTCCTGAATACTTCTTCTCATTCTGAATTTTGTTTTCTATTTCTGTGCATCTATCATTCAAGGACTCCTTTTCTGAAATACTTTCCTCATCAGAACTCTCTTCCTTTTGGAGTCTCTTACTAGACTCTCCAAATTGTTCCTTGTGTGGCTTAACAAAACCAAGGCCTGTTTTATCTGTTGTCTTTCTTTGACCTTTGATGAGTGACTTAACCTTTTTGGAACTATCTTGAAACCTGTAAATCTTATCCTTGTACTCTTTAGTTTCCTCTTTCAAAGAAGCCATTTTCTGTTCCAACTCGCTATACTCAAGAACCTTAGACTCTAACTCATCCTTGATTTCTTGTGTCTTAGCTATAGAGAAGTCAAGACTTTCTATAAGCTCATCTCTTTCCATGCAACATTCATCTAACTTATCCTTGAGTCTAGCATTCTTCTTTCTTTCCTTTTTCAAAGAACTAAGAGCACTAATAAGTTCACCTTCAAGATCTACTTCACCTTCCTCTATATCTTCCTCTATTTTTTTGCTTTTTGAATCATCAAAGCCTTTTTCAGATTTCTTATCACTAGAGGTGCTACCCTTTTCAAAAACCATACATGCATCTTGCTTATAGTTTTCTGAAGCATCCTCATACATACTAGAAACCAAATCATTATTTGTGCAATCATCCTCAAGGTGACCAAAATTTCCACATCTAAGACATTTCATAATAATGAATCTATGTTTCGGTTCTTCCTCTTTTTTTGATATGAACATCTCATTTTCATCATCACTTGAAGAAATTTCACTATCACTACTAGAACACTTACTTGCTTTGTCTAGGTAGAAACTCTTCTTGTGCTTGTGAGAATACCTCTTTCCTTGATTGTTGTGCTCATATTTGTTCTTCCTATGATGCTTGTGCTTTTCATAATCCTTGCTCTCAGAATCATGTTTATCTTCATCACTTTCATTCTTGAGAATAGTACAGCCAGTAGCATAATGACCAAAATTTCCACAATTGAAACATCTTATATTTTTCATACTTTTGTGCTTTCTAGAGAACTTGCCTTTCTTGCTGTAATATGCCTCTTCATCACTAGAAGACTCATCACTATCTTAAAGTTGTTTACCCTTGGATTTCTTGGTAGCCTTGAAAGCTGCCTCTTTCTTGACATCAACCTTCACTTGAGTTCTCAACTCAAATGCTGCAAGTATACTATGGAGCTCATCCTTTTTCAACTTATCCAAATCTTTAACTTCCTCAATAGCAGAAATATTTTCACTAAATCTATTAGGAAGAGATCTTAAAATCTTATCACAAACATCATTTTCAGCAAGCTCAAGACCTAAGTCTTTCATGGAGTTAACAACCTCATCCATACGAAGCATGTAGTCACTAATATTTTCATCAACATTCATCTTGAGTTGTTCAAACATACCTTTGAAGTGTCTCAACTTGGCCTTCCTAACATTTGTATCACCTGTGTGAACCACCTTCAACTGTTTCCACATTTCACTAGATGTCTTGCAGTGAATCACTTTGGTGAGATCTGCTTTCTGTAATCCTTTCAGGATTACATTCATTGCCTTTGAATTGTTGTGATGTAGGAGCCTTTCTTCTTTAGTAATAGGACCATGTTTAAGAATAGTGTACTCATCTTCAATCACTTCCCAAACCTCATTCCCAAGTGCCATTAGATGAACCTTCATCCTTGCACTCCAAAGACCAAAATCCGACCCATCAAGAATAGGTGTTGCATTCCCACTTGAATGATCCATTGTGTTCTTTACTAGCTTTTCCTTCAAGCTGTTAAACTTTTCGAAGGCACCCGCTCTGATACCAATTGAAGAACACAAGCTTATACCGAGAGGGGGGTGAACAGTATAAGACCTCTTTTTACTTTTTCCTTTATACTTCAAAATAGTAAAGCAATATACCCAAAGCAATATCAAAGCAATGCACAATATCATCCATAACATGACACCAATTTTAACGTGGTTCACCCAAAATGGCTAGGCTACGTCCACAAAACTTTTCTCTAAAATTTATCTCAAAGTTCTTTGGGAATCCTTCCTAATTACAATATTTATGAGCCTCGGCCCAAAGGAGATACCTTCCCCCAATCAAAATTTATGAGCCTCTACACAAAGGAGATACCTTCCCCTCTGCTTTGGAAATGATCCCTCAAAAGATCAACTACCTCTACCTCTTTCCAGCACGTGGAACTCCTTTCCACCAAAGACCTCTTGTCCTCAATGCTTAGCCTAAGAGACCTTTGCCTTCTATGATCACGTCCATAGCAGCTCAACAACCTATACCAAACACAGTCAGTCGGTCTAGTACAAGTCTTCCTTTGTCTGTCATATCTGTCCAACGCTTGAACAAATCAATCCTCTACTCACAAGCCTTCTCAAAGACTTGCCAAATCTATCCTCAGGTTCTTATCAAAGAACTAGTGCACCTCTGTCCTCATGTTCTCTGATAGAACTATCAAACTCAGCTCACAAGTCCTCTGCTAGGACCTGTCCAAAACTGCTCACAAGTCCCCATCGAAACCTATCCAAGACTGCTCACAAGTCCCCACTGGAACCTGTCATCAAACAGCTCACAAGTCCCCATCGAAACCTATCCAAAACTCAGCAAGCTCACCAAAAAAAAACTTTCTTAGTAGGAAATCACAAGGTGAATTGTTAGAGACCCAATGTGATTTGTCAAACTCATAGAAGCATAAAGAGAATTGTTAGAGACTCAATATATTCTATACTCAACTCCCAATCTTAAAACTCAACTCAAATCAACTCAGCTCAAACTCAATCTCAAATCTGAAAACTCAACACAATATCTGAAATGGATAGGATAGAATGCTTTCTTTCAAGAACATGAAACCCCAACAATTGCCAACTATGCAAAGAATCACATAACCATGATACTCATGATATTTCCACCATAAAATAGGGCTTCAACAACAATCCTCATCAACCAAGGTTCAATCAACACCATTCAACTCAAAACACAACCTTGAAGCATTTCACAATCAACATCAGAAAAGGAAACAAGTAGAACTCCTTTTCTCTCCAATATTTTTTGAACAAAAAGAATCCACCAACTCAAATCATAATAGCACAAACAACTTTTCAAATCATCAACAAAGGAGTAATCCCAACACTTTAACCAAGTAAAGAATAGCTTGATTATTACTAATTTAATGAAAGAAAATGTCAATCTCAAAGCTGCCCACTTAAGGTTTCACAACTTCACACAAGAAGCAATTTTAACCTTAAAACATCATGCTTTCCTTTCCATATTCAACCAAAAGCACTCTCAACATTACAAGAAAAATTTATCCCTTATACACCTTATTTCTCCCTTATAGTGTTATCAAAAATAAAATTTATCTCTCATAAGAATGCAATAAGATATTTCAAACAACACCTTCAAAAGAATATTTTATCAAAAATAAAACAAGCTTTAAACTCCTTATAACTCCTAAGTTGTTTTTCCCTCTAATAAACTTCCTCCATCCGCAAAATACACTTACCAAAAATTAATTTCGAAAGTACCTTGGCCAACATCAAACATCACGCAATGGAGAAATTGTGCATGAATTCTAACACAACCCACTGTGTCTACTTCATGATGTAAAACCCTTTCACGTTATTCGAATGCAAAACCTCCCGTTCGAGTAGCGCACCAACAGCCTAGCCTCTCCCAGTGTGCCAAAGGCACCTGGTGAGGTTTAAACCTCACGCTATTAGCCTTGTTCCTTCTGCGCCAAGGATTAAATAAAACAACAGTGCCTCCCTTTCTTTTGATGCGAACACGAAGATGAAAACCTTATGGTGTATTTACGACAAATGATGAGGACACAGTCGAACGATGGGTTTACGAAAATGGTGAATACACAATTGAACGACGGGTTTTACGAAAAATGATGAAGACACAATCGAAGAAGAAATCCGAATAGTGGATCACGAAATCATAGCGAGGAAGAAATTGAATAGCAGATCACGAATTCACAACGAGAAACTCTTTTCAAAATACCGATTGGATAATTCTTGATTTTCATTGAGGGAGATTTATATGCATTTTTACCATAAGCTCTTGACATTGGCGAGGAGTTTAACACGTTGGCAGAGGTCTTGGCTAGCCCCCACAATTTTAAAACATAGCGCCCACCATCTTTAAACATAGTGCCCACATAGTTAAGACATTTGCGCCATGGGTTAGGAGAACTCGTTGCAAACAATAATTTAATATTTATTTAAAAATAATTAAAGGGAACCTTAACAAGGTTTTTAATTATTTAAATAAATACTTCCTCCTGGACCCAAATGCATTAAACTAATGCATCCACCTGTAATTTTTAAACCTACCAACTTGGGGTTTACAAAAGACCTTTGAAACTGCCATGTCGAAACCTTCAAGAAACCTTTTATTAAAGCAAAAATTTTGACATCAAACAAATTCCTTCAAGAGCTTCTTGACATCAATGGCAACTTATACACATGATCAAGGGCAATGTACCCAATGTACCCAAAATTGCCAACAGAGGCTGATATTTTAGACTTACCTCTTACTAAAGAGGAAATATCTAAAGCTATTATTGTCATTAATAATGACAAAGTGCCTAGGCAGGATGGTATCCTGACAGAATTCTATAAAAAAAATATAGATTGGATATGTGATGACCTCTTGGAGGTTTATTATGAATCTCTCCAAAAGGGATCTTTGGGACAGTCAATTAATACGGGTATTGTTAGATTGCTTCCTAAAGGTGGTGATAAGTCTTCTATTAAAAATTGGTGACCCAAAACTCTATTAAATTTTTATTATAAAATGCTTGCTAAAGCTTTGGCCTTACATCTTACTAAGGTTCTTCAGAGATTTATCAGCCCTACCCAAACGGGTTTTATTAAAGGAAGATATATATTGGAAAATTTATTAACATGTTAGGAAGCCATGAGTTGGGCTAAGAGGTCTAGTCAAAAAGTTGTCTTATTACTATTAGATTTTGGAAAATATTATGACAAAATTGAGTGGGGCTATATCTTTATGGTTCTTGAAGCATTTGGCTTTCCTCCTTATTTTTGTAAAATGATCAGGGATTAATTTACTGATGCAGTGACATATATAGATGTTAGTGGTTCTTTATATGAACCTATATATTTGCAAAGATCTATTCGGAAAGGTTATCCTTTGGCACCTACTCTTTTTGTCATTGGTAGCGATGCTTTATATTATATGTTAAGTCATTTTGTTTATCATCCTACGGTGAATGGTGTCATCCTCCCTAATGGTGATGAGCTTTTAAATGTGCAATTTGCAGATGATACTAATATCCTTGTTAATATTGAAGAAGAGAATATAGCCAATTTGTTTCATATACTTGATATCTTTGGCAGTGCTTCTGGTGCCAAAATTTCCCTACCTAAGTCTATTCTACTCAGCTAGAATTTTGAGTCTCCATCTTGGCTTAATAAATTTAATATCCAATGGGGTGGTCCTACTAAACAAGTGTGTTATATTGGTATACCTTTTGCTTTGGATCCTTGTCTTCCTAATATGTAGAATTGGGTTAAGAATAAGATCATTGGAAAGCTTAGCAGATGGAGCAAATTCCCTATGAATATGGCTGGGTGTATACAAATTTGTCAGAAAATTATGTCTACTTACACAATTTACTTTGCTTCTGCTTGGTTTTTTTTCTACCTATCAAGTTGATATTTTTCAAAGCATATTCATCAATTTCTTTGGTCTGATGGGAAGGGGGTTAAAAAGAGACATGCAGTGAATTGGGCATGGTGTACTGTGAATAAAAATAAATATGGGTTGGGTCTCAAAAATATTAAAATACAAGGCATTTCTTTGTCAATAAAATGGATTATTAACTGTCTTGAAGGTGATGAACCATGGAAGGTTCTTGTTTGGCATAATATTTCTAATGTTGTTCCGAAAAAGGTAAAATTTTGGAAGAAGTTTCATATTACATACATTCTTTTTGGCAATTTTCCTATTATACCTGCTGGCTCAACAGTTTTTTGTAGTATATGGAAACCCTGGGAATTGGTTAGAGGTAAAGTAATAATTGGTAAAGTTTTTGGTAATGTTACTAATCTACTTTCTCTTAAAGGTTCTATTTGGTGGAACCTTATGCATAATGGGAAGCCTTTGTCTCTTATTCAATGTTGTTATGCTAAAACGTGGGCTTCTAAAGGCATAAATACTTTTGAAAAAATTGTGGATAATGATTCTTTGGTGTCATGGGATTTCCTCCGTATGAAATATGATCTTCCTCAATCACACTGGCGGACATATTCCTTATTGAGAGATTAATTCATGGCATTTTAGAATCATATTCTTATTGATGATGATAATCAGTTTTATGATTCATGCAAATGGAAAGATGGTTCTAATTTTAGAGACATTAAACCCAAAATCTTATATAATATTCTTTGTGATACTTTTGATATAGTAAAACATGTTAATGGTTGTTGGAAGTTGGATATTTTTGATAAACAGGGGCAGAGTATCTTTGGGCACATTTGGTCCAGCCCGTTAGAGCCTAAGAAGGCCGATTTTTGCTGGTTGTTTTTGTTGCAAAAATTATCTCTTAACAAGGATCCTAAAACATTTATTACTTGCTTTCTATGTCAAGTTCTTGACACCTTTGACCATGTATTTTTTTACTACTTATATGCTAAGGAAATATGGGGTCTTTTCTTATCTGATATGCATGGGTGAAATGATAAAAATGCATGCTTTAAACAACTTATTATTTTTGGTTTTATCCCTCAAATGCATCACTGTTATAACATGTTTTGGCTGCTCATTTCTACGAAGATTTTATGGTTTATATGGTTAGCTAGAAATGAGAAATTATTTCATAAGGTTCAGAGGGTCCTTACTGAGTCATTGAGGAGACTCGCAAAATTTAAGGTTTTACTTCAGGTGTCTCGTGTGCTTATTGGTTTCAAATCCAAAAATCAGAGCCAAAATCAATGTCTTCTTTCCTCGGCTGCAAGAATATCACCACAATATGGATGGTTACCAGCAAGTGCTTATGCTCCAATACTATTTAAGTCAGTTTATATACATGTATAATATGATTATATCACATGCCTAATACTATGTTTTGCAAATGCTTCTTTCTCTATTGACGACAAATGTTGCAGATTCTGAGGATCTTTTTATTATGGCACAATCTTCTTTATCATATGTTATCACATATCTTGTAGAAAAAGACTGTAATATTTTGTATTCTATATTTGTTGTTGTCTTATGGCCACGTTTTTTCCTTAGTGGAACTTGTATCTTTTAGTCTTTTGTAGTTGTGTTTGTATCTTGCCCTCGAGCTTGTCTTTGTAAATTCTAGTTATTATTAATATAAGCTAACGATTTTTGATTAAAAAAAATTAACTAAGGAAAAACAAAAATAAATCAACAAGGATGTAGAAAAAAAAAATTATTTTAAGCTGCAACAATAAAAATACAAGAATAAATAAATAATGTGCAAAATATATATATTTTTGAAAGTGATTTATAAAAGTACATAATTAAAAAAATGGATAGTATGGAAACACATCTTAAAAGTTTATGTAGAACATTAACACAAGCCCACTAATACTCATAGAAGTAGCACCAGTAGTGGGAGAAGGTCTTTATCTAAAGGATTGCTCTAGTAGATGGAGGATCAATGTCTCTAAGAATTAGATCTCAATATCGAACTAAATCCCACCTAAAACCGTCACCCTCTAACTGTAAAATATCACTCACGATTTAAGACAAAGTAGAAACCCAATGAAATGATGAGCCGCAATTGTAATACTGTGGCTCATCATTTCATTGGCTTAAAGACATGGCTTCGTTCGGAGGGGCCATTGGTGTGAATGGACGATCGTTTCAAGAGGCTCTCATGGGGCCTGGTGAGTCCTCATCTGGGGATGGTTTCGAGATTAATGGGAGTTCTTCCCCATCTGGGTTTTTTAAAGCTAAGAAGGTGAATGGCTGTTTGGAGAAGGCTGTGGAGAGACCGGTTCTGGTTCTTCAACCCGATTTACTTACAGATGATATTGAGTACATGTCAAAGCATGCTCTAATTTGTAAATTTCTTGGTATTCGGGTTTCGATTATGGCGTTGGAGTCTTGGGCGCGCAATGTTTGGAATCCCATGGGAGACATGGATATTATGATGGGGGCCAATAATTATTTTTTGGTTGTTTTTTCATGCTTGGA
Organism: Wollemia nobilis; assembly: GCA_028583015.1. Classification (NCBI taxonomy): domain Eukaryota; kingdom Viridiplantae; phylum Streptophyta; class Pinopsida; order Araucariales; family Araucariaceae; genus Wollemia; species Wollemia nobilis. The sequence goes on from JAQPPZ010000367.1 coordinate 400,457, forward strand.
GGATCGTTGCAAGGCCTTTGAGGGTGGCCCGTATTTTTATAATCAGGTTGGACTTTTCATCAAACCATGGCATGCATGTTTTAATCCGACAGAGGAGATCCCGTCTCGAGTTCCAGTATGGGTGCGGCTTCCATGGTTACCTGTGGAACTCTGGAGGAACGATGTTTTTCATTCAATTGCATTGCTTTTGGGAAAGCCGGTTGGGGCTTCACAGCTCACACAGGATAAAAAGGTAATTTCTTGTGCCCGTATATGTGTTGAACTTGATTTGAATAAACCTTTACCCGATTCTTTGGAAATCCGTTTTGGGTCTTACTCATGGGTCCAACAGCTTGATTATGAAACCATACCATTTAGATGTCGTTTGTGTCATGAATATGGGCATTTATAGAAAAAGTGTCCAAAGGTAGTGAGTAAAATGACTCCTAAACCTCAAACTTTCGGGCCCAAAGTTGATAAAGGGAAGGCTCATGTTCAGGATAGTGGTAAATATTCTGAGGGTTTTATGCAGGTCAAACCTAGAAATAAAGGTCGGGGGCCAAAGAGAACTTTAACTGATAGGCAAATGGATGGGCTTCACAATAGGTTTGATGCTCTTGAAGATTTAGAACAACAAGTTGGGTTCCCTACCGATCATCTTGTGAATGGCCAGGTTCTAGAACATGAGGAAGAGGTTGGTGTCATGGATCAGGTGGATGCTTTGATTCCAAATTTGGGGATTGAGAATGGTGTGGTGCAATCTTCAGTTCAGCCTTTGGAATTGACTTTCTCAGGGGAGTTTAGTACTCCTATCCCTCCTATGGAGAATTTAGTAGTGCGGGATGGGGCTATGTCAGAAGATCCTCTTTTGGTGGATTTAGTCACCTCAAGCCGTGGAAAGGGCTCTAAGGCTAGTCTTGGGTTGGGAATACAGCAGAAGAATTATAAAAAAGGGGTCCCTGACAAGACTAATAAGGGGGGGAGGAAGAAAGATGTAGAGAAACTTAAACTTTAGGGGGAGTCCTTGGTTGAGTCAGGTTTGGTAAGGCCTCTTGACTCTCACTTTGCTACTCCTTGTCAATGATTGTTCTATCTTGGAATGTGAGAGGTTTGAATAGCTCTCCTCGTCAAAAAGCTATTCGTGATTTGATTAAGTTGCATAATCCTGATGTTGTTTTTTTACAAGAATCTAAATTATTTGTGGACTGTATGGTTAATATTGCTTCTAAATTATGGGCTCGTGGTCAATATCAGTGCATTGGGTCTCATGGAAGCTCTGGAGGTATTGTTACTTTTTGGAATCCTCAGAAGCTTTCTCCTTTATGGTGGGTTTCTAATCATTGTTCTCTTTCTATGGTTGCCTCCTCCAAAGAGTCGGGTGAGGTGATTTTATTAACTAATGTTTATGCCCCTTCTGATATGGCTGGGAAAATTACTCTTTGGCATCATATTTGGGAGGTTCGGTTGATGGCTCCTTTGTATCCTTGGATTCTTCTTTGGTGATTTTAATGCTATCACCGGTTTGGAGGAAGAAAAGAGGAGGGGTGGGTTCCCTTGGTCCATCTTCTTTGCTTTTTAGTAATAATATTTTGTTGCATAACTCTGATTGACATTAAACCTGGTAATGGCATCTTTACTTGGAACAACGGGAGATGTGGGTCCGAGGGTATTACAGAGAGATTGGATAGGTTTTTGGTTTCTTCCTTCTAGATAAGCTCTAACTGGAATATTAGTTATGCTATTTTGGATTGGAAAGGCTACGATCATTGGCCCATCAAGTTGATGGTCAGTTGTGGTGGTGTTTACAAAAAATCCTCCTTTAAATTCCAATTAATGTGGCTTCGAGAGCCTTCTTTGCATAACCTTATGCAGGTTTGGTGGACTCAGGGTAAGCCTCATCATGGTACAACTATGTATTCTCTTGTTAAGAGACTTCAGCATGTCAAATATCAGATAAAGAAGTGGAATAGACAGACTTTTGGCAATATTTTTAGGGCTAAATTGGATGCTCAAGAGAAGTTGGATATTATTACATGACAGATTAGAGATTATGGTCTTACAGAGAGAAATCTCCAAGAGGAATCTGCTACCCTAAAGGAGGTAGCAGAGTGGGAACTTAGAGAAGAAATTTACTGGAAATAGAAGGCTCGAATTGATTGGTTACAAGAAGGGGATAGAAATACAACGTTCTTCTTCAATTCAGTGAAGGCTAGAAGACACAGTTCTATCATTTCATCTCTTACTTCATCTCAGGGGGTTCAGTTAACTGCAGATCAGGATATTTCAGATGAGGCTGTTAAGTTTTTCTCTTCTCTGTATTCTGAGGATTCTCCATCTGCAGAGGTTGAAGAAAATAGTGTGTTGAGTTGTATTCCTCCTATGGTTCTTGATGAAATGAATAATGCTCTCATGCGTCCTATTTCCATTGATGAGCTTGAGGGTATTGTTTTCCAAATGAAGAAAGGGAAAGCTCCGGGACCTGATGGTTTTCCGATAGAATTTTTTCAAGCATTTTGGTCAATTGTTAAACTGGATCTCCTTTATGTAGTGCAAGAGTCTTTCAACTCTCATCAAATGTTGCGTGCTCTAAATTCTACTTTCTTGATGCTTATTCCTAAGAGTGAAGGAGCCACTTCTCTTGATCATTTCAGACCTATTGCTCTCTGTAATGTGGTGTATAAAATTATAACAAAGTTGATTGCTGAGCGTCTTAAGCCTTGGCTTAAAAAGGTCATTTATGATGAACAGGGTGCTTTTGTGGTGGGCAGACAAATCCTAGATGGGGTGACTATTGCTACTGAGACCATTCACTCTATGTGCATTTCTAAGGAGAAAGCTATGTTTATGAAACTGGATATGGCTAAGGCTTATGATAGGGTTAAATGGTCTTTTTTAAGAAAGGTCCTTCTAGCTTTTGGTTTCCATTCCAAGCTGGGTAAGTTGGGTGATGAGCTGCATTACTTCACCTTCATATTCAGTTCTTGTTAATGGTCATCCATCTTCTTTGTTTCAAGCTTCAAGAGGTCTTCGGCAAGGTGACCCTTTGTCCCCTTATTTGTTTATCATTATGGCTGAAGGTTTGGGTAGACTTCTAAATTCACATGTTACTCAGGGTTTGATTCATGGTTGGAGGTGGGGTATGAGTTTGCCTGCTTATTCTCATCTTCAATTTGTGGATGATACGACTCTGATGGGACTTGCTTCTATTCGGGAAGCTACCAACTTCAGAAGGGCTCTGGATATCTATTTGGCTGCTTCAGGGGCAGAATATTAATGAGGGAAAATCTTCCATTTTCTTCTTTAACACTAATCCGCTTATACAGGCCCGTATTGCACGGATTCTAAGATTTCAGATTGGTGCTCTTCCCTTGAAGTATCTGGGTATTCCTATTTCTATAGGTCCTTTGCCTCGTGAGATCTGGAACTCCATTTTGGACAAATTTCGTGCTCATGTTTCTCATTGGACTGTTAGATGGCTCTCCTCTCTTTGGTAGAGTTTTACTCCTTAAGTCTGTGGTTCAGGCCCTTTGCATCTATAGGTGCATGATTCAAGTTGCTCCTGCTAGCTTTATTCATGAGTTGGATTCTTTGTCTAGACGATTTTTATGGGCTGGTAATTTGGAGTCTTCAAAGTGGAGTTTGGTTAAGTGGGAAACTATTTGTAGACCAAAGCAAGCAGGGGGGTTGGGTCTTCGTTTGTCTTCCCTTTATGGAGAGGCTTTGGCAGCTAGGTTTTATTGGAGATGGTGTACTTCTCAAGACCAAGCTTGGGAAAATATTCTGTCCTATAAATATTTGAATGGGGTTGAGGGCTCTGAGATTCCCAGATACAGTTTGTGCGGTAGGGGATCTTTCATCCGGAACACTCTTAAGAAGGGGGCGAATCTTGTTAAGCAAGGTTTGTTCTGGATTTTTCATAAGGGTTCCAAGGCTCTCTTTTGGCAGGATGCTTGGGATGGGTTCCCTGCCATTTTATCCATGTATCCTCATCTTCAGAATTTGTGCAAAGTCTTTTTGGATGCCGGTTGGAATCGGGTTATGGACTACAAATTTGTTGAAAGAGTTGGGCAGGTTGAGGTTGTTCGTTGGAAGGATCCTATAGATTGGCCGGTAGGGGGTACTTTTCTAGGAAGAGAGGAGTTGACTCGTATTCTGGCTTGTAGGGCCTGCTCTTCTTTACGGGATGATGATGTTTTGGCTTGGGGATTGGATCCTAGAGGGGTCTATTCGGTGGCTTCGGGATACAAGGAGTTGGATTGGCAACATTTTGGGGATGATGAGGTGCCCTGGTGGAAGCAAGTGTGGTCAAAGTTCTCTTGGCCTAAATGCAATTTTTATCTATGGTTAGCTACTCACAATAGATGCCTTACCGGGATAATGTGCAAAAGAGAGGTTTTCAAGGACCTTCTTTTTGTTTTTTATGTGCGAACAGTGAAGAGTCTTCAGGTCATCTTCTTTTTCAGTGTTCTTTTGCATGGGATATTTGGCATCTTTGGTGGGAGGTGTGGAAGCAGACTTGTGCCCATGCTTCTTCTCTTTTGGAGTTATGGAGGAGTTTAGGGAGACCTCCCGCTAAGTCTTTCTTTCTCCAGGTTGCTTGGACTATTGGTCCTTCTTGCATTCTATGGCAGATTTGGTTGGAAAGAAATCGACGAATTTTTCATGATAACAAGCTTCTTGTTCATCGACTTTGGCAGCGAATCATTGGTATGATCCAGAAAACTGTCTCTTCCACATGCCAGATTAGTCTCCCTTTGGTGCAATTGGAGATTTTGATGATGCAAAATTTGGGATTTGTGGAGAATGGTCCTCGTCCTGTTATTTCATCTAGAAACCGAGATGGAAAAAAAATGCAGAGAGATGGGAGATGGCATCCTCCTCCTCCGGGGGTGTTCAAGATCAATACGGATGGGTCTTCTCGAGGTAATCCTGGGCATTCTAGTATCGGAGGAGTTGGGAGAGATAGTCCTTGGGAATGCTTGTTTCATTTTTTCATGCTATAAGGGGATACACTCTAATAATTATATGGAGGCTCTTGCTATCTGTTGTGCTTTGGAACAAGGGTTGGCTATGGGTTGGCGGAGGATAATCTGTGAGTTTGATTCACAGATTATTATAAATTTGTTAAGGACTCACCATCTTGATAATGTTCACTGGAGGTTGACTTTGGTTGTTCGACAGATTCTTCAACTCTGTTGTAATTTGGAGTTTATCTCTTTTGTTCACATTCCTCGGGAATGGAATAGGGTTGCGGACTGTTTGGCCAAATGGGCTTCTCAGTTTCAGGGGAATTGGTGCGTTAAGGGTTGGGATAACCTCCCTTTAGACTGTTCTCAGCAACTTCATAATTTACTTGCTGAGGATATGTCTGTTTGAGGTTTTTGTTGGCTATTTTTGCTAGTTGTTTGTTCATTCTTTGTAAGGTTTCTTTGATCTAATAAATTTTTACCCCTCTTTTAAAAAAAAAAAAATTGTAATACTGTGGCCACTGGTAGGTACCAAGAACCCTAGCATGTCGGTCCTGAACTCTTGCGGCTTTGAGCCCGTTGCTGAGAAGAAGGGTGGAACCGGAGCAGGAAGAATCCACCTAATCATCTAACAGAATTAGCAAATACTAAACCTCAAAAACAACCTTGTTTACTTACGCTTGAATTTTGAAGTAAAACATTAAAACGAACACATTAAAAAACTCTAAAGATGCAAGCTAAACAGTAAAAAATCCATTGCGCCTTTAATGTTTGTCTGAATCAAATTTTAAAGGTGACATTGTTTAATTCTTATCGGAGAGATTTTTGTTTTCTACTGTTCTTACCCTATAAACATTAAAAACTTTCTCTATATTATATTATGTAGGTGTCTAAATTAAGTAGTTAAAAATTATAATAAAAAATAATAATTAAATCCACATAGTCATTGCTTTTTAACAACGGTGAATAAATTCAGTTCATAGTGGCGATTCAATTTGGCAGTCAGTCCATCAAATCTTTTATTAAATGTTTTTTTTTTTTAATATTTTAAATGTAAATTTGTTCGTTTTTACAACTCAATAGTGTGAACGTTGATAAATCGGTCTGCCTCGATTGACGGGTAAAAGGTTACTGTCGATAAATCTGCGAACAATTACCCGTCAAATTTTAGGTCTCCTGGTAGTAGACTGAATGAACTCGACCGAAAGATGGAGCGGATTCTTCGTATTACAAATAGTCGGCAAAACTGCATTTAATATCTATTTCTACGAGGAAAATCAAATCACCAAATTCCCTCACGAAGATAGAAGAGAAACTTACGTGTCCGAGATTTATTCTACCACTTTATTTTCTAATTTTTTTCGCCCGCTGGGTAAAGAGAAACACAAGGGAACCCTACTTTTCATTGAATGGAGCTCTGTTTAGTTTTGGGTAAAATTTTAGGCTAAATCCTATATTTTTTTTGAAAAGGTTTTGATTTTTGTGTTGTGGTTTTAACTTGAATTTTTCAAATGAAAATTTAAAATAATTTTTGAAAAAAATTCGATCTTTTCTTGACCCCATGGATCGTTAACAAGCACAGGGTTCAAACCAGATGGTCTGCTTCCAACAAACTTATCATTCTCATTCTTGTTGACCCCGGGTGAGATACCATGGATCTTGGTCATGTGGTGTGCACTCAAGTGTCCAAGGTTGGCTTTTCTCCCAAGGTTTGAACCTAGGTCTCTTCTTGGTAAATGCCCAGCCACACCTGCACTTACCAATCCACCTAGCCCTTCAGGGTATAAAGTCTCGATCTCTTCTGTAGTGATTTTAACTGAGACTCCAAAAACCCCCAAAACATACCAGTTGTCTTGGTAAATGCCCAGCCACACCTGCACTTACCAATCCACCTAGCCCTTCAGGGTATAAAGTCTCGATCTCTTCTGTAGTGATTTTAACTGAGACTCCAAAAACCCCCAAAACATACCAGTTGTCTCAATAGGGAACAAATTTTATGAAAAGGTCTTTCTCCAAATTTTATGAATACTTGGGTCCTTTATATAGTGGTTTTAACTTGAGTCTCTTGGATGAAAATCCAAAGACATATCACAGGGACAAACATTTTTTATGAAAATGTTTTGTATGTATAGTGATTTTGACTTGAACCTCTTGAATGAAAGAAAAAAATTTAAAATAAAACGTTAGGTTTTGAAAGACCTTAATACCTTATGTAGTTTCAACTTAGATTGTCCAAATAAAAACCCAAAAATAGTATTTAAAAAAAAGAAAAGAAAAAAAAGAAGTAGCGTTTTATCTACCCCTAACCATGCAGCAGATCTAATAATAGATATTTAATAGGGAAAAAGTTGAAACATGGGAGAGAAAATTTTGCCCGTGAATCGAAACTTTCAGTTTTTAGGATTATTGATTTTTAGAAAGAGAAAGAAAAACGTTTTTTAAAAAAAAACACTAATAAATTTTCCTAAGATTGTTTGGTTTTAAGTATTTTATTTTTATAACTATTAAAATGTAATATAATAATTTTTTATGTGACACTTGTTTCTGGTTTATTATATCGATTTATTCTACAAAATAAAATCTATTTTTAATAAAAGAAAAAACAGTCGTACAATAATGTCTTTGTAAATAAATTTGAAGTTTCTCTATGTCTAGGCTGGTTGCTCGTTCCCACAAGTCTTCCTTTAGGAGACCATGCGTACTATATTTAGTGAACACTAAGATCAATTATCACCTATAATCTGAACGATTTCCTTTTTACTCTGTATATTATCTTTACAAAATTGCAATTTATTAATAGACCCTTCACATAATATATAACCTAAAGCAAATATCTTTTGAATCTGCCGACATTTTTAGTAATTCGGCCATTGTCACGTTATCATCCCCCTTAAAGTAAAGGCACAATAACATCAATTTTAAATCAGAAAAAATTGCATCATATCTACCAGCAATAACAGATGTTCATGACACTCGTAGTCTCGTAGTATTCATCCTGATCTCAAGTATATATGGGCTACCAGCATTGGTCAGTTTCCCAATTCTTCTCTACTTTACATCTTTGCCCATAACGAGAATACCCTCTTATCTCTTTCAAACCTTGCAGGACGTCATACTGGGAACCATTCTCTGGATGAGCAAGAGGAGAATAGGCCTCCTTAATCTCCATCAACAATTGGCTCCTTAATCCTTCACACTCGGATGAAACTGCTTTGCAATTTTCCTATATGCGGCCTTTATTTCCTTGACGGTTGCACCCTGCCTTATCCCCAACACTTTATACGGATTCTTTGCTGGGGTTCCTTCTGCTCTAACACTGCTCACACAAACATTTTGCAGAGACTTAATTCTCTTTACATAAAAAGCATTACTGCACAACCCAATGCAACTCATGGTTGATATTCACTACAAGAATGAAAAACCTCGCAATATCTCTGAGTCTAACTCATCTAAAATCCGAGTTTATATTATACAAATGACGGCCGAGGGGATAAGTCCAAAATGATGATGCTTATGTGGATGAAAAACTTCGAAAAGGACGGCAGGTTAATAATCGAAATAAGTTACATCAGCGCCGCTGAGAGAAAGAGAGCGTTCAGACGGGCAATGGCACCTCCAAATAGCAGAATTGAAATTTACATGTTGGACATTGTTTGGTGCGTAGAACTTGTAGCAAAAAGACAAAACGGAAACAGCAAAGCGATATGTTCTACCGTCCAATGTCGGTGATTAAATGTACGTTTTTAACCTCTGAGCAGTCATAGGTCATGTTATAAGTCACATACGATTGTTTTTTTCAGAGTTGCAGGTTTAATAGTGTTGAGGGTTCAATTTCTGGGATTGTTCTTTCAGTTTGGGTTAAAGAGAACGGGTCAAATATACATCTGCAATACGCCATAGAGAAAAGGGTGTGTCGACGCTTCAGATTATGTTCAGACAACAGAAGACTTTTAAGGGAAAAGTTGCGAAAGCCCAAGGACGCAAATATAAATAAGTTAAAAAGCGAATCCGACTTTTACGAGAGCCTATTAACGTTGGGCAGCCAATCGCTCTTTACGTGGATTCCACGTTCCAGCAACAAGGTGGTTTTCTTTGTAGGTGCCTTTTCGCATGAATGGGTTAATGTAAGATTCAAAAATCCCAATCTTAATCTAGACGTCCACACTAACGTGTACACAATTTCAAGTGTTTACACGAGCAGCGAGTAATAATTGTCTTGGTTTATTTAAGTTTAAACTCTTTAAATGATAGGTTTTATTTTAGATATTTTTCTTTTGTTGGTAGTGGTTGAATATATTAATATTTTAGTTTATAAAGGGATAGGTTTGTTGGTAGTGTTTGAGTGTTTAACTATCACTCTCTAAAAAATGGAACATCTTTACCAGTAAATCTTTACCAATAATTTTCTTACATACTTAAGCTTAAATTTCCGAGTAGTTATCTTTATTTTACATTACTCATGGTTATTTACTTATTATCTTAATAATTAATTTATGTTCTTAAATAAATTGGATATAGTATATAAAGTTTATTGGTTCAGGGAGCTCTGAAAGAAAAAATTAGGGCATTAGTTGGGTAGTCGAAGATATTTTTGGTTGCTGTGGAATTGAAAACAAGATTGTTGTCCCAGAAGGGTCCTATAGGGACACCTTTGGATTCTCTTTTAGAAAAATATATTTTTTTTGTAGATTTTTTAAAAGAGAAATCTCTAGTAGAGATGGAAGAAACACAAAAAATTGTATTAAAATGTTCTTTATGGTTGTTGGAAATAGATCAACATCTCAATGAGTTAATGGATGTTTGCCACAGCTAGAATCAAGGCCAAATATTGTCATTGAGCAAAGGATGGTAGAATAAATGGTTTTATATAGAGCCAATCATGATTTGATCTGTAAATTCATGAGTATTCACTCTACCCTAAATTTTTGGCATTCCTAGGTCCAGTAAATCTGGAAGCCTCTTGGTGAGTATTCTTTGTGGTCTATCAATAATGGATATTTTATTATTAGTTTTTCTTCACTTACTGATAGAAATAGGGCTTTCGAATCATAAAAAAAGAATCATGGCTCGACATGATTATTTTTTTAGCCCTAGAGAGTGGGATTTGATCCTTGATTTGAACCCATTGTTGTCCTAGTTTGGATCTGTTTGTATGCACTTCCAATGGATTTTTGGAGTGAGCAGGTATTGGAAATTATTGGCAATTCCCTTGGAAGACATTTGGGTGTTTCCAAAGACATAATGGAAGGAAACACAATCGTTTATGCTATATTATGCTTGGAAATGGATCTTAACTAGCCTTTGTCGGTAGAGGTTGAACTCGAACTTGTAAGACTATCTTGAATTCAACAACTGGATTATGAAGCATTGCCCTTCAAGTGCAAAGTTTACCACAAATATGAGTATTTAACCTGATACTGCTCAAACAATATGAACATAAAAATGGAGGCTCCTCTTGGACTGTGAAATCTTCATAATGAAGGTAAGTCAACAATAAATAAAGAAACAACCAACATTTATCATGAAACAAGGAGATGGTTTTTAATAATCCAAAATAAGGAGAAGGCAAAAGAAAAAATATGATAAAGAACAAACCCAACTCAAGCCCTCCAATAGGTATGAGATCTTCAAGACACTAGTGGACCAAGAAGAAGAAAAATTCATGGAAGTAGTGGATGAGAATAATAAAAAAATAATAAACATGTTCAAGCCCTTCTTTCACTTGCTTCCATTCTAGAACAGGTAATTGAGTACAGTGAGTTAGTGCAATCAAATATTATAGGGGTATTGATAGTGCATAACCAAGAGCAACTAATAATAAAGAATGTCATCATGGGTATAGTAGAAAATAATAGAGAAAGGCCAACTCTAGGGATAACTCAGGTGGAAAAGAGATCAAAAAATATTACCTCTCAAGGAATGGGTAGAAAATCAAATAAAGAATTGATATCAGTTCAAGGAGACAAACTGATCACTGAAGGATTGGTGAGGCCAATATATTTTTACTGCTCTCAAGGTAACCAATGATTATACAATCATGGAATGTTAGAGGTTTAAATAGTAGAACCCATCAATCTACTATTTGAAGACTCTTAGAAAAATGTAAAACATATTTTTTGCTTATCCAAGAGACAAAAATGTCATTGGATCTTATGTGTAAAATAGCAAATAGACTTTGGAGAGGTGCTAGTCATATGGAAGTGGCTACCCAAGGGGTCTCAAGGGGGATAGTCACTCTTTGAAACTCTCTTGAACGGATGACAAAAGAACATATAGCTTGGAGGGGTGTCCTCACATCACATTTTAGGAACAATGTGATTTTTGAGTAGGTTTTCATCATAAATTTTAATAGGGCCCAAAAACTAAATGGTCAAATGCATCAATAGAAAGTGATGTATAATATAAAATTCTCAAGAGAGGAGTTAGACTGGATTGTTGCTGGGGATTTTAATGTTGAATTATCCTCTAGATATCAGGAAGGAGGAACCTTATTTTAGATCTAGTGGATCAATTTATTATTGCCCAAGTTCATGCATTACACTTGGTGGATATTAAATACCCTAGAACCAACTATATTTGTACTAATAAGAGGAGGGAGCCACATAGCAAAGAGGTGAAGTTAGATTGTTTGTTGATTTCAAAGGAGACATTTGTCAAGTGGAATATAAAATTTTAGATTTTAGAGAGTCTAGTTTTTTATCACTTTCTCATTTTATTAGAATGGAGGATCAAGACAGTGCAATGTCACAAACCATTCAAATTTGAAAATTTTTGGTTACAAAAATAGGAACTTTGAAAGACAATTCCATAGTGGTGGGAAGAGGGTCGCCTAGCATATGGGACAACAAATGTTAAAATTCCATAAGAAGCTTTATTATCTCAAGAATCAACTGAAATAATGGAGGTAAGCAAACAAGAAAGACTTTCAAGTCCAAAGATATCCATTGGTGTCCAGATGGGATGACGTTCAAAAATACTTTAGGGAAAAAACAATTACAAAGCAAATCAAAGAAGAGAATGATGCATTACGTAAAGCGGTTAAGGACATTTAAAACCAAGAGGAGATCTATTGGAAATAAAGAGCAAGAACCACTTAGTTATTAGAAAGTGATAAAAGTACCAAATTTTCCATTGGGCTGCCTATGCTAGGACATAGACGAACAACATTGAAGCTCTTCAAGATGAGAACAAACACTCCTTTGATATAATTCTAGGTATGCATTTCCATTCAATGGATTATTTTTATAAAATATTTAAGGAAAGTATGGTGCAATATGAAGAGGCTCAAAAAGAAGTTCTTGCTGGCATACCCCGTGTTATCTTTGAAGAAAAAAATTAGGCCCTACTTAAACCATTGATAGAGAGGAACTACAGAAAGTAGTCTTTGGAATGAGCATTGGAAAAACTCCAAGTCGAGATGGCTTTCCAATTGAGTTTTTTTAAGCCTTCTAGGAAAATTTAGAGGAGGATGTAATGGTTGTTATAGAGGAGTACAAAGGTAGTACAAGAATGCTTAAAGTATTAAATCATACTTTCATTACCTTAATTTTGAAAGGGGAGTAGGAGGTGCATATTTCAAATTGTTGACGTATTGCCTTATGTAATGCCATATAAAATAATCACAAAGGTATTGATTAAGTAGCTAAAATGTCTTCAACATAGCATTATCTCCTCAGAATAAGGGGGTTTTGTAGAGGGCAAGCAAATCTTAGATGGTGTGGTTCTAGCTCATGAGGTAATTCATTCAATGCAAAAATATGGTAATAGGGGAATGTTCATAAAATTGGATATGTCAAAGGCTTATCATAGGGTGGAGTTGAGCTTCTTGTCAAAGATGATGATAGCCTTTTATTTCTCATAGGATTGGATAGAATGGGTCATGATCTATGTTTCTACTCTTACATACTCTATGTTAATCAAGGGCCTTCCCTTGCAACCATTTGGAGCTACTCGAGGCCTTTGTCAAGGAGATCATTATTCTTATTATATTGAGGCCTTTCTCATATTGACTGAATGTTTGGGTAGACTCAACTTGAGGAGAAGACAACAAGATTTTCTAATAGGTATCAAGGTGGGTGAGGAAGTTTTGACTCACCTATAGTTTGTGGATGACACATGATTAGTGGGAGTGGCCAACATCAGGGAAGCAAGAATGATTAGAGATACACTTAATGTCTACCTTAGGACTACAAACCAAGTCATCAATCATAAAAAATACAAAGTGGTCTTTTTCAATCTTGATCAAAGGCTTCAAGGCAAAATTTTAGAGATCTTAGGATTCATGAGGACTTATCTCCCAATGGTATACTTGGGGGTCCCTTTGCATTTTAAAAAAATCAAAATAGATATCTAGATGAATATTTTAGATTGTATCAAGAAAATAATAAATCATTGGTCTCACAAATGGTTAAGCTATGGGGGTAGATAAACCATTTTATAGAAAGTCATTTAGGTCATGCCAATTTATAAATTTTCTATCCTTGCTACCGCACATACCATATGGAAAGAGTTGGAAAATATGGCTAGAAATATTTTATAGGTAGGAGTAAAAGGAGAGAGGAAACGGACCTTATTAGGTTGGGAGAAAGTAAGCCAACCCAAGGTAAAATGAGGTTTGGGTCTGAGGAGATCAAATTTAAATAATAAATCTTTGTCTAGAAAGCTTTTCTAGACGTGAATTTCCAAACTAACTTCTTTATTTAGTAGAGTTTTAAATATTGGGGATAGGTAAAGCCACATGAGGTGAGTCATTTCCCCTTGGATGGTAATGGGCCCTTAGTGTGGCAAGCTCTAAAATTAGAATCTCAGGTAGTGAAATATGGATTATTTTAGAAAGTGGGGAGAGGGGAGAAGGTGTGATTTTGAATAGATTCATGGGATCAACACCCACCTATAATTGTTGAATTCCTAGAACGGCAAACAATAAAAAACCATGGAAACTAGGGGTTGGGTCCAAAATAAAAGTTATTTCAACACTAGTGAGTTGGAGAATTATAGTTTTAAGTAGTTTAAGAAGTTGGATGAGTGGTCAAATTCAATCCTTTCGAAATTGACACCCATCATGACTAAAATATTGGTAGAAATGTTTCTTACAGGTAGAGATGAGGAGGATGAATTATCTTGGGGCCATGGGAGCCTTGGTGTCTACATAGTGAAGGATGGATATAATAAGATCCTTCTAGAGCCTCCTCCTCAAGCATATTAGATTAAGTATTGGAGAAATACTTGGTAGTCCAAAGGTTGGCTAAAAGTAAACTTCTATGCCTGATAGTTCATGCATAATGGAATTCTTACTTTTGATAATCTCATATGTAGGGAAATCATTGGTCCATCTCAATGTATTTTATGCTACAATAGTGAGGAAAAATCTAACCACTTGATGTTTGAGTGCTTTACAATAATCATTTGGATATTCAAAAAGAAAGAAATACTTCACAGTAGTACCTTAGCACAATAGAAATCAAATAGCAAAGAGTAAATAGAAGCACATGTGATCAATGATAAAATGCACTTCATGACATAAGAACAAGAGAGACTGAAATGAAAGGAAAAACTCTAGAAATATTATTTGCACCTTAAGTGCTCATCAGTAGAGCTGGAATTGGAGTGGTTTACAAAATTCATGTTGGAACAATGCTCTATTGGGAACTGCAAGACCTAGGAAGGGCCATGAATAATGAAGTGAAAGCCTTAGCTATCAAATCTGCTTCTATTTGGGTAGTAAAACAAGGTTACAGGAGGATAATCCTAGAATCATATTCTCAAATAATGGTAGGAGCTTTGGATTGCATGAGGAACTTTACTTTGAAGACATGGAGGTTGAGAATTCTTGTCACTCAAATTAAGGAATTGTGGAGGGGATTAGATTATGTGATTCTAGTTTATGTGAGTAGAGATCTAAATAAAGTGGCTTACTTCCTAGCTAATATGGGTATTGAGAAGGACGTAGGGGTTAAGTGGCATAGTGACATGGCTATTAAGGATGATATGATTAGGTAGGTTGGTGATAAAATTCAATGTTTAGCTAATCTGGACAACCATTGTAGAAAGAGGGTTCAGGATATTTGGCTCCAATGTAGATATTCTTTTATATTTGTAAACAGGTGAACAACCATTGTAGAAATATGGTTTAGAATATTTGGCTCCAATGAAAATCTTATTTTACTATTGTAAACATGTGTTCTCTTTGGCTAAGGCTCGGAGAAGTCTCATCCCAACTTGTAAATGATTTTTGTTTTAATATAATTTCTTCAAATTATTTTTCAAAACAATTATGCTTTTAAATAAGATGTTAGTTATAATTACATATAATGAAGTTATCCTCTCCCAATTTTAACTTACATCTCTTTTATAAAAATTAATAAAAACAATAATTAATAAGATGAGATAATATTAATTTCCATTTGAGCTCATAATTAGATGGATACTATGATCATTATATTTTTTTTTATGAGCACATAGGCACAATTTGTGTCATTATATTATTTAGTGATTAGTCTTAATGACTATTATTGTGATAATTATATTTTTTTGATGAGCATATGTACTATGTGAGATAATTATTTTTATCATTATATTATTTAATGATTAGTTTTAATAATTATAATGGTATGTAGTATTATATATTTTAAATATGTAATATACGACTTTTATTGGGGGCCATTCCCATCAAAATACAAAAATATTACATTTGTTATTTCATACATTTTTATCATGGTTTTCATTTCTTTTTCTCTTAAATATTTTCTTCAACTTTTTCCAAGTCCTATGTTTCCACACTCAACTCTTTGACATCATTTTGATTAAGACAAAATCTCACTTGGTTAGTTGCTTTCTAAAATTTGAATTTCACTAGGATGAAGATCAACACCATAATTTTGCTAGTCTATCTGCTACTAGATTTCCTTCTCAATAAATATGCTCACACTGCTAGGAGATTGCTTCTAGTAATAGATGATGAACATCAACAATAATATTATTTTTTATCCAGTCTCCACATCCATTTTTGTTAATAACATTAATGCTAATTTTTTAGTTTCCCTTAGTTGAAATATACTTCCATCCTTTTTTTGCTATAATTTTAATCCTTGTAAGAAGTTCCCTAAACTATGTATAGTTGTTAATTGAAGTTCCATATGATTTTGAATAAGTGAGGAGAATTTTCCCTTCACTATTTCTAAAAACACCATGTCCACCAGCTTTTCCCAGATTTCCTTTAGAAGCACCATCAAAATTAATTTTTATAGACCCAATTTTTGGACATTTTCATTTTACCATAGATCAAAATAGATCATTTGTTTTAATTTTGTTGTCACAAATGACTCTTCCATATATGTTCAAATCCTATAGATATTCTACAAGAGAGGCAATAATACGGTTCCAAACTTGGGCATGATTTTGATAACAAGAGGGACCCTCCATAGCTTCTTCGAAACTTCTTTTGTATTTATTTTTAAAAATTCTATTATTCCTTTCAAGCCATAAATTTCAACAAATAATGACAGGGCCAATCCTCCAAAGAATACACAATGTTTTATATTTGAAATAATTTATCGAACATTTTGTCAACTCTTTCAATGTTGATGGAGCTACCTAATATAATTTCATATTTTTGTAAAAAAAACCTCAAATGGTGTGATAAGATGGACAGTGAAGAAGTAAATGGTTTGATGTTTCTAAATCCTTCTCACACAAGGTACATATGAAGGATCCATAATACCCTCTTCTTTGTAGACTATCTCCCGTAATAATCTTACTTTGAACTACAAACCAAAGAAATGTTTAGACCTTAGGGAGAGCCTCTAATGACCAAATTAAGATTTTTTACAAGAAAAATCTTTGGGAGAAGGAGATTTTGATTATTCTAAATCTTTATATCCCAACTTGATAGAGTATCTATCATCCTTTTATTAATTACAAAATAACTCATCCTTTCATGTAAAAATTGGCAAATAAAACTCTTGAAGAATATTTTGAAGTTTATCTACAATTTGTTTGAGTTCCTCTCATTCAACCAGGTTACTAAAATAAATCTATAATCTAACTTTTTTGCTCATAATAATAAAATATTTTACCTTTGGAGCTTTACATGCTACGCACAATTGATCCAATGGTTTCCATTTTGAGTCAGACATAAGAGGATAAGGCTTAAACCAAGCATCAGACCAAAAACTTGCATAATTCCCTTCATTGACTGACCATATAATATGTTTATTTATCAATTGCAAACTCTTTGATATGAAGTTCCACATTGAGGATCCTTTGGTTAGATTTCTTTTCTTAAACAATTTCATTGCATTAAAGAGTACCTATATAGTTTTGAAGTAATATTTTTTCCCAATTCTTTTCTTGATCTCTAAATAATCTCCACCCAAGATTTTCTCCTAATGCCAAATTCATAAGTCTGCAATTCTACAAGCCTACTCCAATACTCATTCCTTTGTAAACCCTATCCCACTTACAAAGAGGAAACCTAAATTTTTCCTCACAACCTTTCCATATAAAGTCTCTTTGAATTTTATCAATTTCTAATGCAATACTTGTTGGTAATATTGAAACTGACATCATAGGAATAGGAATGGATTGCAAAGTAGTATTTATGAGTTGTAACCTTCTTTCCATGGTTAAAAAATTACCTTTCCACCATACCAAACAATTTTTCATTCTATCCAAAAAAGATATTCAAAGCTCATTTTATTTTCTTTAATAGACAAAGGTATACCCAAGTAGGTTGATGGAAATTTTTCAATTTTAAACCCTAAAATATTTAGAATAATTTATTGTAAATCTAGGGTAGTATTAATGAAAATTATTGAATTCGAAGTATTTACCAGCTGTCTAGTAGCCTTCTCATATCATGCTAAAATTAATTTAAACTCCATGACCTCATTGATTGAGAGATGGCCTAAAATAAAAGTATCATCAAAAAATTAGAGATAAGATTCAAAGGGACCATTTTTTACAATTTGAATACCCTTGATTTGTCCTTTTATTTTTACCTTTGAAAATGCTCTCCCTATTGCTTGCACCATAAAAATAAATAGATAAGGAGAAAGAGGATCGCCTTGACAAAGTCCACAAGATTACTTGAAATACCCAAGAGGAGAACCATTGATCAAAATAGAAAATTTTGCAGTGCTATAGCAACATTTAATCCATTCACACCAAATATAATCAAAGCTAAACTTTCTGAGAATAGCATGTAGAAAATTCTAGGAAACTCTATCATATGCTTTGTTCATATCATTTCAAAAGCACACCTAGATTTTTCATGGAATGAAGAGAATGTATGACCTCTTATGCAATAATTATACCATCAAAAAAAAAATTACCCTGAACAAAGCCACCTTGTTCCTCTGAAGTAAGACACCCTAAAATGCCCTTCAACCTGTATGTCATAATGTTTAAAATTATCTTATAAATCATATTACAAAGTCTTATTGGACGAAAATTATCAAAATATTTTGTATCGCATTTCTTGTGAACCAAGGTAATAAAAGTAGTATTGATCTCACTTATTATAACCTTCCTTTTTCAGGCCTCTTCAACTGCATCTAACATATCACTCTTCAATAAATCTAAAAAAAAATTGATAGAAAATTGTAGAAAATTCATCGGATCCAAACGCCTTGTTAGGATGGAAAGAGAAAATTGCTTCATGGAACTCCTCCATAGATATCTTCTTCTTCAAGCTTTCATTTTGTCCCTTAGTGATAAGTGATGGAATATTTTGTAAAAGAGTTTCTTGTGCCTCCTTATCTTGCCTAGAATATAATAAAATATTTTTGAAATAATATATTGCTTCCTTTGTTGTATCTTCTTGATCTTCAATATTTCTTCCATCTCGAGTTATTATATTTTTGATATGATGAATAGAAAAAAATATCTTTGCTATAGCCTGAAAAATTTGTATTTCTATCTCCTTAAGTTAATTTTCTCTAGATTTTTGGAATCAATATGATTTCTCCTTTTTCAATGCATTATGATAATAAAAAAGTAATTATTTTTCTTTCACGTATGAATCCATTCCATTAATTTCTACTATCTCTTGCAAATTTTTGAGTTTGGATTCAAAAAAAATATTACCAAAAAAATTGACATTCCATATCTTCATTTGCTCCTTTAAATATTTAAACTTTTGAACAAGCATACATATACAAAATCCTTCAAATTTTGATTTATCCCACTATAACATAATCATTTAGAAAAAATCAAGACCTTAAAGCCACATAAACTGAAAACAAAATAGCTTTGAATAACCATTGTTGGGTTTCTTTGTTTTATGTCAAACGTTAAAACTGTTTGATTGATTGTAGAATTTGAACAAGCAGTATGAAGCCAATGTATGTATGAGAACAAAAATATGTACGAGTCGTAGTGGTGGAGAACAAAAATATGTATGAGTCGTAGTGGTGGAGAACAAAAATAAATATTAATTTTATATATTCTTAAACGAGGAACGTTTAATAATGTGATTTATTCCTGGACATGTTTGGAGAACAAAAATAAAAATTAATTTCATATATTCTTAAACGGGGAACGTTTAATAATGTGATTTATTCCTGGGCATGTTTCTTGAAGCCAATGTATGTATGAAAACACAAATATAGATGGGTCATAGTAATTACATTTATTAATTTGATATATTCCTGAATGAGGAACGTTTAATAATGTGATTTATATTTGGACATATATGTTTTAAAAAATAATAATTATTTATCAAGTTTATGTATTTTGAATAGGGAATGCTTACTCATACATGCATGTACATTATATTAAAAAAAAAAATGAAACTTTGGTGTTCCGCATTTAAACACAGCAGTTATCCGTCGGATTTTATTTATTGTGAAGCACTAATACGTATATACCTTCTACAATTATTCATTCAACAACTTCCCTCAATCCAGATACGGACAATTTTGTTAATAATTTTATGAACAGCCATTGTTGACGTGGACTGCAAATTAACACTGCAGCAATGGTTTACATCTGACTTCTCATCTAATTTTCAGTACATTTTCGTGAAGCAATTATACTTATATACCTTCTACAATTATTCATTCAACAACTTCCCTCAATCCAGATACGGACAATTTTGTTAATAATTTTTTTTCAGGACTTTGGCGGATGAATTGAACAGCCATTGTTGACGTGGACTGGAAATTAACACTGTATCAATGGTTTACATCTGACTTCTCATCTAATTTTCAGTACATTTTGTGGTATTTGAAATTAGTGATGGATGCATACCGTTAACAATGAAAGGTTTGCCTAATAAATGAAATATATTCAAAAGCGAATATGTAACTTATGCCGTTTGGATAAATTGGGTCTGTCACCCTTTTCCCTTCATTCATTGTATACATTCAATTATATGTCATAGTATTGTATTGCACGTTACAAATAATCTGGCCACTTCACACGCCTCTCCGGAGCCCACATTATTCAACCTTTAACGTTGTCTTAAGAAGTACAGACGATCCAATATATGTTGGAGTATCACTAGGAACCCCACCCACGATAGGAACAAATCATGAACAGACTAAAAATTACTCTTATGGTTAGTAAAGAATAAATAATAACCACAAGGTATCCGAATATTATCAAAAAATAAATAAAAATAAAAATAAATAAATAAATAAATATGACAGGCTCTCCCAAAGGATTGGGAAAAAGTTAACATGGATGGAGCCTAGTGGAGGAATCTAGGAAGAGCTAGTGCAGGATGGATAGGAAGACTATCGAATGGGACCTCAAACTTCACCTTTGCAAAGAAATTTGGTATACTTTCCAACATTTAATAGAGGGTTGTGGCATCCTTAGAGAGCTCTAGAAAGTAGTAAAGCTAGGCTCTAAGAAAGTCCAAATAGAATCTGACTCACAAGTCATTATCAACCATATAAGGAATCCAATAGAGAATAGGAAGCTTGATTGGAGATAAAGGAAAATTGTAAAGAAGATTTCGATGGTATAGGCAAGATTTTTATTAGTAGAATACAATCACATCCCTAGATAATAGTGCAAAGTTGCAAATGAGATGGCCAATTGGGTTGTAGAGAAAGGTGCCATCACTTGTTAGGATTGTCCCCTAAATGGTGGGTAATGTGGATCAAGGAAGCTTTTCTATATAACCTAGCTCTTGATGGTAGCAAGAGTATATGTATTTAGTTATGTAGTTTATTGTACTAGTGTGTTTATATTATACATGGGTTATTAGAGCAAATCAAGTGATAAAGATTACTCACTTGAAAAAGTAGACGATGTACTACTTTTTTCTTGAATAATTTAATATAATCTTAAAAAAAATAGTCTATTTAATCTCTTAAAAGATTTTATATAAAAGTATAAAAGGGTTATCATTCAATATTTACTTGAATTTGGAATTTGGAGGAGCATCATGGAAGATGGTGTCGTGAAGGAGAATGCGTGCAACATCTAGGGTTTCAGGTTAGTGCTGAAACATTATGTGAAAACCAGTGTGTTGGCTGGTGAAAGGTGTGTTGTAGTTTGGCTTTAGATATGGTAGCTTCGGGGGGTCCTGGTGACCCTCGATCTTTGTATTTTAAGGATGTTGTTTTGAATAAGGATGTCTCTTCTTCTAATCATGCAAATGTCATGAATTTTTTGTTGCATGCAACCCTTGATCCTGTTTCTAATTCCTCTTTGACTTCGAAGTCAAAGAATAATGGATGCTTAGAGAAAAGAAAAGATCGTCCTGTCTTGGTTATCATTCCTGATTCTATGGCAGATGATGTTTTATATTTGTCTAAGCATGTGCTCATTTGCAAATTTATGGGTCTTAAAATTTCTATACCTTTTTTATAAAATTGGGTTACAAGAAATTGGAGCTCTGAAGGTGATCTGGAGATTATTCTTGCAGCTAATGTGTATTTTATTATGGTTTTCTCCCATGTGCCTTATCGTAGTAAAGTGTTCGATGGGGTCCTTACTTTCACAATCAGTCTGGATTATTTATCAAACCTTGGCATTTAGTATTTGATCCGGTGGAGGAGAGGCCTTCTAGGATTCCTGTGTGGGTCCGTTTGCCACGACACCCTATGGAATATTGGATGTCAGATATTCTTCATTCTATTATAGAGATTATTGGGAAACCAGTTGGTCCATCTCACCAAACTTTGGATAGGAAATTTGCTTCTTTTGCATGGCTCTATGTTGAAGTAGATCTGAATAATTCATTGCCTGAATCATTGGAGATTAAACTGGAAAACATGTCTTGGTTCCAACAGTTACATTATGAAGCTCTCCCACTTCGATACCGTATATGCCATGAATATGGGTATATTCATAGAAACTATAATAAAGTGAATTCTTAGCCTTCATCCTCTTCATATGATTTTCAAGATGCATCTACAAAGGTAAAAGGAAAAGCTCCTATGGTTAATGAGATGCTCGATTATTATGGATTTATTCTTGTCAAGTCTCGTTCAATATCTAGGCCTTTTGTTCATCAGAATAAAAGTGTTGTGAAGGGAGGTTATGGTAACATATTTGATGTGCTTGAGACTTTTGAGGAGCTACATGTTGAGGAGAAAGTCTAGAACAGAGGTGATATGGATGTTTGTATTCAAGATTCGGGTACTTGTTCTTTCCTAAATTATTTTTTGAAATGTAAACTTCTGATAAGGAAGGGGTGGTGCCTAATAACCCTCTTGTAGGAAATGAAGATAAGTCCAAATAGGTGTCATATTGTCTTGATAAAATTCTTGATCATTCCCCTTTGGCTGAAAACTCGATTGAGGGAAATGAGGATGAAACTAGGTTTGAACCCTCCCAAGATAGGATTTTCAGAGAGGAAGGGAACAAGAAATTTTATTTTGTGTTAGGTATTCACCCAAAAAATATAAAAAAAAGGTGGGGTGGGAAGGTGGTAAAAGAAGGAAGAAATAAGGATCAATAAAAAGTGAAATTGATAGGGGAATCCTTAGTTGAGTCTAGTGTTGTTAAGACATTATATTATCACTTCTCTATTCTCCCAAAATAAAAGTGAAATCTTGGAATGTTAGGGGTTTGTGTAATAGCCCTAAACAAAAAGCTACTCAAATTTTGATTAGAAATAATAGACCTGATATTTTTTCATCCAAGAAATAAAATTATCTTTTGAAGATAAGGTTATAATTGCTTCTTGTTAGCGTATCTTCATTTTAGGATATAATTTGTTGGATGGTTATTACATTATTGTTAGTAGGAGGCAGTGTATCAAATTTGTTCGAACTACCACCTAAAGTGAGCTTGGTTAGCTCTATTTGTTACTGAAAGCATGAGATTCCGGGCAAAGGAAACACTAATTATGCAATGTAAGACGAAATGTAACGCTTTAACCTTATGCACCAAAACAAAGGAAAGAGACAATTTGGAAAGGAAAGAAAAGATGTAAAGAAATCACAGCCCTCTTTATTCAAATATCTTATCCTCGGTTACATAGACGTCTCCTCCCTTTTTAGGGGCTAGGAGCGTTAAATTTGTCTTTGTTACAATGTGTGACTTAGTCTTCCTCCTTCTGCGTGCCCACGATTGCAATGGGCGGGCCAAGATGATGCCACCGCTGATGTCGATGAGTTCTTAACCTCCGTTGCTTCTCCTATGAACAAAGAAACAACCAAGATGTCAGTAGCATCTGCCGCAAATGAAAAGTGTTTGTTCTCTAAAACTAACGAAATATGCATGTAAACATTTGCCCGAAACAAGTAAATACAATGAGTCCAAATGGCTTCAAAACTTGACAGAAGATAGGAAAAGTTACCAGAAGGCCACTGCCACTGAGACAGCTGGCCAATTTACCTTCAACTGGAATTCGTCCCTGGGCAGGACAAATTTTGACTGCAATTCATCCTTGGGTGGGACGAATTCTTCTGTGTTGAAGAAACCGACCTACTGTTGCTCCAATGTCGAATCCCGAGACCTATAAAACGCCTGCAAACGGGGGGTTATGTAATTAGGGCCATTTTGGGACGACCCAGATGGTCGGATTCTCCCAATTTGGCCTCTACCCTCGAGAATTTGATCTCGACACCTGCAAGTCAATGAAACAACAAAGTGACACAAAACATACTACAATCTGACCAAAAGTTACAAAATTGCAGCTATGGGTTAATCAAACCTAATAACACAAAATGCAACCTGAAAAAGTAATCTAAAATGCTCTAAAACTTAAAATAGGACTTGGGAAGTGCGGAGGTGCCCAAGTGGGCCTCCCACCGTTGGCACTTGATTTTGGAGCCAATCCACTAGGGATGGACCCAAAACCTCTTAGGATTGGGGGGTCGGCGAATTGATTGGTTCAGGTTTCCATGTGTTGGATTTGGGTCAGGTTCGAGCTTCCAAAGGCCACCCAACAACCTCCCTTGCAAAAGAGATTGGTGGATGTGGGAAGGTGAACCAAAAGGGATGCAAGTGGGTCTTCAACTCAGCAGCACTTCGTTGCTTGAAAACTCCTTCAACCTCTCTATTTTGGGTGAGAAAAGTCCCACCTTTTATAGACCCATGGGGTCTCCTTTGGGAGGGAAGCACAAATTCCATGTGTTGGTCATAGGTGCCATGTGGCAGTCTTGTCTTCCCATGAGGGAGGGGAGTCCTCCGTTGACTTGAGCTTTGATAAATGCCTTTTGTGATGGTCTTATAACGGCCCCTCTGTCCACCTACACACACATGCAAGGCTGGAGTCATTAACTGACTGTTCTGGGCTGCCACTTGGCACCATTTGTCTTTTTGCTCGTTAAGCTTAGAATTCGTCCCACCCAGGGACGAATTCAGAATTCGTCCTGGGGTGGGACGGATTCTATTTTGAATTCGTCCCTGGGTGAGACGAATACTGGGAAAAGTGTCCAAGTGTGCCAAATTGCTTCTTGACCTCACAAAATTGCTATGAAAGTGGTTAAGACCATTGTTTAACCTCTGAGGGCTGCCCTGGGGGCTGTGTTTGTCAAAGCGATCAGTGTTTGCAGTCACATAATCGGATTGGTGCTTTTTTGGTGTCTACAGTTACGGACTAATCTAGGCTTCATTTGTAATATTTATTCATCATTCAATTCAATTTCCATGTTGGTTCTCACAACATGGTATCAGAGCTACAAGGGATTTTACTCATTTTTTGCATATGATTTAGATCTTGAGATAATAGGGTCACATTTTCCAAGGATTGTGGTGAGGAATAAAATCTTAACTGTAGACTCGATGGGTGACTGGACTACTTACCTGGACCTAATTTTGTGACCAGACGTGGTACTGAAACTAGACATGATGATCCAGAGGACGCAAACTGACATGGAACGTACATGTGGATAGAAAGTGGACAAAGTTATCTAGACACTCGGATGAACACGGGACCTAGACATAGACAGCCTACATGGATGTGGGGTCTCTAACACTGTTGACTCTAGAACAACAGTCTGATGGACTGTGATAACCTGGTAGATGATCGATCCTAACGTGACCATTGTAATGGGAGACAAAAGTTCAAATAGATAGTTTCCTCCACCATCAGGTGGATATTAAACATATTGTGCTTATTTCTATTTAAAACCTTTTATTTCCCACAGTGTTCCCAATGTGGGACTAATGAAAGAAGTTTGTTTTTAAAATAGCCTCCTAGACTTATGATTACTATGCACGATAGCGTGATTTTTTTTTCCTTATTGTGGATCTTAATATTTACTACATCACCCGATCTGGTTCCAACACTTACAGATCTCATTTGCACAACAACGTCCATCAGATCAGAAGAAGTGTATTCTGATAGGCAAAACCAAGTCTTGTTGATATTTCCTCAGAAATATTTGGCTACCCAGTGAATGGCGAGATCTCTCTAGTGGTAGTTTTCCTATTGATTCCTCGATCGTGTTGCAACATTGTAGATAAAGGGATTTATCGCTCCATAGCCAATCACAAACGTAGTTGATAAATCGATGTTGTTTATTTAATACAGCATCGCCCACCAGAAAAAAAAAATTCGAAGACTCAAAAAAAAAAATTCAGCATATTGGCATTTTGTAAAAGGTGCATTTTTGGTGGAAACCAACAACTTAGCTTCATTTTTTTGGATGCTTTCTAATGTATGTTGGATTTTTCCTTTATATTTGCACTACTTCATTAAGTAAAAGCAAACACTCCTAAGTTCCAAAAATTTGAACCCATCTATGCAATACAATTGCACTGCAGTGTTCGGTATTTATGATACCTCTAGCCCACAATTACAGGTAATGCTATTATGTTTTGGGCTATTGTATCTGTCACCTAACATGGTTGCAACAACGACGTCTGAGCTTGTTCTCTATTAATCGTCGGGGATATATAAGTTTACCATTTTACTATTTTTTTACTCCATTCTACTACCCTAATCATTCTTATGTTTAGGCATAAATCCTGATGAAGTGTCTCTCCAAAATGTTTAGGGGAAGTTACATCCCATGCATGAGAAGAATATTCTATTGTACTTGCCATCAATGAGATGATTCCCTTTCAGTACCGCCTATGTTCCACGTATCGTTCTGCTCTCATGTACCTATAGTATCCCTCACGTAAGGGCGGGTATATAGAGAGGTTCAGTGTAAAGGGTTAGCGACGGTATATAGAAAGGGGGGAAAATTGGTGACATATTATTAGTTATAGAAAGGTTCCAATTACACACCATGGAAGACGAAGATGAAGGGTATCCTTCAAATGGAATATTTATGGGATGTTGTTTCTATAAAAATAACAAGACCTTCACCAGCAGCTGGATCAACTCAAGCTACACCCCCAATTGCAGATCATATAGCTTTTGATAAGAAATACATCAGGGCAATAGTGCTCATCTTACGTACTATTTTAGATGAAGTTCAACCTCAACTAGTTGACGTAGAAGATGGTAAAGAGGCATGGGATGCCCTTAAAACCGTTTATGAGGGAAATAATGAATCCACCATTCCTTACCTTCAATATCAACTTCACAGTTTGAGTATGAAGCATGGTGAGACAATTGAACTCTTTATTTGCAAAGTAGTTAAGTTAAAATCAAAATTGAATTCCTTGGGAGAACCAGTAGATGATAAGTTATTTACCTCAGTAGTAATGAGATCTTTACCTGATTCTTATAGAATTTTAATCACCTCACTTCAAGTTTCACAGAGAAATGTTACCTTTGTTGAGTTGGTCAATATGCTTCAAGAAGAGGAGGCTCACCAACTTCAAAGAGATGAATATTCTAATATAGCTCTCTATTCCAACATGAAGGGTTATAAGAAGAAGGGTAATTTTTAGAAGGAAGGAAATTCTCACAAGGATTCAAAGGGAAAACAACCTCAAAAAACAAAATGATATTTCAAAATTTGTGACAAAGACACCCATGACACAAATAGGTTTTGGCATAAGAATAAGCAACATAAGAACAAGGGCCATAACAAACCATAAAATAAAACCAAGAAACCCAAGGTGAATGTTGTTATTGATGAATCTAACTCTAATTCTAATTGGAAATACAAGGTGCTCATGACTACTACAACCTCCAATTAGAAGGATCGTATATGGTATGTTGATTTTGGCACCAGTAAGCACATAACTGGTGACAAATTATGGTTTGAAACATATGAGGCCAAGGACAGCAAACCTATCACTATTTTTGATGAAAAACCTACAACATTCAAGGAGAGGGTACAGTTTCAATAAACCATCCTGATGGCAAGTGACAGATTGAAAAAGTCCTCTATGTTCCAGGATTGACAAACAATTTGTTGTAAGTCACACAAATTCTGGATAAAGATATGGTTGTTGATTTTCGTGTTGAGGATGGTAAGAAGTGTTGTTTTATTACTAGAAGGGGTAAAAACATTGCAACAACTTCATATAAGCATGTATTATTTTCCTTAGATGTTATCTCTACTCCTAATGTTGCCATGATGGTCTCTACAAAGGAGGTAACTCCCCTATGGCATAAGAGATATGGACAACTTAATTCTAGCTACTTACTTGAGCTATGTAAGTATGATATGGTAAAGGGTCTTCCCTCCATTTCCTCTACATTTCCAGTGTGCTCTAATTACTTGGTAGGAAATACACATAGAGTACCGTTTGAGAAGAGCTCTACACGAGCAAAAAAACCACTGGAGTTAATTCACACCGATCTATGTGGTCCTTTCACACCAAATAGTTGTGGGGGGAAGAGGTAATTTTAGTTGTTTGTGGATGACTACACATGAAATATGTGGGTTTTATTTCTTCATCTGAAATTTTTTGAGAATGAGTCTAGGACTTCTATAAAGATACTCTGCTCAGATCGAGGAGGGAGTTCACTTCTAAAGATTTTTTTGTATTTTTGACTGCACATGGAATCAAGAGACAATTCACTACTGCTTATACTCCTTAGTAAAATGGATTTGCTGAAAGGAGGAACTATTCCATCATGGAAATGGTTCATTGTATTCTCACAAGAGCCCATATAGAGCAATAATTTTGCGTAGAAGTTATCACCACTATAGTATATCTATTGAATAGGGCACCCATAAAGGCCCTAAAAGTAATGACTCCATAGAAATAATGGAGTGGTCGAAACCCTTCATCTCTCATCTATGCATTTTTGGATGTAAAGCTTTTATGCACATACCAAAAGAGAAAAGGAAGAAGCTAGATGAGAAGACATTGAAATGTGTTCGTGGCTATGATAATCACTCTAAGGATTACCATTTAATTTATCCTTTGACCAAGAAGATTCATGTCAATAGAGATGTTTTTTTTATGAGGCTTTCACATCACAAAGCACATTTGATGTATACCTAAATATTGTGGAATATAAAAATGAGAAGTCTCCTTCGTCACCTCAGACTGGAGGTTCTTCTTATTCTTCTTCACCATAGAAGAAGAATCCAAAATGGTATACAAGTACTATCAAAGACTCAAAGTTATCCACACCACCAAATTTACCTATGAATAGACCTTGTACTCGTAGTATCAATCGACAAGATAGAGCAGTAGTAGAGACTATTGAGGTTGATAATATTTATTAATATTTCTAGGAGCTTTCACTAGATCCAGAGAGAGAAACAAAGGATATGGATGTGGATGATGATAGGGTGTTTATGTCTTAACTGAATGAGCATGAACCTACTTTTGTACTAGATGCTCTTAGTGAGCCAGAATGGAAGGTTGATGTTGAGTATAAGTATCTGAAAAAGAACAAAACTTGAGATCTTGTTGTTCTACCACACAAAAAGAAGCCCATTGGTTGTAAATGGGTGTACAAAGTCAAGTACAAGGAATATGGGACAATTGATAAGAATAAGGACCACCTTGTTGGAAAGGGCTATGCTCAAAAGGAAGGCATTGACTATGAGGAAACTTTTGCACCTACTGCTCATAAGACCACCATTCGAGTTCTTTATGCTATGGCAACATAGTTTGGGTAGAAATTTCATCAAATGGATGTCAAGAGTGATGTCCTGAATGGTGATCTCCAAGAGGAAGTCTACATGACACAACCTGAAGGATTTGAAGTGGAAGGCCAAGAGCAGAAAGTTTGCAAATTGGTCAAGTCCTTGTATGGTTTAAAATAAGCTCCTCAAGCTTGGTATATGAAAATGGATAATCATCTCCTGCATTATGGGTTTAAGATATGTTTATCAGATGCAAACCTCTATTTCAAGAAATAAGGTTCTGAAATAGTGTTGCTTGTACTCTATGTTTATTATCTGATCATTACAGGTAATTCAAAAACAATGATCTCTACTATCAAAAGAGACTTGTGTAAATATTTTAAGATGATAGATATCAGAATTTTCCATTATTGTCTTGGCCTAGAAGTGATCCAGAAGGAGCACTACATTAAGGTGTCTCAGAAAAAATATGCCAAGACATTGTTAGAAAAATATTGTATGATGGATTGCAAGCCAATGGTAACTCTGATGGAATCAGGACTTCAGTTATCATGATATGATGATTCACCTTAGGTAGATGGTACTCTCTATCAACATCTGATTGGGAGTCTCATATATCTTACGAATACTAGGCCAAATATCATATTTGTTGTCAACTATCTTTCAAGGTTCATGTAGGAACCTAAGACTACTCATTAGAAAGTAGCAAAACGTGTTCTTCACTATATCTGTGGTACAATGGAATATGGCCTAGAATACAAGAAGAATGATAAATTCTTCTTGCAAGGATACATGGACTCCGACTATACTGGGTCATATGATGATCGTAAGTCAACTTCAAGATATATATTTCATATTGGATTCGGTCTTGTCTCTTAGCACAGCAAGAAGCAATAGGTGGTTGCTATCTCATCTACAGAGGCAGCATATCACACCGCATGTGAAGTCATGTGCGAAGTGATATGGTTGCATTGCATTTTGACAAGTATGGGTCATCCATCCAAATCTCCAATTCACTTGTTATGCGACAACCAGGGTGTTTTGAACCTTGTTAATAATCCAGTGCATCATGATAAAACCAAACACATTGATACACAGTGTCACTTCATTCGAGATGAAGTTCCAAGACACTAAATTTAGCTTCAGTACATTCCCACCAATGCTCAAGTTGTAGATATTTTCACCAAGGTACTTGCACATGTCAAATTTGAGATGTTTCGCAACTCTCTATGTATTTCAAAATAATGTAATAATGGGGGGATGTTAGCGTATCTTCATTTTAGGATATAATTTTTTGGATGGTTATTACATTATTGTTAGTAGGTGGTGGCGTATCAACTTTGTTCGAACTGCCACCTAAAGTGAGCTTGGTTAGCTCCATTTGTTATGGACTAATCTGGGCTTCATTTGTAATATTTATTTATCATTTAAAGCAATCTCCATTTTGGTTCTCATAACACTTCTAAGATATGAAAAGGTGGTCACTATCTTGCTATTGGAGCCTAGGGTTCAACGGGTGGTGTTGCATGTTTGTGGGATCCACGAAGCTTAACTCCCTCTTGGTGGGTGGGTAGCAAGAACTGTCTCTCTATGGTTGCTACCTGCTTTTCATCTAGATCTTCTATTCTTCTATCTAATGTGTATGCCCCCAATTATTTATAAGGTATAATCCTCTTATGAAATCATATTATATTCATTCAATCTCTTGCTCCCAATTCTCCTTAGATTGTGGTTGGGGATTTTAATTCTATCATGTCCCTGGAGGAGAAGAATGGTGGTGTGGAGTGTTTGGGTCCTTCTTCTACTTTGATGCGGGACAATATTTCTTTTCTTAATCTTGTTGATGTGAAGCCTCGAAATGGTATCTTTACTTGGACTAATAGAGCATGTGGAATAGATTTTATTTCTTAAATATTGGATCGGTTCCTTACTTCAGATAGTTGGTTTGATGATAGCTGGAATTCGTTCTCAGAGATTCTAGGTTAGAGGGACTCTAATCACTAGCCCATTCTCTTTCAGTCCTCGATATTCTTATTTCCAATAAATTTGCCTTTCAAATTTTAACTTATGTGGCTCAGGGATGATAATTTGTATAAATATGTGGAAAGGTGGTGGTTCAAAGGGAAACACAAATTTTGCACTGCTATGTTTACTTTTTCAAAAGCCTCCAGTTTGTCAAATTCAAACTCAAGCAATGGAACACATTTTCTTTAGGAAATATTTTTCATAAGAAAAAGCAACTACATGATAGCCTGGAGGAGATCACTTTTCAAATTAAATATGAAGGATTGAAAAAGGATCTGTTGGAAATGGAAGCTTCCCTTTCTAGTCATATTGCTAAATGGGAGCTTCGTGAGGATATTTTGTGAAAGTTGAAATCTCGGATTGATTGGTTGTTGGAATGGATGGAAACACCTATTTTTTTTACAATTCGGTTAAAGACCGCAGGAATGGTAATGTTATAGTCTCACTTACTTCTACTCAGGTGGAAACTCTCTCATCCTTTGAAAATATCTCTAATGAAGCAGTCAGGTTCTTCTCCTCTATTTTCTTTGAGTAGGGTCCTCATGATGTTGCTAATATGAGGCTTATTTTGGATTGTATTCCTAGGTGGGCCTCTAATGATATGAATAAAATGCTAATGGACCCCATATCGATGGAGGAACTTAAAGCGGTGGTTTTTCAAATGAGAAAAGGTAAACCAAATGGACCTAGTTGTTTCCCTATAGAATTTTTCCAAGAATTTTTGGAAGTGTTTTCTTTTGATCTGCTAAAAGTTGTTCAAGAATCCCAAGTCAATAAGCAAATGCTTAAAGCTATTAATTCAACCTTCCTTGCTCTTATTCCTAAATAGTAAAATGCTAGCTCATTGGGATCTTTCTATCCTATTTCCCTATGCAATATTACTTAAAAAATATTACCAAGATTATTGCAGATCGGCTGAATAAACTTGTGGTGGCAGATCTGGAAAAGGCCCATCATCCATGCTTCTTTTATTTTTGAGTTTTGGGAAAACTTGGGTAGACCCCCTGCCTCTGCTTCATGTCTTCAAACTACTTGGAATTTTGGTCATTCCTCCATATTTTGGTAGACTTGGTTGGAAAGCAACTGAAGAATTTTTTAGGGATGTCAACTTGGAGCCTTACAAGTATGGCTCAAATTCAAAAGGATGGTTAAGAAGACTATTGAGGCCAAGTGTGTTCAGAGTTCTCCTCTTACTTCCTTCGACTGACAAATTATCAATAGATTAGAGATTTATTTATCATCACTAGCTGCAAACAGAGGCCTTGTTAGGGGGATTGGTTCATTGAAGGTCAATAGATCTGGGAAGTGGAGTCCCCCCTAGGGGTGTTATCAAAATAAACATAGATGGTTATTTCAATGGAAACCCAGGTAATGCTAGTATAGGAGGAATTGGTCGTGATAGTGGGGGTGTGGCCCACCTCTTTTTCTCTGTGTACAAGGGAATTCATTCGAATAACCATATGGAAGCATTGGCAATTCTCCATGTGTTGGAAACAACTTTTTATTTGGGATGGAGAAGGGTTATTTGTGAATCTGATTCTATGATAGTGATGTCTCTTTTGAACAACAAGCATTTACAGGATGCTTCCTGCTTTATGGCTAGAATAGTGAAACAAATTTTGAGCTTGGCTGAGAATTTTGTTAAAATTTACTTTTGTTCATATCCCAAAAGAAAGGAATAGAGTGGTTGATTGTTTGGCGAAGTGAGCTTCTGAAAGATTTCCTTATTGAAAAGCTGATAGCTGGAATGATCTTGATCAGGAGAAATCCAGACTCCATATATATATATATATATATATATATATATATATATATATATATATTTGAATTTAATCTACTTCTTTTTCTAAGTATTCTTTATTTATAAAATAACGAAATTATAAGATATTTTATAAATATTTTATTTATAAAACTAATATTTAAAATAATGGAAGTATTAAGTATTGGCAAAGAGGCGAATATATATTAAGCTGAAAAACATTTTATTTTAAATTTAGGTAAATAGGAAGAAACATTTTATTTTCAAATTAGGTAAATAGGAAGAAACATTTTATTTTCAAATTTTGTGTAGATGTTCATATATATATATATATATATATATATATATATAAAATAGTCGTATCATAATCAATAACGAACGAAAACTAAAATAAATCACACAGGGTGTAGAAAAGCATTTTATTTTAAAATGTATTATAAAAAATTTAAAATAAATAATATATAGAATAAAATTTTAAAGGTGGCAATTTTTTTTATAAAATTCTTATCTGATAGGCTGTTTTTACTGTATAAACATTAAAAACTTCCTGTTTATTCTATTCTGTACGTCTCTAAATTAAGTAGTTAAGCGAATGAAAAAACAAAAAAAATGATCATTAAATCCACATACTCATTGCTTTTTAACAACGGTGAATAAATTCAGTTCACAGTGGCGATTCAATTTGGCAGTCGGTTGTTCAGGTCGATCGGTCAAATAATGCAAGTTTTCTATTCTTGCGTAATTTTTAAAATTTCTATAAATATTATAAATTTAAATTTCTTCGTTTTTACAATTCAAAATTGTGAACGTGTAAACGGACATGTCTGCTCGATTGGCTGGTAAAAAAAGTTCGATAAGTCGGGGAACAACAGCAATTTACCCATCAAACTTAATGTCCTTCTCATAGTGGATTGAATGAATTCGACAGAAAGAGAGAGCGGATTCTTAGTATTATTTAATATCTATTTCTACGAGGAAATTTAATTAATGCCCTCACAGTGGATTTAATGAATTCGACTGAAAGAGAGAACGGATTCTTAGTATTATTTAATGTCTATTTCTACGAGGAAAACCAAATCACCGAATTCCGTCACGAAGATAGAAGAGAAACTGACATGTCGGAGATTTATTCTACCGCTTTATTTACTACTTTTTTGGCCAGCTCCGTAAGGAAGACAATGGATGCCGACTGTTCATGGAATTAATGGGAGCACCTTATTGGTAAGCACTCCTGCCGTGTCGGAGCTTTATTCTACCGCTCCATTTACTCCTCTTTTCGCCCGCTGCGTAAGGGGAAGACAATGGATGCCAACTGTTCATAGAATTGGAGTAATTCAGTCATATATATTTTTTTTTAAATTTAGTTTTTGTGTAATGGTTTTGATTTGAGTTTTTTTTATGTTGGACAAAAATTCAAAAAACATTTGAATAATAACCCAAAACATTTTAATTGTTTTAATAGGAATAAAATTTTATGAAAAGATTTACCCATGTCAACCAGGACAATTTTATGAAAAGGTATATCCAAAACATACCAACATTTACCAAAAGGTAAACATTTGAATAAAAACCCAAAATATTTTAATTGTTTTAATAGGAATAAAATTTTATGAAAATATTTACTCATGTCAACCAGGACAATTTTATGAAAAGGTATATCCAAAACATACCAATTGCCTCGGTAGGGACAAAATTTTATGAAAAGTGTTCGTTTAAGTCTTCTTTTCTTGTGTGAAACTCAAATATATATTAAATGTTTTAATAGGAATAAAATTTTAAGGTAAAGCACAGATTTAAAAAAAAATTATTACCTTTATATAATTTGAATTTAAATTTTTTATATGAAAACCTAAAAAATACTAATATTATGTATTAACAAAAATAAAATTTTAAAATAAAACACAAACTTTAAAAAGATTTCAATCCTCAAAGTTTATAGTGCTTTATTTACTAGATGTTATAATAAAAATTTAACTGGGAAGAAGTTGAAAGAGGGGAGGAGAAGAATTTGTCTTCGAATCTCAATTTTAACATGGAAACTTTTGAAGGAGCAAGAATGCGATTTTCTTTTTTTTTCTTCTTGCCGGAGTCTGTCAACACAGACTGCGCAGGGCGCACGTCCAACTCCCGACTTCGGGAGCGAAGTGCGGACGACGCTGCCAAAACGGCCGAAGTCCGGCACTTACGCGAAGTGCGGACTGCGCAGGCCAAGACGGCCGAAGTCCGGCACTTACGCGAAGTGCGGACTGCGCAGGCCAAGACGGCCGAAGTGCGCACTTCGGCCGAAGTGCGGACTTCGCACGGGCAAACAGCCGAAGTGCGCACTTCGGCCGAAGTGCGAACTTCGCACGGCCAAACAGCCGAAGTCCGCACTCGCTGCGAAGTGCGTACTTCGCAGCTTTGGACTGCCGAAGTTAGCGCGAAGTGCGTACTTCGCAGCTTTGGACTGCCGAAGTTCTGCAGTCGCGCGGAGTGCGAACTTCGCAGTTTTGAGTTGCCGAAGTGCGACAGTTGCAGCGAACTTTGCTGGGCAAGAAACTTCGCCGTGCTCGTCGAACAACTTCGAACGGCAACAAACGTCTTTGTTTTCTGTGGCTGCTGCTGGGTTTGCCCGACTTGGCAAGACCCGTATGAGGAGAGAAACGCCGGAACAGAGAACACCAAGGTTAAGACTTAAACAACTGCAAACCCTAAATATGCCACAGACAAAAGCAAACTTTATTCATATGAACAACTAGGGTTACAGAATTCCTCAACCGAGGAAGTAACAACATCTGCAGCCAACGCTGCAGGATAAACCGGACAAGGGAAATGTCGAGTCTGTTGCTCGGACATTTATCAGTTGAGCCTCACTGCTCACTGAAACACTCGCCCTTCTTTCTCTGCTCACTTTCACGAACTTCTCTCACACCCGCTCTGCTTCCTTCTTCTACGCTCTCTTCGCACTCTAGTTTGTCTGAAGAACCGAACCGCCTTTTATAGCCGCGGGGAGAGAAGGATAAGTGTTATCCTCTGACAACTCCGGATAAGGGATATCTTCGGACAGCTCCGGATAAGGGTCATCCTCGGACCGACCCACATCTAGGGTTTCTGACAAACGCCGACTGGGTATTAACACCTGCGGAGATCGGATCTGCCAGGTGTCAAATCTGTCAGAAGATAAGTGCGACGTCCTGTCACACTTTTGTCGGGATCTCGGATTTGCGGCAGCGCAGTCCGACTTCGCCCATGTCTGGGGCCCAGTCCGGTTTCGCCCAAGGTTCGCAGCGCAGTTGGGCACAGGAGTGAAATCTGGGTTAATATTTCTAACAACTTTCAGCTTTTAGGATTATTGCTTTTTAGAAAGAGGATGAAAAATCTTTTATCTAAACAGAAACACTCTCTTTTTTAGATTAAAAAATATATTTTTATTTAAATTACGGTTACAAATGAGGTTTTCAAAACTTATCTCTTTTCAGATTCTTAAAATTTATTTCTATAACTATTAGACTAACATATATTAATTTTTTTTTCACTTGTTTCTGGTATATTATATAGAATTATTGTACAAAATAAAATCTATTTTATATTCATCAAAGAAAAAGCAATCCTACATCAATGTCTTTGTAAATAAGTTTGAAGTTTCTCTATGTCTTGGCTAGTTGCTCGTACCTACAAGTCTTCCCGTTAGGAGACCATAACACAATAAGATCCAATATCACGTATAATCTGAACGATTTCTTTTTTAGTCTGTGTATGATCTTTATAAGATTGCAATTTATTAATTGACGCCTCACATAATATATAACCCTAAAGCAAATATCACTTGAATTTGCCAACCTTTTTAATAATTCGTCATTGTCACATTATCATCCACCTTAAAGTAAAGAAGGCACAATACCATCAATTTTAAAGCAGAAGAAATTGCACCATATCTCAATAACAGAATAACAAACGTTCATGATAGTCGTTGTATTCATCTTGATCTCAATTATATATGGGCTACCAGCATTGGTCAGTTTCCCAATTCTTCTCTACTTTACATCCTTGCCCATAACGAGAATACCCTCTAATCACTTTCAAACCGGGAATCCCAGTCTCTGGATGAGCAAGAGTAGAATAGGCCTCCTTAATCTCCATCGACAATTGGCTCCTTAATCCTTTACACTCTGAAGAAACTCCATCCGTATGAAACTGCTTTGCAAGTTTCCTATATGCGGTCTTGATTTCCTTGACGGTTGCACCCTGCCTTATCCCCAACACTCCATACGGATTCTTTGCTGGTGTTCCTTCTGCTCTAACACTTCTCGCACAGACATTTTTCAGAGACTTAATTCTCTTTACATAAAAACCATTACTGCACAACCCAATGTAACTCATGGTTGATATTCACCACAAGAATGAAAAACCTCGCAATATCTCTGATTCTCCTTCATCTAAAATCCGAGTTTATATTATACAAATGACGGCCGAGGGGATAAGTCCAAAATGACGATGCTTTCTTAAGTGGATGAAGAACTCCGAAAAGGACGGCAGGTTAATAATCGACAAAAATTACATCAGCGCCGCTGAGAGAAAGAGAGCGTTCAGACGGGCAATGGCACCTCCAAATAGCAGAATTGAAATTTACATGTCGGACATAGTTTGGTGCGTAGAACTTGTGGCAAAAAGACAAAATGGAAACAGCAAAGCGATATGTTCTACCGTCCAATGTCGGTGATTAAATGTACGTTTTTAATCTCTGAGCAGTCATAGGTCATGTTATAAGGTAATAAGTCATATACGATTGGTCATGTTATAAGGTAATAAGTCATATACGATTGTTTTTTTTAGAGTTGCAGGTTTAATAGTGTCGAGGGTTCAATTTCTGGGATTGTTATTTCAGTTTGGGTTAAAGAAAAAGGGTCAAATGTACGTCTGCAATACGCCATAGAGAAAAGGGTGTGTAGACGCTTCAGATTATGTTCAGACAACAGAAGACTTTTAAGGGAAAAGTTGCGAAGGCTCAAGGACGCAAATATAAATAAGTAAAAAAGCGAATCTATTGACGTTGGGCAGGGAATTGCTCTTTACGTGGATTCCACGTTCCAGCAACAAGCTGGTTTTCTTTGTAGGTGCCTTTACACATGAATGTGTTAATGTAAGATTCAAAAATCCCATTCTTAATCTAGACGTCCACAGGAACGTGTCCACAATTTCAAATGTTTACACGAGTTATAAGTAATAATTTTCTTGGTTTATTTAAGTTTAAACTCTTTAAATTCGGATAGGTTTTATATTAATATTTTTATTGGAACCAACAATTATATTTAATAAAAAAATAGGAGAGGTTATAATAAAAAGGGAGTGGGAAAAATCATACATTGGGGTGCAAGGTCATCCAAATAATCAACATCGCAAAGACAAGTCATGAGGTCAAAAACAAAACCAGCCCTTAAAAGGGCGAATAAATAGAATAACTAAAAAATGGAAGCCACTCCAAGAGGAGACCGAGCCTTGTTGTGGGTATTGATAGAACAACCTGATGCTGGATAATGTCACCCCCTCAACCTGCTATGTCGAGGCCTCAAAGAAACAGAGGGACCTTAAGGCGGAAGGAGGTTAGGCGAAGCCATGTTGATAGTGCACGGAGCCCCACGTCAATACCTGACAAGATTTATCAAATGTGTCAACTCATGAGTCAACTTGAAAGCCTATGAATGGAGTTGAACAATAACAATAGAAAATACCATAATATTTTCATGCAAGGAAAACTGACTATAAATTGAATCTCCATAATAGACAACAACATTCCTAGCTTTCCAAAGTTGAAACAAAATAATAGCACGAAAGAAATTCCACAAAGCATCAATATAGGTAGGCCAACAACTGTTATCTCAAAAAAAAATCATCTGCCATCTGAAAAATTCAAGATGAAAAGCGTTGAACAATGAGTGAATCCAAGACCAAGTAGACTGAGCACGAGGGCAAAACCAAAATAAATGTTTGAAACTCTCAAAATGACCACAAGATAGGCACTTAGTATTAGAAAGACCAACCCTGCTAAATCTCTCTCCCATAGGAAGCCCTTGATAAATAAGAGACCAGAGAAAAAAGGTAATCTTGAGTTCAAGGTTAGACTGCCATATATGGTTCAAATGAGCAATCCAAGTATAGTTTGTAGTGTGAGTCTACCATCTCTCATTAAGTTTATCAACACTAGGGGAAACAAGACTAAGAAGCTGATAAAGCAAGGAAGAATAGTAGTTCTTGAAAGGAGTATCCACATTCTAGCACCAATCCCTCCACCAAGCACTTAGGGGTTGAAGGTCGAGCTTATGAAGCATGACATCAGGTATGAGCTCTTGAATCTTAAAAATAGAAGGAAGATCAAAATTTTGAATATTAAATTTTCATTTGAGACTTACGACTATAACAACATATTAATTCGTCAATAACTCTTTTTTGGGGGTTTTAATCATACCCCTAGTATTCCATGATATTATTTTCATCATCAACATTTTTTTTATTTTTATTAGTGGGCTTAGCCCCACTTATTGTTAACAACTATGACATTTTTGTTTGGATTTCCAAATTAATATCGTTTTGAGTTTCTTTTTCTCTTACTTCCTACTTTTATGGCCTTCCTCTCGTTCTTCCATTCTTACCAACACTCTCATATTCAACAATCTCTTCCATTTTTTCATATTTTTCAAAATGAGACTTATCTTCTAAATATTTATGTTGAACTAAAGAGTCAAAAGTGCAAGGAATAGCCTCATTAGCATTTTATTCTTTATGTTTCTCTAAAAACTCTAAACTATATAGATGATCCTCCATAGTCATCACTTTCTTATGTTGGCTTAAAAATCCTAAATTTCCTTGGATATCCTCTATAAGATTTTCTTTATTATACTACTCTTGAAAACCTAAAGTGCAAGGAATACACTCCATACTACTTTCATTTTTATTTTAAGGAGAAGATTTTAAGCTACTTGAGGATAATAAAGGTGATTTACCTAGATTAAGCTTGACCTCCTTCACCTCATTTGCTTTAAAATCCATATTTCCATCTTCCTTTGTATTAAAATTTCTCTTTCCATCTTCCTTCACATCTTTAGTTCCTTCTATATTTGAACTTGTGCATTGTACATCCTCATCCCCCATATGATTTTTTTCTTCTAATGGCTAATTCTAGTGAATTATAATTTCCTTTACCATCTAATGATGAGAGATTTTTCTAGTCACTTTCTTAGGAGTGGGAAAATTCTTGATTTGATCTAGATTATCTTGTGATAAAGTATCTTTGTTTCAAATTGAAGCTACCATCATGCCCAAACAATTCCATTTCTTCCTCTATTTTCACTTTGTAGTCTCTTACCATGTGCCCAATTTCATGACATCTACGACATTAGAATACAATTTTTTCATAATCCACTTGTTGATCCTATTCTCTTGATTTATATTAAATTCTAATAAACTATGGAAAAGGTTTAGAAATATCCATGGCAACACATATTCGAGTGTATACAACATACCTTATCTCCTTAGTAGTTGGTATCTCCTGGATGACTTCACCTATAGTATTACCAATATTCTTTAAAACCTCCTTATTGATGAGTTGATAAGGAAGTCCAAAAGCCTAACCCATATTGGAAGTCTTTTAACAGTTTTTGTATCCACTAAAAAATTTTAACTCCAAGGTATTAAATACAATGCATATTTACCCCTAAACCATGAGCCTCCATCCATTATTTTATCACTTACTACTGCACTAGAGAAAATAATGAGGAAAATTTATTTTGGAAGAAAATTCATGGAGTAATTTTATTTCAATACCCACTTCTACTTAATCCAATTTTGAATGTCAAAAAAACTTGACCAATATCCATGAAACTTACAAATTAAGCCTTTATTTTTAAGAATCATAATATCATGCTCGATCATCTCATCCTTGATAATCACTTCTGGTGTAAAATATGCTACCTGGAGTGGGTTTTCCATAGATTCTTTCTTCCTCTCATTTCTATATAGGGCATCCAAAGTTCCAACTTAGCCATTCATACTTTTAGTAAGGATTTTCACAGATGACTTTATTTCCATGTTATCTAGATTTTTCAAATGAATCCTTTAAATTCTCCTAATATCTGGAATAAGAATTGGCACTTGTTACTAGATCACACTTTGCTTTCTACTTTTTACTTTTTTGCTCACACTTCCTACTCACTCCCAACTTGTGCTCACACTCATTTTTGACTGCACTCACTCTCAACTCACGTTCACACTCGTTTTTGGTTGCACTCACTCTTAGCTTGTGCTTGCACTCATTATCAACTATTATCGCTCTTGGCTTGCACTCGTACTTTTGTTTCTAGTTGCACTCACTCCTAGCTCATGCTCACACTCACCCCTAGTTACACTTACTTTCAACTACACTCACTCCTAGCTTGTGCTCGTACTCTCTTCTAGCTACATTCACTCTTAGTTGTGCTTACACTCACTCTAAGTTGTAATCTCTCACTTTTAGTTGTGCACTCACTCTCGACTCGTGTTAGCACTTGCCCCTAGTTGCATTCACTCCCAACTTGTGCTTGCACTCTCTTTTGGATTTTTTTACTCCCAGTTGTGCTCACCCTTGCTTTTAGTTGCATTGCACCAAATGTAGTATTATATCTTCCAAGTAAATAGATATTTGATTATATCTACTTTTGAGAGTAATATTTAAAAATATTGTTCAATTTGAAGCTAATTAGACATGTTGATATAGAAAAATGGATATATGTTCTTGATGGATATTTCAATTAAGACTTTGGAGTTCCAAGTAAGATGTCTAAGGTTCAAATCTGATAGGATGTAGGGTTATGTGTCATATTAAGGTAATCATACTATGGTTTCATAAACACATATTGTATAAGTAACATACTCCATGAAGATCATCCCATATGGTCCATGGTCTTATGGATGTTATAGGTACTTTACAATATTATTATTATTATTTTAAATAATAAAAATATTATTAAGACAGATCCAATGTTACAATAATTTTCCTACCACTTTTGGCTAGGCCTAATATCCTAATAAAACTAACTCTAACATCTCTTTGCACTATAAATTTCAGTGCGATTCAAAGAGCAAAATCTCCTATCCTAATTATAATTTTGATTAATACTACTCTAGAGAACTTGGATTAGATTTTTCCTCTTGCCATGACTTTGAAGGCTATCCCAAATTTGGACTAAGAGTGTTATAAGTAGTAGTGTGATGTCAAACTAGAGACTAATAATCATAATCAACTACCCTAGTCCAACATACTTAATTATCTAAATCCATGTTGGCTAGTGTTAAAACTTGTTGGTTCATCTCCATCTAATCTATAATATCCTTATTCTGATCATATTTCATCAAGTAACCAATAAGATACTTATTTCCATTTTAGCCAAAAAATTTAGCCACTACATCTTTCGTCAAAGTAGAATGACATCCTCAAACTATTGCCATATGGTTTTGATCTGATTTACTATGTTTTTGATCCACCATGCAATCACTCTAAAATTTCTAATCTCATCTAGCAACCCCAACAAAATTTATGATTTGAACTCATCTATGATCTTCTTAACTCCATTCTCCCATGCATTGAGAGAGCCTTGTCTAATTTCCGAAGCCTCTACTACTTTACTTTTACTTTAATACAAAAAAACCAATACAAAGTTGTCAAGTACCATCCTTCCTCATGACCAATAATATAGGAGAGGCTAAAGGAAAATTAATTGTTTTAATGAAGCCTTTTGACAATAAATTTATTATTTAGAATTTGATATCCTTTAAGTAGGGTACTAAAATGCTATACAATGTGATATTTGGAAGAGGAACATAAAATAGAAGCTATATCCAATGATTGATATAAAAATTTGGAGGGTGTCAAATATAAATGAATAATAATATAAAATACTATTCAAATTTATATGTAATATTTTATAGTAAGTTTTGTCTTCTCAAATCCGAACAAGTCGATATTCGAGATAAAGTTACCACCCAATCATATTATCAAAATTGTTTTTAATATTCACTTTCTACTCACTATTGATTATGTGTTTGATTTGAAGAGTCATTAGACTCAACAAAGAATTACAAATTTCTACCTTAATGCCAAAAATTGTCACCTTTCTCATCAAGCTTGTTGGATGTCATATTAGCATAGAGACTCACAAATTTAAATTCAAAATATTTTATTAATAGAAGGAATGATAATGATTCAACATAGGGATTTTGTATATATTTTTAGAGTCTACTTTTTAGTATAGGGAATAACTAGATTCATATAATGATAAGTTGTATTCCCTATCTTGGGATTCTATGTCTATGTTTTTATTTTTCTATTTTATGCATATGTACACCTTATTAAAATTACTTTGTTGCTTATATGTTAAGCTGGATTGAATCCCCATTAACAAAAACAAAGAAAAATAAAGTTTATTAATAAAAATATAATCATAAATATATATCTCAAAACTTCTATACAAAGTCCATAAGTCGATGAGATATCATATCTATCTATCTATCTATATATTTATATACATACATACATGTGTGTCTATGTGTGTGTGCATGTGGTCCTCACACTTGGGAGGCTATGTGTGGTACTTGTGGTACCTTGAGTAGTCATTATAAAATTTTCAATCTCAATATGCTACCTAACTAAAATCAAACTAAATCTAGATATTATCTCGTATAGAAAGACTCTTTCTTGATTTGGCTACATTTCTTATCCAAATATTTAGCATATACCTCTTTTACTTCCCAATATCAACTTCTTCACTATGAGAACTAGCCTTATCCTCATAACAACACCAATCCCTAGAGATTTAAGGAGCTCACCTACATAATAGGAATGCTTGAGTAAATGAACATACCTCCCTACCACTTTGGAAATAATAGTAGATGGTAGACTACCAACAACATTAGTAGGAATCTTAATAACAAGATTAGAAAGGCATTATGGAATGAGGTATATGTATCCCTTAGTGGTGCCCAAATAAATGTTACATTATTATTTTTAGTTACATGATATTTAACATTTGTATCAAAGTTAAATTTTATAGAAATAAATATGATAAGATTCCAATCCTTGATTACTTGGATCATCATGCATATACATAGATTCAATGGTAACTCCATCCATGCAACTACAATAGTGTTATCATAATCTCTATTTTGCAATCTTAGCATGGGGTAATCATCATTTCCACAGTGTATTATGTGTGTATGTGTGATTAAATTCATCATTGAACAAGAAGGTTGCTATAAGAGAAAAATATTCCTTACTCCTATGTTTAGGAGACCTTCGTAGGTGGTTGATAGCCTTATAGTTATCACGATGCCTTTTGTTGAGGGAATAACAATGTTTGTATATTTCTTTACTTATTGTTGATTATATCTTAGTTTGGATGAGGATGACCTTAGCAAGATCTTCTGTGTTATTTAAGATGCATTAATATATGTGTTTCGAAGCATAGAACTTGATTTGTTTGATTTACTTATCAAGTAATGTATTAATGATAATGTTTATTATTAATACCTAAATAAAAATATATGCTAATGTTAGTAAAGAACATTAGCATTAGTAACATTATTAAATTAATTTAATACTATGAGATTAGTGAATGATTTAATTACTAATACCTTTCTTTAGGAGTATTAGTAATCTAGTATTAACTTTATTAAGTTAAACTTTTTAAAAAGGGAGCACAATTAATAAATATTAATATAAAGTTCATTTTTATTTATTATTG
This sequence comes from Wollemia nobilis, assembly GCA_028583015.1. Classification (NCBI taxonomy): domain Eukaryota; kingdom Viridiplantae; phylum Streptophyta; class Pinopsida; order Araucariales; family Araucariaceae; genus Wollemia; species Wollemia nobilis. Next base: position 445,293 of record JAQPPZ010000367.1, read on the forward strand.
GAAAATATGGGGAGTTAATATTTTTGTAATGGAGCAAGAAGAAACAAGAAATATTTATAGACTCTTGAGCTTCACTTTCCTCATATTTTTCCTATTTCAATATTCTTCCGATAAAATAGATGTTTCCAAGGGGTTGGAAGAAAGAACTGGTAAGAAGTGAAGGATTTAGAAAATATATGAAATATTTTTGGATTCATTGGTTGTTGAGGTAATCCTTATTCCATTCCATAGTTTGATATACTTTGATTGGCGCTTTAGGAGGTAAAAATATCTAATATGTTTTCTTTGAAATTGGACTCTATGTTGTTTTTCCTTAGGTAATAATTCATTCAATGGGATGTTGTATGCTTCTTTTTACCTTGATTTGATAATCCATATTCGGATTAGAGTTTGAGCTTAAAAATAATAGAAACTATGTTATGGATGCTTTGGAATTAATGTAGTTTTTGCTTTAGAAAATAGTTTTGATAATCATTTAATGAACTATTTAAATTCATAATTGTTAAAACTTAGACTGTACCTAGGGAAAAGGGGTTTGGAACTTATTTCCAAGAGAGTCTCTGATTTTCTATATTTTATCTAAGTTATTAATCTAGACCATCCATTTTTATTTAAGAAATATCATGTTTTTTATTAAAGGTAATCTGCAGTAGAAATGGATTCCATTCCCTAGAGAATAAGTGAACCATTTTGTGTTAATGCATAGAAGTTCTTCCATATGTTGGAAATTTTCCATCGTACAAAAATCATATAGGATCAGAGGAAAAACCACAGTGCACTCTTTCAGATCTTTTTAAAACTTAGATTAGTAAATCTGAAATTTAAGAATGCTTTCCAGTTCAACCAACTATCCTTGGTCATAGTGACATATAGTTGGAAATTAGATTAAGGAATATAGTTTATTAATCATATATTGATATTTATAACCTGGAAGTCTATACTTCAAATTATAACAATGTTAATTATATTTTCTTTCCATACCTCCAAAAGCAATGTAAGTATCTGTTGGAATTTTGGCATCTTGCCACATTGTAATTTTTTGGGGCTTTATTTGTAGTTTTTATTGTAAATCTCAACAAAATATGATAGATAATGGATAATAATGGATATTTAGAAAAATTTTGTCATCATGATATATTATTTTTTAATTATCCTATTTTTGTATCTTTTTTATGGATATCATGCTCGAAATTAAAAAATTAAAAACCATCTGAAGTGCAGTGTTGGAAGGCCGAAGTGTAGTGTTAATATGTGTGTATTAAAATATGTTTGATAAAGGCAGCATGGAGAAAAATGTAAAGTTTTTTCACTCACATGGAGGGATGAAAACCTTCATCACCCTTCCCAGGGGTGAAATACCTCTATTTCATGTAGTAAAGTTAAAAACAGGTTAAATATGGGTGATGTGGAGGTTCAAGGCACTTTCGCTCGAGTGAGGGATGAAAACCCCATTTGCCTTTCTATGAGGTGAATATCATTAAGAGGAGTGGAGAAAATTTGGAGCGTGTGGTGAAGACAGAGTTGAAAAAAATCAAAGAATATTTTTGTCCCTCATTGAGGCAAAAATCATCTTAACAAAAATGTATGCACCATGAGGAAAGGCAAGGCAAAAAGAAATATAGAGGTGAATACATTTCTTTGAAAAAATGTCTAAGTTACAGTGCACAAATATTCAAATAATTATGCTTTCACCCCAAGTGAGAGGTGGCAATCCATGTCTCCCCTCCTTGAGGTGAAGTCGCATATTCAAGAGAAAGTTTGTGGTGGGCTTAGCGTTAAGGTTTGAAAGTATAGGTTTAAAGTACATTCACCCCAAAGGTGGTATGACAACACCATTCACCTCACCTTGGGGTGAATATCATTTTAAAAGGTGCCTATGAATAGGGGTTTCACCCCAAGTAAGGGGTAACACTCTCGTTTACCTTTATTGGGGCAAAAGCACAACACCAAGGGAATTTTTAAAAATAAAAATATTGCACCACAGGCCCCACACGATTAAAACAATATGTATTTCACAGGGAGTATCACTTGTAAAGTGGGGCTATGGTAGTTTTAATCCTTATTTTTGATGAATGAAAGTGTGTAGGCCAAGGAGTGTAGATAAAAGCTGAAGTTAGTCAACGGAGCTTTCACCCTAAGTGTGGGGTGAACCTCCCATTTGCCCCTCTTCAAGGTGAAAGCATATATTAAATATGTTTGAAGGCGCAAAGTAAGGGCCCCACATTTAAGAAATATGCATTTCAAAAGTTTCATGCACCTTCCTTCACAGTGAATGTTGTTTGAATGTAAAGCACGCTATGAGCAAGGGGTAGTCAAAAGGAAGTGGTCAATGGCTCTTTCACCCAAAGAAAGGGGTAAAATACCCATTCACCCCTCCTTGGGGAAAAACAAAAAAAAAAAAAGATTCTGAAAGAAGAGGGCGAACATCAAATCAGGGGAAGACATATTTTCAATATTGAGCAATTTTTCTAAATATTGTAACAATGGAAGTTAGCTCGCTCCTAGGATGGGGTAAAATTTGTGATCACTACCTTGGAGGCACAAAACAAAATTTTAACTATTTTTCAAAGTGTGAGTATATGCTCCAGTGCTCCAAACAAAGAAGTAAATGAAAGGAGAGGTCTTGACTGATGAAGTGGAGATGAATTTATTTTAGCATGAGATATAATGAAAACATGTATAGGGTGTTTTGCCCAAATTTGCTCTACAAAGAATTATTACCGTGTTTTCGGTTGAAACTATTTTCAAACATCCACAAAGGCTTTTCAAAAGTGCCTAGTCTAAATAGATGATGAAAATTTAATGATTGAAGTGAAGGAGACTATATTTGCTAGTTTTATGTTGAAAAGGGTGCAGGATTAAATACCACAAGGTGATTTTCATAAGTTCCAAGATATTCCAAATCTACTTCTCCTCTTTTCAAAACAATTCTTAGATATGGTGGAATTTCTTGACAAAGGAAAATTTCCAAGGCACAATGGAGGTACCAATTCAACGTCCATATTTCCAATTTTTTATGCACCAACATTCAAACTCATTGATTTCCCAGGAATGTTTCCTCAAAAACTGGATTGTTGCTATAGAAGTAATATTTTCAAGGATTTTCGAGGAGGAGATTCCTCTTGTTGGTTATTGATCCAGGGAAATTTCATCTTTTTGTGTATTAAGTGAAAGATGACAAAACATCTATAAATACTAGACATTTTCATGTAAGAGAAGATAATAGATACTCCGCAAAAAAACACTTCAAGTGTTCTACATAATTAGGAGGAGTTCAACTTCGGGTTCTACGAATGATTTTTGTGTGTGATTTTCTTTCTGCTCAGTCATTTCTATTTATATTCATGTTCATTATCTACTAAGTTTAAATTCTGCATCTGGATTTGAATATTGTTGGTGAAGGAGTGAATACTAGAATGCATTTTTGGAAGTTATCTCCACAAAATTGTAAGTAGTTTCTTTGCCTTATTTCTATTCTATGTTGCTCAACCACTTGATTTGAATCTCCACTACTAGTCTATCCCCAATCCTACATATTTCGGCTCATAGCCATATTTCCCATTTCTTTCCTGTAACTCTAAAATTGAAATCGGTGTGGGATTTAGTAAAGGAGCCAACCCTCTCTGGATATTGGTTCAAAGAACATTCCTCTCCTTTGGTCTTTAAATTTTGGTTGTGTCTAGGGTGCACAAATGTATGTTTCTATTTTATGAAGATATTTGACCAACAATTTTTGGCAAGCTTGGTGGGACGAACAATCTTCGTATTTTGAGGGAGCCTGAGTTTGGTGAATCTATGGATTGCCTTCATCTAGTAAAATCACGTGGTGACTCTATTGAGCTCAATATATGTATCTCATGACCGTATGTGCCTTTTATGCTAAAAGAATAAACCCTAGAGGAATTAAGTTTTGGTGAGCAGCCTTGACCTTAAAAGTGGAGAAATAATATTCACTTGGCGACTTCAACTCAGTGACAAGGACCACAATATCTGAAGACTACTGCTATAATGGCATAGGTATGCTATCCTAGCTAGGATGATCCTGGCCCTCTGAATATCCAAAGTCGACATGATATTTCCAAAAATACCCTAAAGACCCTAACAAAATATAATGGCACTGAGGGAATGGTCTAAGAGCACTTTGAAGATGTTGATGCTCTAGCGATCCTCCATGGCATAATCCATGAAGATGTCATGATCAAACTTTTAGTCCTATATATATAAGGAAGGGTGTTGCAATGGTAAAGACTACTCGAGCGTAAGAGCATCTACTCATGGGAAGACTTGGTAGGAGCACTGGTCAACACATTTTATGGCTCTCAGGATCCCTTTCAACTCTTGATGCACCTCTCTACCATCATGAGAGCACCTCTAGAGATCATCACATATATTCCAAATAAGATCCAACTAACATCTAGCCAGTTCCACCTCCACTATATCAGAGTTTTCCACCCAGACATAAGCCTCCTACTACAATCTGGGGAACATATATTCTCTCAAGTCTTTCAGGAAGTAGTACAAGCAGAGTAGCTCTTGCTCTAGTCAAAAAAAATACAGTGGAGAGAAACTGTCTTTCCATCACTCTCTTCGGTAGTTTTTGCTCTTGTCTGTCTTGCGTAGTATTCACAATGGTAGATCCCTCAAATTGTGTGGAGACCTAGAATGCAGCTATGTGGAGCACAAGAGGTGGATCTCATCCAAGGCCAATGAAGGGAATATGCAAGCACTACTCCAGCAATGAACTATATGGTTGCTTGTAGTTTCCATTAGAATATGGACCAAGTGGGGAAATAGGCTCCAATGGTAGATTTTGAGAGTTAAGAAGACATAATTTTACACACTTTTTGTGTCTTAGGGCATAGCACACAAGTATTTAGCCAAAATCCAATAAGCATACCTCATTGTGAGGCTGATCCTGAGGAGATCCTGATAGAAGGGCTATTACCAAAAAATCCTACTATCATATTAAGGAGTTAGAGGAACCCATACTCAAGAGCCCATAGCTAGTGGACTCTCTCAAGTGGTGACATTGGCTCCAGCCATCACCGTAAATAGTACTCAAATAAGGCTCCCATGTGGTAAATATATTTGCCACATTATTCATTAATTATATGAGTATTGGCATGCATGATAACCTGCCACATTACATCTTGTTCACAACCTAGAAAACTTTGGGAAGAGATTAGCCAAAATTCAAATATTACCTGAAGTACAATCAGATTTGGTTCGTACACTACAGATTCACCGAATAAGCATCCAAATCCAGGTTTGTGGTGGTGGCATGCCAATCATCTCGTAAAATTTTGTGTAAATATTGTAAATAGGTCGGCTAATAATTAAAGAGTTGATGACACTAAATGGTGTGATATAATTTTAAAAAATAAAATCTGTCATTGGCTCAAATGGTGTTGAAGCCCGCAAGTACGCATTTTCTCTTCTCTTGATCATGAGAATTTGGTGACCATTTCCCTTCATTTTTCAGTACCTCCTTCCACTTTACTTTCATTTACTGTACCCACCACTTTTGTTCTCCTTGTTTCGTAGTCATCAGTCACAATTTCTTCCTCTGTCATTCCCATTTCTTCTATTCCTCTATCTTTCAATTTGTTTGCCTCTGTCCCCAACTCATTTTCTATTCCACTATCATCTACCTCATCTTCCAACCCCATCAAGGGTGAGCGTAACTATGACCCCATCCATTTCTACTCCTTCTGTTAAGCCAAACCCTCAGCAGCCTCTATTCTATTTTTTTCCATTTTTTAAATTACAGAAGTCATTGGCATTCGAGATAAAATTCTTTCCAAAGCACCCCAAAGTGGATAAAATCAACCAATCTCGGTGAATTTCCTCACATTGGATGAAAAAGGTGGTCAAACAATATCAAGAAGCATAGGAAGAAGTTTGTGCAAGCAGTAAATGATTTGATGCAGCATACGATTATGAGTCCATTGACCAATGGATAAAGACCCTGGTATTGATTGCATCTAGATGAGCTGAATACCCCACAAGCCACCAAAAGTGTTGGTATTTTTGCCACACTACAATCAAAAGTCAAAAAAGGCAAAAATCGAGAAGCGGCCATTTTTGGGAAATTGGCCTAAATGGATACCTATGGACTTGAAAATTTATCCAAAGGAGAGGAATTGAAAAATTAGACTTATGGTGAAATAATCACCCCAATATCCTAAACGGATTGAGAGATATTAAAGTTTTCGTCCCGAGAAATTTCTCCAACATAGCTTAAAAATGCAATATGAAGACCTTAGAGGCCTCGAAGAGGGATGAAAACTAGATGAAATTGTAGACACCAAAACAACACCAATCCGATTATCTTATGACAAGCATTGATCGAATTGACATACATAGCCCCTAGGGCAGCCCTAGAGGTTAAACAGTGGTCCTAACCACTCCCACAACAGTTTTGGAAGGTCAGAGGTCAATTTGGCACCTTTTCAGCACTTTGCTCCCTACTCATCCCACCCTGGGATGATTACAAACTGGTATTCATCCCACCCTAGGATGATTAGCAGTATTCGCTCTAGGGTGGGGCGAATAGTAGGTTTGACTAGCAAAACTCAAACCTCGATAGGTCCGCCACTTAACTGCAACTTCAGGACATGCAATTGCAAGGAATGGCTTCAAATCATAGAGAGAGACTTCAGTCATGCATGCCTTGATTTTTGGAGGTCTCATGCAAGGAGACTCTAAATTGGGGAAGAATATTTTCTCCCAAAATAGGACAAGCAACTCAAGTGGCGCCCTCGCATCCGCATTCAAAGAGAGAGACACTAGTTCTATAAATTGGTGAGTCTTATCACCCCAAAAAAGAATAATCTTGGGAGCATTTGTATCAATGAAGTGCTACCGAATCAAACCCTTACCCTCATTGTGCTTTTACATCCTTGATCTCTCTTTTGGAAGGGAGGTTATTGGGTGATTATTGGAAGCGCAATCTGGACCCAAACCCAAACATTTGGCCACAATACCCAAAAAAATTTATTGACACAACCCCATAAGAGGTTTTGGACCCATCCCAAGTGTATTGGTGCTGAAACTGAGTCTCAAACGACAGGCATCCTGCCCCCGGGTGCCCCCTACACTGTTGCAGTTCTAATCGCCCCACCTCGGAGTGATTAGAAATATGTTGTATATTTCTCTTATTTTTCTTTTACATTTGATTCTAGGCAACTTACATACATTGTCATTTAAATTTCATGTGATTCTGACAAGTTTTGGCTGTGATTTTATCATTTCTCGCTTTTGCTAACATACAGGGAGCGTCATTAGATACAGGTAAATCGAGGCTAAATTAGAAAAATCTGACCATCTGGGTCATCCCAAAATTCCCCGTTTTACCTAACCCCATATTTTTAGGCATTTTGGAGGCTTCTGGACTAGACATTTGGGAGGTGGCTTTCGAACAGCTTATGATAGTCTTAATCGTCCCACCCCGGAGCGATTAGAAATTTGTGCAAGATTTCTGGACTGTTCCTTTTGTAGTGGCTTCTTGATAATTTTTTACTACTTCTATAAAATTTTCAGCTCATTTTGATATGTTTCAATTATCATTTTAATAATTTTATGCATGCACTGACCACAGGCCTTGGGGATCGCATGTTTCTCTCCATCCGCAAGTGCCACTAATCGTTTAATGTTTCTCTAAACATAAGATATTGAAACCAGAGGGGAGGAAAGGAACCATAGACACATTCATGCAAGCTGTGATGACGTTTGGTCCGCCCATTTTTAAATGTGGGCACGCGAAAGATCTCAAAGGGGAATATATCATTCATGGTGTAATCAAAATATGTCCGACGCTCCTAGCCCCTAAAAATGGAGGAGACGTATTGTAACACAATTTGGAGAAAATTAATAAAATAAAAGGCCATACTTTTACATTTGCTTTTAATATCATTTCAGTTCGTTGGTTTTCCTTCTTTTCATGCATTCTCGTTCGTAGGACTTAGCGTTGCATTTTCCCTTCTGTTTTGCTTCCGTATCCTCCTGCTTTCAGAAACATATGACATATTTATTTTACTATTTTATATCTCATCCCAAGCTTTCCAATGATATATTACAATGGACAATCAATTCAATGGATCAAAAGTTATGGCTCTGGGAAGTTGTACCACCAAAAATCCATTTTCAGGTATTTTAGGGGTGAAACGTAGTGGAAAGGCAATTCCGCCTAAAATGAAGCAAATGTGATGAATTAATGTAAGGAATTATTTATTTTGAATTAGCAGCATAATTATAAGGAAGAGCAACAAATTTATATGATTTCGCCCCAAGCTTTGCTTGCAAAGGAATTTTTCCCAAGAAAGAGATGAAAATCGTAACTCAATCCAAGAGGAAAGTTAAAGGGAGGAATAAGATGAGTTTCACCCCAATTGAGGGGTGAAAATCATTTTCACCCCTCTTGGAGGTGAAACTTAATTACAAGGCATTAAATTCGCCCAATAGAAGGAAAGGGGTGAAAGTCATAAAATTTAAGTTAAGAAGCAAAGTGTTTTCACCCCAAGTGAGGGGCAAAAATCCTTATCGCCCCTCTTTGGGGTAAACATAATTTTAGAGTGCAAGAGGCTACGTTGATGAAAGATATTGGTGAGTAAAATATTTAAAAGGCTTTCGCCCCAAGTGAGGGGCGAACAACCTTGTCTCTCCTCTTTGGGACAAAACACAACATAAAGAAGATTTTAAAAGATGGCGCGGCATGGGCCTAATATGGGTAAATTGAAATAGGTTTTAAAGAACGCTTTTAGCCCAATTGAGGGGCGAAACTCATTATCACCTCTCTTTGGGATGAAAGGACACTATTGAATATTTTAAAGGCAAAAAATAAGATTGACGTCGTGGATCCTGTCTTAATAGTTTTTGCCCACAACTGGGCAGAAATAAAGGGGAAGTGCTTAATATAAAACAAAAGAAATTGAAAAATTAATTCTCCCCTATTGATAGGTGCCATGTGGTTTTGCCTCTCCAAGGGGTGAATGGAGTTTTTTAATTCCATTTCGGGTGAAAGAGTTGTGTCACGCGACTACTTCGAAGTAAAACCATTTAAGGTGATGTTTCCTCCCCAAAGGGGTAAAAATCCCTATCATCCTCTTCTGAGGTAAAATAAAAGAAGATGATTAGGAGAAGAAGTAGTTTATGGGAAAAAATCACCAAGACATCAATAAAAAGTCAAACCCAACCTGTGTTATCGCCCATTATGGCCCTAAAAAGGTTGTTTTGCCTTGTTTGTAGAAAAAATAATTGTTTGGCATTTATTCTCGAGGGTTTTGCTTCCAAAGACGTTGTTTTTATATATTCTCTTGGGAAGGGCCAAGGAAGGATGAAATTTAATTTTTTAATCAATGCAAGCAGTGCTTCCAGGATTTCTGCTTCAACGTTGCAAGATCAGAAGCCATTCTCATTCATTTCCAATGAATTTTCTAATTCTCAAGGCAAATTTAATGCTCAGTGGACTTTCTTGGTGAAGGTGGAGTTCCAAAAAGGGCAAAGAAAATTCAACTACTAAGCTCTCAATTTTCGTGTGATTTAACTACATCCCATAGCACCGATGCTCAAGGTCGCTTCTCATCCTTTAATCCTACTGATTTCTCCATGTGATTCTTCTTCCAAAGGTGGATCATGGTTTCCATGAAAAATATTTGGACCAGAACATCGCTAATGTCGAGGAGGAAATTATTTTTACTGGTTTTTGATCTACCAGTATTTTTTTTGTAAGCACATTAAATGAAAGAGGCACAACCCTCTATAAATACTAATCATTTTCATGTAAGAAAGAAGTATGGACACTCTATAGAAAAGCATCTTAAGTTTGTTGCATCAATAGAAACATTTTAGCTTCTGGTTCTTTGATTGGTGTTTTGCACATGATAGTTTTTTGTGTAATTTCTAAAATCTTTTATTCCCATTATTTTTTGCGAGTGAATTCTACTTCTGAATTTAGTCTTTGCTTGTGAGGGGGTGAACATTGAAATTGCACTCTAGGGGTTATTTTATTGGATAATTGTTAGAAGTTTATGCGCTTGTGTTTTTGTTGTATGTTGCTAATTGCTTGGTGAACTTTTAGCCATTAGTCTATCCCCATCCTACATTGTAGGCTTATAGCCATATTTCCCTTTCTTTCTATCATTTCTCATTTCTTTCCTGTTACTCTAAGATTATACCCAGTGTAGGATTAGTAAGGTAGCCAACCCTCTTTGGAGATTGATCTGGAGGACATTTATCTCCTTTGGCATTTCAATATTGGTCGAGTGTAGGGTGCACAAGGAATGTAACTAGGAAAATTCATGACCAACAATATCTTAGATTCTTTTTAAGTGACCAAAAGGAATCCTAGGAAGACTTTTTGAAAAATCTTAGGAAAATCATTTTTAGATTATATTTCTAGATTGGAAGGGTAGCATTTATTTATTTTTTAACACCAAAGAGCATTAGCATAGCAAATCTTAAGAACTCTTTTAATTGTTAAACCATTCTTTATTATATATGTTTTTATAATTGAAATGTGTATAAATGGAAATATTTATAAATGAGTTATTTAGTATATTTATTTATAAGTCAATACAATAAGATTAAAACAATGGATGCTTTTATTTTGGAAGAATTTTTGGTAGATTTTGTATACCTTTATTTTAAGAGATGTTTGCAAGGTTAGAAAGCAAGTCAATAAATTTATCTTGGTATGACAATATTTTTTTAATATATAATATTTAAGTAATGCTTTATTTTGAAATTTTGGTATACGGTTTACTGAAATTATGTGCTTCAAATGAACCATGATTGAGTAAGAGAAGTATGGGCTTCTCTTATATATAGCAATTTTGAAAGAATATTTTTAAGAGCTTCTGTTTTTAATGATGCATGTTAGACTTGCATACTCATTTAAAAAAAAGAGTTGTCCTGATCCCTATATTATCATCGAAATAAAATGGAGAAAAGATCTATCAAATAGAAGACTTTGAAAAGAATATGGAACTTGGTTGCCATCATGTAATAATGTATGGAAATTTAATATTTGCATTTGAAGATGATAAAAACTTAGGAGTTATGCTATGTAATGTTTTTATTGAAGAAATGGATATCCTTGTAAATATTATTTTTATGTATTGTCAAGAATTTTATTAATAATGTTCATAATTAAGAAAGACAAATTATTAATTTTCTTAACTTTATTTATAAATGAATTGTGATAGATTAATGATGATTGTTAAATATTATGGAATTTTAGGAAAATTTAATTAACTAGTTTAGTTATATTTTTTTAGATTGTTATTTTATCCTTTTATGTAAATAAAGGAAATGCCTAATTCTAGTGTTATGATTAAAAATAAGTACTTAAATTCTTTAGTATTTATAAATATGTTACATTGATATTGAATATGAGAATGATTTAATATAATACTCTATTTTATTTTGGTGAGTTAGTCATAAACAAAAAGCTCTAGGATACCAAGAAAGTGAAATAATGTGACAAAAAGCTCTAGGGTACCATGTACCTAGGGTAACAAGTGGTTAACATATATAGTTTACACTCATAGTTTTTTTTGAAGGTAATCATCATCACCTAAAAATTTATCCATTGTAGAAGTTGATAACCTAGAATTTATCATAAACTCTTGTGTACTATATAGGAGTAGTAAGGAATAGTGATGTATTACTTCATATTGTTTTGATTTGTGTGTTTACAATTCCTGTACTGGTGGTTGTTTTTTTTGTGTACTAAAAATACCATTAATGGAAATTTCATGATTTCTAATAATATATTAATACGATGGACTTCTTAATAACTAAGGCATATTTCCTTGAGCATTAGATTTTAATGGTATATTAATATTAATAAGATGGGTCTATTAATATTTTAAATTAATTAATATTTCCAATGTTGTGGTACATATTAATAAGGTAAACTTAATAATATATATATATATATATATATATATATATATATATATATATATAATCGATAATCGATAATCGTGAAAGTATGTATATTAAAAACATGGACTTATTAATATTTACATATATATTTTATGAATATTAGAAAATTTAAAATGAAAATTATAAAAAGACTTTGCATTGATTAAAATTAAAAGAGATATAAATGAGTTTGTCTTTTATAAAGTTAAAATAAATTTAATTTGGTTTTTACAAACCTTGCAATGGAATTGCATTTAATTAATAGATTAGGGTTTGATGTTATTTGAAAAATGTAACAAGCAAGAAGACGTTGCAAAAATGGTTTAGGGTTTCATCTTCTTCCTCTCTTTTAAAAAGAGACACGGAAATGAGAAAAAAAAGGGTGTGGAAGGTAAAATATGAAGAAATGCATTGTTGAGATCTGGAAGAGGATTACTCTCTCCCATTTCAAGTTTCATTTGATTAGAAATATTCCAATAGTTCCAAGGTAAGATTTTATGCTATGCTTTATTTGAGATCGTTGATGTTGTCTTGCATTCATTGAAATTATAGGGTTTTTTTTTAATTATTAGAATATCAAACAATATAGGATTTCGACTTGTGATTATTTTTCTTGATTAACAAATATAGAAAACTAAGGAAAGATAAAATATAAATAGTGGATTATTTATAATTTGAAATTATGAGAATATAAAAAAATATAGGGTTTCCATTTGTGCTTAGTTTTCTTGATTAAATAATATAGAAACTAATGAAAAATGAAATATAATAGTGGAGTATTTATATTTTGAAATTATTAAAATATAAAAAAATATAGAGTTTCCTATTTTGCTTAGTTTTCTTGATTAAAGAATATAGAAAACTAAGGAAAGATAAAATATAAATAGTGGAGTATTTATATTATGAAGTTATTAGAATATCAAAAATTATAGGGTTTCCACTTGTGCTTAGTTTTCTTGATTAAAGAATATAGAAAATTTAGGAAAGATAAAATATAAATAGTGGAGTACTTATATTATGAAGTTATTGAAATAACAAAAATTATAGGGTTTGCACTTGTGCTTAGTTTTGATAAAATATAACTACTGGAGTATTTATATTTTGAAATTATTAGAATATCAGAAATTATAAGGTTTCCACTTGTGCTTAGTTTTTTTTATTACTAGAGAATATATAAAACTAAGAAAAGATAAAATATAAACAGTGGAGTATGTATTTTTGAAATTATTAGAATATCAAAACTTATGAAGTTTTCGATTGTGTCTAGTTTTCTTGATTAAAGAATATAGAAAACTAAGGAAAGATAAAATATAAATAGTGGAGTATTTATATTGTGGAAATATATTGTCTGTTTGTAGAAATAAATTGTGAAAATTTATTGCTTGCTTTGTGAAGATATATTGTGGAAATATATTGGTTGTTTTGTGAAAATATATTGCTGGTTTTGTGAAAGTTTTGAAAACATGAAGTAGGAACTACATGTTAATATAGATACTTTCTAAATTATTAAATGAATGTGGAGTTCATTAGTGAAGAAACATTATGGGGTGTTTCTTACTTGTGTTGTTTTAAAGAAAACAATTGAATATTAAATGGATGTGGAATCAAGGAAATTAAGGGGTTTCCTTGTTATGCTTTGAAAATAAAAGGAGTTTAATTTTTGGTTATTTATTATGAAAATTTTGAATTGGTATTTGGACGTGGAGTCTAATGGTTAAAAATGAAACTTATGGGGGTTTCTTTAAAATGAAAATAGAAGTGTAATATGGGAGTACTTTGTTTGCATTGAATGAAATATTTTTTCCTAAGGAAAATTATGGGGTTTTCCTCCTTGCTTTCAAATGAATGAAAGAAGAGAATATATACATTGTTTCTAGATGCATTGAAAAGAAACATACATTTAGGTTTGCATTCTCAACATAAAGGAGTTGTATTGATCCCTTACCTATATCTCCTCGGAGAAACCGAAGGAGAGCTCGATCAAGGAGAGTCTCACTATGGATTTTTGAGAATATTTTTATTTATGAACTTTGTAAAGAATGATCTTGATGAAAAATGATTTAATAAGTAGTTTTATATACTATTTGAGAAGGAAGTTTTAACTTTGAGATGTACTAAATTATGAAATAATAATATGTTTCCTTGATAAAAATAGATGAATTCTAAGGATTAATAAAAAGTAAATTGATATAGTGATTTCATTGATTAAGCTTTAGCATTAAAACACTCCTCTCATTATGACATGTATGTTTTAAATATTTATGTACCTATTTTGAATAAGTAGATATTATACTTTATTTTATGCATTCAAATTGATAGAATGCTAAATGTGATAATGAGATAAAATAAGAGAGAAAAAGGAATGAATGGTTTCATGTCTTTTTTTGGCTTTAGGATTTGTATCTTTAGGGGACATCCTTAGTTAGCCAAGTATAGAAGAACCTAAAGGATAGATCTAAACTTGAGGTTATTACGGTGTAGCAATAGCTAAGTATTTTGCAATGCGTACTTTTGATAAAGGATCTTTGAAGTGGACCCAAATGTGAGAAATATTTGGAAAATATTCAAGAGGTGTAGCTTAAATCCTATTTTCTAACTATGGAGGTTAGGATACTATTAGAAAAATGGATTTGGTGATGGCACCCCAAATGATCGGTGGGTGTCCATGTGAGGGATATCACACAAACTAATAATCACCTCAATTAAACCATCGTGGAAATGAGATAATTGAGCATTGTATTTATATACATGGTGTAATATGTAAACTAAGAGGCTTTACACCTAAGTACTAGTATAGATAGACTCATACTAGTAAATGAATTAGCATCCATTTTCTCAAAGGACTAAGGTAAGGTTAATTTCGAAACTTTGGTCAAGTTATCTTACATTTGTAGAGAGTTTTAGGAAATGGGGTGACTGCCCACTCGAGTGATGCCTACAGCATCGTGAACTTGAAATGTGATGAAGTCTATTTGAATATAAGTATTGAGTTGGAAAAATCTTAGAGAACCTTGTCAATATTTCTCTTATGAAAAAATAAAAAATTATCTCTCCTATTTTGGTTAGATTTGGGTTGTTACAGTTGGTATCAAAGCTCTAAGTCGTAGGACTAGCAGATTCTATGGAGTAAAACTTAGAATTGGCCAAACTTGATGAGTGAATTCTGGAAGAAAATAATCTTCCATTGGTGATGGAACCTTACATGGGGTAAGTGTGACCATTACTATTATCATTGGATGATAATACTCTTCGAATGAAACCTTACATGGAGGAAGTGTGACCATTGATATTATTATGAGGTGATAATGTTATTTTATGTTAGTTCATGAGGATGATGAAACTAACTAGAGTTTAGGAGTACAATTTGGAGAAAATTGTAACCTAACTCAACTCCTTTTGAGGATAAAGGAAAAGACAACTTGTAGTTGGGTAAGCATGACTAAGGTCATTGTTAATGGAGTGATAATGGTTATAACTAAGATGGCACCTTGCAATGAGGTAAGCATGACCTATATCGTTACTAGGGATGTGATAATGATCAAAATTGAATGGTACCTTTTGGGAATACAAGTGTGATTATGACCATTACCAAAAGAGTGTTAATGGTCTAAGTTAGTTCATGGGAAGATGTAACTAACCTTTTGAAGTACAATTAGGAGAAATTGTAACTTATCCAACTCCTTTGAATGGCCAAGAGATATGGCACCCAAGTTAAGGAGAGGAAGAAGAGAGTCTTCTTAGAATCCAATGCTAGTTAGGTAGGATGCAACTAGAAGGAAAAATTATGGGAATCCAAATAGAGATGTAGAAAACCTCACTGCTATTGACTCTTTATTAAAGGATAAAATAGAGCAACAAAGGGAAAAAATGAACCAACAAAGGTAGTTGTCGGAAATAGTAGTGAATAAGAATTCATAGAATAGGAATTCTAAGGTTAGACAAGAAAGGAATCTTGCTACCAAAGAACAAGTGGCCAGAGCTCTTATAGAGGTAGAGTTGGCCAAGGATATGAAAAATGTCAAGATATCCACATTTAATGGAAAAGTTGAAGATGAACCAATCAAGGTATGGTTGAGTGAACTAGAAATCTATTATTCTATGAAGAATTATTCTTTAGTTTAATCAAGGTATGGTTGAGTGAACTAGAAATATATTATTCTATGAAGAATTATTCTTTAGTAAACTAAATAGTGTGGGCAACTCTTCACCTACAAGAAATAGGGTTATAATAGTGGGACACCTATAAGGTTGGTTAAAACATGTGGGAATACATTGGCAATGTGAAGGCTTTGTTCTAGCATTTACGTAGAGGTTCCTCACAAAGCAATACTATATGATAAAATTCAAGGAATTTTCCACACTTCACCAAGAAATGAAGATGGTGGAGGCTTACTACCAGAAGTTTACTAAGTTGTTCAAATATGTACCTGCTTATGAAATAGATAAGAAGATGAAGGTACATAAGTTTATCTTGGGAGTGGGTCCTAATATTAGATTGGTAATGGATATGCATAAGCCTGGAACCATGTAAAGGACATATGATTTGGATCAACCAACCTAAAACTAAATAGGTCTCACTTAAACTATGCAAAATTGTGTGAAGAAGCTCAACAAACCTTGAGGAGAAGATAAGGTACTAGACTTATGAAGTGGGAAGAGGAACAAAACAAGAAGGATTTAGTGATGGAAATATGGGTGGGTAGGATCATAGTTTCCATGTGAATCAACTACATGGAGTGGTGATCACCTTGGTTAACCCATCATAGAGATGGAATATCCAAGCACAAAGGACTAGTAGTTCATTATGGAGGTTTAACTAATTAGACATAATGGTATTACACCAAAGGAATCATCATAGATTATCTTATGATATGTTATGAGAATTAGCACATATATGTAGCTAATTTTACCTATAGTCACATAGACTTAATGGACCAAGTCAATAAAATACAATCACAAGACTAGTCTTGCAGTGACATTCAGGCTAAGATGGACATAAATCCTTGATATAATCATGATTTTGACATAAAATATGGTCTTTTATGCTCTAAAGATAGGGTAGTTATACCCAAAATCAATGATTTGAGGAGACTAATCATGCAAGAAGCACATAGATCTCCTTACTTTGCTCACCCAAGTGGGGCTAAAATGAGGGAGACTATGAAAATACCTTATACTAGACGAGTATGAAGAAATATGTCACTAATTTTGTTTCTTGATGTTTAGAATGCTAGAAAGTGAAATCTAAGCATAGGCATCTGATAGGACTATTATTGCCACATAATATACTAATGCAAAAGTGGTAGGTCATATCAATAGACTTTATTGTGGGATTACTTAAGAATAGGTACCAACATGATGCAATTTTGGTGGTGGTCAATAAGTTGACCAAGGTTACACACTTTATACTAAGGAGCACCAAGGATGATGCTCTAGTGGTGGTAAATAGGTTTGCCAAATAAATATTTAGGTTACATGGGTTTCCTAAAGTGATTATTTTAGACAAGGACTATATATTTACATGTGATTTTTAGCAAGCTCTTCATCATACAGTTGGAACAAAGTTGAACATAAGTTTTGCATTCTATCCATAAATATATGGTCAAACTAAAAGGGTAAACCAAGTCTTGGAAGATATGCTTTGCATGTACTACATGGACTAGAATTCTTGATGGGAAGAATTTTTGTATATGGTAGAGTTTTATTATAATAATGGTTATCATTCTTCCTTATATATGACTCTGTTTGAAGGCTTGTATAGTAGGAGATATAGAACTCCTCTATCTTAGGATCATCCAAAGGATTAGGTTGTCATCAGACTGAACATAGTTTAAGTGTTGGAGGAACAACTTATAATTATTAGGCAAAGGCTTAAGGAAGTCATTCATCATCAAAAGAGCTATGCTAATTTGAAAATATCACCTACATAATTTGTTTTGGGAGATAGAGTATTCTTAAGAGTTAAACCCATGAAAAGTTCCATCAAGTCGACTATGTTGGATCCCTAATATTTTGGGCTCTTTTAGATTATTGAGAGGATAAGTCCAATAGCCTATCATCTTGCCTTGTCACCCAACATATAAAATATCCATGATACTTTCCATCTATCCTTGCTTATGAGGTACATTACTAATCCTAATCGTGTGTGGGATATTTCTAAATTATAGATGGTAGATCCCTAAATCGTTGAGGTAAAATCAATGAAGATTCTAGTGTTTCATTCTAAAATAATGAGGAAACAAACTCTAGAATAGTGTAAGGTCTAATGAGACCAATATTATGAGAAAAGTGCAACTTGGGAAAAAGTGTATGAGACAAGAAAACTTTTTCCTTATTTATTTGAAAATGAAAATGATATATAATATTATTGCACAGAAACACAGGATTGTGTTTAGTCCAAGGGGGTAGTATGTAATGACCCACCTTGGTAGGACTCTTTTGTTAGACAAAATATGTATTTATATATGATTATTTAATACTAAGTTTTGATACATTTGGATGATTTTATAGAATTTCTTGTTTTGATTATAAGATATGTGGATATGGTACTGCTACTGTTTTGCTTGGATGAAGGACTAGGTGGTCTCATGGGTGGGTGAGGAGGTCAACCACTAATAACGAGGTACCAAAAAATGGAAATGATGTGAAAAATGGCTCTAGGGTACGATGTACCTAGGGTAACAAGCGGTTACCACATATAGTTTGCATTCATATAGTTTTTTTTAAAGGTAATCGTCATCACCTGAAAATCCATCCACTATAGAAGTTGATAACCTATAAGTTATCGTAAACACTTTTGCATACTAGATAGGAGCAGTAAGGAATGGTGGTGTATTACTCCATATTATTTTGGTTTGTGTGTTAACCTTCCCTGCACTGGTGGTTGTTTTCTTTGTTTGTTGAAAATACCATTAATGGAAATTGATTAAAATATTTCATGATTTCTAATAATATATTAATAATATAGACTTATTAATAATTTAGGCATATTTCCTTTAATGCTATAGTAATATTAAAAATATGTATCTATTAATATTTGTAATTAATTAGTATTTCTAATGTTGAGTTGCATATTAATAAGGCAAACTTATTAATATTGATAATTATATTTGATAATTAATGTGAAACTTTATATATATTAATAATATGGAGTTATTAATGTTTATATATATATATATATATATTTTATAAAAATTAGAAAATAAAAAGGATTAAAGACAACAACAATTATGAAAATACTTTGCATTTAGAACTAAACGAGATATAATGAGTTTATTTATTGGGTTTTACAAAAAAAAATTAAGTAGAAAAATAGATTATATTTATAGAATTTGTATTACAAAGTTAAGTGAGCTAGACACGAAACAAGGGAGAAATAAAAGCCTCCTAAAATCCCTCATGGCTCAAAAAATACCCATAAAAATATTATATAGGTGTGTTTGTTGAAAACATCACCTGAGGCCACCATAATGTAGTTATCCATACACATTAACATTACCGAAGTTGAATTCTAATTTTCCTCATTCATCTAAATTTTGTAGACCATCCATCTATCTTCATATAGTTTTGAAGTCATTTTATCTTCATACATTTTACGAACCCTTTTACCTTGCAATAGAAGTGCATTTAGTTAATAAATTAGGGTTTGATGTTATTTGAAATATGTAACACGCAAGAAGATATTGACAAAATAATTTAGGGTTTCATCTTTTTCCTCTCTTTTAAAACAAGAGATGACAAAAAAAAGGTAGGGAAGGCATAAGAGAAAGGAATGCATTGTTGAGCTCTGGTAGAGGATTATGCTCTCATATTTAAATTTTTGATTGATTTGAAAGCTTATAATAATTCCAAGGTAATTTTTGATGCTATGATTTCTTTGATAATGTTGATGTTGCCTTACATTCGTTGAAATTATAGGGTTTTAATTTGTACTTAGTTTTCTTGATTAAAGAATATAGAAAACTAAGAAAAGATAAAATATAAATAGTGGAGTATTTATGTTTTGAAATTATCAAAATATAAGAAAATATAGGGTTTCTGCTTAGTTTTCTTGATTAAAGAATATAGAAAACTAAGGAAAGCTAAAATATAAATAGTGGAGTATTTATATTTTAAAATTATTAGAATATGAAAAACTATAGGGTATTTATTTGTGATTAGTTTTCTTGATTAAATATTATAGTAAACTAAGGAGAGATAAAATATAAATAGTGGAGTATTTATATTTTGAAATTATTAGAATTTTGGAATATATAGGGTTTCTATTTGTACTTAGTTTTCTTTATTAAAGAATATAGAAACCTAAGGAAAATTAAAATATAAATATTTATATTTTAAAATTATTAGAATATCAAAAAATATAGGGTTTCCATTTGTGCTTAGTTTTCTTGATTAAATAATATAGAAAACTAAAGAAAGATAAAATATAAATAGTGGAGTATTTATATTTTAAAATTATTAGAATATAAAAAATATAGGGTTTCCATTTGTGCTTAGTTTTCTTGATTAAAAATATAGAAAACTAAGGAAAGATAAAATATAAATAGTGGAGTATTTATATTTTGAAATTATTAGAATATGGGAATATATAGGGTTTCTATTTGTACTTAGTTTTCTTTATTAAAGAATATAGAAAACTAAAGAAAGTTAAAAGATAAATATTTATATTTTAAAATTATTAGAATATTAGAAAATATAGGGTTTCCATTTGTGCTTAGTTTTTTTTATTAAAGAATATAGAAAACTAACAAAATATAAAATATAAATAATGGAGTATTTATATTATGAAATTATTAGAATATCGAAAAATTATAGGGTTTTCTCTTGTGCTTAGTATTCTTGATTAAAATATATAGCAGACTAAGGAAATATAAAATATAAATAGTGGAGTATTTATATTTTGAAGTTATTAGAATATAAAAAATTATAGGGTTTCCACTTGTGCTTAGTTTTCTTAATTAAAAAATATAGAAAACTAAGTAAAGATAAAATATAAATAGTGAGGTATTTATATTATGAAGTTATTAGAATATAAAAAATTATAGGGTTTCCACTTGTGCTTAGTTTTCTTTATTAAAGAATATAGAAAACTAAGGAAAGATAAAATATAACTAGTGGAGTATTTATATTTTGAAATTATTAGAATATCGAAAATTATAGGGTTATTGCTTGTGCCTAGTTTTATTTGTTTAAATAATATAGAAAAATAAGGAAAGATAAAATATAAATATTGGATTATTTATATTTTAAATTATTAGAATATTAAAGATTATGAAGTTTTCGCTTGTGCCTAGTTTTCCTGATTAAAGAATATAGAAGACTAAGGGAAGATAAAATATAAATAGTGGAGGTCGACAAGGCTCCATTCCTCCTATGCCCAACCTATTGAAAGTGGGACCTCGAAAGGGGTTTTTTCCACTATAAATTAGTTTTCTAATATGCTTTTTGTGGTGTAGTGGTAAATGCCTTGGGTGTTGGTAGAGGCTGACCCAGGTTCCATTCCCCTTGTCTCCATCCTGCAGATATATGGTATAGTTAGGAATGTCCTATGTGCTGGTAGAGGCCGACAAGGCTCCATTCCTCCTATGCCCAACATTTTGAAAGTGGCACCTCGAAAGGGGTGTTTTCCACTATAAATTAGTAACCCACAAAATAATTCTACTGTGAAAACCCCTGTCAAGGGTAAGAATTTCGAAGACTCAGTCCCAAAATTGAATTTTAGGGATGCCCTTCATGGTGGACAGCATCAACCCAATGCTAATATCAATATTAGGGCTTCCCATAAATCTCTAAGAATGCCTAAGATTGATCTCAGGAAAACAAAGTTAGGATTTCTTAAAGCAGCTGATGGAAATCCTATTGTTAAGCTTGATATGGGTAACATTCAGATTGGCATTGAAGATTTGGAAAAAAGAGGACTAATTTTTCGATTCATGGGTTTTCGTTCGAGTCTATCTGCTTTCAAAGTCTGGGCTGCAAATGTTAGCGTACTGTTATACTATTACTGTTTGCTAATATATTATTTGTCCTACTCTTGCATTTGTTATCTCGTTATAACAAAGTGCTTATTGTAGCTGGTTCGTTCCGGCGGTTCTCCATTGTAATCCTATTTAATGCAAAGCTGAATAATAATCATTGTTCCGAATTCTTACATGGCATCAGAGCCGGATTGGGACGGGATCTGTTTGCAGTGAAAGGAAGCAGCGAGAGGAGGCTGGAGGCGGACGAGCAGAGGAAATTTTATTTTTTTTGTCCGCGACGTGTTATTCCCTGTCGCGAGATTTAAAAAAAAAAAAAAAAAAAAAGCGCGCTGCGTCACTGGTCCAGCCACTGCGTGCGAGCTCGACGCGCGGCCAGGGACGCAGACGTCCCCTGTGCGCGCAGGGCGCAGAGCCCAGGGACGCAGACGTCCCATTGGAGGGAGCGGACGCGACAGCGCCGCCCCCCGGGCCCAACGTTCCCCCCACCACCCCCCGCGCGACGCGCGATTTGCCCGCGCGCGCTCCCCGAGGTGCCCCCCCCTCCCCACCCCCCCCACCCCCACCCCCGCGCGATGCGCGATCTACGTGCGCACGCTCCCCGAGGTGGCCCCCCCTCCCCACCCCCACTCCCCGCGCGACGCGCGCTCCCCGAGGGCACCCCCCCTCTCCCCGCCCGCGGAGCGGGAATTCAAATTCCCGCCCGCGCGGGAAATCGGAGGGGGTATAACCCCCCCCCCGCGGGACTGCGTCCGTGAGACGCAGTCATTGCGCAGAAGGGCCGAGGGCCCTCTAGCCCAAATCCCTGCGCGCGGGGCTGGCCCTGTTTTTTTTTTTTAAATAAAAAAATAAAAAAAAAAACAAAACAACGGGCAAAGAGCGGAAGAGGGCGGTTCGACGTAAGCCCCCCGGGCGAAATTTTTTTTCGAAAAAAAGTTCTCGCTGCGACTTGCAGAGAGGAAGCCGAGCCGGAGGCTGCTGCAGAGGGTGTTGAAAAGGGAGGTGACTTGCTGATTTTTCCGGATCAGCCCGCTGGCTCACGTGGTCGTGAGCCGTGCGGTAAGGCTCAGGGAGCCTGCAGGTCGGGGGTTCAAATCCCGCCGACTCCCCTCAGGTATATTTTTTTTCAAAGTAATTTTTTAATTATTATTATTTTTAATTAAAATTTTTAATTTTAATTTTTTTAATATAGTTTTAAACTTTATAAATTAAAATTTAATTTTAATTTATTTTTTCTAAAGTTTTTAAAACTATATAAATTGAAATTATTTATTTTAATTTTAAATAAATAATGATTATAAAAATGCTTTGTTAAAGAAAGCTAAGGGGGGATTTTTTTCAAAAAATCAAAGGGGGATTGAGAGTAATTTTTATGAAAAATAGCAATTTGGCATTGTAAAAGGTGCATTTTCGGCTGTGACCGACACCTTGTGGGTTATTCTAGTGGGCATTTTTTTTGTTGTATGTTGCATATTTCATTTTTGCACTATAACATTAAAAATTAAAATCAAACACTCCCTAAGTCCCCGGAATATAAAACCCATCTGTGCAATTTATTTGCACTGCAGCGTTCGGTATTTGTGATACCTCTGGCCAGCACTTACAGGTAAAGCTGTCGTGATTTGGCTACTGTATCCGCCGCCTAATATAGCTGCTATAACGACGTCTGAGCTTGTTCTCTATAAATCGTCGGGGAGGAATAAGTACGCCATTTTTGCATTTTTTACTCCATCCACTACCCTTTATCGCACTTGTGTTTAGGCGTAAATCCTGACGAAGTATTCTTCATAGTGTTTAGGGGAAGTTACGCCCCACGCATGAGAAGAATCTTCTATGGTAGGTGCCATCAACAAGGCGATTCCCTTTCAGTACCGCTTATGTTCCACGTATCGTATGATCTCTAAATTTCACCTATAGTCTCCCTCACGTAAGGGCGGGTGATTTTTGTTGATCTTTCTAAATACCTATAGTTTCCCTCACGTAAGGGCGGGTATTTTGTACGGTATATTGGCCTAGAAAAAGGTATATAGAAAGGGGGACCAATTTGGTGATATAAGGAACCTTCACTATGGCCGTTGTTGCAAAGTTGATGACTGATCCGCATCAGTTATTGAAAGGTCCAAATTATACACCATGGAAACATAAGATGAAGGCTATTCTCCAAATGGAAGATTTGTGGGATATTTTTACTGGAGTAGCAACCAGGCCTTCACCAACAGCAGGATCCATAGGTCCTTCAGCAGATCAGATTGCTTTTGACAAGAAAGACAGTAGAGCAAAGGTGCTCATTTTGTTTGTTGTTTCAGATGAAGTGCAACCTCATATAGTTGACAAAGCAAGTGGTAAAGAGGCATGGGATGCCCTTAGAACCATCTATGAGGGGAAGAATGAATCCACCATTCTTCATCTTCAACAACAACTTCATAACCTGAGTTTGAGGCAGGGTGAAACAGTTGAACTCTTTCTGTGCAGAGTGTCTGAGTTGAAAGAGAAATTGAGTTCTCTAGGAGATACTGTGGATGAAAAGCTTCTCATTTCACTTGTGATGAGAGCTTTACCTTCTTCATTTGACATGTTGATAACCTCCATCCAGGTGTCCCAACGACAAATTACCTACATCGAGTTGGTCAATCTGCTTCAACAACAGGAGGCACGCCAACTTCACAAGGATGATTCTTCCAATACAGCCCTATACACCAACAGGCAGGGTTCTAGGAAGAAAGGTAATGGGCAAAAAGGAGGCAAATTTCAGAAAGGAGGAAATTCTCAACAGGATACGAAAGGAAAAGGCAAGCAACCTCAACAGAAGAAGAGGTGGTGCAAGATCTGTGAGAAAGACAACCATGACACCAACAGGTGTTGGCATAAGAACAAGCAAAAAGGCCAAAACAAACCACAAAATAAGAACAAGCAACCCCAGGTGAATGTTGTTGTTGAAGAATCTGACTCAGATTTTGAATGGGCACACAAGGTGCTCATGACTACCACAGATTCCACTCAGAGGGATCCTATTTGGTATGTCGATTCTGGAGCTAGTAAACATATGACTGGCGATAGATCGTGGTTTGAATCATTTGTGGCCAAGGAGGGCAAACCTGTCACCATTGCTGATGATAAAACCTACAGGGTTCAGGGAGAGGGTACAGTTTCAATCACTCTTCCTGATGGCAAGTGTCAGATTGACAAGGTCCTCTATGTTTCGGGATTGGCCAACAATTTGTTGTCAGTGACACAAATCCTGGACAGAAATATGGTTGTCAACTTTCGTGTTGAGAATGGAAAGAAGTGTTGTACAATTACCGGGAAGGGTAAGCAGATTGCAATGGCTTCATATAAGCATGGCTTATTTGCACTAGATGCTATCTCTACTCCACATGTTGCCATGACTGTCTCTACCAAGGAGGCAACTTCCCTATGGCACAACAGATATGGGCATCTTAGTTCTGGCTACTTACTTGAACTCAAAAAGTATGAGATGGTAAAGGGTCTTCCTTCCCTTTATGCCACATTGCATGTGTGCTCTGATCGCTAGCGAAGAAAGCAGCATAGAGTACCATTTGAGAAGAGCTCTACAAGAGCACGAAAACCTCTGGAGCTAATTCACACCGATCTATGCGGTCCTTTCACACCCAACAGTGTTGGAGGGAAGAGGTACTTTCGGTTATTCGTAGATGACTACTCACGAAAGATGTGGGTTTTCTTTCTCAAACTGAAATCTGAAGCTTTTGCATTCTTCCAACAGTTCAAGAAATCCGTTGAGAAGGAGTCAGGGGCTTCTATCAAAACCCTCCGCTCAGATCGAGGGGGAGAGTTTACCTCTAATGAATTTTCTGCATTCCTAGATAAGCATGGGATCAAGAGACAGTTAACAACTGCCTATACTCCTCAGCAAAATGGAGTTGCTGAGAGAAGGAACCGTTCTATCATGGAAATGGTTCGTTGTATGCTCACAGGAGCTACTCTTGGGCAACAATATTGGGAAGAAGTTGTCACCACTGTAGTGTATCTTTTGAATAGGGCACCCACAAAGGCCCTAAAAGGAATGACTCCACAGGAAGCATGGAGTGGTCGAAAACCCTCCATATCTCATCTACGTATTTTCGGGTGTCAAGCTTTCATGCACATACCGAAAGAGAAAAGGAAGAAGCTAGATGAGAAAACACTGAGATGTATTTTTCTTGGATATTCTGAGCACTCTAAAGGATATCGGTTGATAGATCCTTTGACCAAGAAAATTCATATCAGCAGAGATGTTGTCTTTGATGAAGCTTTCACATCACAGAGCACATCTACAGTACACCAGGATATTGTGGAACCTAAGGAAGAGGAGATTCCTTCGTCAACACAGACAGGAGGTCCTTCTACATCTTCTTCACCACCACCGAAGCAGAATCCTAAATGGTGTACAAATACAATCAGAGATGCAAATTTATCCACTCCTCCCAATTTGAATTTGGATAGACCTCGTACACGCAGTATGGCTCAAAAGGAAAGAGAAGCCAGAGAAACTGGTGAGGTTGATGATCTTTGTCAATATTTTGAGGAACTTTTTGTGACTCCAAGTAGAGAAGTTGAGGATATGGATATTGATGATGACAGGGCATTCATGTCTACCATAGATAGT
This sequence comes from Wollemia nobilis, assembly GCA_028583015.1. Classification (NCBI taxonomy): domain Eukaryota; kingdom Viridiplantae; phylum Streptophyta; class Pinopsida; order Araucariales; family Araucariaceae; genus Wollemia; species Wollemia nobilis. The sequence continues at coordinate 471,822 of JAQPPZ010000367.1, forward strand.
CTTGAACCTGCATCAGTGCAAGATGCTCTTAGTGAGCCTCAGTGGAAGGCCGCTATGGATACAGAGTATGAGTCTCTGATGAAAAATAAAACTTGGAAGCTTGTTGATCTGCCGCATGGAAAGAAACCTATTGGCTGCAAATGGGTATACAAAGTCAAGTACAAGGCAGATGGAACAATTGATAAGCATAAGGCCCGTCTTGTTGCAAAGGGCTATGCTCAAAAGGAAGGCATCGACTATGAAGAAACTTTTGCACCTACTGCTCGGATGACCACAATTCGGGTTATGTGTGCTATGGCAGCACAATATGGGTGGAAAGTTCACCAAATGGATGTCAAAAGTGCCTTTCTTAATGGTGATCTCCAAGAAGAAGTCTATATGACTCAGCCTGAAGGATTTGAAGTGGAAGGCCAACAGCAGAAAGTTTGCAAATTGGTCAAATCCTTGTATGATCTGAAACAAGCTCCTCGAGCTTGGTATATAAAAATGGACAATCACCTAATGCAAGCATGGATTTAAGAGATGTCCGTCAGATGCAAACCTCTATTTCAAAGAACAGGGTTCTGAGATAGTGTTGCTTGTACTCTATGTGGATGATCTGCTCATTACAGGGAGTTCAGAAGATATGATCTCTACTGTCAAAAGAAACTTGTGCAAATCTTTTGAGATGATAGATCTCGGACTTCTCCATTACTGTCTTGGTCTGGAATTCAGCCAGAAGGAGCACACCATCAAAGTGTCTCAGAAAAAGTATGCCAAGACATTGCTCGATAAATATCGCATGACTGATTGCAAGCCAATGGCAACTCCTATGGAGAATGGACTTCGGTTATCGCGATATGATGACTCACCTCGGGTAGATGGCACTCTCTATCGACGCTTGATTGGGAGTCTCATATATCTGACCAATACTAGGCCAGATCTCGTATTTGATGTAAACTATCTTTCGAGGTTCATGCAGGAGCCTAAGACTACTCATTGGAAAGCAGCAAAACGTGTTCTTCACTATGTCCGTGGTACTATAGAATATGGCCTAGAATACAAGAGGAACAACAAATTCTTCTTGCAAGGATACACGGACTCCGACTATGCCGGATCATTTGATGATCGCAAGTCAACTTCTGGATACATTTTTCATCTGGGATCCGGTCCTGTCTCTTGGCACAGCAAGAAGCAATAGGTGGTTGCTATTTCTTCAACAGAGGTAGAATATCGCGCCGCACGTGAAGCTGTGTGCGAAGTGATATGGTTACGTCGCATTCTGACAAGTATGGGCCATCCATCAAAATCTCCAATACACTTGTTTTGCGACAATCAGGGTGTTCTGAACCTCGTCAAGAATCCAGTCCATCATGAAAAAACAAAGCACATTGACACACAATGTCATTTCATTCGAGAGGAAGTTCCAAAGCACCGAATTCAGCTTCAACACATTCCCACAGATGCTCAAGTTGCAGACATTTTCACTAAGGCACTTGGACGTGTCAAATTTGAATTGTTTCGCAGCTCACTTTGTATTGCAAAATAATGTAAGGGGATGTTAGTAGTCTAAGTATAGCTATTAGTTATTACATTACCCAAATAATGTAATAAAGGGGGATGTTAGCGTACTGTTATACTGTTACTGTTTGCTAATATATTATTTGTCCTACTCTTGCATTTGTTATCTCGTTATAACAAAGTGCTTATTGTAGCTGGTTCGTTCCGACGGTTCTCCATTGTAATCCTATTTAATGCAGAGCTGAATAATAATCATTGTTCCGTATTTTTTAGCAAAAAGCTAGAAAACTAAAGGTGAGTTATAAATCTCCATTTATCCAAATGGTTATTTTCTTGTTTTATTTCCTAATAATGAAGATAGAGAGAAAAATTTTCAATGGGGTCCTTGGTTTTTTGGAAGGGTAGGGCTTTTCATGAAGCCCTGACATACTAAATTTAAAGCTAAAGAAGAGATGCATTCTATAGCTCCTATGTGGGTTAGACTCTTTGGCCTACCTATTGAATTTTTGAATCCTACTATTTTTTCTTCAATTGGAAATTGTTTAGGAACTTTTATGATGTCTACTAATTATACTCAAAATTTTGAACATATTATTTATGCTCGGATTTGTGTTTTAATGGATTTTGACAAACCCCTACCTAAAATATCACATTACAATTTGGGGAAGACATTTGGGAGCAAGTAGTGGAATATGATAACATTCCTTTTTGTTGTAGAATTTGCCATGAATATGGTCATTTTGCCAGTGCTTGCCCAAATAAAATTCTTGATCAAAACAAAGAAGATATTAACTCAGTAGGTTTCCAAATACCTAATAAGAAGAACACTCATAAAAAACCAGTTATTAAGGATCAATCAAAGTCATCTGCTAATATGTTTGAAATCCTTTCCACAAATGATGTCTCAAGTGAGGAAGAGGAAATAATGGAAACTGAAATCTTAGAAACACAATTTAAATATGAAGGGAAGAACTCAGAGACAAACCAACAAATCAAAGGTTTTCAATAGAAAAAAAAGGAGAAAATTTACACAAGAAAAACAATATTTCAAATGTCAAAACTTCAAATAATGCATGTCCCAATATAGACTCCATTGAACCATCTAGTAAAATTTTGGCTATGTACGAGCATTCTTCAAGGTTAGAAGCCATATCAGATTCAATTGGAATAAGTCAAGAAACAGGGAAAAAAATTGAATATGGATTCTAATCAAAAAGTAGGTCGTAAGACCAATCAATATCATATGGTAAAAGAAGGTGAAAAGCTTGTAGAGGAAGGTAATATTAATGCCCTTCCCAACTTTTTTAGCCCTAGTATTAATGAAGATCATCATTTTGATTATTAGAGGACTCAAAGGGAGTCTTTCAAAACAAAATGAAATTAGAAGAATGACTTAGATAAATCATACACATCTTGGTTTCCTTCAAGAAACAAAGATGTCAATGGAGGATATGGACTTAATTGCCAGTAAAAAACTTGACCAATTGGAAAAGTGGTTTCCCTCAGTTCCCAAGGGACTTCGGGTGGCATTGCTTGTATTTGGGACCCAAAAGAGGTAGTTATTCACCATATGGTTGGCAGTTGGGATTTGTTGGCTATAGATATTCAAAGTAGACATTCCAACCAGATTATGCTCTGCATTATTGTTTATTCTTCGACTTCTTTGGAGGAAAAAATAAGATAGTGGAAGGATATTACTCATATTATCTCTCATTTTCCTAAAGCTTGGATCTTGATCGGGGGAGATTTCAATACGATCCTCTCTCTGGATGAGAAAATGGGGGGAAATAGAAATTTGGAAAAAAGCACTGACCTCATGAGCAAATATATTGCAAACCTCCATCTTGTGGATATCCAACCAGATAATGGCCTTATGACTTGGTCTAACAGAAGGCAAGGCTTAGCTTGTAGAATGGAGAGATTTGATAGGTTTTTGCTCTCTAAAAATTTCTTAATCCATGGTCACATTCCTAAAGTGAAGACTTAATAATGTTGGTTCGGATCATTGGCCAGTCATGGTGGAAATGTGGAAAACCAATGTGATTTTCTCTCCTTTTCATTTTCAATTAATGTGGCTTAGAGACATTTCCTTTAGACCTCGTGCGCAACAATGGTGGAAGGAAGGTAAACCTAGGCATGGGACTAAGATGTTCTATTTTGCCAAAAGACTGCAATACATTAAATTCAAAATCAAGACTTGGAACTAAAAAGAGTTTGGGGATGTTCATAAAAAAAACATGAAGTTATTGATCATCTTGAAAATTTGAATAATAAAATCCGTTTAGATGGCCTCACAGAGAAAAGAAGTGCAACTCAGTTAGAGGAATGGAAAAAAGATAATAAATATTATGAAGCAAAAATCTAGAATTCAATAGCTCAAAGAAGGAGATCAAAACACAAATTCCTTCCACGAATCTCTTCTAGCTCGAAGATCTCACAACTTTATTTCTTCCTTAAAATCATATTCTAGAGATGTTGTTTATCCTTTGCGATGGCACCTCAAATGATCGTTGGGTGTCCATGTGAGGGATATCACACAAACTGATAATCACCTCAATTAAACCATCGTGGAAATGAGATAATTGAGCATTGTATTTCTATACATGGTGTAATATGTAAACTAAGAGGCTTTACACATAAGTACTAGTATATATAGACTCATACTAGTAAATGAATTAGCATCCATTTTCTCAAAGGACTGAGGTAAGGTTAATCCCGACACTTTTTTCAAGTTATCTTACATTTGTAGAGAGTGTTAGGAAATGGGGTGACCATGTGAAGTCATATTTTAAGATACAAAGGTGTAAACCCCAAGGAATTTACAAGAGACTCTCCACTCAAGTGATGCCTACAGCATCGTGAACATGAAATGTGATGAAGTCTATTTGAATATAAGTCTTGAGTTGGAAACATCTTAGAGAACCTTGTCAATATTTCTCTTATGAAAAAATAAAAAATTATCTCTCCTATTTTGGTTAGATTTGGGTTGTTACAATTGGTATCAAAGCTCTAAGTCGTAGGACTAGCAGCTTCTATGGAGTAAAACTTAGAATTGGCCAGACTTGATGAGTGAATTCTGGAAGAAAATAATCTTCCATTGGTGATGGAACCTTACATGGGTTAAGTGTGACCATTACGATTATCATTGGATGATAATACTCTTCGAATGAAACCTTACATGGAGGAAGTGTGACAATTGATATTATTATGAGGTGATAATGTTATTTTATGCTAGTTAATGAGGATGATGAAACTAACTAGAGCTTAGGAGTACAATTTGGAGAAAATTGTAACCTAACTCAACTCCTTTTGAGGATAAAGGAAAAGACAACTTGTAGTTGGGTAAGCATGACTAAGGTCATTGTTAATGGAGTGATAATGGTTATAACTAAGATGGCACCTTGCAATGAGGTAAGCATGACCTATATCGTTACTAGGGATGTGATAATGATCAAAATTGAATGGTACCTTTTGGGAATACAAGTGTGATTATGACCATTACCAAAAGAGTGTTAATGGTCTACTTTAGTTCATGGGAAGATGTAACTAACCTTTTGAAGTACAATTAGAAGAAGTTGTAACTTATCCAACTCCTTTGAATGGCCAAGAGAGATGGCACCCAAGTTAAGTAGAGGAAGAAGAGAGTCTTCTTAGAATCCAAGGCTAGTTAGGTAGGATGCAACTAGAAGGTAAAATTATGGGAATCCAAATAGAGATGTGGAAAACCTCACTACTATTGACTCTTTATTAAAGGATAAAATAGAGAAACAAAGGGAAAAAATGAACCAACAAAGGTAGTTGTTGGAAAGAGTAGTGAATAAGAATTCATAGAATAGGAATTCTAAGGTTAGACAAGAAAGGAATCTTGCTACCAAAGAACAAGTGGCCAGAGCTCTTATAGAGGTAGAGTTGGCCAAGGATATGAAAAATGTCAAGATATCCACATTTAATGGAAAAGTTGAAGATGAACCAATCAAGGTATGATTGAGTGAACTAGAAATCTATTATTCTATGAAGAATTATTCTTTAGTTTAATCAAGGTATGGTTGAGTGAACTAGAAATATATTATTCTATGAATAATTATTCTTTAGTAAACTAAATAGTGTGGGCAACTCTTCACCTACAAGAAATAGGGTTATAATAGTGGGACACCTATAAGGTTGGTAAAAACATGTGGGAATACATTGGCAATGTGAAGGCTTTGTTCTAGCTTTTACGTAGAGGTTCCTCACAAAGCAATACTATATGATAAAATTAAAGGAATTTTCCACACTTCACCAAGAAATGAAAATGGTGGAGGCTTACTACCAGAAGCTTACTAAGTTGCTCAAATATGTACCTGCTTATGAAATAGATAAGAAGATGAAGGTACATAAGTTTATCTTAGGAGTGGGTCCTAAGATTAGATGGGTAATAGATATGCATAAGCCTGTAACCATGTAAAGGACATATGATATGGATCAACCAACCTAAAACTATATAGGTCTCACTTGAACTATACAAAATTGTGTGAAGAAGCTCAACAAACCTTGAGGAGAAGATAAATTACTAGACTTATGAAGTGGGAAGAGGAACAAAACAAGAATGATTTAGTAATAGAAATATGGATGGGTAGGCTCATAGTTTCCATATGAATCAACTGCATGGAGTGGTGATCACCTTGGTTAACCCATCAGAGAGAAGGAATATCCAAGCACAAAGGACTAGTATTTCATTGTGGAGGTTTAACTAATTAGACATAATGACATTACACCAAAGGAATTGTCATAGATTATCTTATGATATTTTATGAGAATTAGCATATATATGTAGCTTATTTGACCTATAGTCACATAGACTTAATGGACCAAGTCAATAAAATGCAATCACAAGACTAGTCTTGCAGTGACATTCAGGCTAAGATGGACATAAATCCTTGATATAATCATGATTTTGACATAAAATATGGTATTTTATGCTCTAAATATAGGTTAGTTATACCCAAAATCGATGATTTGAGGAGACTGATCATGCAATAAGCACATAGATCTCCTTACTTTGCTCACCCAAGTGGGCCTAAAATGAGGGAGACTATGAAAATACCTTCTACTAGACGAGTATGAAGAAATATGTCACTGATTTTGTTTATTGATGTTTAGAATGCTAGAAAGTGAAATCTAAGCATAGGCATATGATAGGAGTATTATTGCCACATAATATACTAATGCAAAAGTGGTAGGTCATATCAATAGACTTTATTGTGGGATTACTTAAGAATAGGTACCAACATGATGCAATTTTTGTGGTGGTCAATAAGTTGACCAAGGTTGCACACTTTATACTAAGGAGCACCAAGGATGATGCTCTAGTGATGGTAAATAGGTTTGCCAAAGAAATATTTAGGTTACATGGGTTTCCTAAAGTGATTATTTTAGACAAGGACTCTATATTTACATGTGATTTTTAGCAAGCTCTTCATCATGCAGTTGGAACAAAGTTGAACATAAGTTTTGCATACCATCCAAAAATATATGGTCAAACTAAAAGGGTAAACCAAGTCTTGGAAGATATGCTTTGCATGTACTACATGGACTAGAAGTCTTGATGGGAAGAATTTTTGTATATGGTAGAGTTTTCTTATAATAATGGTTATCATTCTTCCTTAGAGATGACTCTGTTTGAAGGCTTGTATAGTAGAAGATATAGAACTCCTCTATCTTAGGATCATCCAAAGGATTAGGTTGTCATCAGACTGAACACAGTTTAAGTGTTGGAGGAACAACTTATAATGATTAGGCAAAGGCTTAAGGAAGTCATTTGTCATCAAAAGAGCTATGCTAATTTGAAAATATCACCTACAGAATTTGTTTTGGGAGATAGAGTATTCTTAAGAGTTAAACCCATGAAAATTTCCATCAAGTCGACTATGTTGGATCCCTAATATTTTGGGCTCTTTTAGATTATTGAGAGGATAAGTCCAATAGCCTATCATCTTGCCTTGTCACCCAACATATAAAAGATCCACGATACTTTCCATGTATCCTTGCTTATGAGGTACATTACTAATCCTAATCATGTGTGGGATATTTCTAAATTATAGATGATAGATCCCTAAATCGTTGAGGTAAAATCAATGAAGATTCTAGTGTTTCATTATCAAATAATGAGGAAACAAACTCTAGAATAGTGTAAGCTCTAATGATACCAATATTATGAGAAAAGTGCAACTTGGGAAAAAGTGTATGAGACAAGAAAATATTTTCCTTATTTATTTGAAAATGAAAATGATATATAATATTATTGCACGGAAACACAGGATTATGTTTAGTCCCAACATCTCAACTGGTGAAAGGTGATATGATATCTCACCGTCTCCATTTCAAATCCCTTGTCAAAATGAAACTCGGTGCAAAAGTAGTAATCCTTTGTGCATATTCCTTATGAACCAATTCCAAGTTGGTAACATTTTTATTGTTAATATCTCAATTTACATCTTATGAAAAAATAAACAAACATATTTTGAATAAAACATTAGAATAAACTCTTAAAAAGTTGAAACATTCTAAAAATATATATTTTAAACAATGAAATAAAATTGCTTTAAAATGACACATTCATAAAAAAATTCTAAAAAAATAAACATTCTAAACAATGAAATATAATTGCTTTAAAATGACACATTCATGAAAACATTCTAAAAATGAAACATTCTAAAAAATGAAATAAAATTGCTTTAAAATGACACATTCATGAAAACATTCTAAAAATGAAATAAAACTAAAACAATATAAAAATATAATCTAACCAAATAATAACAACAACTAATACCATATAACAAAACAACAACCACATAAATAATAACAACAAAAAATAACATTATACATAACATAAAAATATAAAAAATATAACATAACCAAACTTTTGGCAAAATAAATAATACAAAAACATAAAACCATAATATGATAACTTAATCCACAACATGAATCACACAAAACAAACAAAACACCCTTACATCACGAGACAAAATATTACAATGAAACCAATTATAGACAACATTTATGGAGCTTAATTTCGACATCGGATGATGAAGAAAATCGACAACTCGTGAAACAAAATTTCAAAATAATTCTCAAATTTCAAGTGGGTCCCCAAATTTTGGGGTCATTGTGAAGGAGTCACAACAAATGATGACTCTACTAATGAATGTCCCTGGACATTTAGGACTTAAGAACCCAACCTTTGAAAACAATAAAAACCCAAATATTAGAACCATGAGCATCAATAATATCTGGAGAATGCGAACAAACCAACTCAACCTTAAAAAGTAGAATCATTAGCATTATCTTAGTGTGTGTAAAGTGATTCGTTCTATATATTTTGAAACCATTCAACTTTTCATTGTCAATTTTGTATTTCAGGCTATAAAAGTTTTCTCCTTGAAGAAACACCTCCACCTGGTTCTCTTCAAAGATTGCTCTACTGTCGGCTAGATGTTTATAGCCCCAGTAGATATTATCTGAAACTCCCATATATTAGGTGAATTTTATATGTTGCATTTCCTTTTATTCTAGACATAGCTTCACTTTCAACCAAGCGTCTATAGCTCTGGTGAAGGTTATCTAATTTATGGTGATAAATTTATTATTACTTTTCATTGTATTCATCATTTTTTCTTTTTTCTCTCATTTTTTTCTCTCTTTTATTTTCTCTTGTTCTTCTCTCTTTTTATCTCGTAAGATGGTACTTTGCAACAAATCCACTTGCTATTTGGGTTATAGATCAGGTAAGGCTAAAAATTTTTGTTTACCTTAATTTACAAAACTGACATTTTCATACTTCTAGAATTTCAAAAGATATTCCTTAATGTGTTTGTGGTACTCGTGAAGCTTTTGCAATATGATTCTAATATTTCAAATTTTATTATCTTAGTTCAAATTTATGAAGATATACACTAACATCTCACTTTCCTTTTCTTCAGGTTTTACAGGTTTTCAAAATAGGTAATTTCATCCTATATGACCCAGAACCAAATACCAAATAAAACCATCAAATGACTAGTATCTCGATAACAACTACCTCAATAAAAAAACTCATTGAAAATTTTATCAAATTCAACACATACATAAAAAAAAATGAAACTCCAAAATTTGGGGTGAACCCACTTCCTAAACTTGACAACATTGACAATAGAACAAATAACAAAATATTACAAAACCACAACCTATGTACAAACACAAAAACAAGAAAACAAAATCTAAAAGACTATTTACAAAAATATACGTTATGTTTCAGACACTACAAAATTTCTGCCATCATTTCCCTGGATCCCAAACATGATAGGCACACCTTAAAAGACATATATCATGATTTGCATTCCAAGATTTACATAGATCCAACCAAAACAAGATTAAGTCAAACAATGCAACCTTCATTTTGCCTTTCAGCTTTACATAGATCCAACCAAAACAAGATTAAGTCAAACAATGCAACCTTCATTTTGCCTTTCACACCCCACTGATTTAATTCAAACTTATAAGCAATTCTATGTTTAATATTTGATTCATTAACCTTAAAAGTGAATACATGATCTTCCATGATCTTATGCTTATTCATCAAGATGGGAATTTCAAACCTTGATTCATCACTTTGACTTAAATTCTCATTTTTACAAGCATATAGGATTTCTTTCAAATAAGAAGCAAATTTTGAAAATTTTAAAGCAAAATCATCATCTATGTTTATAGTCCAATCATATTTATGTAAAAATTTACAAGAATATAGGATATTTACAAAATAAAAATCATTATAGTTTTGTAGCCTAGGTTGAATTGTTAGTTGTTGATGAATTTGATTCAATGATTCAAGCATATCTTCTTTTTCATTTAGAAATACAATCCTATTGGTGGTGGGAATAATAATCCATTCTATTGCTTCATCAACCTCTAATGACATCTCATCATAAATAACAGTAGAATCCAATAAATGATTATGCAAAAATTTACCTGATTTTTGAATGTTTGAATACAAAGGATAAGATTCTACCTTTTGTACATTTTCATTTACTAGTACTTGATAAGATATTATAGTCTTTTATTTTTCTTCATGATATCTATCATCATCATCATTTCATATTCCTTCATCAATTACCATTTCTTCTCTTTCTATTGCAGCAAAATGTTCTACAAACTCATGTTCAAAATGATCAAATTTTAGAATTTGTTCTATTTCTGAAATTGACATATCATTTTATTATTGCATAGGAATTACGAAATCTTCTTTTAAAATAGAAATTTTAACATCCTGTATATCAAGTGAAACAAAAAATTTATAAGTAGGAGTGTGAAAAAATAATGATTCACCATACATACCCAATCCATTATAATAATTTTCTTCTAAAGCTAAGGGGTAAGATTTTATCGTGGCTTTAGAAAACATGTGATTCTTTGACTATACAGGAGTTGTAGCCTCTTCATGTAAGATATCAATTTTAGCATCCTACATATCAGATGAAGAAAAATTCTTATCAGTAAGCATAAAAGAAAAACATTCATCATATCTTCCCCAACCATTATAAAAATTATCTTCTATAGTTAAAGGATGAGGTTCAACCATATCTTCACACTTTGTAAATTCAAAAATCGAATGCTTTTCAAATTCATTTTCATCACTTTCAAAAAAATTATCCTCAATAAAAAATTCATCTTCCTCAAGTAATAAAATTTTATGATCAATCATAATGAAATTACCTCTAGAATATTTCAATTTTGGAGCTTTAATTGTTTCATTCAACTCTATGAAAGATTCTATTCTATCATATGTTTCAAAGCTAGTTAGATCTAAAACTCCTCCAATATCTAAAGACTCATGCATTTCTACATTTTGATAAACTTGATTACTACAATCCTCATTGATGGATATTGGATTTAAAAACTTGAACTTCCTCTTGGACAATATCAAAAGTGGTTGAAAAACTAGGACATTCAATTTCATTCGATGGTGTAGAAAATGTGTATCATGACTCATAGGCAGTAATTGATTTGAAATCTTAGGGTTAAGTAATGCTAATTTACCCACATCAATTCCTCCTGAAATCAACCATTTTTCTACAGCTATTGCCCCACCATAAGTGTTAGACAAGGATGAATCATTAAGAAGCTTTACGTTCAACTTAACAGTAAAAGGATCTAAGGCTTCCAAGTATATTTGAATGACTTCTTATTCTGAAATTATGAAATGTGTCCCTATTTCCATATACAACTTATGAAACCTATCATTAAATTGACTCATGAATTCATCAGGATTTTTACAAATAGAGGTATATTGATTTGATAGAAAATCTATGTCAACCAATTTTCCAAAATATTCAAGAAACGTTATTTCTAGTTGATTCCAAGAAGCGGTAGAACCTGCAGGTAAATTGATAAACCAATATTTAGCAAATTCATCCAACGTGTATGGAAACATTCTACAGAGAACATCTTCCTCCATGATTTGAAAATGAAACATAATGCTTTTATATGCATGAATATGTTCTTCTGCCGTAATCATTCCATCATGCTTATAATGGGGTAAATTGTTTTCTGCCATTTAACCAATTTTAATATGTAAGGCTGTGTATCACAAAAATTGAATCAGAGCCTAAGTTTCAAATTTATGACAGATTAACATTAATGCATTATAAATAAAATAATAATAATTTTTTTTAAATAACTAATTTAAATGACTACAAATGAAAATCAAATATTTACCTTTCAGGCCCTCCTTCTAGCACTAGTTCTGTTAAGGTATGATTTTGTCCAATTACAAAATAACCCGACAGTTAGGATCGAAATCCTCTCTTGTAAAGAAGATATGTTTTCTCCAAGGTTCATTTACGTAAAATGTTATGAATTTTATAATAATATGTCACTTAAGTGCACATAATATCTCAAGGATTTAACAATAAATTGTTAACAAGGGGCCTGGTATAACAAGTATATTGACTTTAAAATCATTATTTGCATTTTATCAATAACATTTGCTTCCTCAAAATGAATAAATTTTACCTTTTAAAAGTAATATTTTGAGAATGCAAATTTGCTTGAAATTATGAACTTTAATGCCTTAAACTTATATTAAAATAATTTAAATATATTTTAAAGCATTAACATTAATCTTATGAATAAAGATTTTAAAATCAAACTTTAAATGAAAGATAAACAAAACCCCTATTAAAAAATGTAAAAACTTTATGCAAGGGCCTTTGAATATTCTAAACTTGACTATTTCTTTGCTTCTTTTCATAAGATAAAGAACTCAAACTATTTGAATTCTACTTATAAAGTTTGCACTTTATAATATGAAATTCAGAATTTATATAATATTTAAACCCAATATTTATTTATTCAAATATTTATGAGATTAAATATTTGAATTAAATAAAGTTAATTCCTTCAATAGTAAGCTTTGGATTTAGGATTTGAGATTTAAAAGTTTCAATACATCAAACTTTTAATATCATAAATAAATATCAAATTATTTTTTATTATTAAAATCAATTATCCATGACAATCCTTCTTTTTTCTGAAATTTATTTATCAAATATTTATAAACTTAAATATTTGATTGCAATAAATTTTGTAATCCTTTTATAACTCTGTATCTTTATAGATTGGACCTTTATAAAGACAACAGTGAACTTTTAAATTTATGAGATTTAAAAATCAAAGTTCACTATGATTTTTAATTCACCCGAATTATTTATAGAAATAAATATTCAGGTGATATAATTCCAGTATAATCTAGTTATGAAATTTAAATCCTTCATAAAATAACTAGGCTTTAATTTAAATCTAAATATTTTAAATAAATTTGAAAAGACTCACTTAAAGTAATAAATTTAAAAGAAAACCATCAGATAAACTTGCTACAACACATAAACATAAACTTTTAAAACCAAACCTGTGCAGATCAGATTTCACATAATATTACACAAATCTGATGCAATCTTCTGGGGAACTTGAAATTAAAACATCATATCAATCAACTTATACATTAAAAACACCACTGTTGTGCTTGCTTCTAACAAAAATTGAATTTGATATAATATAATGAATCTTACAATAAATCCAAAGTCTTTGTATTTCCTCTGCAAATGTAGCCTTCTGCAAATCAATCTTCTGCTTTGCTCCTTCAATCTCTTGATCTTCTCTCAACCTGCCCGACCCTTTCTGAGTTTTTGATCCCTTATTTATAACCTGGCAAATTCGTTGCCTTTATTGGTTGATTTCGTTACATTATGTTTCTGGGCGTATTTCATAATGAATTGATAATATTTTAAAACTTTATATAATCAATATTTGTCCACCATACCTTATTTTATCAAATCTTTGCCTTTTTCTTATATTTCATACAAAAATATTATATTGTTATATATTTGCGATCATAATCACTTTATTATTATCCATGAATATTTAATAGAACACATGTGAGTATTGCACCTTGATTCATTTCACCTTTCTTCTTGAACGTTGTTGCATAATTGGTTAAATGATACCCATTAAAGCACTACCACTTCAAGATTTTAAACTTCCAAGTTATTCATATACATGATCTATCGTCATTCGTAGCTCCGCTATTATATGATTCTTCATGAATTCTTGGTATCACATGATGAATAAGTGAGGTAATGACCTGTGTAACTATAAAAAATATTCATACAATGGACAGAAATATCCAAATACTAAAACTCTCAATTCTGTCATGTTCTTATATGCCATGCTCCATGAAAACTTCTTCAAACATCCACTATTTTATACATTATGGTCCTATGTATAATACCTATATACCATCTACATCTTTCATTTGTTTTCTATATAAAAATAATAATATATACCTTCATTTTATAAATCCCAACCTTGTACATCTTCAAAATGCCATTAAACATGACATCCCAGTGCCTATCGATATCCTGTCAATCAATGCATATCAAAGTAGACTTGGATTTCTTGTTGGTTGTGACTACATATCTTCTTCACTCGTATTGTACTCTGCTGATATCCATTGCCCGACTCTGTCAACATCTCAACTGGCAAAAGGTGATATGATATCTCGCCATCTCCATTTCAAATTCCCTGTCAAAACGAAACTCGGTGCAAAAGTAATAATCCTCTGTGCATCTCCCCTACGAACCAATTCCAAGTTGATAACATTTTTATTGTCAATATCTTCGTTTACATCCTATGAAAAAAAAACAAACATATTTTGAATAAAAAATTAGAATAAACCCTTAAAAAGTTAAAACATTCTAAAAAAAGAAAGATTATAAACAATGAAATAAAATTGATTTAAAATGACACATTCATGAAAACATTCTAAAAATGAAATAAAACTAAAACAATATAAAAATATAACCTAACGAAATAATAACAACAACTAATACAATATAACAAAACAACAACCACATAAATAATAACAACAAAAAATAACATAAAATAAAAACATAACATAAAAAATAAAAAAAATATAACATAACCAAAATTTTGGCAAAATAAATAATACAAAAACATAAAACAATAACATGATAACTCAATCCACAACATGAATCACACAAAACAAATAAAACACCCTTACATCACGAGACATAATCTAACAATGAAACCAATTATAGACAACATTTATGAAGCTTGATTTCAACACTAGATGATGAAGAAAATCGACAACTCGCAAAAAAAAAATTCAAAATAATTCTCAAATTTCAAGTGGGTCCCCAAAGTTTGGGATCGTTATGAAAGAGTCACAACACCGCCTCTAGCAAAGGTAGACTGGTGCAGTTGAACATGATCTCCAACAAAATAAATATCCATTAAAACACGCATCAAATAAGATTTTCCCAAACTAACTAGAAATTTCCCAAAATAATATTTCAGTATCCTGTTTTTCATTTCTCCATGGAGAAATTACTTCTACAGATAGATACAGAAAAATAGTATTAATCTCCCCAATAAGTCACTCTCAAAAAAAAATTGGCAGCCATGAATCTTTTTAAATTTTTGGTTTCTGATCCATTGTATACAATGGAGAGCATACTCCCTAATTTGAAAATAAAAATGGGGAAGAAAAAAAACACTGAGGAGGGGGGGAAAATGATGAGGGGATTTCCATGAGGGAAATCCCCCTCAAACCAATAGGGCAGGGAAAGCTTTCTCTGATACCAAATGTTGGGAATGAGAAAATATGAGATATATTACACATGAAAAGAGTACAATATATAGGCATAAGCCTATATGAAAAACATGACAAGTGTCAAAAAGAAGTCATAATGCACGTTAAAATATTCTAATATGGTAGTGGTCTAAATTGGTCAAAAATACCTATTACATAAATTTTGATAATATTAATATTTTATAATTGCAATTACCAGAGCTGAATGATGATCTCTCACTATCTTTTAATGGAATCTCGAAAATGGCCCATAATAGCCTATCTTTTGAAGGGCATAACTTTTGATCCGATTGTTGGATCATCTTGAAATTTTATGTGGAGCTAGATAAATAGGATGAAAATGTCGTGGTAATGTTTCTTTATAAGTCTTGAATATTTTTTATTCTGTTATCGGGCCCTAATTCCTTCATCTAGTACCCCAAAAATGGGATTTAGTGTTTATTTAGAAAAATTTGAAGAAAGAAATTTTGGAATTTAATGAATTTTTAGACATAGATAGGTGTTGAGATTTTCTAGGAGGCCTAATATAGGAAATGCAATAATGTGTGTTAATTTACAGGGCTATTAAGGCTTTTTTGGTGACTTACTAAAAATAGAGTAGCTTTTGGCCAAAAATAGTATTTTTTTTAAAGGGGGGGCAAAATCAAATCAAGTTGGATTTTGAGGATCCAACATTGCTAATGATAACCATCTACCTTTCCATGCCAGTAGTTTATTTGGAACTTTACTTATAACTAGATTCTATAATTCTATCCTCATTCTCCCCTCAAATAAGGGCATCCCTAGATAAGTTGTTGGTAAATTTGCCTTCTCCATTTGAAGTAACCTACATATCCCTACTTTGATTTTAGCTAGGGTATTTAGGAAGTAAATTTTGGATTTTATCCTATTAACTTTCTGCCCTGATGCTTTTTTGTATTCCTTTAATAATTTATTCAAAGCTTTGGCCTTATTTATCCTTGTGCTCCCAAAAAGGGTTGCATCATCTACAAATTATTGATGGGTCATGTTGTCGATATTATATCTAGCCTTAAGTCCACTTGTAAGCCCATACTTATAATCCTTATTTAATTTTCTATCCAAAAACTCTACCATAATAATGAACAAATATGGTGATAGAGGATCTCCTTGTCTAAAGTCTCTCTTGGCTTTATATAATTATGTTACTAATCCATTGACCAACACTGAATATGAAATTGTAGAGACACAAGCTTTAATCCCTTTGACCCATTTCTTCCCAAATCCAAAATTTTCTAATACTAAAAAAATAAAATTATATTTAACCCTATCATAGGCCTTATTCATATCAAGTTTTAAGATCATTGATTTCTCTTTTCTTGAAGTTGCTAAATCATTAACTTCATGAGATACTATGATCCCATCCAAAATCTATCTCCCTTTCACAAATCCTCCTTGCTCTTCTAAAATATTTTTTTCTAACAGTGGTCTTAACCAATTTGCCATCACTTTGGAAATAATATTATATGTCATATTACATAGGCTTATGGGTCAAAATGAATCAAAAAAATTTACATCCTTCGTTTTTGGAATTAGGGTAAGATATATTACATTAATTTTATAAGGTATGTATTGTCCCTAGACTGTTCCACTGCCACCAATAAAGAATCCTTCACTATATCCCAATTATATTGAGAGAATGTTATAGAGAGCCATCTAGACCTAAGGATTTATCCTTATTAAAATATAAAAGAAGTATATGAAATTCTTCTAGAGTAATAGGCTACCAGTTTCATATTGTATTCATATGTTATAACTGAAGGAACTTCTTGTAGAAGTTTATCATTAAGAACTTCAAAATTATTTGATCCTAAAATATTTTGATAAAAATACCTTACCTCCTTTCTGATTTCACTCTTTTCTTCAATCCAAACCCCTTCTACTAATTTAATTCTACAAATTCTAGATGTTGATCTTTGTACTATAGCCATCCTATGAAAAAATTATGTTTTTATCTCCATATTTTAACCAAGTTTTCCTTGATTTTAATCTCTAAAATTTCTCTTCCTTACTCAAAATATTATGATATTCACTAAGTAACTCCCTTTCCTCTGAGCTTGGATTATTATGATCATATTTTTTGTAATTTTAAACATTTATCTTTTAGTTCTTCTTTCTTTTCAAAAATATTTCCAAAAGTGTTCTTGTTCCATTCTTTTAATCTAGAAGTCATTGATTTAATTTGTTTTGGAAGTGTATGCAACCCATAGTTTTCTAAAGAATTTCATATTTGTGCTATCATATCAATAAATTAAGGATGGTATTCCCACATCTTCTCATATTTAAAATATAATATTTTTTGAATTCACTTACCACCATTTTAATTTTTATTGGTCAATGATATGAACCAATCCTTGTTAAGGTATTAACTTTAGCACAAGTCCCTTCATCTATCCAATGATATTAGATAATGCATCTATCTATTTTTTTTACTATTAGGTTATGGCCTCTCCTATTGTTGGTCCATGTATAGTTGTTTTCTTCAAACTCAAAATCCCATAGACTATTGTTTTCAATATAAGATGAGAAATCTCTCATATTTTGGGTTAGTTTCCTAATTCCCCTAAATTTTTCATCTAGCTTGGTTATGGCATTAAAATATCCTATTATCATAAATCAGGTTTCTTGGTCTTTACTTCTCATAAATGCTTGAATACCACTCCAAAATTTTAATCTACCCGACTGAGTTGTAGGTCCATATAAAGATAAGGATGAAATGAATAAATGCAAATAAGCATGTGACTAAAGAGGCTATCCAATGCCTAGTTTTATGAATGGTTGCATAGGAGGTTCTAATAGGATTCCAACAAGTTAGAATTCCCCCTATTGCTCCTTGAGAATGTATAGCATCTCATTCACATCTCATCCATATTGCTTTCATAGTTTTGGAAAGTTCTTTTTCCATCTTAGTTTCTTTGATACAAATAATTTCAAGCTTATTGCTTAATAAAGGTCCCTGATACACCTCTACTTTAAGAGGGAATTAGCACCCCTTATATTCCATGAGATGATAATCATGTCTCATTAGGGCTACTTGTCCTACCTACAAATTACCAATATCATATTAGTGTTTGGTAAAGAGAAGTTCAACCAACTTAGTTTGTGTTCCTTTATCTATGTTTGGTCTTGCTTCCCTGGATCTTGCTTGATAATTTGAGGGTTTTTCTCTTTATGCCTTACCTATATCAGGAGTAGGTCTTATTATTCTCAATATTCTTTCACAGCTTTATTTTTCCTCATATTTATCCTCTCTTGGTTCTACTATGGAAGCTTTTGACTTGTCCTGATCATTTTCTAGGTATTTCCTTATTAATAGTGGAGGTATTAACATCTAATATTGCATTTTATTTACCAATTGTTTTCTCCTGAATGGTGCATTGTACTTCAATAGAGTCTTCAAATTTTGATTTGAAACATTTCTTAGGTTCATTGATAATATTCATCCCTAAATCAAGATCATACTAAATAGATGGTTCCTTGTTAATATGTTGAACCTATTGTACTATATCCTCTAAGATTTGATTTGTTAGAAATAGACTATTACATAATTTGAATTATGTAAATATACCTTTCTTGGTACATACTTAGGATATTAGATTACTTTAGGGGAAAGTTATTTGGCTACTTCATGCAATATAATAAATGCACAAGTGTCAAAGTGCAAGTTGTATATGTACAAGTTGTTCCTTGCACATCTAGGTAGATTTTTGGCCAAGGAACCTATTTCCTATATAAAGGGCCATAGACATAAAGCAAGATAGAGCAATATGAAGTAGTGTAGACCAGAGTGGTATGATGTAGCAGTGTGATGTATTGTGATGGGGTGTAATATGCTCAATACTTATTATTGAGCTATAGCTATATTCATGGAGTGTTCATTTCCTCCATAGTTACTTTTGTAAACATCTCCATAATTTTTATTTATAGTATATTTTTAGTCATCTCGTATATTTAATTTATTTCATATTATTATGCATATTGTGACTTATATCTCCCATTACACACTGCAACAAAATCTAACAGTGGTATCTAAGCCACGGTATGTCAATAAGGAAACCACTATTATTATTGACCCTAATTTTTTTGGTAACCTGACACACCATTAAACTAGTCATTGTCAAAATTTCTCAGAAGAGTCTTAGTGGTAGAATTAAGGAGAGCCACAAGTAAGGACTAAAAGAAATATTAGATATTGGAATACTGAGATTGCATATGGCTAGAGTCTTTTCACAGAGTTTCAAGGGAAAACTTGTGAAGACTAGGACTTAGCACTTGATCCACTAGTTTGATTAATCAACTAGTGAAGCTCATCTAAGAGATCTAGATAAACTAACTTGAAGGTTATTTTATTGTAGGGAATTAATACTCAAACGATTGGAACACCTCCTACAATAGAAAGCTAGGAGATTTCAACTTCGTTGCTCGAAGGTTGGAGTGCCTTCATAGCATAGAGATTAGTTGTTGCATGAAAAGAATATTACAAAAGAGACTTATAGAGAAGAATTATAGTGAAGTTTGGAGATAGGATATCTCCATTGCTAGATTAGAAACTTCACAAGAATAAAAGGCCATAGAAGCCTTAATCTAGAAGAAATGTCCATAGAAGCCTTGATCTAGAAGAAAAGGCTATAGAAGCCTTGATCCAGAGGGAAAGACCACATAAGACTTGGTACTGGAGAAAAATCCACAAAAGCCTTAAATAAAATACCATAGAAGCCTTGAATAAAAGGCTATAGAAGCCTTGATACTGAAGAAGACTCTAGAAGAGAGTATCTAATTCAGAAGCAGATTTTAGTACTAATACTTAGTTGCAGGAATAGGGAGATTCAGTGAGTTGGGAAAGCTTCCTACAAAACAGTTAGGAAGAGTATATTATTCAAAATCAATCCAACACCTAAAGAAAAAGAGATCAGGAGAAGATCTCATTGATGAATAAGAACTAGGAGAGTCATACTCGAATACAGAGGTAGTAGAATCAGATATCCAAGAGAATATATCACCACCAACACTTCCAAAAGTAGAAGGTTAAATATAAGGTCTCAAAGAAGACCAGAAGAAGTTGCAAAGCAAGTAAAAGATTATTATATTCATTTTTAACTATTATATTTCGCTCAAATATTATTGTTTGTGTTCATTAGAAGGGCATAAAAATAGAATTTGTCAAAATTTCTATAATGCACTAAGATCTGCAGCTTTGAAGTGGCCTAAGGAAGCCACAAAATCAGCTCAATCCTCCAAGCATTTTAGAAAAAATTAACCACCATAAGAGCATCAAAAGAAGCCTCGAACGAGACTTGGTGAATCTCAATTTTAAAGCACAAGAAAGTAGTGCAAAAAAATAGCTTCTATCATGTGGTTACAAGCATGGATTCATTTATAAAATATCCAAGCAAATAGGGGAAGGTGTCTAATCCAAAGAGAACTTCATAACACCTATATTGCACTCAATATTTTGCCTCAAAAACCAGAAATTAGGACTTACAAAGACAAGTGCAAAACAAAGTGCATCAAGGTCATCTTGTATTAAAACTATTTTACATTATAGTATATAATTTCTAATCTGGTTATACAAGGAGATAAGGCAAATTCAAATGTGCCTCAAAGACACTAAACTTGTTGGAAAATCCAACCAAAAGTAGTTGTATGCTAGTAGCCATCCAAGCCTAGCTCAAGGAGCCATACGAAGGGCTCATACTCCTCATATTCTAGATGGCTGAACCTACAAGATACATGTACAAGAGCAAGGGAGAAACAACATCATTCAACGAGCAATAACATCTATGTAAGGAGGATGAAAAACAAGTATAAAGCAGAAGAAAGTTGAAGCACCATTTGAAGTGTTACTTACTCCATGTATGCTCGTTGAAATCAATGCTCAAGGTCTCCATGCTATTGCTTCATATCCCAATAGAATACTATGCATACGAATGACAGTAAAGGAGGGGATTTGTGAAGGTAAAAATGTCTCAAAGGGTCCATTTGAACCAACAATAGAGACTACATCCATGCAGAGAAGAAAGTGACACTTATCACTAAAGGAAAATTCTAATGCTTGATTTAAGAGAGCACTCATATTCAAGGAGGAGGTACATGAATAAGCTGGTGTATTTGGTGCATTGAGTACACTTTTCAAAGAAGAAGACCAACCATTTTTCTAAAGAATGTAATGTTCTTACATTACAAGAAGGTAGACAGATGTTTCATTGGCACTAAACTCTCCTCAAGCACACAAAGGGAAATGGTCATGTCACTTGGCACATAAGAGATGAATCTTCTCCATTTAAGGATGACAACGACCAAATTCAGCATGAAGAAGCATTCTTCATCATCAAAATTACTCTCTCATCATCTGTGTAGAAAAAGGTTGAGTTGAAACATGTCAAGAAGGTGTTAGAGCCTTTAATGCTCAAGGCAACCAAAGTCAAGGGAAGAGACTAGAAGATGCCAGATTTAAAATACACTAAACATAGAGTGCTTCCATTGGAGGATACATCCACAGCATCCATGACATCTACGTAAATTTTGCAGTCCAAGCTTCTCTAAAATCAATGCCAAATATTACTTGGAGAAAGGTAAAATTATTTATGTTTATTTGTACTTTATTTCCTTGGATATATAAGGTTTTAATCAGAGGAATTTATTTACATTGAAATCTATACATCAAGGGGAATATTTTATCAAATGAATCAAATATTTGTAATATAAAACCTAGGAGTAATAAGGTTTTCTACTTGGATAAAAATTGAATATTTGCAAATATTATTGTGATCTAATTTATCCAAAGATTAGGGAGTCATAAGGGCTACTACATCAAATCATTTAATTGGAAAATTAGATACACTTAACCTAATTTCCAAATGTTTATTTATAAGAGAGTTGTCTCATAGGTTAGATATTCATAATATTATTGTCTCAATCCTTTCAAAAGGAGATAAAAGATCCAATATTATAACCTCTTTAAAACTTGGGAACATTTCTTCATTCAATAGAAGCAATAAGGGATAATAGAAATTTATTTTGGTATTCTATAAAACCTTATAAAATCAATCAAATATTGAGCTATAATTCTACAAAAGCACTATATCTTATCCATAGCATACTAGGGAGTCATAAGGCATTCTACAAAATCCGAGGATTGACATTAGGGTTTTCAAATGGCTTAAAACAAATTCTTCCTAGCAGAATCTCAATTACTCAAGGGTCCTAATTATTTTTCCTAAAATAATAAAGTGAAGGCTATCTTGGTATATGAAAAATTATGGGATATCATCAAAGAGAAAACACAAATACCTACCACATATGATACTAAAATTTAAAAGTTCATAGATAATTATTCAAAGGCACTTATGATAATAACCTTTGCAATCACTGATAAAATACAACCTTATATCAATTCAACAAAAACATCTTTAGATGCATAGACAAGCCTAGAGAAAATATTTGAAGGAAATAATAAGGCCACCATTCTTCATATTCAAACTCATCTTCATTCATTAAAAATGAATAACGAAGAAAGCATAGAACTATTCCTAAGGAAGATAACACATATCAAAGAGAAATTACTTACCTTAGGAGAAACAATCAAGGATGAAATTCTTACTCAAATAACTATGAGAGCATTTCCAAACAGCTATAAAAAATTGGTAACATCTTTACAAGTTCTAATTAAAGATGCTTTTTTGATGAATTAATCAATATTCTACAGGAATATGAAGTAGAAAATATAGGTAAGGATAAAATATCTAATAATGAATTGCCATCTAAATAAAATCCATAGGAAAATATTGCTACTTTATCAAAAGGATAGAAATCATGGTACAACAAGTATTGTTAGATATGCAAGAGAATAGGCCATAACACCAACTACTACAAGTTCAATACCAAAAATCAGAATCAAGGAAATCAAATGAACAATCAAAATCCTTGTCAACAACAATTTCAGCATCCAGTCAATTACCCTCAATTGGAGTATCAAAAAAGAAATAAAAAAGGACATCTAGCTCAAAGGATAGAAGATCTTGAAGAACTGGAAGAATTGACAAATGATTTTGATATCAAATCCCTCTCAGTAAGAATGATAGATTATGAAGACACTAATCACTTAATTTAACAAGTTTTATAAAATAGAGAAGAAGATTTAGATCATCAGTTGGAAGAAGATCCACATTGAAGACTAAAGTCTTCAATATCCAAATAATGTAATATAGGGGGGTGTTAGAAATAGACTATTACATCATTTAGATTATGTAAATGTACCTTTCTTGGTACATACTTGGGACATTATATTACTTTAGGGGGGATTTATATGGTTATTTCATGCATTGTAATAAATACACAAGTGTCAAAGTGCAAGCTATATATGTGCAAGCTATCCCTTGCACATCTAGGTAGATTTTTGTCCAAGGAACCTATTTCCTATATAAAGGACCATAGACATATAGAAAGATAGAGTAGTAGGAATTAGTGTAGACCAAAGTGGTATGATGTAGCAATGTGATGTATTTTGATGGGGTGTAATATGCTCAATGCCCATTCTTGAGTTTTAGCTATATTCATAGAGTGTTCATTTCCTCCACAACTACTTTTGTAAACATCTCCATCATTTTTATTTATAGTATATTTTTAGTCATCTCGAGGATTTACATTATTTCATATTATTCTACATCTTGTGATTGCTATCTCCCATTACATGCTGCATAAAAATCTAACATGATATACTTTTTCTTCATAGGCTAAAGCCTCAAAAGAGTTGGTATTTCTTCCAATATCCTTCCTTATTGATATCAACTATTTATTTGCTTTCATATACCTATTTCTATTTTTTGGAAGTTGAAAACCATCCTCATCCATATCCATTTGTATGTTTCTCTTACGGTTTTCTATATATGATTCTATTGGACTCTTCTTAGGGAATGATCTCTCAGCATCATGCAATATTCTACATCTAAAAGATATGTTTTCATAATCTATGGTTTGGATCCACATCTTATCCCCATACTTAAGAATTATTAATTTTGGTAAAGGTTTACATATATCAATCATGACCAATATCCTAGAATTAATAGCCAAGAATCCATCTTTTGTAGTTTTTGAAATCTCAAGGAATTATCCTAGAATGTTGCCTATTGCCTTGAAGGTATCAATTTATCAAAACTCAATGGACAACCCATACATTCTAACCCAAATTGGTACTAAGGATAGATTTACATTTTCAGGTGAAAAGCCTTCATACCAATGGGTAAGGAAGAGTCATGCTCTTCCCATAAACCAAGGACCCCCTTTTAGGATTCTATCTCTTTATTTCGTAGAACAAAAAATGGCTAGGAAGAAATATTTGGAAAGAAAGGATAAAATCACTGCTAGAGACTTTCAACTCCTATCAATCCATTTTCTCAAGGCTAAAGCCCTTGGCCAATACCCATTAAATTTACCAAAATTACCCTATATTTGAGCAATAAGGATTGATCCTCTATGGTTTTCTCACTAACATCTACTACTAGAGATTATTATAAGGATTTATCTATAAATTGGTCCATGGGAAGGAAATTAAAACTCAAAATATACTAAAATTTACTAGAATATCCTATAGCAAATATAATATTTGATAAAATATTATAATAATTTGTAAGCAAAATTTCTATAAAGAAGGGAAAAAGAAACTTAGCTAAAAAATTCTATGCCTAAACAAAATATCTTACCTCACTAAAGTCCTAACCCTCCATTGTGTCCTATCATCTGAACCCTGGTTGACAGATATTTGTAATTTTGTTTTTCATGACTTGAAAAAAATTCATTACCCTTGTTCTGGATGGTTAACTTCATAGGGTCGTATTTCCATCAATATTAAAATTTTATATATTGTGCTAGTATTAAGTACAAAAAAAAAGATACTAGCGTCTTAGTTACAAATTATACATTGAATGGTCATCTAAGACAAAGGAGTTACCACAAGCATATACTTGTATGAGTTAGGTTTATCATATTTATTTTATGGTTTTTATAATGGAGATCTATGAAAAGCTACTAGAGGTGTTGTGTTTCAAAATAATGAAGGTAAAATTCTCCTCATTTTTGTTGTTGTGGAAAACATCCCAGAAGGGATGCCACTTTTGGGTAAGACCCAAGGATGTAGGGGTATCTCTTCCACCAAAATCACCCAGCGTTTGCACCTGGTCTACCACCTTTGACATACTCAAGGAGCAAACCTGAAACAACAAAAGATATACACAAACACATAATAAGATTTTAAAAAAACATGCTCCTTGAGTGTGTTGAAAAGATAAAGCACAACCAAACACACACACAATAATATTAAAAAAATATAACACAACACGAACCACACAGAAAAAATACAAGAACAACATAACAAACACAAACATGAAAAAAAAAACAAAATGCTACAAAGACAACCAACAAAAACAACCAAAACCTAAAAAAAAAACAACCAACAACAGACAAAAAAACAAAAACATAAAAAAATACTCACACACCAAAACACAAAAACACCAATTAACACAAACATACAAAAACACAAGAACAACAACAACAAAAACACAAGAAAACAACAAAAAACACACAAAAAAAACAAAAAAACAAAAACACAAGAACAACAAAAAACAACACAAAAAACCACACACACCTCAAAAAACCAAAAAATAAAAATAAAAAAATATATTGAACACAACAATGACCTTTTCAGACCAAAATACTTTTAAGGCAAGAATAAATAGAATAAACAAAAAAAATATTAGTTTGATCTAGGGAACTAAAATACCCTGACCGAACCAAAGAGAAGCAAAAATAAAGCAAGAAGAAACTAGGTACCTCCAAAACTAGAGCTATACAAAGAAATGATAGAAAGAAAAGCTTACCTTATTTGCGAAGCCCACCATCTAGGAGGGTGGTAGCAAGTAAGATCACCTTTGTCCAAAGCCCAATTAGCTAAAGCATCAGCACTCTTATTCTAATCTCTAACCACATGATTGTAATCAACTTTAAAAAATCCCATCTGGATTAACTGAATCTTCTCAATTATTTTTTTTATTCTTTAATCAACCTTATGATTCTTAGAAGGAGTCTTCAAAATATTAATCATGAGTTGAGAGTCAGACTCAACTAGCACCTTTTTCCGTCCAACCTTAGTAGCCTCTTGAAATACTCTAAGGATACCATACCCCTCAACAAGGTTGGATAGAATACCCAAATTCTTAGCAAAAGTAAAAACCAAGGAGCCATATGAAAGTCTACCAATTCCTCCTGCACTAGCTTTTTCAGGGTTCCCTCTAGAGGCTTCATTAGTATTGAATTTTCCAAAATCCTTAGGAGGAGGTTGCCAATTCCTTATTCTATCCATCTTGCAATTACTCACATTCCGTTTAAAAAATTCTCCTCACTTGGAATCATATGAAAGTTTAGCTATTAACTATGTAGAGTCTAGTGCACTTCTTATATGAATTAAAGATTTACAAACCATTATTAATGTTATCAACAAAAAATATATGTGAGGTTTGGATTAAAAAATATATTTTTTAATATCATTAACTAATATTGAAAATAATATCCTATAAATATCATCATGTCGAGAAAAGGAAATTGGATAATAGATAATTTAGTTAATTGTCTTGATAGACATTAATTTTACAAGGCATTTAGTTGAGTGAATTTTTATTTCTTACTAGAAAAGATTTGAAGAAACTATTGCAAAAACATGGTTGTATGAGGAAGATGAAAAACATTTTTAATAGAAATTAAAAAATATAAGCTCAATGTGGTTCAATTGACCTCACAATAATGTAATGACAACAATGTAATATTTTACTACTTTTGTGGGAGTGATCCAAATAGAAGCCACATATAGCTTATTAAAAAAATGAAATATTTATACATAACTTTATGCTTTCATTTTTATTCATTTGATAAATAATTTATATTTTAAATAAAACTATAAGCATAATTACATATTTGCAATATTTATTTCTTAGCGTGATATGTTGTTAGTTCAAACGACTAAATTTCTTGACATTTAAAGAGATTGATATGTCGTTAATTCAAATGATTAAATTTCTTGACTTTTAAGGAGATTGAGGTTCAAATCTTGATAGATATCATGTGGATCAATGCCAAGTTGTTGTAATACCATTGTGGGGTCATGATGTAACATGGATTTTCAATATTATATAACCCATTAAGAAATGCTAATTCCTTGTTATGTGATATTTTTTTGCCATGGACTCCAACAACCTCTCTTTTCAGATTTGAATTACACACATGTGGATGTGGGTGTAATTATATTATATGTGAATTTATTTAATATTAATAGGGTCAAGTATTTTAAAGGTGACAAGCCAAAAATTATATAAAATATCAAAAGTAAACTTTATAACATATTTACTATAAATTTATATCCATGATATATAAAACAACAATTATAATCCATCTTCCCTTCCTTGGATTTAATTGTAGAGACATTTCACTATAATAAAAGGATAATGTTTGTAAACTTTTTTTTACACATAGCTTAAGAACTAAAATAATATCATATAATTTAGATAAATGTCTTCCACAAAGGATATATAACTAGCAAACCCTCTTCCTTATTTTTTTAACTATAGTAGCTTTGCAACTACCTTAAAATTATTTCAAGGAATTAGCCAATAGACAATAAGGGAGAAGGAATTTTGTAGTCCAAGAACCAAGAGTGTGAATTAGAAATTTTGAAAAATTTTCTTAAAAATTGGTTTAAGTATAGAAATTGGCACTTCATCGACAAACTCTCCATCCATTGACAATCTCCCAATTAGTCATCCTTCCTAATAGTATTAACATGATGTCATCCATGTTTGATGATTTATTGACCAAGCTACACACAATTGACCAAATGACTATTTATCGACTAACCAACGATTCATCGACCTAGCTAGTGATTAGTCTATCAAGCTACATTCCATTGACCAAGTGGTGATTTGTTGGCTAACTAATGTTTTGTTGACCAAGCTATGATCAATAAAGTTGGTGATTCATAAAAAAGCAAAGCAAAACCATGAGGTATAACGACCTTAAAGTGGTATTTTTATCTTTTTCAATAGATATAAGTTTAAATTAGAGTTAGCGGAAAAAGAGTTAAACCTATATTATAAATAACAACCATGGACTCATTTTTCTGATCTTTTGACTATTTTGAGAAAGACTAGAGCTATGCTTTGTGGTTGTAATTCTTTCTTATATTAATAAAAAATTGTGTATGGCATTTGTATTTCAACTATCTCTCCTAATGCATGAATTAAAGGTGTTTGTGGTGATATATTCTCACTTGGTTGCTAGTCCTATTTTCTGCTAGTTTTGTATAATGAATGGATGACAATCACATTGTTGTCATTCCATTACCTTTCAATGTCCCAATTGATTGCACATTAGCCTCACTACAATTTTAACCTTATTAGATTTTTTACAATTTTATTTTCATCCCACACACTTACCTTTACAAATTTTATTTTTGGCATTTATTTTTTGGTTAAATTTTCTTAAATTGGTGACAAGCCAACCTAAATTTAGAAGTTGAAAATAATTCATTTTTTCGTTTTAATTGTTGGCAACCTCACATATGCATACTATTTTTACAAATAAATATTAACATATAATAAAAAATTATTATTAATAACAATGCTAAAAAGTAATTAATAATGTTGTAAGATCCTTTTCAACAAAGTTTTCATTCTATATTTCTTCCCAAATTCAAACTTCTATAATAATACAAAAATAAAATCCCATTTAACCCTATCATAGGCCTTACTCATATCAAGTTTTAAGATCATTGCTTTCTCTTTTCTTGAAGTTGCTTAATGCATAACTTCATGAGCTACTATGATCCCATCCAAAATTTGTCTCCCTTTCACAAATCCTCCTTGCTCTTCTGAAATAATTTTGTATAACAGTGGTCTTAACCGATTCACCATCACTTTGGAAATAATCTTATACACCATATTACATAGATGGATCGAAATAAATCAAACATTTATGCATCCTTTGTTTTTGGAATCAAGATAAGATATGTTGCATGTATTTTATAAGGTATTTATTATTTTATAACAATCCTTGATTATATCCCAATTATATTGATATAATATTGTAGAGAGCCCATCTAGACCTAGGGATTTATCCTTATTAAAATAAAAAAGAGCTAGATGAATTCATTCTAGAGTAATAGACTCCATCAATTTCTTATAGTCTTAATATGCTATAACTAAAGGAACTTCTTGTAGAAGTTTATCATTAAGAACTTTAAATTTCTCTGATCCTAGAATACTTTGATAAAAAGACCTTACCTCATTCATTATTTCACTCTGGTGTTCAATCCAAACCCCTTCTACTGATTTAATTCTACTAATTTTGTATGTTGATCTTTGTACTATAGCAATCCAATGAAAAACTGTGTTTTTATCTCCTTTTAACCAAGTTTATCTTGAATTTAATATCCAACATTTCTCTTCCTTACTAAAAATATTATGATGTTCACTAACTCCCTTTCCTCCAAGCTTGGATTATTATGATCACCTTTTTAGAATTTTGAAAGTTTATCTTTTAGTTCCTTCTTCCCAAAAAAAATTCCAAATGTGTTCTTGTTCCATTCTTTTAATCTAGGAGTCATCGAGTCAATTTGTTTTGGAAGTGTATACAACTCACCGTTTCCTAAAGAATTCCATGTTTGTGCTATCATAGCAAAAAAATGAGGATGGTCTTCCCACATTTGCTCATATTTAAATTACGATCTTTTTTAAATTTACTTACCACCATTTTCAACTTTTATTGACCAGTTATATGAACCAATTCTTGTTAATGTATTATTTTTAGCACAAGTTCCTTCATCTAGCCAATGATTTGAGAGAATGCATCTATCTAATATTTTTACTATTAGGTAATGGCCTCTCCTATTGTTGGTCCATGTATAGATGTTTTCTTCAAAATCAATCTCATATAGATTATTATTTTGAATAAAATATGAGAAATATCTCATAATTTGGGCTAGTTTGCTAATTCCCCCAAATTTTTCATCTTGCGTGGTTATGGCATTAAAAATTCCTATGATCATGCATTGGGTTTCTAGGTCTTAACTTATCATAAAGGCTTCAATCCCACTCCAAACTTTTAATGTACCTGACTAAGTTGTAGGTCCATAGATATTGATAAAGATGAAACGAATATCTACAAAGAAGAATGTGACTAAAGAGACTATCCAATACCTAATTTAATGAATGGTCACATAGGAGGTTCTCATAGGATTTCAACAAATTAGAATTAACCATGTCACTCTTTTAAAATATATAACATCTCATTCACATCTCACCCATACTACTTTCATAGTTTTGAAAACTTTTTCTTTTGTCATTTTAGTTTCTTGGATACAAAGAATATTAGGCTTATTACTTAAATAGAGGTCCCTAATACACCTCTATTTTGAGGGGGGTATTAGCACCACTTATATTCAATGATGGTAATCATATCTCATTAGGGGCAATTATCTCCGCCTACAAGTTACCAATATCATTTTTGTTGTTTGGTAAAGATAAATTCAACCAACTTAGTTTGTGTTCCTTTTTCTATGTTTGCTCTTTCTTCCCTAGATTCGTTTGATAATTTGAGGGTTTTCCTCTCTTTGCCTTACCTGTACCAGGAATAGGTCTTATTATTCTATTCCTCAATATTCTTTCACAACTTTATTTTTCCTTTGATATATCCTCTCTTAGATCTACTATGGAAGCTTTTGACTTGTCCTACTCATTTTATGATATTTCCTTATCAATGGTAGAGGTATTAACATCTAACACTGCATTTTCTTTACCAAATTTTTCTCTTGAATGGTGCATGGTACTTCAAGAGAGTCTTCAAAATCTGATTTGATACATTCCTTAGGTTCATCAAGAATGTTTATCCCTAAATCAATATCATATTGAATAGATGGTTCCTTGTTAAAATATTGAATCTATTGTATTGTGTCCTCTAATATTTGATTTACTTTTTCTTCATATGCTAAAGCCTCAATAAAGTTGGTATTTCTTCCATTATCCTTCCTTACCAGTCTCCACTTTTATTTACTTTCATTTGTCTATTTATATTTCTTGGAAGTTGAAAACCATTCTCATCCATATTAATTAATTAATTTCTCTTTTAGTTTTCTATATATGATTATGTTGGACTCTTATGAGGACATGATCTCTTACTATGCCCCACCTCATGACATCTTCTACATTTAAAAGATATGTTTTCATAATTTATAATTTAGCTGCACATCTTATCCCCATACTTAAGAATTATTGATTCTAGTCAAGGTTTACTTATATCAATCATGACCAATATCCGAGCATAAATAGCGAAGAATCCATATTTTGTGCTTTTTGAAATATCAAGGAATTCTTCCAAAGTGTTGCCTAATATCTTGAAGGTATCCATTTCCTAAAACTCAATGGGTAACCCATACATTCTAGCTCAAACTAGTACTAAGAATAGATTTACATGTTTAGGTGAAAATCCTTCATACCAGTGGGTAAGGAAGAGTCTTGCTCTTCCCATAAACCAAGGACCCCCCTTTAGGATTCTATCTCTTTCTTCCCTAGAGCAAAAAATGGCTAGGAATAAACCTTTGGAAAGAAAGAATAGAATCACTGATGGACACTTCCAACTCCTATCAATCCATTTTCTCAAAGCTGAAGCCCCTGGCCAATACCCATTAAATTTACCAAAAACCACCCTATCTTTGAGTAGCAAGGAACGATCCTCTATGGTTTTCTCACTAACCTCTACTACTAGAGATAATTCTAAGGATTTTAGCTATAAATCAATCGATGTGAAGGAAACTAAAAATCAAAATTTACTAAATTTTACTAGAATATCCTATAGCAAATATAATATTGGAATAAAAACTTACAATAACTTGCAAATAAAATTTTTAAGATAAAAAAGGGAAAAAGAAACTTAGTTGAAAAATTCTATGCCCAGACAAAATTTCTTGCCTCACTGAAGCCCTAGCCCTACATTGCTCCTCCCATCATCTGAACCCTAGCTCATAGATATTTGTAATTTTATTTTTTGTGACTTGAAAAATCATTACTGCCCTTGTTCTGGATGGTTGACTTCATAGGGTCGTATCTCCCTCAATATTAAAAGTTCATAAATATTGTGTTAGTATTAAGTACAAAAAATGAGATACTAGCATATTAGTTACAAAATTTGACTATACATTGAATGGTCATCTAATACAATGGAGTTACCACAAGCATATGCTTGAATGAGTTAGGTTTATCATATTTAATTTTAATGGTGTTTATAAAAGAGATCTAGGAAAATTTGTTAGAGGTATTGTGTTTCAAAATAATGAAGGCAAAATTCTCCTCACTTGGAATCATATGGAACTTCAACTATTAACTATGTAGAGTGTAGGGCATTTCTTATATGAATTAAATATTTACAAACTATTATTAATGTTATCAACTAAAATATATGTGAGGTTTGGATTAAAAAATATATTTTTTTAATATCGTAAACTAATGTTGAAAATAATATCCTATAAATGTCACCATGTCAAGAGAAGGAAATTGGGTAATAGATAATTTAGTTAATTGTCTCAATAAACTTTAATTTTACAAGGCATTTAGTTGAATGAAATTTTATTTCCTAATAAAAAATATTTCAAGGAACTATTGTAAAAACATGGTTGTACGAGGAAGATGAAGGATATTTTTAATAGAAAGACATGTGAAAACTAAGTCAATCAAGTTGATGATTCATCGAAAAGCAAAGTAGAACTGTGAGGATAATGACCTAAAAGTGGTATTTTTATCATTTTTAATAGATATAAATTTAAATTAAAGTTAGGGGATAAAAGGGTTAAACCTATATTATAGATAAGAGTCATGAGTTCATTTGTACTATCTTTTGGATATTTTGAGAAAATATAGACCTAAGCTTTATAGTTGTAATTCCTTTTTTATAATAATGAAAAATTGTGAATGGTATGTGTGGTGCAAGTGTCTTTCTTGATACATAAATTAAAGGTATCTTGATGCATGAATTAAAAGTATTTGTGGTGATATATTCTTACTTAGCTCTGGGTCATATTTTTTTCTTCTAGTTTTATACTAATCAAATGATAGTTATTCTATTACTTTTTTTTTAAATAAAGAGGTAAAAAATTATTAATAAAAAGTTTGGATTACAAAGTATAACTAAGCTTCCAACCAAAACTAAAATAAACAACCAAATAGGTTAAAACCACTAAACTAGAATGACACCCGAGTTATTCCATTACCTTTTAATACCTCAGTTAATTACACATTAACCTTACCACAATATAAATTATATTAAATTTTTTAAAATTTTATTTTCCTACCTCGTATCTTTACCTTCACAAATTTTATTTTTAATATTTAATTTAGATTAAATTTTCTTAAATTCAAGGCAAGCCAACCTAAATTTAAAAGTTGAAAAGATTTCATCTTTTCCTTTTAATTGTTGGCAACCTCACATATGCATACTATTTTTTTTGTTTTTTTTTATGAATTTACATGTAGAATTGGTAGCGCCATGAATCCGGGCAGGCTGTCCAGGTTTTTATGGCCGCCACAGTATTCTGCGCTATCCGCCTCAGAAGCCGCCACACAAATCTTCGCACAGTCCGCCCCTATAACCACCATGCCACAATCATTTTAAACCTTTTACACCACTGAAAGCACCAGGAAAGGGACAAGCGTTCAGTCCCACGAGGCTCGAGATTTGAACCTTGGACCTCCTTCTTATAGGATTTGGATGAACCAATTGATCTACACCTCGAACCTATATGCATACTATTTTTACAGATCAACATTATAAAAAAAAATATTATTAATAAGAATATTAAAAATTAATTAATAATGCTGTAAGATTCTTTTCAACAAAGTTTTCATTCTATTCATAACAAGAATTCACTTGCCAGTTCGATCTGATAATCGTGTGAGTTATAGGTGATCTTTTTCATGTAATTTCATAGTTTGAACCTTATAAATTTAGGGTCATGTGAGATCCTTTTCAGGTCAACTCCAAAATTTAAAATTTTGAATTATGAGTAATCAGTAAGAAAGACTGTAACTGTTACTATAACTAATTTCTATATAAAAAAACATCAGTTTTAACCCATTCCTATACAAAAAAATATCTGTTTTAACTAATTCCTATATAAAAAAATTTGGAAAGTACTTCTTTGATTTGATTTTAAAGTTTCCGGATTTTATGGGAGCGTCATCGGTAGTCGTGCGCCGCCGCGGAATGCATTGGAAATCGCAAATATCGTGATTGATATGACATGTGACAATCCCGACAAGCCGTTATGCTGATTCAGCCATGACGTCCACTCACTATCGAATCACAATCCGACGTGGCATACTCTGCAAATTCGAGACACACTATGTTTAGGTACTCGAGGTCAGATATGTTGTAACGCACCACATTCACTTCACTGTCGGAGAATGCCATATAATTAATTCAAAAAAGACGGTGAATTCTATAAGATTGTTAGAGTATATATTATATTAATTTAATTTGATTTATAAGTCTGGCAGTCAAGATCTGTATTGAGATTTTTAGAGTATATATTATATTAATTTAATTTGATTTATAAGTCTGGCAGTCAATATCTATATTGAGACATTATGTACAATTTTACTCTTATTTAAAATATTTTTATAAAAAAATAATTTTTATATTATTTCATTGCTAGTTGAACTTTTAAAGAATTGTAGGGTTTGGCGCCAAACTCAAGATAAATTTTTGAAGTCGAGCTTATATTAACGCGTGAAAGCCTTTGTTTTCTTACCTTTGAAATTTCAGTGAGAATTATTTTAAGCTTATTGTAAAACTCTCATGGCAGCTTCTTTTGTTCGGACCTCCAGTGGAATTTGCTTTAGGGAAGAAAGCCCCTCAGAAAACCCCTTTCAAAGTGAAGTTGAACCCCAGAAGCTTATACAGGTATTTGGATTTTTTGTTTTTGGTTTGCTAAAATTGAAACATGTAATTGGTGAGGGGAAGGTATGTTGATTTGACTGCAATTGTAAGATAATTGTGATCTGAAGGCTCTTTGATTTGTTGTATTTTTATTATGGGTGTGTTGGGTGTTGAAACTTTTGCTGCAATTGAGATCATGGAGAGATATGGAGTTTTAGGTTTGGCCTCTTTTCAGTGAGATGGTCATAATTTTGGCTTGTGCGAATGATTGGGAGTGTTTTTTTGTTTTAAGTTGAAGAATTAATATCTGATGTTGGGAAAATGCAGTAATAAGGGATTGGGCTTTAGGGCTGTTTGTGGTCTCAGAGTAAGTTGTTAAGGGCCTTTTGGGTAAACGTTCTGATCTGATCTTCGTGAATGCTGGGGATCATGATGGAGATCTTGTCTTTGGGTTCTGGCTTTATATTCTGGTTATGATTTGTTGCATTCCAACAGAGGAATTTGCTTGTGTGTTATTAATCTCATTCAGACTTTTGAAAGTAACGAATGCAGGGGAACTCTGTTTTGTGTTTATAGATAGATGATATTTTATTAGGGGCTTGGAGAAATACTAATTAATGCCAATTCAGCTTGGATAGATTTATGTTTATTTGTAAGATGATTAAGCTTATATAGAACAACTGTTTAGATTACATATTGTTAGCTATAGACTATTGAGGACCCGAGAGACCATGTATGTTAGTTCCAAACTAATACATTGGGTATGTGTTCTTTTGCTGGACTATGCTTGGAGACCCGTATGAATTGCTTTATTTTTAATTTTAAGAATCCCAGTAAGGATTATTTCTTGTTTCTATCTCAACTGAATTGAGATCAGTTGTTTGTACCTATGTGAATTCATTCTTATATCCAGATGTGGCATTGTTTCTACATCGTGTGATTGTTTTATGTTGGGGTTTCTGCAGAGGCAATACCCAGTGGAGAGATGGTGTATGTTCTATTCAAGCTTTCATAACATTCTGTTAGTTGGAGAAGGAGACTTCTCATTTTCGTCTGCCTTGGCAGATGCTTTCGGAAATGCAAGCAATATTGTTGCGACATCTCTCGACAGCAGAGGTCCAGAAAATTTAGTGTTAATGTTCTACTTTTGCGTATTGGTATTTTAAATAGCTGTCCTGCAAATGTTCAAGACTTTTTGTTTACATGTTTCTGATCATTGTGAATGCAGAGAGGGTTTTAAGAGTATATAAGGAGTCCAGGACGACAATTGCAAACTTGTTAGAGAAAGGAGCGGTCGTATTAAATGGGATTGACGCAACAACATTGGATCGAAATAAGTTCTTGAGAGAGAAAATGTTTGATAGAGTTATTTTCAATTTTCCTCATGCAGGCTTTCGGGGGAAGGAGGACAGTGAAAAGGTAATTAAGAAGCACATTGATTTAGTAAGCATGTTTTTCAGGAGTGCAACTATGCTCCTCAGTGAACGAGGAGAAGTTCATGTTACCCACAAGGAAGGGGAGCCTTATGATAGATGGAATCTAAAAGCAGCAGCTAAAAAATGTGGGTTGTTTCTGAGAAATACTGTTGATTTCAGTGCAGAAGCTTATAATGGCTATAATAACAAAAGGGGAGATGGTGACCGAATCGATGAAAGTTTCCGCTTGGGGCCCTGTAAGACTTACATGTTCATGCTTAAGCCTTGGGCCTTTGCTCAAAAAGAGTCTTTTCTGGGGAGAGCCATTAATATTGCATCCACTCCTGCTCCTCTTGTCATCCCTGCCAAACGCAGGTACGACTATGAGACTGTTGGGGAAGATGCAGAAAACATATATTTTAAAAGACGCAGAGTTGAAGATATTAATAGCTACAGACAACTGATGATATCTGACAATTATGTGGCAATGGACAACATCCAAAGGGCCACTATTTTTCATGACCTAAGAGACATGGCTGCAATAGATCCAAGGATCCCAACAGCAATGACAGCAGAGAGAAGGGAAGGAACTATGACAAGATTCCATTTGTACCATATTGGTTCCCGATTGTAACCACATGCATGTGGTTTAAGTGCACCTAAAGGGAAGCACTGAGAATATTGTGTTCTCAAACTAACAAATGGTAAAACTTATCGATTTTTTGAATAGCTCAGACTTCAGTATTTGGACTGGACTGGGTTGCTTGAGTACATTGCAGATGCATTCCTTGTTAATATTTGGAAGAAATATAAGAATGAATGTATCATGTGCATTGAAATTTAGAATACTACTAACATTTAGGATG
Organism: Wollemia nobilis; assembly: GCA_028583015.1. Lineage (NCBI taxonomy): Eukaryota > Viridiplantae > Streptophyta > Pinopsida > Araucariales > Araucariaceae > Wollemia > Wollemia nobilis. Next base: position 509,768 of record JAQPPZ010000367.1, read on the forward strand.
GAATTTGAATTTGATTTGCACTCTTACCATTGTTGAGCACCATTGAAATTCAAATTGAAATTGTTAAGCATCACTGAATGTAGGTTTCAAGCCCTTCCTATTTTTGTTGAATGTTTCTCTTATTTTAATTAGCCTGTCTTGGTCGCACATTAATATTATTTCTTCCTTTGTTTTTTTTTTTTTTATCAGAATACTAATATTCAATTTTTCCAAACAATTCTGATGATTGAAAAGAATAAATCATCATTTTATTAATGTCTTCATATTCAGATTTTTGAAATTCATTTTGATGTTTGGTTTCTTTTCATCTTTAGCTCTTGTAGCTTTTATATCTGATTGGGAAGATAACAGCAACAAAAAGGTACTGGAGGGCATTTTGTTTTATTTTATAAATCTCTCATTTTGACCTTTGAGATTGATGATGAACAAATTAGTGTTTCCACATTTGAACAAATTAGTTTGAGAGTTCCATATAATTTTGAGTTTGACGATATTGTTTCATCCTCTTATTATAAGAAGAGCTACATTCTAAATTTTGTTTTATATTTTGTGAAATACTGTATTAGGAAATGAAGAAGGATGTATGCTTTGTTAATAAGACTGTCAAACATATACCAAGCCTAAAAGGGTGTATTGTTTTAGTATGAAATTTTTTTAGGTAATATTTTTGTAGGAAGTTTTGTCTTCAATGGAGGGAGAATTTTAATACATGGAAATTGATTTGAGTAACATTCTTGAAATAACTTAATAAAAAAAACATTCTTGAAATAAAATTTGTACCATTTTGTTAATGCAAGATTGATTTATAGGGTTATACAGTTTTATGGCATGACACAACAAAGCACCTTTGAAGTTCATGGAGTTATAAAACATTTAGAATATAAGTGTGCATTAGGTCATAAATTTATTGACCTTGTGGTGGAATGTGTGTGTGTGCATGGCAAGAGAAGGACCTTCATAATTTCTTCACCTTCAAAATGAAAATAAAAGTATCAAAATTTTGTTGTGAAATTTTTAAAATTTAAGAAAAAGATTGAAATGGAGATGGTGGGGTGAATTGGTGTGAATAGTGGGGATCATGATAGAGACATTGTCTTTGGGTTCTGGCTTTATATTCTGCTTATGATTTGTTGCATTCCAAGAGAGGAATTTGCTTGTATGTTTTTAATCTCAATCAGACTTTTGAGCGTAACCAACGCAGGGGAACTCTGTTTTGTGTTTATAGATAAATGATATTTTATTGGGGGCTTGGAAAAATACTAATTAATGCCAATTCAGCTTGGATAGATTTATGTTTATTTGTAAGATGATTAAGCTTAGATAGAACAACTGTTTTAAATTACATATTGTTAGCTCTAGACTATTGAGGACCCGAGGGACCATTTATGTCAGTTCCAAACTAATACATTGGGTATATGTGTTCTTTTTCTGGACTATGCTTGGAGACCCGTATGAATTGCTATAATTTGTTTTATAAAGAATCCCAGTAGGGATTATTTCTTGTTTCTATCTCAAACTGAATTGAGATTAGTTGTTTGTGCCTATGTGAATTCATTCTTATATCCAGACGTGGCATTGTTTTGTTTCGTTTTATGTTGAGGTTTCTGCAGAGGCAATACCGAGTGGTTTCTGCCTATGTGACGGTGTATGTTCTATTCATGCTTTCATAACATTCTGTTGGTTGGAGAAGGAGACTTCTCATTTTCGTCTGCCTTGGCAGATGCTTTCGAAAATGCAAGCAATATTGTTGCAACATCTTTCGACAGCAGAGGTCCAGAAAATTCAGTGTTAATGTTCTTCTTTTGCGTATTGGTATTTTAAATAGCTGTCCTGCAAATGTTCAAGACTTTATGTTTACATGTTTCTAATCATTGTAAATGGAGAGAGGTGCAGAGAGGGTAATGAGGGTATATAAGGAGTCCAGGATGACAATTGCAAACTTGTTAGAAAAAGGAGCGGTCGTATTAAATGGGATTGACGCAACAACAATGGATCGAAATAAGTTCTTGAGATGGAAAATGTTTGATAGAGGTATTTTCAATTTTCCTCATACAGGCTTTTGGGGGAAGGAGGACAGTGAAGAGGTAATTAATAAGCACATTGATTAAGTAAGCATGTTTTTGAGGGGTGCAACTATGCTCCTCAGTGAACGAGGAGAAATTCATGTTACCCACAAGGAAGGGAAGCCTTATGATAGATAGTATCTAAAAGAAGCAGCTAAAAAATGTGGGTTGTTTCTGAGGAATACTGTTGATTTCAGAGCAGAAGCTTATAATGGCTATAATAACAAAAGGGGATATGGTGACCGAATCGATGAAAGTTTCCCCTTGGGGCCCTGTAAGACTTACATGCTCATGCTTAAGCCTTGCGCCTTTGCTCAAAAAGAGTCTTTTCTGGTGAGAGCCATTAAAATTGCATCCACTCCTGCTCCTCTTGTCATCCCTGCCAAACGCAGGTACGACTATGAGACTGTTGGAGAAGATGAAGAAAACAGATATGTTAAAAGACGCAGAGTTGAAGATACCTATAGCTACAGACAACTGATGATATCTGATAATTATGTGGCAATGGACAACATCCAAAGGGCCACTATTGTCAATGACCTAAGAGTCATGGCTGTAATAGATCCAAGTATCCCAACAACAATGACAGTAGAGAGAAGGGAAGGAACTATAACTAGATTTCCATTTGTACCATTTTGGTTCCAATTGTAGCCACATGCATGTCATTTAAGTGCACCTAAAGGGAAGCATTGAGGATGTTGTGTTCTCAAACTAACAAATGGTAAAACTTATCAATTTTTTTGCATAGCTCAGACTTCAGTATTTGAACTGGATTGGGTTGCTTGAGTACCTTGCAGATGCATTATGTTACGATTTTCCTCGCACGACCATGGAATATAGGTAAATTCTTGGAACATATTTGCCTTTTCCTATATAATGTGGTACTGCTGATAGTCACTATGCTTGCAGGACCAGGTATATGCCTTCGACGGAGAGAGTGCACGACCATGGAATATAGGTAAATTCTTGGAACATATTTGTCTTTTTCTATATAATGTGGTACTGCTGATAGTCACTATGCTTGCAGGACAGGTATATGCCTTCGACGAAGAAGAGAGTTGGTCGACGGAAAGGTAAAAAGAGAAGTGATGATGAGTACATGGAACCTCACACATATGCATATCATGTAGATTTCATGAATGGCTTGCATAGTGTGTGCGCACTTCATTTTGAAAATATGGTTGTTGGTTGATAAAGGTTATGCATTAATGAATTTTTAGATGGCAATGAGAGTGCCAAGAGCATGGGAGCTTTCTCTTACCAAGCATTGATAAGTGGAGATTGTTTGTATGCTTATTATTAAATCTGAGAAGTAAAGGAAAATTTATATACATGAATATGTTAAAAAGAATATGCATGAATTATTGTTATTATATATATATACTATATGTGTTGAACTGAATAGCATATGCATATATAATAGATAATAATAAATGAAAATAATAAAGTGTGTTATAAAGTCGATAGTTTATGAAAGATCTGAGTGGTTTTTGTTATGCACGACGGAGAAAGTTACTTCATATCGTTTTCATTATGAGTCTTACTCTTCTCCATGTTGAAAAGTGAAAAGTACAGGTTTTGTTGTAGGGGAGTATTCTTTCTCATGTGTGCATCGGTTATGGCTTGGGTTTTTAAAAAAAAAAAAGAAAAAAAGAATCGGTTATGGCTTGGGTTTTTATAAAAAAAAAAAAAAAGACAGTCTAGCACAATTTGGAAGGAGGAGGTAAAAAACCTGTATTTAGACGACTAGTAGCTAGCTTTGCATGTGAAAAATAGAGGTCTGGAATAGAGTACAGTTATGAACAATGTTCACAGGTGTGATTGCTGATATCTCTCAATGAAAAACCTGGTTGCATTGTTGAGGTGATTTGCTTAATTGTGATGTGTTGAAATAATTATGTGAAATTTGCATGCTTGAAACAACTCTTTTATGGTTTACTATGAAACATTAGTATTGTTTTAATCCAGTGAAACTGCTACTATATGTAAGTTAAAATGAATGATGTTTCGAGGTAGATGGATAACAGTGTTCGATAGAGTAGTATTGTGATAAAGAAACTGATAGAATAAAATCTATTGTTGGCTTTAAAAAGAATGAAATGAGACCTGGGAAATCGTGCTACCCAACTGAGTATGCAAATATTGAAAGGTACTCATTTGGTTTTGTGTAGAATAAATGTTATTTCCTAAGTTTGAGAAATGCTTTAAAATGATTAATGGAATGGGAAACTTGGATATAATTGTTGTTGAAACGTGATTGGGTTGCTTTGAGTCGTTTATGATCTTGCATGGCTTTGTGTGTAATTAAATTCGGCTTTGTGTGTAACCTTGCATGGTATGGTGTGTTGCATTCTCATTTAAAGCATATTCCTAGGCATACAAATAGAACTAGAGAGTCGTATTTGATCCCGTGTTATTAAGTTTTTACCTTTTGCAGATTTTCAAGAGGTGGTACACCGAGTTATTGGAGGCAGAGGCAATGGTTTGCCTCAGGCACTCCAATTCGCAGTAAATATTAAAGTGCAACAAGAAGTATTGAACCTTTCACTACCAAATATGAGTCTGATAAGTTCATAACTCCTTTATGTAATAATACATAGTGAAACCCCATAAAATATGTACCTGTGGGAAAGGAGATTGTAAAATTGCATATGAACGTACCCTTGCTATATTAATATGTTTTCAAAAAATTTAGAAAGTATTCTGGACATGTTATGTTGAAACTGAGTTGTGAATATTTCATTATGGTAAATGAGAAATGACAGTAGTTCATACATTTTTGAAGCAATTTTTATTTGATACAAATGACACGGTGTAAATGAGAGTTTTGGATGTACTTGGAAAATAATTACTATTTGGGCTTATGGGTAAATGTAAATGCGAGAATGTTTATATGTTTATTGCATATATATACTTTTTCCTGTGATATACGAACCCGATGTAATTAGTAAGCCTATGCTCATTTGTAAGATGTTTATTATATTAAGTTTAAACCGTTTTACTTTAGAAAGCTTATAACAGTTTAAAAGGTTTTGAAACTTTGCATCTTAGAGTTTCGACAAACAAAAGTATATATATATATATATATATATATATATTCAAGCCTGACATTATTGATATATCTTTCTTGTCTTAATATTAGGAAAACGAAACTCTAGGCATCCAAGAGTAAATGTGTAGATGTTTTAACTATGTAAAATACAATTAGGGTTTGCTTTAATAAATTTAAAATAGAGTTATTAACCCCACTCCCTCTAAATATTAACAAAAATAAATGTGATAGTTTTCTCTACGCGTTGAATGCTTTCCATGTCGGCAAAACCTGTGTCAATGTTCCTGGTCAGTACTGGGCTATAATTGGCTTGAGTGGTTAACCATACATCAAATAAGTTAAGCAGAGGAAAGGATGTTGGTATGGATTATTCAAGAGTAGTTTTTATTTAGTGTTATGATCAATGAGCCAAATTTGTTGAAAATAATAGATAAAGCTTTAAGCTTTGTTGTATACCCGTGTCTGAAAATGGAATTTCATTGAGACGAAAGTTTACTTTCGACTCCTTGCCATGACGACACCTTAGGGTGCAATAAGCCATAAAGACGACAATTAAACATCAACAATAAAAACAAATTGGTTGTTCCTAATATGGGTGGATTGAGGAAAACAATGCTTAAGGAGGCATATAATACTCCTTATTCGGTGCATCCTAGAGGGGAAAAGATACACAAAAGTTTAAGAAACGCTTACTATTGACCAGGTATGAAAAAGGATATCAATGATTATGTGGCCAGGAGTTTGAAATGCCAAAAAGTGAAAGTGGAGCATTTGCATCCGGTAAGACATTTATACCCACACGTCATACCTACGTAGAAATGGCAAGTGATGTAGATGGATTTTATAGTTGGTTTACCTAAAACAAGGTTTAGGCATGATGCAATCTTGGTAGTTGTGGATAAGTTAACCAAGGTTGCATATTTTATAACTGGAAATGTGTAGGATGATGCATCTACTATAACAAGTAAATTTACTAGAGGGATAGTGCAGCTACATGGATTTCCTAAAGTTATAATCTTTGATAGACATTCTCGCTTCACTTCAAAATTTTGGCAGGCTTTGAATGAAGTATTAAATACTAAACTGAATATCAGTTCAACCTATCACCTTGCGATAGATGGACAGATTGAGAGGATGAACCAGGTTTTAGAAGATATTTTGAGAACGTATTATATGGATCAACATACTAAATTGGAAAATTACTTATACATAGTCGAGTTAGCATATAATAACAACTATCATGCATCACTAGGTATGGAACCTTTTGAAGCCCTGTATAGAAGAAAATGTAGGACTCCCTGGTCATTGGATAATCTGGAAGATCGAGTAGTGATCGGACCAAAAACTATAAAAGAAATGAAATATCAATTGAAAAAAATCTAGCAAAAGCTAAAGGAGGTCGCAGATCGCCAAAAGAGCTATGTGAACCTCAAAAGAACACTAAGAGAATACTCTATGGGAGGCAAAGTGTTCTTAAGGGTAAAACCTACTAAAATTTCTATAAAATATTTTAAAATTGACCCAAGATATGTGGGTCCATTTGAAATAGTGGGCAAAATAAGCCCTGTTGCATACAAACTTGCTCTATTGCCAAGCTTATTCAAAATCCATAATGTCTTCAATGTGTCCCTCCTTAGGAAGTATATTTTTAACCCCACTCACATTTGGGATGTTTCCAATTTGTAGATATTCTATCCGTTGAAAATTAAAATTTGACCTGTTCATATACTTGGTTTTAGGACCAAGAACATAAGAAAGAGGAACATTGAGCAATGTCGGGTCCAATGAGACCACTACTCGGACATAAACAGCACGTGGGAGAATGTGGCAGATATGCAGCAACATTTTCCTCATCTATTTGAGTAGAATTGAACAATTAAAAAAAAATTAAATGGTTTGATGATGTATATGTAAATATGTGTGTATAAGTGTTTAGACTACTAAGTAAAGTAGCTTTTGGTATGTGTTTTGAGTTATGCATGGATATTTTGAGAAATACAATATGAAAAACTGTGGAAAGATTAAGTTCCCAAGTTTTAATGATTTATGATTCAATGATGATTTGTGACATAGTGAATGATGTATGAACAATGAAATGACGTGATTCTTATTGCATGTATATGAATATATTTGATTGATTTAACCATGTAGTGAAACACAAGGACTGTGTTTGATTCTAGTGGGGGAGGATGTAACGACCCTTCTCACACGACCATAGAATATAGATAAATTATTGGAACATATTTGCCTTTTCCTATAGACTGTGGTACTATTGATAGTCATTGTGCTTGCAAGACCAAGTATATTCCTTCAACGGACAGATTTGGTTGATGGAAAAGGTAAAAAGGGAAGTGGTGACGAGTAATGGAAGCTCATGCAGATGCATATCATATGGATTTCATGAATGACTTGCATAGTGTGTGTGTGCTTCATTTTGAAAATATGGTTGTTGGTTGATGATGGTTATGCATCAATGATTTTTTAGATGGCAATGAGAGTGTCAAGAGCACGAGAGCTTTCCTTTACCAAGCATTGATAAATGGAGATTGTTTGTATGCTTATTATTAAATCTGAGAAGTAGAGAAAAATTTATATACATGAATATGTTAAAAGAAATATGGATGAATTATTGTTGTTATTTGTGTTGAACGTGAATAATATATGCATATATAATAGACAATAATAAATAGAAGTAATAAAGTGTGTACGGAGAGTGTGTTATAATGTCTATAGATTATGAATTATCTGAGTGGTTTTTGCTATGCATGATGAAGAAGGTTACTACATATCATTTTCATTATGAGCCTTACTCTTCTCCATGTTGAAAAGTGAAAAGTAAGGGATTTGTTGTAGGGGAGTATTCTTTCTTACGTGTGCGTTAGTTATGGGTTGGGTTTTTACAAAAAGAAAAAGAAAAAAAAATATAGTCTAGCACAATCTTGGGGGAAGGAGGTCAAAAATCTGCATTTAGATGACTAGTAGCTAGGTTTGCATGTGAAAGATAGAGGTTTGGAATAGAGTACAATTACAAACAATGTTCACAGGTGTGCTTGTTGATCTCTCTCAATGAAAAACCTAGTTGCATTGTTGAGGTGGTTTGCTTAATTGTTGTGTTGAAATAATTATGCAAATTTTGCATGCTTGAAACAATTGTTGTTTGGTTTACTATGAAACATTATTATTGTTTTAATCCAATGAAATTGCTATTGTATGCAAATTAAAATGAATGATGTTTCAAGGTAGATGGATAGTAGTGTTCGATAGAGTAGTATTGTGATAAAAAAATGATAGAATAAAATCTACCACTGGATTTAAAAAGAATGAAATGATACCTGGGAAATTATGCTATGCAACTGAGTAGGTAGATATTGAAAGGTACTCATTTGGTTTTGTGTAGAATAAGTGTTGTTTCCTCGGTTTGAGAAATGCATTAATATGATTAATGGAATGGGAAACTTGGATATAATTGTTGCTGAAATATGATTGGGTTGCGCATGGTATGGTGTGTGGCATTCTCATTTAAAGCATATTCCTAGGCATACAAATAGAATTAGAAAGTTGTATTTGATATCGTGTTATTAGTTTTTACCTTTTAGATATTTTTGGGAGGTGGTACACAGAGTTATTGGAGGTAGAGGCAGCGGTCTGCCAGAGGCGCTCCTTCATGGTAAAGACTAAAGTGCATCAAGAAGTATTGAACCTTTCACTACCAAATCTGAGTTTGAAAAGTTCATAGCTCCTTTATGTAATAATACATAGTGAAACCCCTTGGAATATGTACTGTGGGAAAGGAGATTGTAAAACTGCATATGAACATACTATTGCTATAGTAATATGTTTTCATAAATTCTACAAAGTATTTTGGACAAGTTATGTTGAAACTATGTTGTGAACATTTCATTATGGTAAATGAGAAACGACAATAGTTCATACCTTTATGAAGCAATTTTTTTTTATATATTTTATAATTACTTTAGCAAATGACTCAATGTAAATGAGAGTTTTGGATGTGCTTGGAAAGTAATTATATTTGTATTTAGCTATTTGGGCTTATGGGTAAATGTGAATGCGGGAATGTTTATATGTTTGTTGCATATATACTTTTTCTTGTGATATCTGGAAATGAACCTGGTGTAATTAGTAAGCATATGCTCATTTGTAATATGTCTACTATATTAAGTTTAAATCGTTTTACTTTAGAAAGCTTATAACACTTTAAAAGGTTTTGAAGCTTTGCATCTTAGACAAACAAAAGTATGTATATATACATAAATCCAAGCCTGATATTATTGATATATCTTTCTCATATTAATATTTGGAAAATGAAACTTTAGGCATCCAAGTGTAAATGTGTAGATGTTTTAACTGTGTAAAATATAGTTACGGTTTGCTTTAATGAATTTAAAATAGAGTTATTAATCCCACTCCCTCTAAATATTAACAAAAATAAATGTGATAATTTTCCCTAGGCATTAAATGTTTTCCATGTCGGCAGAATCCGTGTCAATATTCATGGTCAGTGCTAGGTTATAATTGGCTTGAGTGGTTAACCATACGTCAAATAAGTTAAGCGAAGGAAAGGATGTTGGTATGGATTATTCAATAGTAGTTTTTATTTAATGTTATGATCAATGAGCCAAAGTTGTTGAAAAAATTAGATAAAGTGTTAAGCTTTGCTATATACCCGTGTCTAAAAACATAATTTCATTGAGACAAAAGTTTACTTTCGAATCCTTGTCATGATGACACCTTAGGGTGCAATAAGCCATAAAGATGATAGTTAAACATCAACAATGAAACGGGTATAATGTAGCATTTAAATTTATACTAAGGTTAAGTAGTTGGTTACTGATAAGTTATAGTATAAGAAGTCTATCAACTTCAAAAGAGAGTTAATAAAAAATAGTAGACTGATTTATGATCTGGATTCATAGAACCTCCTTTCTTTCAATTATTATCTATTGGTAATAAGATACTTGGCTTTAAATAAAACCTAGAAATGAGAAGAAGGTAGATGTGGAACTAAAAAAGAAACAAGATAGAGTATTACTCAAATTTTTGAGTATTAAACCTTGTTGAGCCCTTAAATTAATTCATCGCGAAGGTTGAATGAAAATGGGTACTTGAAATTTGATAAAAAATAGTTTGAAACCTCTTTAGAGATAAACTTAACTCTCTAATCGATACAATAATGAGGAAAGGTTAATGTATTCCTCATGAAGGAAGCAAAACATGAACACCCAATGATGTTGGAATGTGGGCAAGCATTCAACATGACTCGAGAGTGGTTGTTTTTCTGGTTAAGTAGGTCAAAATAAGTGACCTTGCCAAAATTAGTAATAAGTGATGGTATGGGATGTCACCTTTAGGTCGCTACCCAGGAGTACAGTCATATGTCCATGTATCACTTGATTATAATAGGACTAGCATGTGAATGGAAGCTAGATTCTGCCACAACATTTGGTATGGGACAAATGATTATGAGTCATAGTAGACATTCGAGACTAATACTAGTGTTAAGGTAATGACATGGCTCTAACTGACTCCTAGTAGTAGGATAATCAGCTAGACACTAGGCATATGTACCCTAATCTCTTTCGCATATCAATTGTGAATAGGTCAACCAGTTAAGTCGAAGTTCACATTGTTAAGGGATGGGGAGAGTATGCGTCCACTATCTAGGTGTTATGGGCCCTAGAGAACAACCATAACCGTGGATCAAACCTTGTGCCAAAACAAGGGTAAGTTAAATGATGTAAGTCATACACAAAATGGCACCTTTCATAGGATTTGACCAATCTAATCCACTTGGGTGATTTTCTGTAGCAGTCTTGAAACCCAAGAGTGGCATGATGTACTAATTAAACTTCATGTTAATGATTCATTGGGTGAAATATAATTGTTGTGAACATGAAAGCACTTATACTGTTAAACAATAAATTTAAATGCAAAATTTACGCTAAAAATTACTTGGTTTGTTTTTGTGGTACAACCAGGTGAGTAGACTTGGTTTGTTACATGTGGTATCAGAGAAGAAGAGATCCTTAAGTTGTAGTACTTTGAATAAATATTTTTTTTAGATAAATTTAAACCAATACAATAACTTGCTTCTTTTCCCTACAAGTCAAATTGCGCACATGTTGCGAGGTGGATATTCGAGAAACCCTGTGAGATATAGGTAGGAAGAAACCACCATAAGACCTCCAAGAGGACCAAGGGCAGGGGTAAGGAAATAAGGTCCTCAAAGGAAAAGAAGGATGAAATAGATAAGTGATCCTCCTCCAAATGAGCCTGGTAGGAATGAAGGAAACCTAGAAAATGTAGTACAACTGTTACAAACTCATATGGAGAAACAAAGAGAGGAAATGGCCTAACAAAAATCTCACATGGTCCAACAACAGGAATTGATAGTCCAATAACAGAAATTGATAAAGGATTTGACCAGAGAAAGGGAAAATGTAGGTAGGATAGAGGAAGCACCTAGTGAACCTACAAGATCCAATGTTGGTAGGGCTAGAGTGAGTGTGGAGTTGGCTAAAGACCTAAATAAAGTCATAATTTTTAAATTTAATGGAAAAGGAGATGGCGATGCAGTAGATAACTGGATGAACGAGCTAGAGTCATACTTTTATTGGTGCTTTTGTCATTAGAATATAAAATTGCCTTGGCTATCATGAACATGGTTGAAGTAGCCCTAGACTAGTGGAAGACCTTCAAGAGAGGGCAGGGTATTGAAGCTGCAAATTTCAAATGGAAATATTTTGTTAAGGAATTCAAGAACAGATTCCTAACTAAGCAATATTATGTGGAAAAATTAGAGGAATTCACCAACCCGTAACAAGAATCAATGACAGTCTAATATTACCATAAAAAATATGTTCAATTACTAAAATATGCAACCTAGTATGAGAGTAATGAAGAGATGAAAGTTCAAAAATTCATTTTGGGACTACATCCTAAGATTAATACGGTGGTGAATATGCATAATCCTATAGATCTTCCTACTATTTTTGATTTAGCACAACAAGAAGAAGCAAACCAAGAGACCATAAAGGCATACTTTAATTATCAAAAGTCATCTAACAAAGATAAATATGAGCTTAGGAAAAGGAAGAGCGTTGAGTTTATGAAATGAGACAAAGAACATAACAAGAAGCGTAGAGGAGGAGATTAGAATAGATAGGGAGGCAAAACCAAAAATACTTTCCAAATCAACAATTTCAAGAAAGATGGCAAAGGATACCCTAGAAGGAATGATCAGAGATCATCATATCAAGAGAAGACTAAGGATATTGTGCCTCAAGGCAGGAATGAAGATAGAAATAAGGGAAGCATAGCTCCTACAAATGGTTGCTATGTATGTAGAGGACCCATATTACCAATAAGTACCCACAAAGAGTTGATCTATGATAAAAATCTCTAGAAGAAACCACCCTCAGGATCTTTGCAGTAACATGTAGTCTCGTGCTTGATGGTCAAGTTACTCCTTTTTTATTAAATGGTAAATTTTATGATAAGTATGTACACATTTTGATAGATAGTAGATCAACTGATAGTTTTATTTCTACTAGTTTAGTGAGGAACATACCTGAAAGACCTAGGTTTTTGGCTAATGGTTGGAAAATGGAGTATGGGCCAAGGCAGAACTACCAAGTTAACCAATGGTTATTTGATCCATGTATCATTTTACCCCAAGGTAGAACTAATTGGCAACTTTATGTGGCACCAGTGTATACCTTCAATATCATTCTTGGTGTTGATTGGCTGAAATCCCATAAGGCTCTTTTGAATTTTGAAGATAAATGGTTGGAGTTTATAGATGAATCTAATCAAAATATTAGAATTCAATGTGATTGTGGGTCAATTAAACCACATCTATTGACCACAATGTAAGTGAAGAAAGCCATTAGGAAGAGAGGAATGGTCTTTGTGGTCAAGATGAACAAGAAAGAGGAAACTAAAATGGAATCTGACATCTTTCACAAGCATCCTATCTTAGGAGAATTCAAGGATGTGTTTCCAAAGGACCTTCTAGGGTTACCTCCTCAAATATATTTTGATTTATCTATTGAGTTGTTACTTGGAGCTACACCCATTACTAGGGCACCGCATAGAATAACTCCTATTGAGCCACAAGAGATCAAGACACAACTTTAGGATCTGTTGGGGAAAGGGCTAATTAAGCCTAGTGTGTCACCATGGGGAGCTCCTATTTTTTTGTTAAAAATATGGAACCCTAATAATGTGCATAGACTACCATATGTTGAATAAGATCATCGTCAAAATAGGTACTTGTTACCTAGAATAGATGATCTCTTTGATCAGCTTAAAGGAGCAACCATCTTCTCGAAGTTTGATCTAGATTAGGTTATCATTAGTTAAACATTTGAGAAGAATACACTCGCAAAAATACTCTAGGACCAAGTATGGACATTATGATTTTACAGTCCTACCTTTTGGGTTGACCAATACCCCAACCGCATTCATGAATCTCATGAATAGCATTTTTAGAGAGAGGTTAGACTGTTTTGTGCTCGTGTTACTTGATGACATATTGATCTATTTCCAAAATAAGGAGGAATATGATCAACATATGAGAACTATGGTTGAGATTCTTAGGAAGAATCAACTATATGGGAAGCTATCAAAGTGTGAATTTTACACTCCACAAGTACAATACTTGGGACATATTGTCTCAATTTAGGGGATTGCAGTCGATCCCAAGAAGATAGAAGTAATTGTTGACTAGCTTGCACCCACAAATGTAACTGAGGTTCATATTTTTATAGGTTTAGAAGACTATTACAGGTGATTTTTCAAATATTTATCGAGAATTACTCAACCAATTAATAATATGAAAAGAAAGGGTAAGGCTTTTGAATGGACTGAATAGCATGAAAAAGCCTTTCAAATTATGAAAAAGATGTTGATGATTGCATCAATTCTACAGTAACCTGATACTTCTAAGAGGTTTATAGTGTGCATTGATGCATCTATTGAGGGATTAGGAGGGGTTATTACCCAAGATGATGCGGTCATTGCATTTGAATCAAGGAAGCTTAAGAGGCATGAGGTGAACTATGCCACTCATGAATTGGAGTTGGTAGTGTGGTACATGCTCTTAAGATTTGGAGGTACTATTTGCTTAGGAAACCATTTGAACTTAAGACAAATCACTAGAGTTTAAGATACATATTTACTTAACCCTTGTTAAATGCTAGACAACGACGTTGGATGGAGTTTCTAGTTGAGTATGATTTTGGTATAGAGTACCACAAGGGTAGAGAGATAAGGTTGTTGACACTCTAAGTAGGAGAGGGCGTATTGCTGCAATAATAAAATGTCATTATGATTTGATAGATTAGATTAAGAACTTGCAACAAAAAGATGAATTTTGTCAGTCATGTAACACTCAAGTTGAGCAAGAACCTAGAAAAGATACATGTTTTGTATTTAGAGATAACTTTTTGTATTATAATAATAGATTGGTTGTTCCTAATATGGGTGGATTGAGGGAAACAATCCTTAAGGAGGCATTATAATACTACTTATTTGGTGCATCCTAGAGGGGTAAAGATGCACAAAAGTTTGAGAAAGGCCTAATGTTAACTAGGTATGGAAAAGGATATCAATGATTATGTGGCCAGGTGTTTGAAATACCAAAAAGTCAAAGCAAAGCATTTGCACCCAACAAGATGTTTATACCCACACATCATACCTAAGCAGAAATGGCAAGTGGTGTCAATGGATTTTATAGTTGGCTTACCTAAAATAAGGTTTAGGCATGATGATATCTTGGTAGTTGTGGATAAGTTAACCAAGGTTGCATATTTTATATCTGGGAATGTGCAGTATGATGCAACTGCTATAACAAGTAAATTTACTAGAGGGATAGCGTGGCTACATGGATTTCCTAAAGTTATAATATTTGATAGAGATTCTCGCTTCATTTCAAAATTTTGGCAGGCTTTGAATGAAGTACTGGGTATGAAATTGAATATCAGTTCAACCTATCACCCTATAATATATGGATAGACAGGGTGAATTAGGTTTTAGAAGATATGTTGATAATGTATTGTATGGATAAACATACTAAATGGAAAAATTACTTATACCTAGTCGATTTCGCATATAATAACAACTATCATGCACCACTAGGTATGGCACCTTTTGAAGTCCTGTATGGAAGAAAATGTAGGACTCCCTTGTCATGGGATAATCCAAAAGATTGAGTAGTGATCAGACCAAAAAATATAAAAGAAATGAAAGATCAATTGAAAAGAATTTAGCAAAAGCTAAAGGAGGTCGCAGATCACCAAAAGAGCTATGCGGACCTCAAAAGAACATCAAGGGAGTACTCTATGGGAGACAGAGTGTTATTAAGGGTAAAACCTACTAAAAGTTCTATAAAATATTTTAAATGTGACCCAAGATATGTGGGTCCATTTGAAATTATGGGTAAAATAAGCCCTATTGCATACAAACTTGCTCTACCGCCAAGCTTATCCAAAATCCATAATGTCTTCCATGTATCCCTCCTTAGGAAGTATATTCTTGACCCCACTTACATTTGGTATGTTTCCAATTTGAAAAAATTTGATCCACTAAAAATTGAAGATTGGCTCGTTCGTATACTTAGTTTCAGGACTAAGAACCTGATAAAGAGGAGCATTAAGCAATGTCGGGTCGAATGGGACCACTAATCGGATAGAAACACCACGTGGGAGAATATGACAAATATGTAGCAATAGTTTCCTTATCTGTTTGAGTAGACCTGAATAATTTAAAATATTTTTATATGGTTTGATGATGTATATGTAAATATATGTGTGTATAAGTGTTTGGACTATTGAGTAAAGCATATTTTGGTATGTATTTTGAGTTATGCATGGATATTTTGAGGAATACAATATGAAAAACTGTGGAAAGATTAAGTTCCCAAGTTTTAATGTTTTATGATTCAATGATGATTTGTGACATAGTGAATGATGTATGAACAATGAAAATGTATGATTATTATTGCATGTATATGAATATATTTGATTGATTTAACCATGCAATGAAACACAGGAATTGTATTTGATTCTAGTGGGAGAGGATGTAATGACCCTTCTCACACGACCACAGAATATAAATAAATTATTGGAACATATTTGCCTTTTCCTATAGACTATGGTACTATTGATAGTCATTGTGCTTGCAGGACTAGGTATATACCTTTGACGAATAAATTTGGTTGATGGAAAAGGTAAAAAGGGAAGTGATGATGAGTACATGGAAGCTCATGAAAATGCATATCATATAGATTTCATGAATGACTTGCATAGTGTGTGTGTGCTTCATTTTTAAAATATGGTTGTTGGTTGATGAAGGTTATGCATCCATTATTTTTAGATGGCAATGAGAGTGCCAAGAGCACGAGAGATTTCCTTTACCAAGCATTGATAAATGGAGATTGTTTGTATGCTTATTATTAAATTTGAGAAGTAGAGGAAAATTTATATACATGAATTTGTTAAAAGGAATATACATGAATTATTGTTGTTATTATATATATAATATATGTGTTGAACGTGAATAACATATGCATATATAATACACAATAATAAATGGAAATAATAAAGTGTGTATGGAGAGTGTGTTATAATGTCAATATTTTATGAATGATCTGAGTGGTTTTTGTTATGCACGATGAATAAGGTTACTGCATATCATTTTCATTATGAGTCTTACTATTCTCCATGTTGAAAAGTGAAAAGTAAGGGATTTATTTTAAGGGAGTATTATTTCTTACGTGTGCAATATAGTATAGCATAATCTTGGGGGGAGGAGGTGAAAAACCTTCATTTAGACGATTGGTATCTAGCTTTGCATGTGAAAGATAAAGGTCTGGAATAGAGTATAGTTATGAATAGTGTTCATAGATGTGCTTGTTGATATCTCTCAATGAAAAACTTGGTTGCATTTTTGAGGTGGTTTGCTTAATTGTTGTGTTGAAATAATTATGCAAAATTTGTATTCTTGAAACAACTGTTGTCTAATTTATTATGAAATATTATTATTGTTTTAATCCAGTGAAACTACTATTGTATGTAAATTAAAAAGAATGATGTTTAGAGGTAGACGGATAGCAGTGTTTGATAGAGTAGTATTGTGATAAAGAAACTTATAGAATAAAATCTATCACTGGATTTAAAAAGAATGAAATAATACTAGGAAATCATGTTATGCAACTGAGTAGGCAGGTATTGAAAGGTACTCATTTGGTTTTATGTAGAGTAAGTATCATTTCCCAAGTTTGAGAAATGCTTTAATATGATTAATGGAATGGGAAGCTTAAATAGAACTACTGCTAAAATGTGATTGGATTGCGCATGGTAAGGTGTGTGGCATTCTCATTTAAATCATATTCCTAGGCATACAAATAAAACTAGAGAGCCATATCCGATCCCGTGTTATTAAGTTTTTACCTTTTGGAGATTTTTGGGAGGTGTTACACTACGTGATTGGAGGCAAAGGTAGTGGTTTACTAGAGGTCCTCCAATTCATGGTAAATACTAAAGTTCATCAAGAAGTATTGAAGCTTTAACTACCAAATCTGAGTTTGAAAATATCATAGCTCCTTTATGTAATAGTACATAGTGAAACCCCTTGAAATATGTACTATGGAAAGGAGATTGTAAAACTGCATATGAACATATTGTTGCTATATTAATATGTTTTCATAAATTCTATAAAGTATTTTGGACATGTTATGTTGAAATTGTGTTGTGAACATTTCATTATGGTAAATGAGAAACGACAGTAGTTCATACCTTTGTGAAGCAATTTTTATTTGATAATTTATAATTACTTTAGAAAAAGACTCAATGTAAATGAGAGTTTTAGACGTGCCTAGAAAATAATTATATTTGTATTTAGCTATTTGGGCTTATGGGTAAATGTGAATGCGGGAATGTTTATATATTTGTTGCATATATATACTTTATCTTGTGATATCCGAAAATGAACCCAGTGTAATTAGTAAGCCTATACTCATTTGTAAGATGTTTGTTATATTAAGTTTAAAATTTTTTAACTTTAGAAAGCTTATAACACTTTAAAAGTTTTTGAAACTTTACATCTTAGAGTTTCAACAAACACAAGTATGTATATATATACATAAATCCAAGCTTGACATTATTGATATATCTTTCTCATATTAATATTTGGAAAATGAAACATTAGGTAACCAAGAGTACATATGTAGATGTTTTAACTGTGTAAAATACAGTTAGGATTTTCTTTAACAAATTTAAAATAGAGTTATTAACCCTACTCCCTCTAAATATTAACAAAAATAAATGTGATAATTTTCTCTATGTGTTGGATGCTTTCCATGTTGACATAATCTTTGTTAATGTTCATGGTCAGTGTTGGGCTGTAATTGGCTTGAGTGGTTAACCATACATAAAATAAGTTAAGCAAAGGAAAGGATATTAGTATGGATTATTTAAGAGTATTTTTTATTTAGTGTTATGAACAATGATCCAAAGTTGTTGAAAATAATAGATAAAGCGTTAAGCTTTGCTATATACCCATGCTTGAAAATAGAATTTCATTGAGAATTTTTTTTTATTTTGACTCCTTCCCATGATGACACCTTAGGGTGCAATAAGCCATAAAGACAACAATTAAAATTCAACAATAAAACAAGTATAATATAGCATTTAAATTTATACTAAGGTTAAGTAGTTGGTTAATTATAAGTTATAGTATAAGAAGTCTATCAACTTCAAAAGAGAGTTAATAAAAAATAGTAGACTGATTTATGATTTGGATTCATAGAACCTCATTTATTTCAATTATTATCTATTGGTAATAAGATACCTGTATTTAAATAAAACCTAGCAATAATAAGAAGGTATATGTGGAACTAAAAAGAAACAAGATAGAGTATTACTTGAAGTTTTGAGTATTAAACCTTGTTGACCCCTTAAATTAATTCATCGCGTAGGATGAATGAAAAAGGTACTTGAAATTTGATAACAAATAGTTTGGAACCTCTTTAGATATAAACTTAACTCTCTAATAGATACAATTATGAGGAATGGTTAATGTATTCCTCGTGAAGGAAACAAAACATGAACACCCAATGACATTGGAATGTGGACACGCATTCAACATGACTCAAGAGTGGTTGTTTTTCTAGTTAAGTATGTTAGAATAAGTGACCTTGCCAAAATTAGTAACAAGGAACAGTATGGGACATCACGTTTAAGTCACTTCTCGAGAGTACAGTGATATATCCATGTATCACTTGACTATAAGAGGACTAGCATTGGAACAAAAGCTAGATTCTGCCACAAAGTTTGGTATGGGACAAATGATTGTGAGTCATAGTGGAAATTCGAGACTAAGACCAGTTTTAGGGTAATGATATGGCTCTAGCCGACTTCGAGTAGTAGGATAATAAGCTAGACACTAGGCATATGTATGCTAACCCCCTTCGCATATCAAGTGTGAACAGGTTGACCGGTTAAGTCAAAGTTCACGATGCTAAAGGATGGCGAGAGTATGCATCCACACTCTAGGTGTTATGGGCCCTAGAGGACAACCTCAACCATGGATTGAACCTCATGCCAAAACAAGGAGAAGTTAAATGAGATAAGTCATCCACAAAATAGCACCTTTCATAGGACTTGGTCAATCTCATCCACTTGGGTGTCTGTCTACAACAGTCCTGAAAACCAAAAGTGGTATGATATGCTTGTACTGATTAAACTTCGTGTTAACGATTCATTGGGTGAAATATTATTTTTGTCAACATGAAAGCACTTATAGGGTTAAACAATAAATTTAACTAAAAAAAAATTATCCTAAAAATTGCTTGGCTTGTTTTTATAGTACAACCAAGTGAGTAGACTTGGATTGTTACACACTCCTTGTTAATATTTGGAAGAAATGTAAGAATGAATGTATCATGCACATTGAAATCTTGAATATTACAAACATTTATGATGGAATTTGAATTTAATTTTCATTATTACCATCATTGAGCAACATTGAAATTCAAATTGAAATTGTTAAGCATCACTAAATGTAGGTTTCAAGCCCTTCCTATTTTTGTTGAATATTTCTCCTTTTCTTTTTGAATGAAAAAACCTTTATATTAATTAATATTAATCATATAAAAAATGGCGGGTAGAATTAACACACCCCACAAACCATAAAAGCTGCTAGGTGGAGGAAATCACACCTCCCCAATAAAAATAGATTCCAAAAAAAATTACTACACGTTGTCATGAGCAATCATTACACAGACATCCCAAGACACAATCAGTAAAAAAAAGTCAAGGAGCGCGATAAAATTTATCTTCCTCGTTGACAAATTGCTAGTCATCATCCGAAGAGATTGGGGTAGTCCATCCTTCATATGCATTACTGTCAACCAGAGTTCGTTGAGGAGGACCCTGGACAACTCTGCTTGGAATAGTTGGTAGAATACATGTTGCTCGTAAGATATAGCCTCTTATGCCTCTAGGACAACTCCTCATTTCTCAGATAAATGCTTGGTAGAATACATGTTACACCTAAGCTGTGATATCTACTGCCTTTGATAGTCAAACCTGAACAAACTCTATGCTTCAAGCATTGGGATTTGGTCAGTTTTTCATCAACACAATTCACATGAGAACTTGTCAGGATTCATAATATCCATGACATCCTTAGAATCACCTAGGCCCTGAAGTGAACTTAAGGAATTAGTGCCTCCACTAAATTACCCTCGCTCGAGGATATTTGGTAATGCTTGTCAAATATGAGGACCAAGCTGTCCCTCGAGGGGCTTCGAGAACGATGAACTTTAAAATCATGTTCCTTCGTAGTCATGGAGTATGTGGGCACCACCGATGAAAAAGTTATCATGGTAATGGTATGAGCCCCTGCAACAATCAAGGTCCAAAGAGAAGCTAAAAAATGTGGTGGCTGAGTAACTACAAGGGCAAACAAGGTAGCATTCGAGACCCCTAAATCTTGCATGGTGGTCTACATGCTAACGATAGTAGATATGATGACTTTAGAATACTGCACAGATCTAGTGGGGACTTGAATAACTTGGGCATCAATGGGCCTAGGTAGGCTGCACAAAGGGATTGGCCTACTCAGAGTGCTTATAAGCATGATTTTTTTGAGTAGTAACCTTTTTCAAGTCGCCTTGGTATTCTCGAGCTCCATTATATTAAGCTACTGGGGTAGTCGAAGGGGTTTGGGTATGTTTGAACTTCCACTCCATTAGTGGGCAATCTCAAATCTTGTGATCAATAGATTGGCAACGATAACAAGTATTCTATAAATTGATATAGGCAACATATTACATAATAGAGGTATCACCAATCTGGATATCTATGAAATTCGATAGGTCTTTGGTGAGGTCGAATTTGACACAAGCCCACTTGGTAGGGAGAGCCTAAAAAAACTGTTCAGGATCAAGATATACAAACTTGTCGAGTGAAGAGGTAAGCATTTGCAAAGAATCCCAAAATGGGATAGGTAAACCTAGGAACTCAATCCACACAGGAACTTCCAGCTCAACTTGATCACTGGTTGTGAAGTCACGAGTATAAGATTACAAAATTAATAGGGAATTTTTCACCGTCAAAAGACCTTTGGTTAACACTTTTTGAGCTTGAGCAGGATCAGGAAAGTGAAAAAGGAAATAACCCTTGGTGAGATTCTGAACATTCTCAACTATCACACCATGTGGACCCTAAACTTGTTGCACCCAGGACCTAATGAGGGTATCATTGGGAATTCTACCCAGAAATACCCGATAAGGGTATGTGACTCAAACCAGTGGCAAGCATTATGAAACTCATGCAAGGGAATGGAAACAATAGGGATAGTACTCTTACCTTGTGAAACACTTTCGGGATAAAATTTCTTGGGTGCTTCCCTGGCGCCATTGCTCTCCCCAGCCGGCTCAATAGCAACTAAGCTATCCATTTATGAATTACGACAGACCAAACCCTAGTAGAGCAATTTTTCCTCATCAAACCCTAACAAAGCAGTTTTTCCCATCTTTTCATTTGCTTGTTGATTTCTTAATCTATTAAAAGAGTTATTTCTCCTATTTTAATTAGCCTATTTTGGTTGCACATTAACATTATTTCTTCCTTTGATTTTTTTTTTTGTTTTTTAATCAGAATACTAATATTCAAATTTTCCAAACAATTCTAATGATCGAAAATAAAAGAACAAGTCATCATTTTATGAATGCCTTCATATTCAGAATTTTGAAATTCATTTTGATGTTTGGTTTCTTTTCATATTTAGCTCTTGTAGCTCTTATATCTGATTGGGAAGATACCAACAACAAAAAGGTAGTGGACGATATTTTGTTTCATTTTGTAAATCTCTCATTTTACTTATATTTGGTTTGGGTTAAGATATGATTGGATATTAAATTTTTATTAATTAATTTTTTTATGAAAAAATATGATTTAATTATAAATAATTTATTATAAAAATTATATTTTAAATCATGTTATATTTTGTAAAATAATTTTTTAGAAAATAAGAATTTATATATTTTTATAAAGTTATAAAATATGTTTCAAGCATGATAGGTGCAAATTGTTTTGGTATAAATTTTTTTAGATAATACTTATGCAAGAAGTTTTTATTTTGGGTGGTGTGGCAATGAAAAAGGTTTATTTTATAAATGGTTTAATGCTTGATAATTGTTTGAAGTGGTATTTTTGAAATATAAATGTATCATTTATATTTGGGTAGAGTAAGAAAGCTTAGCCTATTATTCAATATAATATAGAAAATGTATCGAGTATAAGTACACAACCAAAGAAGTACAAAAATATAAGAAGGATTTAACTTGATAAAAGAATAAAACATTTACTAATTTTTACGTTTGAGATATCTTTCAAGTTTTTTTAAAATTCACCTTTGAGATTGATGATGGACAAATTAGTGTTTCCACATTTGAGAGTTGCTTATAGTTTTGAGTTTGATAATAGTGTTTCATCATCTTATTATAAGAAGAGCTACATCGTAAATTTTGTTTTATGTTTTGTGAAATGCTATATTAGGATATAGTTTTGAGTTTGATGACAGTGTTTCCTCAATATTATTATAAGAAGAGCTACATCTTAAATTTTGTTTTATGTTTTGTGAAATATTATATTAGGATATAGTTTTGAGTTTGATGATAGTGTTTCATCATCTTATTAGAAGAAGAGCTACATCCTAAATTTTGTTTTATGTATTATGAAATATTGTATTAGGAAATGAATAAGGATGTGTGCTTTGTTAATAAAACCATCAAATATATACCAAGACTAAAAGGGTGTGTATTGTTTTAATATGAAATTTTTCTAGGTAATATTTTTTTAGGAAGTTTTGACTAAGGGTTGTGCTTCAATGGAGGAAGTATTTTAATGCTTGGCAATTGATTTGAGTAATATTCTTGAAACAAAATTTATACCATTTGATCCTTTTGTCAAATTTGTTAGTGCAATATTGATTTATAGGGTTATACAATTTAGTGACATGACACAATAAAACACCTTTGAAATTATGGAGATAAAACTTTTAGAATATAAGTGTTCACTAGGTTATAAAATTATTGACCTTGGGGTGGAATGTGTATGGCAAGCGAAAGACCTTCGTAATTATTTATCTTCAAAAGGAAAATAAAAATATCAAAATTTTGTTGTGAAATTTTTAACAATTAAGAAAGAGATTGAAATGGAGGTGATTATTATGAAGATGTTTTTCCATGACCCTTAAAATTTCCTTCTTTATGATAAATTCATATTCTCTCACCTTAACCTAGATAGCTTCTCTTTTAATTTGAAAAAAAATAAGTAGCAAATAGAGTGAGGTAAGATAAAATATAAAAAGTGTATGTGCAACATACAACTAATGACACATGGATTAGAAAAATTCCATATAGCTTAAGGTGTTTGGTTATAACATAATTTTAATTTTTGCATTCATTGTCATTAAGGTGTTATGGATGGTTGAGAGATAACTTTGATCATGACATAAATTTAGATTCTAAAAAACCTTACAAATGATGACATGGTAGAATATTTTATCTTAATTAACAAGATTTTTATCTATAATATATTAAAAATTTAAAATAAAATATTTAAATCACTTAAATTATCTATTTTTTTTTTTTATTTGTGGAAAAAATCCCAAAAGGGATGCCACTTTCGGGTAAGACCCAAGGAGGCAGGGGTATCCATTCCACCAAAAATGCCCAAGACTCGGACCTAGCCTACCACCTTTGACATACTCAGGGAGAAAACAAACACACAAAACCAATTTAAAAATAAGTAAATAACAACAAAAATAATAAAATAAAATAAAAAACATGCTCCTTGAGTGTGTCAAAAACAAAAGCACAACCAAACACGCAAAATAAGATAAAAGAAACCACAACACAAACCACATAGAAAAACACAATAACCACATAACAAAACACAAACAAGACAAAAACAACAGAACACTACAAAGACATAACCCAAAAAAACATGAAAGACAAACACAACCAAAACCTAAAATATTAAAAAAATAAAATAAAAAACAATCAACAACAGACAATAAACAAAAACAAAATACATAGAAAACCCTCACACATAAAAACACGAAATAACACAAACAAAGAGAAACCGAAGAACAAGAATGAAAAAAACACAAGAACAATAACAATAAACATAAAAAAAAACAAAACAACAAAAACACAAGAACAAAAAACAACACAAAGAACACAAAAACAAAACAAAACAAAAGAACCCACCCACCTTAAAAAACTAAACAAAAAAAACAAAGAAGACAAAAGAAAAAAAAAATGAACAAAATGTTGAGCAAGGTGCAGCAAAAGAATTGCAAAAGTATTGTCATTGTTGTCAACACAGTCAGATTGATGCAGTTGATGCAGTTCAGAGATCAGTCAGATCAAATGCAGAAAGTTTCAAGGAAAACAGAAGTGAAACAGATTCAGAAACTGGCAAAAAGAGACAAGGAAGAAAACTGTCGCGATATCGCGACATGTTTTCTGTCGCAATTTCGTGACATGATCGAGGAGAGAGAAGGCGCAGCCGAAAATGTCACGATTTCGCGACATGTCATGTTTTCGCTGAGGAGAGAGAAAATGTGTCGAGATATCGCGACAAAAAGTAGGAGAGAGAAAATGCACGCCAAATTGTCATGATTTCGCGACATGATCAAGGAGAGAGAAGATGCGAGCAAAACTGTCACGATTTCGCGACATGCTGGTAGAGAAGGAAACAAAGGTGTAGCGATATCGCTACATGTTGAAATGAAAGGAAAGAAAGGTGTAGCGATATCGCTGCATGATGAAAATACATGGAACTAAGGTGTAGCGATTTCGCTACATGTTGAAACAAGGGGAAACTAAGGTGTAGCGATTTCGCTACAGGTTGAAACAAAGAGAAAATAAGGTGTAGCAATGGCGCTACATGTTGGAACAGAGGGAAACTAAGGTGTAGCGATTTCGCTACTAGTCAAAAATGTAGAACTGAAAGATGCAGCAATGATAGTACAAGTCAAAATTTCATGAAAAAAGACAAGGTAAAAGCACAAGGCAAAAAGTTATAGCGATTTCGCTACTGCATGGAGCAAAGAGTGTACGGAATCCAGAAGCGTCGCAATTTCGTGACAAGAAGATTGATGACGTCAGCAAGAGCCGAAAACGTCACGATTTCGTGACATGTTCCATTTTCGCTGGAGTTGGCAAGGAAAGCTGTACGGAAGAGCAAAACGTCGCGATTTCGTGACATGTTCCTTTTTCGCGATTGCTGGCAAAGAAGAGTGTATGGAATTCGGAAGCATCGCGATTTCGTGACAGCATTGATGATGACGTCAACAAAGTTGAAAAGTTTCACGATTTCGTGACAGGATGAAAGGAAAGCTGCTGGAAGTCGAAAGCGTCGCGATTTTGCGACAGCATTGATGATGACATCAGCAAAGTTGAAAAGTGTCACGATTTCACGATAGGATGAAATGAAAGCTGCTGGAAGCCGGAAGCGTCGCGATTTTGCGACAGCATTGAGGATGACGTCAGCAAAAGCTCAAAGTGTCGCGATATCGTGACAAGATGCAGGGAAAGCTTCCGAGGGCCAAAACGGTCACGATTTCACGACAACTTTAAGGGTGACGTCAGCATAAGTCAAAAGTGTCGCGATATTGTGACAGGTAACAGTCTGGCAGATAAAACCCGTAGCAACATGCAAGGTGACACGTGTCGAAAAAGCAGACAGGAAAATCATGCAGCTAGTTACGTAAAAAGTAATCGAAGTCGATGATAGCTTAATTGTTGACGAGTGTTGGACATGCATTGCAACAGCCAAACATGCATAATTTAAACGCATTCGAAAAGCCGAATTTGAAGGATAATAAAAGCATTCGAAAGGTCGAATTTGCAGGCATTCTAACAGACGTATTTGAAGCATACAAAAAATCCGAACATGAAGAATCAAAAAGCTTTCGAAGAATCATACATGGAGTTTTGAAAAAGAATTCGAAAAGCCATATACAAAGAAATTGGAAAGTCGAAGTACATGAAACAAAATTGTCGTATTACATGGTTTCCAAAAGACGTATTGCAGGGTTTCGAACAGTCGAAGTGCATGGAACCGAACAGCCGTATTGCATGGATTCGAACAGTCAGAGTATGTGATTCGATTGCATGCAAGATTGAAAGGTTATAAAAGAATAACCGTACAGAGAATATAGTTGCTACTGTTAGAGAGAAATTGTTGTAAAAGGAGAGTTAGAAAAGAATCAAGAGAAAAATAAGCAGAGTCGTGAGAGTGTGTAGAGTTGAGTTAATTGCAGACCAGTCAGGGTTGTGCATAAAGTGAAGACATTTTTATGTCATTCAAAATTTATCAGAATTGCAGTCCAAGTTGGTGCTTGGTACTAGGAGTTGGTGCTCCATCCATTGCAGACAGAAAATTACAAGGGTTGGTGCTCCTTCCAGTTGGTGCTGGTAAAGTGTTTGTAAAATTGATTTTGTAAAGACTGGATTTGGATTGGAGTCCAAGCAGTCATTTTTGAGGAGTAGCCAAATTGGTGAACCTCGTTATATTGAGTGTTGTGGTTTGCTCTCTTGTTCAAGGTTTTTTTATTCTCTTTATTTCATATTAAATGTTGTAGATATACAAATTTAATAGCTACACTGATTCACCCCCCCCTCTCAGTGTCATTGTGTAAACATCAATTGGTATCAGAGCACAGGTTCCTTGTACAAGCTTAATCAGCTAAGGAGATCTTGGAAGAAACAATGGCAGGTGGTGAAGGATTTTCATCCAACAAAGCTCCCTTATTTGATGGAACAAATTACACCTTCTGGAAACTCAGAATGCAAACATATCTGAGTGCATTGGGATATGATATTTGGGATTCTGTAGATAGTGGATACACAACACCCACTACCCTCCAACAGATACTGCTGAGAAAAAGAAATTTGAAAATAACTCCAAAGCTAAAAATGCCATAATGTGTGGGCTTGTTGACAGTGAACTGATAAGAGTCATGAGTTGTAAATCAACAAAGGACATGTGGGATAAACTGAAGAGCATCCATGAAGGAGACAGTAAGATTAAGGAAGCAAAATTGCAAACTCATCGAGCACAGTTCGAAGCACTGCAAATGAAGGAAGATGAAAACATAGAAATTTATATGCTGAGAGTCAACGGAATTATTAATGCAATCAGAGGACTTGGTGAAGAAATTGATGATGCAGTTGTGGTGAAGAAGGTTCTCAGAACACTTCACAAAAGATTTAACTCCAAAGTCTCTGCAATAGAAGAGGCAAAAGATCTAAACAACTTCAGCATGGATGAGTTGCATGGTTCCCCGACAGCATATGAAATGAGAATAGGACAAACCAAGTCTACAGAAAGAGAAGCAGCTTTTAAAGCACACAAGAATGTAAAAATTGAACATGAATCTGAGGATGAAGGAACACTGGATGAAACAGAAGCCAATTTTGTTCGAAAACTCACAAAAGGAAAAGGAAAATATAGAGGGAAGCTACCTTTTAAATGCTTCAATTATGGAGGATTCGGTCATTTTGCAGCCAAATGTCCAATGCAGGAGAGAACCAAAAATGGTGAAGGGTCACACCAAGAAAAAGGTGACTGGAAGAAGAAACAAAATTTCGTAAAGAATAACTTCAAGAAGAAAAGCTTCATAACCAAGAATGTCGGCAGTTCTGAAGAAAGCACAGATGAGGAGTCTGAAGAAGAAGGAGGTGAAGCTCTGTTCATGGCACTTGAAGAAGAAAGAATAGAGGAAAATCAGGAAGGTGATGAAAATTCCAAGGATGAAGCTGAAGTGTATTTGGAAGGAGAATTGGTTGCTGCACTTGAAGAGTTGAGTGCAGAAAGGAAGAAGAATAAAAAATTTTCAAAGAAATTAGAGAATGCCACGGACATAATAAACAATCCGAAAATACGAGACAGAGGAATTCAAGAAAATGTCCGAAGTTCTTGATGAACAATTAACTCTAAAGACAGTTGAATGCAGCAAGTTAGAGGAAGACATCCTTAAGTTAAGGATGCGATTAGAGGAGATGAATAGAAAATTAAACTGTTTTCATAAGTTTGAAGAAAGTACTGTAAAGCTGGATAAAAAGCTAAATAACCAAAGGCCTTCTGGCATCAAATTTGGTTTAGGCTTTGATGAAGGAGAATCTTCACAGGATTCAAATAACTTGAATATAGAACCCACAAAGAAAGAAGAAAAGATCAGGGTTGAACCAGAAAAACAAAATAATGCAAAAGAAAACAATAATGCCAGATTCAAGAAGAATACTGACAAAGATGGATTCACAAAAGTCACACATCCGAGGAGGAGAAGAGTCATGGCTCCTACTTCAAACTGGCAAAGACCGACACCTAGGTTTAATCATGCATTTTCTGGTTATTGTTTTAAATGTAATGCTTATGGCCATAAAATTTTAGATTGCAGGCATAATGTATCTCAAAGGAATTTTACCAGCAGAAATGTTTTTTCTCCTTTAATGAATTATGCAGTTGAATGTTATAATTGTCATAATTTTGGACATATTGTTAGAAACCTGGAAGCACTTTTTCATCAAATAATTATCAGGGCAGAAAATCTCAGCTAAGTGGGTTGAAACAAAACCAAAAATTTCCTGTAAAACAGGCACATGCTAATGAAAGGACAAAGGCAAAACAAATAGCAAAATCTGCTATCAAACCAGAATGGAAAGAAAAGGAATATTTAATTGTCCAAACTGCTTTTAAAGCTCAGAACAAATCAGCACCTTGGATACTTGGACGGTGGTTGTTCCAAGTCACATGACAAGTGACAAGCAAAAGTTTGAGAATTTACAGAATTATGAAGGTGGTTCTATGAAATTTGGAAATAATGATGGAGCAAAGATTGTTGGAAAGGGATCAGTCAAGATCAATGATGGCAATATAAAATCAAAAGAAGTCTTGTTTGTAATTGGCCTGAAGCATAACTTGCTAAGTGTAAGTCAAATATGTGACGGAGGTCATGATGTAATCTTCAAGAAGGAGGGTCATGAAGTAAGAAAGACAAAAAATGGAAATTTAATAGCCACCGGATCGAGAACTTCAGGAAATCAGTATACACTTTCGAAACCGCAGAAGGAACATGCTTGATGGGACAGAAAGATGAAAACTGGCTATGGCACAAGAGGCTTGGGCATATTAGTTTTGACAATCTGGCAAAAATTAGTTCAAAAAGAGCAAGTCAGAGATATACCAAACATTGGCAAACCTGTAAATAGCATCTGTGAGTCATGCCAAAAGGGAAAACAAACCAGAGCCACTTTCAAAGCAAAAGAATACTTCACTAGCAAGCCATTAGAACTAATTCACACCGATCTATGTGGACCCATGAGAACTGAAAGCATAAATGGACACAAATATTTTATGTTGTGTATAGATGACTACTCAAGAATGACATGGGTACTATTTCTGAAACTCAAGTCAGAAGCCTTTGAAATGTTTAAAACCTTCAAAAATCTTGTTGAAAATCAATCAGAAAAAAGAATTAAATGCCTAAGATCGGACAGGGAGGAGAGTTTATCTCCAAAGAATTTGCAGAATCACCGTCAAAAACATGGGATAAGAAGACAAGTTTCAGCAGACTAGGACACCTCAACAGTAATGGTGTTGTAGAAAGGAAGAATAGAACAAAGGCAGGAAATGGCAAGGACAATGCTGCGTAGAAAATAAAATAGCCGACGATTTTGAAAAGAGGCAGCTCATACTCGTAGTTTACATTCAAAACAAGTGCATGCCGAGACCACATGAAAGCAAAACAACTTATGAGTTGTGGTTTGGCGGAAAGGCAACAACAAGACATTTCAAAGTATTTTGCAGACAAGTGCTACATAAAACAGACTGAAGATAACCTTGGTAAATTTTAAGATAGAGTTGATGAAGGTATCTTTCTCGGTTACTCAACAAAAAGCAAGGCATACACATGTTACAACAAGAAGTTGAAGAAAATTGTTGAAAGTGCTGATGTAAAAGTTGATGAAGGTAGAGAACAAGAAACTACTTATCAAGAAAACTACCCTATGTATGAAGAAGTCATTGAAGGTGATGATGAAAAAGAAATAGAGAAGAATCAGAAAATTGATCCAGATAGTGTAAAAACTGAATCTGAAGAAGAAGAAAACAAAAAATTTAAAACAGGCAACTGGCAGAAAAATCATCCAAGTGAATAGATTATTGGGGATCCCACAAAAGGTATTCAAACAAGAAGAACAGCAGTGAGGAACTATTCTCTGTTAT
Source organism: Wollemia nobilis (assembly GCA_028583015.1). NCBI lineage: Eukaryota > Viridiplantae > Streptophyta > Pinopsida > Araucariales > Araucariaceae > Wollemia > Wollemia nobilis. The sequence continues at coordinate 540,709 of JAQPPZ010000367.1, forward strand.
CTAGTATTGAACCTAAAAATGTTGCTGAAGCAAGCACTGATGAAAGTTGGATGAAGGCAATCAATGAAGAACTAGATCGGATAGAGAAAAACAATACCTGGGAATTAGTACCTAGACCAACAAATAAAAACATAATTGGTACTAAATGGGTTTTTAGAAATAAATTGAATGAAGATGTGCAAGTTGTCGTAAATAAGGCAAGATTAGTATGTAAAGGCTATGCTCAAAGTTGAAGGCATTGATTTTGAAGAAACTTTTGCACCGGTAGCTGACTAGAGGCAATCAGGATGTTTCTGGCATTAGCAGTTCATAAAAACTTCAAAGTATATCAAATGGATGTAAAATCAGCATTTTTGAATGGAAAACTGGAAGAAGAGGTTTACATTGAACAACCCAATGGCTTTCAACTTGGTGAAAATCTAGATTTTGTTTGCAGGTTAAAGAAAGCTTTATATGGATTAAAACAGGCACCCAGAGCATGGTATGCAAGGTCGGATAATTATCTAATTAAATAAGGGTTTAAGAAAGGTTTGGTGGATAGCAACTTATATGTCAAAATAGAGAAGGGTCATCTTATTGTTCTTGTTGTTTATGTAGATGACATAATATTTGGCAGCAGCATGGATGAATATTACAAAGACATATCAATTAAAATGAAAAAAGAATTTGAGATGTCAATGATTGGTGAACTTTCTTATTTCTTAGGATTGCAGGTCAATCAAAATGAAAAAGGCATTTTTATTTCTCAAGTTAAATATGTAAAAGAAATGCTGAAAAAGTTCACAATGGAAGACAGTAAACCGGTCAGCACTCCCATGACAACAGGCTGCAAGTTGAGTAAGGATGATAAATCCCTAGATGTAGATCAAACAATGTACAGGTCTATGATTGGAAGCCTTCTGTATTTAACAACCACTAGACCAGATATATTACAAGCAAGTGTGTATGGTTGCAAGATTTCAGAGCCGTCCCAAAGAAACTCATGTAACTACTGTAAAGAGGATTTTCAGATATCTCAAGGGCACTATGGATTATGGGTTGTGGTACCCAAAAGGTAAAGATTTCACTTTGATTGCATATTCTGATGTAGATTGGGCAGGATGTATTGATGACAGTAAAGAGCACAAGTGGAGGAGCATTTTATCTTGGTGACAGTCGGTAGCATGGCACAAGAAGAAACAAGAATCAAGATCTCTATCCACCTGCAGAGGCATAATACATTGCAGCAACAACATGTCTGTACTCAGATATTATGGATGAGACAAACATTGAAATATCTTGGTATTCATTTCAATGAACCAATTTCAATTAAATGTGATAACACTAGTGCTATCAACATATCCAAGAATCCAGTAATGCATTCAAGAACCAAACATATTGCAATCCGATATCATTTCTTGAAGGATAAAGTTGCGGAAGGAGAGGTTAAATTGGATTTTGTTCCAACTACAGAGCAAGTAGCTGATATATTCACAAAACCTTTGCCTAAGGAAGTATTTGAATACCTTCGAAAGAAGTTGGGAGTAGTCACACCACCCAAGCACTGACTAGCTATGGGAAACACATTCTCGTGGGGAGCATTCAAACTTTTTAAGTCTGAGAATGTTGTGCATAGACTCAGGGGGAGTCTCACAAGCAGCCCTTTGGTATTATTGGCAAAGGGGGAGAAGAAATTAAGCAAGGTTGCAGTGTGTTGCCAACAATTCCAAAGGGGGAGATTGTTGAGCAAGGTGCAGCAAAAGAATTGCAAAAGTATTGTCATTGTTGTCAACACAGTCAGATTGATGCAGTTGATGCAGTTCAGAGGTCAGTCAGATCAAGTGCAAAAAGTTTCAAGGAAAATAGAAGTGACCCAGATTCAGAAACTGGCAAAAAGAGACAAGGAAGAAAACTGTCGCGATATCGCGACATGTTTTCTGTCGCGATTTCGTGACATGATCAAGGAGAGAGAAGGCGTAGCCAGAAATGTCACGATTTCGCGACATGTCATGTTTTCGCTGAGGAGAGAGAAAATGTGTCGCGATATCGCGACAAAAAGCAGGAGAGAGAAAATGCACGCCAAATTGTCGTAATTTCGTGACATGATCGAGGAGAGAGAAGATGCGAGCAAAACTGTCACGATTTTGTGACATGCTGGCAGAGAAGGAAACAAAGGTGTAGCGATATCGCTACATGTTGAAATGAAAGGAAAGAAAGGTGTAGCGATATCGCTGCATGATGAAAATACATGGAACTAAGGTGTAGCGATATCGCTACATGTTGAAACAAGGAGAAACTAAGGTGTAGCGATTTCGCTACAGGTTGAAACAAAGAGAAAATAAGGTGTAGCGATGGCGCTACATGTTGGAACAGAGGGAAACTAAGGTGTAGCGATTTCGCTACTAGTCAAAAATGTAGAACTGAAAGATGCAGCAATGATAGTACAAGTCAAAATTTCATGAAAAAAGACAAGGTAAAAGCACAAGGCAAAAAGTTGTAGCGATTTCGCTACTGCATGGAGCAAAGAGTGTACGGAAGCCAGAAGCGTCGCGATTTCGCGACAAGAAGATTGATGACGTCAGCAAGAGCCGGAAGCGTCGCGATTTCGCGACATGTTCCATTTTCGCTGGAGTTGGCAAGGAGAGCTGTACGAAAGAGCAAAATGTCGCGATTTCGTGACATGTTCCTTTTTCGCTGCTGCTGGCAAAGAAGAGTGTACAGAATCCGGAAGCGTCGCGATTTCACGATAGCATTGATGATGACGTCAGCAAAGTTGAAAAGTGTCACGATTTCGTGACAGGATGAAAGGAAAGCTACTGGAAGCCGAAAGCATCGCGATTTCGTGACAGCATTGATGATGACGTCAGCAAAGTTGAAAAGTGTCACGATTTCACGATAGGATGAAAGGAAAGCTGCTGGAAGCCGAAAGCGTCACGATTTCGCGACAGCATTGAGGATGACGTCAGCAAAAGCTCAAAGTGTTGCGATATCGCGACAAGATGCAGGGAAAGCTTCCGAGGGCCAAAACGGTCGCGATTTTGTGACAACTTTCAGGGTGACGTCAGCATAAGTCAAAAGTGTCGCGATATCGTGACAGGTAACAGTCTGGCAGATAAAACCCGTAGCAACATGCAAGGTGACACGTGTCGAAAAAGCAGACAGGAAAATCATGCAGCCAGTTACGTAAAAAGTAACTGAAGTCAGGCAGACAGTTAATTGTTGACAAGTGTTGGACATGCATTGCAACAGCCAAACATGCATAATTTAAACGCATTCGAAAAGCCGAATTTGAAGGATAATAAAAGCATTCGAAAGGTCGAATTTGCAGGCATTCTAATGTACGTATTTGAAGCATACAGAAAATCCGAACATGAAGAATCGAAAAGCTTTCGAAGAATCATACATGGAGTTTCGAAAAAGAATTCGAAAAGCCGTATACGAAGAAATTGGAAAGTCGAAGTACATGAAACAAAATTGCCGTATTGCATGGTTTCCAAAAGACGTATTGCAGGGTTTCGAACAGTCGAAGTGCATGGAACCGAATAGCCGTATTGCATGGATTCGAACAGTCAGAGTATGTGATTCGATTGCATGCGAGATTGAAAGGTTATAAAAGAATAACCGTACATAGAATATAGTTGCTACTGTTAGAGAGAAATTGCTGTAAAAGGAGAGTTAGAAAAGAATCAAGAGAAAAATAAGCAGAGCCGTGAGAGTGTGCAGAGTTGAGTTAATTGCAGACCAATCAGGGTCATGCATAAAGTGAAGACATTTTTATGTCATTCAAAATTTATCAGAATTGCAGTCCAAGTTGGTGCTTGGTACTAGGAGTTGGTGCTCCATCTGTTGCAGCAAAAAATTACAGGGGTTGGTGCTCCTTCCAGTTGGTGCTGGTAAAGTGTTTGTAAAATTGATTTTGCAAAGACTGGATTTGGATTGGAGTCCAAGCAATCATTTTTGAGGAGTAGCCAAATTGGTGAACCTTGTTATATTGAGTGTTGTGGTTTGCTCTCTTGTTCAAGGTTTTTTTATTCTCTTTATTTCATATTAAATGTTGTAGATATACAAATTTAATAGCTACACTGATTCACCCCCCCCTCTCAGTGTCATTGTGTAAACATCACAAAACAATGACCTATCTATTCCAGAAGACTATTACTGCAAGAATCAACAGAGGAAACAAAATAAATAATAGAATGAGCTAGGGAACTAAAAAAATTGAATGAACCAAAGAGAAACAAAAAAAACAAGAAGAAACTAGGTACCTTCAGAACTGGAGCCATCCAAAGAAATGATAGAAAGAATAGCTTCCCTAATTTGAGAAGCCCACCATATAGGAGGGTGGCCATAACAAGTAAGATCACCTTTTTCCAAAGCCCAATTAGCTAAAGCATCAACACTCTTGTTTTGATCTCTGACCACATGATTGTAATCAACTTTCAAAAATCCCATCTGGATTAACTGAATTTTCTCAATAATTATTTTTATTCTCCAATCCACCTTATGATTCTTAGAAGGAGTCTTCAAGATATTAATCATAAGTTGAGAGTCAGACTCAACTAACACCTTTTCCCATCCAACCTTGGTAGCCTCTTGAATGCCTCTAAAGATACCATACCCCACAGCAAGGTTATTGGAAAGAATACCCAAATTCTCAGCAAAAGTAAAAACCAGGGAGCCATCTGAAAGTCTACCAATTCCTCCCACACTGGCTTTTCCAAGGTTCCCTCTAGAGGCTCCATCAGTATTGACTTTTCCAAAATCCTTAGGAGGAGGTTGCCAATTTCTAGTCCTATCCATCTTACTGATACTCACATTCCCTTTAAGTTGGTTGCCCTTAGAAGGTTTAATCTTCAATATTTGCATCACTTGATCCCATCTTTGGTGGGAGTTTTGGGAGTGATTAAGGAGATGATGGACTGATTCAACTAAGTTGGCTATGGTCTTTTGCCAAATATAGTGAATATCCTTCCTATCTTGATTAAAAATTTGGTTGTTCCTTTCATTCCAAATATTCCAAAGAAGAATGGTAGAACCCATCCAAACTAACTGTATAATAAAATGATCAACACCCTCTTGATTAGGCAAATCCCTCCAAAGCTGTTCAAAAGTGAAAAAATTGGACCACCGTAAGCCAAGTAAAGTTGCCATTCTCCTCCATAGCTCAGAGTCTAAAGTACACTCAATAAAAATATGGTTGATATTTTCTACATTCTCTTCACACATTTCACATATAAAAGGGCCATGAAAACCATGCTTCATAAGTTGCTCACCAGTAAGCACCCTACGATGCAATAAAAGCCAATTAAAGAACCTCACCTTAGGCCAGAGCTTTTGAGCCCACAATTGAGAAAATATGTCAGAAGAATGGTTGGGATTATTATGGCATAAGGTCAAATAACCTTGAGCAACTGAATACTCACCCTTAGTAGTGTCGTTCCATCCAAAACAATCTTTTTCATGGGACCAAGAGAGGGATCTCATATGAAGGATGCCTTGGATATCTTGTCTTTGCCTTTATGGGATTTGAATAGGCCAGTCCTCAATAGGGATCCAATATCTACCAACCTTTGAATTACCAGTATGGTACCGACAATAATTAGCCACCTTTATCAAATTAGCTCGGTGAAGCTCCTTCATCCAAGGCCTCCAATCGGGAAACTGAGTTATCAAAGGCTTGTGACCATCCCAATAATCTGTCCAAAAATTTGCATGTTGACCATTATGAATGATCCAAAATAATTTTTTCTTTATCAAATCCTCACCAGTCTTAAGAACTACTAAAATGGGAGAACCTTTGGTAGGAAGTTGATAGCGAACAAGGTCTTCAGGACTTTTGTTCTCAGCATATTTAGCATGGAGATTATTGGCCCAAAGAGCATTGGGGTTATGCAACATCCTCCAATATAATGTAGCAGCTAAAGCTTTGTTGTTGTTAATTGAAGACCTGAATCCTAACCCTCCTTCACTCTTAGGAAGACATAAAGTATCCCATTTCACCAAGGCCCATTTTCTTTTCTCCTTAGTACCACTCCAAAGGAAACGATGACTGATTTGATCCAATTCTCGAAGAACAGCCTTTGGGATATTCAAAATGGAAGAAACATAAATAGGAATAGCTTGAAGGACTGATTTTACCAAGGTGATTCTACCCCCAGAAGAAAGCCACTTGTTGGTCACTTTCCAATTTTCTTCTTGACTTTTTCCAACAACCAATTCCAATATTTATTTTTCCGCCTTTGAATATTTATGGGAATACCTAAATAAGTGATTGGAAGAGAGGTCTTATTATATCTTAATTTATCCAAGACCATGGATTCCTGTCTAGCAGAGCAGTGAAAGAAAATAACTTTAGATTTGTCTTCATTGATCAACTACCCAGTAGCCTTAGAAAAATAGCTAATGATTTGATTAAAATTAGAAGCTTCCTTAACTGTAGCTTTACCTAAAAGGGTAGAGTCATCCAAAATTTGAAGATGAGAGATAGGTCTAGCTCCATGAGCAATGGTAACTCCCTCAAGGGTTTTGATTTCCCTCTTTTTGGTTATAGTCCTACCCAAGCATTCAACAAGAATGATGAATAAATAAGGGGATAGCGGGTCACCTTGCCTGATACCTCTGGAAGCTACGAAAGACTGAGAATGCCTACCATTGATAAAAACTAAGTAGGAAACTGAACATAGAAGTGCCAATCCACTCTGTCATAAGCTTTGGATAAGTCTGACCGGATGAACATAGAAGGAGAATTTTGCATATCCATGGAATGGATGGCTTCCTGAGCAAGAACTATCTCATATACTATCTGACATCCTTCCACATATCCCCCTTGCTCTGGGGAAATAATCTTATGTAAAAGAGGCTTCAACATTTCTGCCATGATTTTAGTAATAATTTTGAGAAGAACATTACATAAAGCAATAGGTATAAAAGTTGAGATATGATCAACCTCTTGAGCTTTTGGAACAAGAGTAATATAAGTTTTATTGATAACCTTCAAAATTTCTTTGGATTTCCTGGCTTCTTCGACCACCTCTAATAAATCAACATGAAGGATATCCCAGAACTCTTGGTAGAACTCAATAGGAAAACCATCAAGACCTGGGGTTTTCCCTTTTTGCATTTTAAAAACTACTTGTTGAAGCTCATTGATAGTAACAGGAGTAGTCAAAATAGAGTTCTCCTTAGAAGTTATAAGAGAAGGGATTGCTTGAAGAACATTATGTTGAGAATATGAGTCAAGAGGAGTAGCAGCAAAAAGATTGGAAAAGTAATCAACAACAATAGAGTTCATGCCATCCCAAGTATAAACAACATCTCTAGAATCTGATTTTAAGGAATAAATAAAGTTGTGAGATCTTTGAGCTAGAAGAGATTTGTGGAAGAAATTTGTGTTTCGATATCCTTCTTTGAGCCATTGTATTCTAGATTTTTGCTTCCATAAGATTTCTTCTCTTTTTTCCCATTCCTCTAACTGAGTTGTGAGTTTAATTTCATCCGCACTTCTCTTCTCTGTGAGGCCATATAAACGGATTTTCTTATTCAAATTTTCAAGATGAGCAATAACTTCATGTTTTTTTATGAACATCCCCAAACTCTTTCCAGTTCCAAGTCTTGATTTTGGATTTAATGTATTGCAGTCTTTTGGCAAAACAGAACATCTTAGTCCCATGCCTAGGTTTACCTTCCTTCCACCATTGTTGCACACGAGGTCCGAAGGAAATGTCTCTAAGCCACATTAATTGAAAACGAAAAGGAGAGAAACTCACATTGATTTTCCACATTTCCACCATGATCGGCCAATGATATGAACCAACATTATTAAGAGTCTTCACTTTAGGAATGTGACCATGGATTAAGAAATTTTTAGAGAGCAAAAACCTATCCAATCTCTCCATTATACAAGCTAAGCCTTGCCTTCTGTTAGACCAAGTCATAAGGCCATTATTTGCTTGGATATCCACAAGATGGAGGTTTGCAATATATTCGCTCATGAGGTCAGTACTTTTGTCCAAATATCTATTTCCCCCCCTTTTCTCATCTAGAGAGAGGATGGTATTGAAATCTCCTCCGATCAAGATCCAAGCTTTAGGACAATAAGAGATAATATGAGTAATATCCTTCAACTATCTTCTTTTTTCCTCCAAAGAAGTCGGGGCATAAACAGTAATGCAGAGCATAATCTGGTTGGAATATCTACTTTGAATAGCTATAGCCAACAAACCCCAACTGCCAACCATATGGTGAATAACTACCTCTTTTGGGTCCCAAAGACAAGCAATGCCACCCGAAGTCCCTTGGGAACTGAGGGAAACCACTTTTCCAACTGGCCAAATTTTATTGGCAATTAAGTCCATATCCTCCATTGACATCTTTTTTTCTTGAAGGAAAACAAGATGTGGATGATTTATCTGAATCATTCTTCTAATTTCATTTTGTTTTGAAAGACTCCCTTTGAGTCCTCTAATATTCCAAGTGATGATCTTCATTAATACCAGGGCTAAAAATGTTGGGAAGGGCATTAATCTTACCTTCCTCTACAAACTTTTCACCTTCTTTTACCATATGGCCGTAATCATTCCATCATGCTTATAATGGGGTAAATCATTTTGCCATTTAACCAATTTTAATATGTAATGCTATGTATCACTAAAATTGAATCATAGATTAAGTTTTGAATTTATGATAGATTAACATTAATGCATCATTAATAAATTAAAAAAAACATTTTTTTTAAATAACTAATTTAAATGACTACATATGAAAATCAAATATTTACCTTTCAGGCCCTCCTTCTAGCACTAGTTCTGTTAAGGTATGATTTTGTCCAATTATAAAATAACCCGACAGTTAGGATCGAAATCCTCTCTTGTAAAGAAGATATGTTTTCTCCAAGGTTCCTTTACGTAAAACGTTATGAATATTATAATAATATGTCACTTAAGTGCACATAACATCTCAAGGATTTAACAATAAACTATTAACAAGGGCTTCGTATAACAAGTATATTGACTTTGAAATCATTATTTGCATTTTATCAATAACATTTGCTTCCTCAAAATGAATAAATTTTACCTTTTAAAAGTAATATTTTGAGAATGCAAATTTGCTTAAAAGTATGAAATTTAATGCTTTAAACTTATATTAAAATAATTTAAATATATTTTAAAGCATTAACATTAATCTTATGAATAAAGATTTTAAAATCAAACTTTAAATGAAAGATAAAAAAAACCCCTATTAGAAAATGTGAAAAATTTATGCAATGGCCTTTGAATATTCTAAACTTGACTATTTCTTTGCTTCTTTTCAGAAGATAAAGAACTCAAACTATTTGAATTCTAATTATAAAGTTTGCACTTTATAATATGAAATTTAGAATTCATATAATATTTAAATCCAATATTTATTTATTCAAATATTTATGAGATTAAATATTTGAATTAAATAAATTTGATTCCTTCAATAGTAAGCTTTGGATTTATGATTTGAGATTTAAAAGTTTCAATAAATCAAACTTTTAATATCATAAATAAATATCAATTAGCTCAGAGGCTAATATGATTTGTGACATAGTGAATGATGTATGAACAATGAAAATGTATGATTATTATTGCATGTATATGAATATATTTGATTGATTTAACCATGCAATGAAACACAGGAATTGTATTTGATTCTAGTGGGAGAGGATGTAATGACCTTTCTCGCACGACCACAGAATATAGATAAATTATTGGAACATATTTGCCTTTTCCTATAGACTATGGTACTGTTGATAGTCATTGTGCTTGCAGGACCAGGTATATACCTTTGACGAATAAATTTGGTTGATGGAAAAGGTAAAAAGGGAAGTGATGATGAGTACATGGAAGCTCATGAAAATGCATATCATATAGATTTCATGAATGACTTGCATAGTGTGTGTGTGCTTCATTTTTAAAATATGGTTTTTGGTTGATGAAGGTTATGCATCCATTATTTTTAGATGGCAATGAGAGTGCCAAGAGCACGAGAGATTTCCTTTACCAAGCATTGATAAATGGAGATTGTTTGTATGCTTATTATTAAATTTGAGAAGTAGAGAAAAATTTATATACATGAATTTGTTAAAAGGAATATACATGAATTATTGTTGTTATTATATATATACTATATGTGTTGAACGTGAATAACATATGCATATATAATACACAATAATAAATGGAAATAATAAAGTGTGTATGGAGAGTGTGTTATAATGTCTATATTTTATGAATGATCTGAGTGGTTTTTGTTATGCACGATGAATAAGGTTACTACATATCATTTTCATTATGAATCTTACTATTCTCCATGTTGAAAAGTGAAAAGTAAGGGATTTATTTTAAGGGAGTATTATTTCTTACGTGTGCAATATAGTATAGCATAATCTTGGGGGGAGGAGGTGAAAAACCTGCATTTAGACGATTGGTATCTAGCTTTTCATGTGAAAGATAGAGGTCTAGAATAGAGTATAGTTATGAATAGTGTTCATAGATGTGCTTGTTGATATCTCTCAATGAAAAACCTGGTTGCATTGTTGAGGTGGTTTGCTTAATTGTTGTGTTGAAATAATTATGCAAAATTTGTATTCTTGAAACAACTGTTGTCTGATTTACTATGAAATATTATTATTGTTTTAATCCAGTGAAACTACTATTGTATGTAAATTAAAATGAATGATGTTTAGAGGTAGATGGATAGCAATGTGTGATAGAGTAGTATTGTGATAAAGAAACTTATAAAATAAAATCTATCACTGGCTTTAAAAAGAATGAAATGATACTAGGAAATCATGTTATGCAACTGAGTAGGCAGGTATTGAAAGGTACTCATTTGGTTTTATGTAGAGTAAGTATCGTTTCCCAAGTTTGAGAAATGCTTTAATATGATTAATGGAATGGGAAGCTTAAATAGAACTACTGCTAAAATGTGATTGGATTGCGCATGGTATGGTGTGTGGCATTCTCATTTAAATCATATTCCTAGGCATACAAATAAAACTAGAGAGCCATATCCGATCCCGTGTTATTAAGTTTTTACCTTTTGGAGATTTTTGGGAGGTGTTACATTGCGTTATTGGAGGCAGAGGTAGCGGTTTACTAGAGGTGCTCCAATTCATGGTAAATACTAAAGTTCATCAAGAAGTATTGAACCTTTCACTACCAAATCTGAGTTTGAAAAGATCATAGCTCCTTTATGTAATAGTACATAGTGAAACCCCTTGAAATATGTACTATGGAAAGGAGATTGTAAAACTGCATATGAACATATTGTTGCTATATTAATATGTTTTCATAAATTCTATAAAGTATTTTGGACATGTTATGTTGAAATTGTGTTGTGAACATTTCATTATGGTAAATGAGAAACGACAGTAGTTCATACCTTTGTGAAGCAATTTTTATTTGATAATTTATAATTACTTCAGAAAAAGACTCAATGTAAATGAGAGTTTTACATGTGCCTAGAAAATAATTATATTTGTATATAGCCATTTGGTCTTATGGGTAAATGTGAATGCGGGAATGTTTATATATTTGTTGCATATATATACTTTTTCTTGTGATATCCGAAAATGAACCCAGTGTAATTAGTAAGCCTATACTCATTTGTAAGATGTTTGTTATATTAAGTTTAAACTATTTTAACTTTAGAAAGCTTATAACACTTTAAAAGTTTTTGAAACTTTACATCTTAGAGTTTCAACAAACACAAGTATGTATATATATACATAAATCCAAGCTTGACATTATTGATATATCTTTCTCATATTAATATTTGGAAAATGAAACATTAGGTAACCAAGAGTAAATATGTAGATGTTTTAACTGTGTAAAATACAGTTAGGATTTTCTTTAACAAATTTAAAATAGAGTTATTAACCCTAATCCCTCTAAATATTAACAAAAATAAATGTGATAATTTTCTCTATGCATTGGATGCTTTCCATGTTGACATAATCTCTGTTAATGTTCATGGTCAGTGTTGGGCTGTAATTGGCTTGAGTGGTTAACCATACATAAAATAAGTTACGCGAAGGAAAGGATATTGGTATGGATTATTTAAGAGTATTTTTTATTTAGTGTTATGAACAATGAGCCAAAGTTGTTGAAAATAATAAATAAAGCGTTAAGCTTTGCTATATACCCATGCTTGAAAATAGAATTTCATTGAGATTTTTTTTTATTTTGACTCTTTGCCATGATGACACCTTAGGGTGCAATAAGCCATAAAGACAACAATTAAAATTCAACAATAAAACAGGTATAATATAGCATTTAAATTTATACTAAGGTTAAGTAGTTGGTTAATTATAAAAAATAGAGAGTTAATAAAAAGAGAGTTAATAGTAGACTGATTTATGATATGGATTCATAGAACCTCATTTAGTTCAATTATTATCTATTGGTAATAAGATACCTGTATTTCAATAAAACCTAGCAATAATAAGAAGGTATGTGTGGAACTAAAAAGAAACAAGATAGAGTATTACTTGAAGTTTTGAGTATTAAACCTTGTTGACCCCTTAAATTAATTCATTGCAAAAGGATGAATGAAAAAGGTACTTGAAATTTGACAAAAAATAGTTTGGAACCTCTTTAGAGATAAACTTAACTCTCTAATAGATACAATTATGAGGAATGGTTAATGTATTCCTCGTGAAGGAAACAAAACATGAACACCCAATGACATTGGAATGTGGGCACGCATTCAACATGACTCAAGAGTGGTTGTTTTTCTAGTTAAGTAGGTTAGAATAAGCGACCTTGCAAAAATTAGTAACAAGGAACAGTATGGGACATCACCTTTAAGTCACTTCTCGGGAGTACAGTGATATATCCATGTATCACTTGACTATAAGAGGACTAGCATTGGAACAAAAGCTAGATTCTGCCACAAAGTTTGGTATGGGACAAACGATTGTGAGTCATAGTGGAAATTCGAGACTAAGACTAGTTTCAGGGAAATGATATGGCTCTAGCCGACTTCGATTAGTAGGATAATAAGCTAGACACTAGGCATATGTATGCTAACCCCCTTCGCATATCAAGTGTGAACAGTTTGACCAATTAAGTCAAAGTTCACGATGCTAAAGGATAGCGAGAGTATGCATCCACAACCTAGGTGTTATGGGCCCTAGAGGACAACCTCAACCATGGATCAAACCTCATGCCAAAACAAGGAGAAGTTAAATGAGATAAGTCATCCACAAAATGGCACCTTTCATAGGACTTGGTCAATCTCATCCACTTGGGTGTCTGTCTACAGCAGTCCTGAAAACCAAAAGTGGTATGATATGCTTGTACTGATTAAACTTCGTGTTAATGATTCATTGGGTGAAATATTATTTTTGTCAACATGAAAGCACTTATAGGGTTAAACAATAAATTTAACTAAAAAAAATTATCCTAAAAATTGCTTGGCTTGTTTTTATAGTACAACCAAGTGAGTAGACTTGGATTGGTACACACTCCTTGTTAATATTTGGAAGAAATGTAAGAATGAATGTATCATGCACATTGAAATATTGAATATTACAAACATTTAAGATGGAATTAGAATTTAATTCTCATTATTACCATCATTGAGCAACATTGAAATTCAAATTGAAATTGTTAAGCATCACTGAATGTAGGTTTCAAGCCCTTCCTATTTTTGTTGAATATTTATCCTTTTATTTTTGAATGAAAAAACCTTTATATTAATTAATATTAATCATATAAAAAAGGGCGGGTGGAATTAACACACCCCACAAACCATAAAAGTCGCTAGGTGGAGGAAATCACACCTCCCAACAAAAATAGATTCCAAAAAAAATTACTACACGTTGTCACGAGCAATCATTACATAGACATCCCAAGACACAATCAGTAAAAAAAAATCAAGGAGCAGGATAAAATTTATCTTCCTCGTTGACACATTGATAGTCATCATCCGAAGAGACTGGGGTAGTCCATCCTTCATATGCATTACCGTCAACCAGAGTTCGTTGAGGAGGACCCTGGATGACTCCGCTTGGAATACTTGGTAGAATACATGTTGCTCGTAAGCTATAGCCTCTTATGCATCTGGGACAACTCCCCATTTCTTAGATAAATGCTTGGTAGAATACATGTTGCACCTAAGCTATGATCTCTACTGCCTCTGATAGTCAAACCTGAACAAACTCTATGCTTCAAGCATTGGGTTTTGGTCAGCTTTTTCATCAACATAATTCACATGAGAACTTGTCAAGATTCATAATATCCATGACATCCTTAGAATCACCTAGGCCCCGAAGTGAACTGAAGAAATTAGTGCCTCCACTAAATTACCCTCGCTCGAGGATATTTGGTAATGCTTGTCAAATATGAGAACCAAGTTGTCTCGAGGGGCTTCGAGAACGATGAACTTTAAAATCTTGTTCCTTCGCAGTCATGGAGTATGTGGGCACCACCAATGAAAAAGTTATCATGGTAATGGTATGAGCCCCTGCAATAATCGAGGTCCAAGGAGAAGCTGAAAAAGGTGGTGGCTGAGTAACTACAAGGGCAAACAAGGTAGCATTCGAGACCCCTAAAGCTTGCATGGTGGTCTACATGCTAACGATAGTAGATATGATGACTTTAGAATACTGCACAGGGCTAGTGGGGACTTGAATAACTTGGGCATCAATGGGCCTGGGTAGGCTACACAAAGGGATTTGCCTACTCAGAGTGCTTATAAGCATGATTTTTTTGAGTAGTAACCTTTTTCAAGTCACCTTGGTATTCTCGGGCTCCATTATATTAAGCTATCGAGGTAGTCGAAGGGGTTTGGGTATGTTTGAACTTCCACTCCATTAGTGGGCAATCTCAAATCTTGTGATCAACAGATTGGCAACGATAACAAGTATTCTATAAATTGATATAGGCAACATATTACATAACAGAGGTATCACCAATCTGGATATCTATGAAATTCGATAGGTCTTTGGTGAGGTCGAAATTGACACAAGCCCACTTGGTAGGGAGAGCTAAGAAAAACTGTTCAGGATCAAGATATACAAACTTGCCGAGTGAAGAGGTGAGCATTTGCAAAGAATCCCAAAATGGGACAGGTAAACCTAGGAACTCAATCCACACAGGAACTTCCAGCTCAACTTGATCACTGGTTGTGAAGTCACGAGTGTAAGATTACAAAATTAATAGGGAATTTTTCACCGTCAAAAGACCTTTGGTTAACACTTTTTGAGCTTGAGTAGGATCAGGAAAGCGAAAAAGAAAATAACCCTAGGTGAGATTCTGAACATTCTCAACTCTCACACCATGTGGATCCTAAACTTGTTGCATCTAGGACCTAATGAGGGTATCATTTGGAATTCTACCTAGGAAATACCCGATAAGGGTATGTGACTCAAACCAGTGGCAAGCATTATGAAACTCATGCAAGGGAATGGAAACAACAGGGATAGTACTCTTACCTTGTGAAACACTTTCGGGATAAACTTTCTTGGGTGCTTCCCTGGTGCCATTGCTCTTCTCAACCGGCTTAATAGCAACTAAGCTAGCCATTTATGAATTATGACAGACCAAACCCTAGTAGAGCAATTTTTCCTCATCAAACCCTAACAAAGTAGTTTTTCCCATCTTGTCATTTGCTTATTGATTTCTTAATCTATTAAAAGAGTTATTTCTCCTATTTTAATTAGCCTATTTTGGTTGCACATTAACATTATTTCTTCCTTTGTTTTTTTTTTTGTTTTTTAATCAGAATACTAATATTCAAAATTTCCAAACAATTCTAATGATCGAAAATAAAAGAACAAGTCATCATTTTATGAATGCCTTCATATTCAGAATTTTGAGATTCATTTTTATGTTTGGTTTCTTTTCATATTTAGCTCTTGTAGCTCTTATATCTGATTGGGAAGATACCAACAACAAAAAGGTAGTGGACGATATTTTGTTTCATTTTGTAAATCTCTCATTTTACTTATATTTGGTTTGGGTTAAGATATGATTGGATATTAAATTTTTATTAATTAATTTTTTTATGAAAAAATATGGTTTAATTATAAATAATTTATTATAAAAATTATATTTTAAATCATGTTATATTTTGTAAAATAAATTTTCAGAAAATAAGAATTTATATATTTTTATAAAGTTATAAAATATGTTTCAAGAATGATAGGTGCAAATTGTTTTGGTATAAATTTTTTTAGATAATACTTATGCAAGAATTTTTTATTTTGGGTGGTGTGGCGATGAAAAAGGTTTATTTTATAAATGGTTTAATGCTTGATAATTGTTTGAAGTGGTATTTTTGAAATATAAATGTATCATTTATATTTGGGTAGAGTAAGAAAGCTTAGCCTATTATTCAATATAATATAGAAAATGTATCGAGTATAAGTACACAACCAAATAAGTACAAAAATATAAGAAGGATTTAACTTGATAAAAGAATAAAACATTTACTAATTTTTACGTTTGAGATATCTTTCAAGTTTTTTTTAAATTCGCCTTTGAGATTGATGATGGACAAATTAGTGTTTCCACATTTGAAAGTTGCTTATAGTTTTGAGTTTGATAATAGTGTTTCATCATCTTATTATAAGAAGAGCTACATCCTAAATTTTGTTTTATGTTTTGTGAAATACTATATTAGGATATAGTTTTGAGTTTGATGATAGTGTTTCCTCAATCTTATAATAAGAAGAGCTACATCTTAAATTTTGTTTTATGTTTTGTGAAATATTACATTAGGATATAGTTTTGAGTTTGATGATAGTGTTTCATCATCTTATTAGAAGAAGAGCTACATCCTAAATTTTGTTTTATGTATTGTGAAATATTGTATTAGGAAATGAAGAAGGATGTGTGCTTTGTTAATAAAACCATCAAATATATACCAAGACTAAATGGGTGTGTATTGTTTTAATATGAAATTTTTCTAGGTAATATTTTTTTAGGAATTTTTGACTAAGGGTTGTGCTTCAATGGAGGAAGTATTTTAATGCTTGGAAATTGATTTGAGTAATATTCTTGAAACAAAATTTATACCATTTGATCCTTTTGTCAAATTTTTTAGTGCAATATTGATTTATAGGGTTATACAATTTAGTGACATGACACAATAAAACACCTTTGAAATTATGGAGATAAAACTTTTAGAATATAAGTTTTCACTAGGTTATAAAATTTTTGACCTTGGGGTGGAATGTGTATGGCAAGCGAAAGGCCTTCGTAATTATTTATCTTCAAAAGGAAAATAAAAATATCAAAATTTTGTTGTGAAATTTTTAACAATTAAGAAAGAGATTGAAATGGATGTGATTATTATGAAGATGTTTTTCCATGACCCTTAAAATTTCCTTCTTTATGATAAATTCATATTCTCTCACCTTAACCTAGATAGCTTCTCTTTTAATTTGAAAAAATAGAAGTAGCAAATAGAGTGAGGTAAGATAAAATATAAAAAGTGTATGTGCAACATACAACTAATGACACATGGATTAGAAAATTTCCATATAGCTTAAGGTGTTTGGTTATAACATAATTTTAATTTTTGCATTCATTGTCATGTAAGGTGTTATGGATGGTTGAGAGATAACTTTGATCATGACATAAATTTAGATTCTAAAAAACCTTACAAATGATGACATGGTAGAAGATTTTATCTTAATTAACAAGATTTTTATCTATAATATATTAAAAATTTAAAATAAAATATTTAAATCACTTAAATTATCTATTTTTTTTTATTTGTGGAAAACATCCCAAAAGGGATGCCACTTTCGGGTAAGACCCAAGGAGGCGGGGGTATCCATTCCGCCAAAAACGCCCAGGACTCGGACCTGGCCTACCACCTTTGACATACTCAAGGAGCAAACAAACACACAAAACCAATTTAAAAATAAGTAAATAACAACAAAAATAATAAAATAAAATAAAAAACATGCTCCTTGAGTGTGTCAAAAACAAAAGCACAACCAAACACGCACAATAAGATAAAAGAAACCACAACACAAACCACATAGAAAAACACAAGAACCACATAACAAAACACAAACAAGACAAAAACAACAGAACACTACAAAGACATAACCCAAAAAAAACATGAAAAATAAACACAACCAAAACCTAAAAAATAAAATAAAAAATAAAAATAAAAAACAACCAACAACAGACAATAAACAAAAACAAAATACATAGAAAACACTCACACATAAAAACACGAAATAACACAAACAAAGAGAAACCCAAGAACAAGAACGAAAAAAACACAAGAACAATAACAAAAAACATAAAAAAAAAACAAAACAACAAAAACACAAGAACAACAAAAAACAACACAAAGAACACAAAAACAAAACAAAACAAAAGAACCCACCCACCTTAAAAAACTAAACAAAAAAAACAAAAAAAGAAAAAAATGAACAAAACAATGACCTATCTAGACCAGAAGACTATTAAGGCAAGAATCAATAGAGGAAACAAAATAAAGAATAGAATGAGCTAGGGAACTAAAAAAAAACTGAATGAACCAAAGAGAAGCAAAAAAAAAACAAGAAGAAACTAGGTACCTTCAGAACTGGAGCCATCCAAAGAAATGATAGAAAGAAGAGCTTCCCTAATTTGAGAAGCCCACCATATAGGAGGGTGGCCATAACAAGTAAGATCACCTTTGTC
Source organism: Wollemia nobilis (assembly GCA_028583015.1). NCBI lineage: Eukaryota > Viridiplantae > Streptophyta > Pinopsida > Araucariales > Araucariaceae > Wollemia > Wollemia nobilis. The sequence goes on from JAQPPZ010000367.1 coordinate 559,365, forward strand.
CAAAGCCCAATTAGCTAAAGCATCAGCACTCTTGTTTTGATCTCTAACCACATGATTGTAATCAACTTTCAAAAATCCCATCTGGATTAACTGAATCTTCTCAATAATTCTTTTTATTCTCCAATCCACCTTATGATTCTTAGAAGGAGTCTTCAAGAGATTAATCATAAGTTGAGAGTCGAGACTCAACTAACACCTTTTCCCATCCAACCTTAGTAGCCTCCTGAAGACCTCCGAGGATACCATACCCCTCAGCAAGGTTATTGGAAAGAATACCCAAATTCTCAGCAAAAGTAAAAACCAGGGAGCCATCTGAAAGTCTACCAATTCCTCCCACATTGGCTTTTCCAGGGTTCCCTCTAGAGGCTCCATCGGTATTGACTTTTCCAAAATCCTTAGGAGGAGGTTGCCAATTTCTAGTCCTATCCATCTTACTAATACTCACATTCCCTTTAAGTTGGTTGCCCTTAGAAGGTTTAATCTTCAATCTTTGCATCACTTGATCCCATCTTTGGTGGGAGTTTTGGGGGTGATTAAGGAGTTGATGGACTGATTCAACTAAGTTGGCTATGGTCTTTTGCCAAATATAGTGAATATCCTTCCTATCTTGATTAAAAATTTGGTTGTTCCTTTCATTCCAAATATTCCAAAGAAGAATGGTAGAACCCATCCAAACTAGCTGCCTAATAAAATGATCAACACCCTCTTGATTAGGCCAATCCCTCCAAAGTTGTTCAAAAGTAAAAAAATTGGACCATTGTAAGCCAAGTAAAGTGGCCATTCTCCTCCATAGCTCAGAGGCTAAAGTACACTCAATAAAAATATGGTTGATATTTTCTACATTCTCTTCACACATTTCACATCTAAAAGGGCCATGAAAACCACGCTTCATAAGTTGCTCACCGGTAAGCACCCTACGATGCAATAAAAGCCAATTAAAGAACCTCACCTTAGGCCAGAGCTTTTGAGCCCACAATCGAGAAAATATGTCAGAAGAATGGTTGGGATTATTATGGCATAAGGTCAAATAACCTTGAGCAACTGAATACTCACCCTTAGTAGTGTTGTTCCATCCAAAACAATCTTTTTCATGGGACCAAGAGAGGGATCTCATATGAAGGATGCCTTGGATATCTTGTCTTTGCCTTTCTGGGATTTGAATAGGCCAGTCCTCAATAGGGATCCAATATCTACCAACCTTTGAATTACCAGTATGGTATCGATAGTAATTAGCCACCTTTATCCAATTAGCTCGGTGAAGCTCCTCCATCCAAGGCCTCCAATCGGGAAAGCGAGTTATCAAAGGCTTGTGACCATCCCAAGAATCTGTCCAAAAATTTGCATGTTGACCATTATGAATGATCCAAAATAATTTTTTCTTTATCAAATCCTCACCGAGTCTTAAGAACTGCTAAAATGGGAGAACCTTTGGTAGGAAGTTGATAGCGAACAAGGTCTTCGGGACTTTTGTTCTCAGCATATTTAGCATGGAGATTATTGGCCCAAAGAGCATTGGGGTTATGCAACATCCTCCAATATAATTTAGCGGCTAAAGCTTTGTTGTTATTAATTGAAGACCGGAATCCTAACCCCCCTTCACTCTTAGGAAGACATAAAGTATCCCATTTCACCAAGGCCCATTTTCTTTTCTCCTTAGTACCACTCCAAAGGAAACGATGACTGATTTGATCCAATTCTCGAAGAACAGCCTTTGGGATATTCAAAATGGAAGAAACATAAATAGGAATAGCTTGAAGGACTGATTTTACCAAGGTGATTCTACCCCTAGAAGAAAGCCACTTGTTGGTCCACTTTCCAATTTTCTTCTTGACTTTGTCCAACAACCAATTCCAATATTTATTTTTCTGCCTTTGAATATTTATGGGAATACCTAAATAAGTGATTGGAAGAGAGGTCTTCTTATATCTTAATTTATCCAAGACCATGGATTCCTGTCTAGCAGAGCTATGAAAGAAAATAACTTTAGATTTGTCTTCATTGATCAATTGCCTGATAGCCTTAGAAAAACAGCTAATGATTTGCTTAATATTAGAAGCTTCCTTAACTGTAGCTTTACCTAAAAGAGTAGAGTCATCCACAAATTGAAGATGAGAGATAGGTCTAGCTCCATGAGCAATGGTAACTCCCTCAAGGGTTTTGTTTTCCCTCTTTTTGGTTATAGTCCTACCCAAGCATTCAACAAGAATGATGAATAAATAAGGGGATAGCGGGTCACCTTGCCTAATACCTCTGGAAGCTGGGAAAGACTGAGAAGGCCTGCCATTGATAAGAACTAAGTAGGAAACTGAAGAGATACATCCCATAATCCAATCCATCCAATCCTTAGAGAAACCAAATTGCCTCAAAACTTTGATAAGGAAGTGCCAATCCACTCTGTCATAAGCTTTGGATAAGTCTAACCGAATGAACATGGAAGGAGAATTTTGCATATCCATGGAATGGATGGCTTCCTGAGCAAGAACTATCTCATCTACTATTTGACGTCCTTCCACATAACCCCCTTGCTCTGGGGAAATAATCTTATGCAAAAGAGGCTTCAACCTTTCTGCCATGATTTTAGTAATGATTTTGAGAAGAACATTACATAAAGCAATAGGTCTAAAAGTTGAGATATGATCAACCTCTTGAGCTTTTGGAACAAGAGTAATATAAGTTTTATTGATAACCTTCAAAATTTCTTTGGCTTTCCTGGCTTCTTCCACCACCTCTAATAAATCAACATGAAGGATATCCCAGAACTCTTGGTAGAACTCAATAGGAAAACCATCGGGAACTGGGGTTTTCCCTTTTTGCATTTTAAAAACTACTTGTTGAAGCTCATTGATAGTAATAGGAGCAGTCAAAATAGAGTTCTCCTCAGAAGTGATAAGAGAAGGGATTGCTTGAAGAACATTATGTTATGAAGCTGAGTCAAGAGGAGTAGCAGCAAAAATATTGGAAAAGTAATCAACAACAATAGAGTTCATGCCATCCCAAGTATAAACAACATCTCCAGAATCTGATTTTAAGGAAGAAATAAAGTTGTGAGATCTTCGAGCTAGAAGAGATTTGTGGAAGAAATTTGTGTTTCGATCTCCTTCTTTGAGCCATTGAATTCTAGATTTTTGCTTCCATAAGATTTCTTCTCTTTTTTCCCATTCCTCTAACCGAGTTGTGAGTTTAATTTCATCTGCACTTCTCTTCTCTGTGAGGCCATCTAAACGGATTTTCTTATTCAAATTTTCAAGATGAGCAATAACTTCATGTTTTTTTTATGAACATCCCCAAACTCTTTCCAGTTCCAAGTCTTGATTTTGGATTTAATGTATTGCAGTATTTTGGCAAAATAGAACATCTTAGTCCCATGCCTAGGTTTACCTTCCTTCCACCATTGTTGCACATGAGGTCTGAAGGAAATGTCTCTAAGCCACATTAATTGAAAATGAAAAGGAGAGAAACTCACATTGGTTTTCCACATTTCCACCATGATTGGCCAATGATCCGAACCAGCATTATTAAGAGTCTTCACTTTAGGAATGTGACCATGGATTAAGAAATTTTTAGAGAGCAAAAACCTATCCAATCTCTCCATTATACAAGCTAAGCCTTGCCTTCTGTTAGACCAAGTCATAAGGCCATTATCTCGGTTGGATATCCACAAGATGGAGGTTTGCAATATATTCGCTCATGAGGTCGGTGCTTTTGTCCAAATTTCTATTTCCCCCCTTTTCTCATCCAGAGAGAGGATGGTATTGAAATCTCCTCCGATCAAGATCCAAGCTTTAGGAAAATGAGAGATAATATGAGTAATATCCTTCCACTTGTCTTCTTTTTTCCTCCAAAGAAGTCGGAGCATAAAGAGTAATGCAGAGCATAATCTGGTTGGAATGTCTACTTTGAATAGCTATAGCCAACAAACCCCAACTGCCAACCATATGGTGAATAACTACCTCTTTTGGGTCCCAAAGACAAGCAATGCCACCCGAAGTCCCTTGGGAGCTGAGGGAAACCACTTTTCCAGCTGGCCAAATTTTACTGGCAATTAAGTCCATATCCTCCATTGACATCTTTGTTTCTTGAAGGAAAACAAGATGTGGATGATTTATCTGAATCATTCTTCTAATTTCATTTTGTTTTGAAAGACTCCCTTTGAGTCCTCTAATATTCCAAGTGATGATCTTCATTAATACCAGGGCTAAAAAATTTGGGAAGGGCATTAATCTTACCTTCCTCTACAAGCTTTTCACCTTCTTTTACCATATGATATTGATTGGTCTTGCGACCTACTTTTTGATTAGAATCCATCTTCAATTTTTTTTCCCTGTTTCTTGACTTATTCCAATTGAATCTGAGATGGCTTCTAACCTTGAAGAATGCTCGTACACAGCCAAAATTTTACTAGATGGTTCAATGGAGTCTATATTGGGACCTGCATTATTTGAAGTTTTGACATTTGAAATATTGTTTTTCTTGTGTAAATTTTCTCCTTTTTTTCTATTGAAAACCTTTGATTTGTTGGTTTGTCTCCGAGTTCTTCCCTTCATATTTAAATTGTGTTTCTAAGATTTCAGTTTCCATTATTTCCTCTTCCTCACTTGGGACATCATTTGTGGAAAGGATTTCAAACATATTAGCGAGATGACTTTGATTGATCCTTCATAACTAGTTTTTTCTAAGTGTTCTTCTTCTTAGGTATTTGGAAACCTGTTGAGTTTATATCTTCTTTCTTTTGATCAGGAATTTTATTTGGGCAAGCACTGGCCAAATGACCATATTCATGGCAAATTCTACAACGAAAAGGAATGTTCTCATAGTCCACTACTTGCTCCCAAGTGTCTTCCCCAAATTGTAATGTGATCTTTTTAGGTAGGGGTTTGTCAAAATCCATTAAAACACAAATCCGAGCATAAATAATATGTTCAAAATTTTGAGTACAATCAGCGAGTCATCATAAAAGTTCCTAAAGAGTTTCCAATTGAAGAAAAAATAGTAGGATTCCAAAATTCAATAGGGAGGCCAAAGAGTCTAACCCACACGGGAGCTATAGAAGGCATCTCTTCTTTGGCTTTAAATTTAGTATGCCGGGGCTTCATGAAAAGCCCTGCCCTTCCAAAAAACCAAGGACCCCCTTGAAAATTTTTCTCTCTATCTTCATTATTAGCAAATAAAACAAGAAAATAACCATTTGGATAAATAGAGATTTGTAACTCACCTTTAGTTTTCCAGCTTTTTGCAGCCCAGACTTTGAAAGTAGATAGACTCGGACGAAAACCCACGAACCGACAAATTAGTCCTCTTTTTTCCAAATCTTCAATGCCAGTCTGAATGTTACCCATATCAAGCTTAACAATAGGAGTTCCATCAGTTGCTTTAAGACATCCTGACTCCATTTTCCTGGGATCAATCTTAGGCATTCTTAGAGGTTTATGGGAAGCCCTAATATTGATATTAGCATTGGGCTGAGGCTGTCCACCATGAAGGGCATCCCTAAAATTCATTTTTGGGACTGAGTCTTCGAAATTCTTACCCTTGACAGGGGTTTTCATAGTAGAATTATTTTGTGGGTGCACCTTAGCACCAGATTCACTTGAGATATGAGCCATTTTTTGATCAACTGCTTGAAACTTGTTTCGTGATCTCTTTAATCCTTGCCCTAGACGTCGTGGAAAGGTATGGTTTTCACTTTTCTTTTGTGCAGCAAATTGGAAGCCGTTGTCACTCAAGTTCACAGTATGATCTATTGAAAGACAAATTTCTAACCCATATTGTATCCCCTGCAACATTTCCTGCTAAAATATTGAGCATAAACCACAAAAATATTGGCCGCTAGGGCCTCGAAGGCCCTAAAAACCAACCTCTGGAGCTGCTTGCACTCAACCCGAATGAAACCCTCGCATAGCCGCTTGCCAAATATATCGTTCACACATAGGGATGCGCTAGGATCTGTGTTGCTCCAAATGATATGAAAATTGGTGGAGACGTTCTAGGGTTTTTCAGGCATCTACCCTCAAAATTTCAGCTCAATCCGAGTCCGGATGAGTGAGATATGGCCAAAACGAGTTCGGAAGTTTGGGCAGTCCTGCGAAAAACCTATAGGCCTATGTTATTATCAAAATTATTTTGTGATGATTTTATGTCCTATACATACTAAAACTAATTTATAGTGGAAAACACCCCTTTTGAGGTGCCACTTTCAACAGGTTGGGCATAGGAGGAATGGAGCCTTGTCGGCCTCTACTAGCACATAGGACATTCCTAACTATACCATATATATGCAGGATGGAGACAAGGGGAATGGAACCTGGGTCGGCCTCTACCAGCACCCAGGGCATTTACCAATCCATGTGGAATGAAGCATGCACCAAAATGTGGTAGGTACTGATGCTCAAAAAAAAAAATAAGGCCTGTGAGAAAACAAACAAGGCCATCCTTGGACACACTCTAGAGTTGGATCTAGGTGGTCCGACTACTGTTACAACTATCCTCATTGATGGTAAACAAATATTTTTGTTGTAAATATTGGCGACTCCAGAGCAACGCGATGCTTCAACAAAAGTGGTCAAATCGAGGAGCAACATACAAAACCTATAAAAAGAAAACAATTTTTTTTTTGTAATATGCTGGTTGATGCAGGTTGTGATCATGATGCCCGTATTGCAGGCCATGAAGGTGTCACTAGACAAAAAAAATCTCTTGCAAAACAAATCTTAAAAAAATGTCTGGTTTATGTAGAAGGAGCGCCACATATAGCTATTTGGGGAGATTATCTATGTTCTAATTGAATTTTATTATCACTTGTTGAGGTATGATTTTTTCCAATTACAAAAACACCCAACAGTTAGGATGGAAATCCTCTCTTGTAAAGAAGATATGTTTTCTCCAAGGTTCCTTTACGTAAATCATTATGAATTTTATAATAATATGTCACTTAAGTGCAAGAACATCTCAGGGATTTAACAATCAACTGTTAACAAGGGGCCTGGTATAACAAGTATATTGACTTTGAAATCATTATTTGCATTTTATCAATAATATTTGCTTCCTCAAAATGAATAAATTTTACCTTTTAAAAGTAATATTTTGAGAATGCAAATTTGCTTGAAAGTATGAACTTTAATGCTTTAAACTTATATTAAAATAATTTAAATACATTTCAAAGCATTAACATTAATCTTATGAATAAAGCTTTTAAAATCAAACTTTAAATGAAAGATAAACAAAACCCTATTAGAAAATGTGAAAACTTTATGCTAGGGCCTTTGAATATTCTAAACTTGATTATTTCTTTGCTTCTTTTCAAAAGATAAAGAACTCAAAATATTTGAATTCTAATTATAAAGTTTACACTTTATAATATGAAATTTAGAATTCATATAATATTTAAATCCAATATTTATTTATTCAAATATTTATGAGATTAAATATTTGAATTAAATAAATTTAATTCCTTCAATAGTAAGCTTTGGATTTATGATTTGAGATTTAAAAGTTTCAATACATCAAACTTTTAATATCATAAATAAATATCAAACTATATATTTTCAAATTTATATTATTAAAATCAATTATCCATGACAATCCTTATTTTCTCTGAATTTTTTTTATCAAATATTTATAGCCTTAAATATTCGATTGCAATAAATTTTGTAATCCTTCTGTAACACTGTATCTTTATAGATCAAAACTTTATAAAGACAACAATGAACTTTTAAATTTATGAGATTTAAAAATCAAAGTTCACTATGATTTTTAATTCACCCGAATTATTTATAGAAATAAATATTCAGGTGATATAATTCCATTTTAACTTAGTTATGAAATTTAAATCCTTCATAAAATAACTAGGCTTTAATTTAAATCTAAATATTTCAAATAAATTTGAAAAGATTCAAGTAAAGTAATAAATTTAAAATAAAACCCTCGAACAAACTTGCTACAACACAGAAACACAAACTTTTAAAAACAAACCTGTGCAGATTAGATTTCACACAATATTACAAAAATATGATGCAATCTTCTATGGAACTTGAAATTAAAACATCATATCAATCAAATTATACATTAAAAAAACCACTATTGTGCTTCATTCTAAAAAAAATTAAATTTGATACAATATAATGAATCTTACAATAAATCCAAATTCTTTGTATTTCCTTTGCAAATGTAGCCTTCTGTAAATCAATATTCTCTTTGCTCCTTCAATCTCTTGATCTTCTCTCTCAACATGTCCGATCCTTTCTAAGTTTTTGATCCCTTATTTATAACCTGGCAAATTCGTTGTCTTTGTTGGTTGATTTCATTAAATTCTGGGCGTGTTTCATAATGAATTGATAATATTTTAAAAATTTATATAATCAATATTCATCCACCATACCTCATTTTATCAAACCTTTGCCTTTCTCTTATATTTCATACAAAAATATTATATTGTCATATATTCGCGATCATAATCACTTTATTATTTCCCATGAATATTTAATAGAACACATGTGAATATTGCACCCTGATTTCTTTTGCCTTTCTGCTCGAACGTTGTTGCATATTTGGTTAAATGATACCCATTAATACATTTTTGCTTCAGGGTTTTAAACTTCCAAGTTATTCAGTTATCAGGTGATTCTTCATGAATTCTCAGTATCACATGATGAATAAGCGAGGTAACAACCTGCATAACTATAAAAAATATCCATACAATGGACAGAAATGCCCAAATATTGAAACTTTCAAACATGAAAACTTCTTCAAACATATGCCATGCTCCATGAAAACTTCTTCAAACATATGCCCAAATAGATGTAACAACTCTATCGTTTTCTCATATGCCATGCTCCATGAAAACTTCTTCAAACATCCACTATTTTATACACTATGGTCATGTGTATAATACCTATATACCATCTGCATCTTATATTTGTTCACCGTATAAAACAAAATAATATATACCTTAATTTTTTGAAGGCTGACCTTGTACTTTTTTGAACTGCCATTAAACATGACATCCCAGCGCCTATCGATACCTTGTCAATCAATGCATATCAAAGCAAGCTCGGATTCGTTGTTGGTTCTGACTACATATCTTCTTCACTCATATCCTACTCCGCTGATATCCATTTCCTGACTCTGTCAACATCGAAAGGTGATATGATATCTCACTGTCTCCATTTCAAATCCCTTGTCAAAACGAAACTCGATGCAAAAGTAATAATCCTTTGTGCATCTTCCCTACGAACCAATTCCAAGTTGGTAATGTTTTTATTGTCAATATCTCCGTTTACATATTGTGAAAAATAAACAAACATATTTTGAATAAAACATTAGAATAAACTCTTAAGAAGTTAAAACATTCAAAAAACAAAATCTAAACAATGAAATAAAATTGCTTTAAAATGACACATTCGTGAAAACATTCTAAAAAAAAAAAACATTCTAAACAATGAAATAGAATTGCTTTAAAATGATACATTCATGAAAACATTCTAAAAATGAAACATTCTAAACAATGAAATAAAAATTGCTTTAAAATGACACATTCATGAAAACATTCTAAAAATGAAATAAAACTAAAACAATATAAAAATATAACCTAACTAATACCATATAACAGGTCCGAGGTGTAGACCAATTGGTTCATCCAAACCCCATAAGGGGGCGGAGGTCCAAGGTTCAAATCTCGGGCCTCACCGGACTGAACGCTTGTCCCTTTCCTGGTGCTTTCAGCAGCGTAAAAGGTTTAAAATAATTGTGGCATGGTGGTTATAGGGGAGGACTGCGCGAAGATCTGTATGGCGGCTTCTGGGGTGGACAACGCAGAATACTGTGGCGGCCATAAAAAGCTGGACAACCTACCCGGATTCGTGGCGGCTATCGATTCCACCATGTAAATTCAAAAAAAAATACCATATAACAAAACAACAACCACATAAAAAATAACAACAAAAAATAACATTAAACATAAAAGAAAAACATAACATAAAAATATAAAAAATATAACATAACCAAACTTTTGGCAAAATCAATAATACAAAAACATAAAAAAATAACATGATAACTTAATCCACAACATGAATCACACAAAACAAACAAAACACCCTTACATCACGAGACATAATCTGACAATGAAACCAATTATAGACAACATTTATGAAGCTTAATTTTGACATCGAATGATAAAGAAAATCGACAACTCGTGAAACAAAATTTCAAAATAATTATCAAATTTCAAGTGGGTCCCCAAAGTTTGGGGTCGTTGTGAAGGAGTCACAACAAATGATGACTCTACTAGTAAATGTCCCTGGACATTTAGGACTTAAGAACCCAACCTTTGAAAACAATAAAAACCCAAATATTAGAACCATGAGCATCAATAATATCTCGAGAATGCGAACAAACCAACTCAACCTTAAAAAGTAGAATCATTAGCATTACTGTAGTGTGTGTAAAGTGATTCGTTCTATATATTTTGAAACCATTCAGTTTTCCATTGTTAATTTTGTATTTCAGGCTATGAACATTTTCTCCTTGAAGAAATACCTCCACCTGGTTCTCTTCAGACATTGCTCTACTATTGGCCAAACGTTTATAGCCCCGATAGATATTATCTGAAACTCCCATATATTAGGTGAATTTTATATGTTGCATTTCCTTTTATTCTAGATATAGCTTCACTTCCAGCCGAGCGTCTATAGCTCCGGTGAAGGTTATATAATTTATGGTGATAAATTTATTATTACTTTTCATTGTATTCATCATTTTTTATTTTTTCTCTCATTTTTTTCTCTCTTTTATTTTCTCTTTTTCTTCTTTCTTTTCATCCCGTAATATGGCACTTTGCAACAAATCCACTTGCCATTTGGGTTAGAGATCAGGTAAGGCTAAAAAAATTTGTTTACCTTAATTTGCAAAACTGATAACTTCATACTTCTAGAATTTCAAAAGATATTCCTTAATGTGTTTGTGGTACTCGTGAAGCTTTTGCAATATGATTCTAATATTTCAAATTTTCTTATCTTAGTTCAAATTCATGAAGATATACACTAACATCTCACTTTCCTTTTCTTAAGGTTTTACAAGTTTTCAAAACAGGTAATTTCATCCTATATGACCCATAACCAAATACCAAACAAAATCATCAAATGACTAGTATCTCAGTAACAACTACCTCAATAAAAAAAACTCATTGAAACTTTTTCAAATTCAACACATACATAAAAAAATGAAACTCCAAAATCTGGAGTGAACCCACTTCCTAAACTTGACAACATTGATAATAGAACAAATAACAAAATATTACAAAACCACAACTTATGTACAAACACAAAAACAAGAAAACAAAATCTAAAAGACTATTTACAAAAATATACATTATGTTTCAGACACCACAAAATTTCTGCCATCATTTCTTTGGATACTAAACACGATAGGCACACCTTAAAAGACATATATCATTATTTACATTCCAAGATTTACATAGATCCAACCAAAACAAGATTAAGTCAAACAATGCAACCTTTATTTTGCCTTTCACACCCAACTGATTTAATTTAAACTTATAAGCAATTCTATGTTTAATATTTGATTTATTAACCTTACAAATAAATACATGATCTTCCATGATCTTATGCTTATTCATAAATATGAGAATTTCAAACCTTGATTCATCACTTTGACTTAAATTCTCATTTTCACAAGCATATAGGATTTCTTTCAAATAAGAAGCAACTTCTGAAAATTTTAAAGCAAAATCATCATCTATGTTTATAGGCCAATCATATTTATGTAAAAATTTACAAGAATATAGGATATTTACAAAATAAGAATAATTATAGTTTTGTATCCTAGGTTGAATTGTTAGCTATTGATGAATTTGATTCAATGATTCAAGCATATCTTATTTTTCATTTAGCAATACAATCATTGGTGGTGGGAATAAGAATACATTCTATTGATTCATCGACTTCTAATGACATCTCATCATAAATAACAGAAGAATCCAATAAATGATTATGCAAAAATTTACTTGATTCTTGAATGTTTGAATACAAAGGATAAGATTCTACCTTTTGTACATATTCATTTACTAGTACTTGATAAGCCATTATAGTCTTTTCTTTTTCTTCATGATATCTATCATCATCATCATTCTGTATTCCTTCATCAATTATCATTTCTTCTCTTTCTATTGCAGCAAAATGTTCTACAAACTCATGTTCAAAATGATCAAATTTTGGAATCTATTCTATTTCTGAAATTGACATATCATTTTCTTATTGCATAGGAATTGCGAAATCTTCTTTTGAAATAGAAATTTTAACATCTTGCATATCAAGTGAAACAAAAATTTTATCAATAGGAGTTTGAAAAAATAATGATTCACCATACATACCCCATCCATTAAAATAATTTTCTTCTAAAGCTAAGGGGTAAGATTTTATCGTGGCTTTAGAAAACATGTGATTCTTTGACTGTACAGGAGTTGTAGGCTCTTCATGTAAAATATCTTTGACTATACAGGAGTTGTAGGCTCTTCATGTAAGATATCAATTTTAGCATCCTGCATATCAGATGAAGAAAAATTCTTATCATTAAGCATAAAAGAAAAACATTCATCATATCTTCCCCAACCATTATAAAAATTATCTTCTATAGTTAAAGGATGAGGTTCAACCATATCTTCACACTTTGTAAATTAAACAATCGAATGCTTTTCAAGTTCACTTTCATCACTTTCAAAAAACTATCCTCAATAAAAAATTCATCTTCCTCAAGTAATAAACTTTTATGATCAGTCATAATGAAATTACCTCTAGAATATTTCAATTATGGAGCTTTAATTGTTTCATTCAACTCTATGGAAGATTTTATTCTATCATATGTTTCAAAGCTAGTTAGATCTAAAACTCCTCCAATATCTGAAGACTCATGCATTTCTATATTTTGATAAACTTGATTTCTACAATCCTCATTGATGGATATTGGATTTGAAACTTGAACTTCCTCTTGGACAATATCAAAAGTGGTTGAAAAACTAGGACATTCAATTTCATTCGATGGTGTCAAAAAATGTGTATCATGACTCATAGGTAGTAATTGATTTGAAACCTTAGGGTTAAGTAATGCTAATTTACCCACATTAATTCCTCATGAAATCAACCATTTTTCTATAGCTATTGCCCCACCATAAGTGTTAGACAAGGATGAATCATTAAGAAGCTTTACAAGCAACTTAATAGTAAAAGGATCTAAGGCTTCCAAGTATATTTGAATGACTTCTTATTCTGAAATGATGAAATGTGTCTCTATTTCCATATACAACTTTTGAAACCTATCATTAAATTGACTCATGGATTCATCAGGCTTTTTACAAATAGAGGCAAATTGATTTGATAACAAATCTATGTCAACCAATTTTCCAAAATATTCAAGAAACGTTATTTCTAGTTGATTCCAAGAAGCGGTAGAACCTGCAGGTAAATTAATAAACCAATCTTTAGCAAATTCATCCAACGTGTATGGAAACATTCTACAAAGAACATCTTCCTGCATGATTTGAAAATGAAAAATAATGCTTTTATATGCATGAATATGTTCTTCTGTCGTAATCATTCCATCATGCTTATAATGGGGTAAATCATTTTTTGCCATTTAACCAATTTTAATAAGTAAGGCTATGTATCACAAAAATTGAATCATAGCCTAAGTTTCGAATTTATGATAGATTAACATTAATGCATCATAAATAAATAAACATTTTTTTTTAAATAACTAATTTAAATGACTACAAATGAAAATCAAATATTTACCTTTCAGGCCCTCCTTCTAGCACTAGTTATGTAAAGGTATGATTTTGTCCAATTACAAAATAACCCGGCAGTTAGGATCGAAATCCTCTCTTGTAAAGAAGATATGTTTTCTCCAAGGTTCCTTTACGTAAAATGTTATGAATATTATAATAATATGTCACTTAAGTGCACATAACATCTCAAGGATTTAACAATAAACTATTAACAAGGGCTTCGTATAACAAGTATATTGACTTTGAAATCATTATTTGCATTTTATCAATAACATTTGCTTCCTCAAAATGAATAAATTTTACCTTTTAAAAGTAATATTTTGAGAATGCAAATTTGCTTGAAAGTATGAACTTTAATGCTTTAAACTTATATTAAAATAATTTAAATATATTTTAAAGCATTAACATTAATCTTATGAATAAAGATTTTAAAATCAAACTTTAAATGAAAGATAAACAAAACCCATATTAGAAAATGTGAAAACTTTATGCAATGGCCTTTGAATATTCTAAACTTGACTATTTCTTTGCTTCTTTTCAGAAGATAAAGAACTCAAACTATTTTAATTCTAATTATAAAGTTTGCACTTTATAATATGAAATTTAGAATTCATATAATATTTAAATCCAATATTTATTTATTAAAATATTTATGAGATTAAATATTTGAATTAAATAAAATACCTTCAATAGTAAGCTTTGGATTTATGATTTGAGATTTAAAAGTTTCAATACATCAAACTTTTAATATCATAAATAAATATCAAATTATAGATTTTCAACTTTATATTATTAAAATCAATTATCCATGACAATCCTTCTTTTCTCTAAAATTTATTTATAAAATATTTATAAACTTAAATATTTGATTACAATAAATTTTGTAATCCTTCTATAACTTTGTATCTTTACAGAACAGAACTTTATAAAGACAACAATGAACTTTTAAATTTATGAGATTTAAAAATCAAAGTTCACTATTTCTTTTAATTCACACGAATTATTTATAGAAATAAATATTCAGGTGATATAATTCTAGTCTAATCTAGTTATGAAATTTAAATCCTTCATAAAATAACTAGGCTTTAATTTAAATCTAAATATTTTAAATAAATTTTAAAAGACTCACGTAAAGTAATAAATCTAAATGAAAACCATCGGATAAACTTGCTAGAACACAGAAACACAAAATTTTAAAACCAAACCTGTGCAGATCGTATTTCACATAATCTTACACAAATCTGATGCAATCTTCTGTGGAACTTGAAATTAAAACATCATATCAATCAAATTATACATTAAAAACACCACTGTTGTGCTTGCTTCTAAAAAAAATTGAATTTGATATAATATAATGAATCTTACAATAAATCCAAAGTCTTTGTATTTCCTCTGCAAATGTAGCCTTCTGGAAATCAATCTTCGGCTTTGCTCCTTCAATCTATTGATCTTCTCTCTCAACATGTCTAACCCTTTTTGAGTTTTTGATCCCTTATTTATAACCTAGCAAATTCATTGCCTTTATTGGTTGATTTCATTACATTATGTTTCTGGGCGCATTTCATAATGAATTGATAATATTTTAAAACTTTATATAATCAATATTTATCCACCATAGCTTATTTTATCAAACCTTTGCCTTTCTCTTATATTTCATACAAAAATATTATATTGTCATATATTTGCGATCATAATCACTTTATTATTACCCATGAATATTTAATAGAACACGTGTGAATATTACACCTTGATTCCTTTCACTTTCTTCTTGAACGTTGTTGCATATTTGGTTAAATGATACCCATTAACACACTGTCGCTTCAGGATTTTAAACTTCCAAGTTATTCATTTACACGATTTGCTGTCATTCATAGCTCCACTATTATATGATTCTTCATGAATTCTTGGTATCACATAATGAATAAGCTAGGTAATGACCTGTGTAACTATAAAAAATATTCATACAATGGACATAAATGTCCAAATACTAAAACTTTCAACTCTGTCGTGTTCTCATATGCCATGCTCCATGAAAACTTCTTCAAACATCCACTATTTTATACATTATGGTCTTGTGTATAATACCTATATACCATCTGCATCTTTCATTTGTTCGTTGTATAAAACAAAATAATATATACCTTCATTTTCTAAAACCCAACCTTGTACATCTTCAAAATACCATTAAACATGACATCCCAATGCCTATCGATACCCTGTCAATCAATGCATATCAAAGCAAACTTGGATTTGTTGTTGGTTTTGACTACATATCGTCTTCACTCGTATTCTACTCCACTGATATCCATTGTCTGACTCTGTCAACATCTCAAATGGCGAAAGGTGATTTGATATCTCGCCATATCCATTTCAAATTCCCTATCAAAACGAAACTCAATGCAAAAGTAATAATCCTTTGTGCATCTCCCCTATGAACCAATTCCAAATTGATAACATTTTTATTGTCAATATCTCCGTTTACATCCTATGAAAAATAAACAAACATATTTTGAATAAAATATTATAATAAACCCTTAAAAAGTTAAAACATTCTAAAAAAAGAAATATTCTAAACAATGAAATGAAATTGCTTTAAAATAACACATTCATGAAAACATTCTAAAAATGAAATAAAACTAAAACAATATAAAAATATAACCTAACCAAATAATAACAACAACTAATACAATATAAAAAAAAAAACCACATAAATAATAACAACAAAAAATAACATAAAATAAAAACATAACATAAAAAATAAAAAAATATAACATAACCAAAATTTTGGTAAAATAAATAATACAAAAACATAAAACAATAATATGATAACTCAATCCACAACACAAATCACACAAAACAAATAAAACGCCCTTACATCACGAGATAGAATCTGACAATGAAACCAATTATAGACAACATTTATGAAGCATGATTTCAACACCAAATGATGAAGAAAATCAACAACTCACGAAACAAAAATTTCAAAATAATTCTCAAATTTCAAGTGGGTCCCTAATGTTTAGGGTCGTTGTGAAGGAGTCACAACACCACCTCCAGCAAAGGTAGACTAGTGCTGTTGAACAGGATCTCCAACAGAATAAATCTCCCTTAAAACACACATCAAATACGATTTTCCCAAACTAACTAGAAATTTCCCCAAATAATATTTTAGTATCCCGTTTTTTATTTCTCCATCGAGAAATTACTTCTACGGATAGATACAAAAAAATAATATTAATCTCTCCAATAAGTCACTCTCAAAAAAAATTTGGCAGCCATGAATCTTTTTAAATTTATGGTTTCTGATCTATTGTATACAATGGAGAGGATACTCCCTGATTTGAAAAGAAAAATGGGGAATAAAAAAAACAATGAGGAGGGGGAAAAAATGAGGAGGGGATTTCCATGACGGAAATACCTCCTCAAACCAATGAGGCAGGGAAATCTTGCTCTGATACCAAATGTTATGAATGAGAAAATATGAGATATATTACACATGAAAAGAGTACAATATATAGGCATAAGCCTATATGAAAAACAAGACAAGTGTCAAAAATAAGTCATAATGCAAGTTATAATATTCTAACATGGTAGTGGTCTCAATTGGTCAAAAATACCTATTATATAAATTTTGATAATATTAATCTTTTATAATTGCAATTACCAGAGCTGAATGATGGTCTCTCACTATCTCTTAATGGAATATTGAAAATGGCCCATAATAGCCTATCTTTCGAAGGGCATAACTTTTGATCCGATTCTTGGATCAGCTTGAAATTTTATGTGGAGCTACATAAAGAGGAGGAAAATGTTGTGGTAAGGTTTATTTATAAGTCTTGAATATTTTTAGTCTGTTATCGAGCCCTAATTCCTTCGTCTAATACCCCGAAAATGAGATTTAGTGTTTATTTAGAAATTTTGGAATTTAATGACTTTTTAGACATAGATAGGTGTTAATATTTTATAGGAGGCCTAATATAGGAAATGCAATAATGTGTGTTAATTTACGGGGCTATTAAGGCTTTTTTCATGACTTACTAAAAATAGAGTAGCTTTTGGCCAAAAATAGTATTGTTTTTAGGCGGGGCAAAATCAAGTTGGATTTTGAGGATCCAACACTACTAATGATAACCATCTACCTTTCCATGCCAGTAGTTTATTTGGAAATTTACTTATAACTAAATTCTATAATTATATCCTCATTCTCCCCTCAAATAAGGGCATCCCTACATAAGTTGTTGGTAAATTTGCCTTCTCCATTTGGAGTAACCTACATATCCCTACTTTGATTTTAGCTAGGGTATTTAGGAAGTAAATTTTGGATTTTATCCTATTAACTTCCTGCCCTGATGCTTTTTTGTATTCCTTTAATAAGTTATTCAAATCTTTGGCCTTATTTATCCTTGTGCTCCCAAAAAGGGTTGCATCATCTACAAATTATTGATGGGTCATGTTGCCGATATTATATCTAGCCTTAAGTCCACTTATAAGCCCATACTTATAATCCTTCTTTAAGTTTCTACCCAAAACCTCTACCATAATAATGAACAAATATGGTGACAGAGGATCTCCCTGTCTAAATCCTCTCTTGGCTTTAAATGATTATGTTACTAATCCATTGACCAACACTGAATATGAAATTGTAGATACACAAGCTTTAATCCCTTTGGACCATTTATTCCCAAATCCAAAATTTTCTAATACTAAAAAAATAAAATTATATTTAACCCTATCATAGGCCTTACTCATATCAAGTTTTAAGATCATTGATTTCTCTTTTCTTGAATTTGCTAAATCATTAACTTCATGAGATACTATGATCCCATCCAGAATCTATCTCCCTTTCACAAATCCTCCTTGCTCTTCTAAAATAATTTTGTGTAATAGTGGTCTTAACCAATTTGCCATCACTTTGGAAATAATATTATATGTCATATTACATAGGCTTATGGGTCAAAATGAATCAAAAAATTTTGCATCCTTTGTTTTTCAAATTAGGGTAAGATATATAACATTAATTTTATAAGGTATGTATTGTCCCTAGACTGTTCCACTGCCACCAATAAAGAATCCTTCACTATATCCCAATTATGTTGAGAGAATGTTACAGAGAGCCATCTAGACCTAGGGATTTATCCTTATTAAAATATAAAAGAGGTATATGAAATTCTTCTAGAGTAATAGGCTATCAGTTTCATATTGTCTTCATCTGTTATAACTAAAGGAACTTCTTGTAGAAGTTTATCATTAAGAACTTTAAAATTCTTTGATCCTAAAATATTTTGATAAAAATACCTTTCCTCATTTTTGATTTCACTCTGTTCTTCAATCCAAACCCCTTCTACTAATTTAATTCTACAAATTCTAGATGTTGATCTTTGTACTATAGCCATCCTATGAAAAAAATGTGTTTTTATCTCCATATTTTAACCAAGTTTTCCTTGATTTTAATCTCTAAAATTTCTCTTCCTTACTCAAAATATTATGATATTCACTAAGTAACTCCCTTTACTCTGAGCTTGGATTATTATGATCATCTTTTTTGGAATTTTGAACATTTATCTTTTAGTTCTTCTTTCTTTTCAAAAATATTTCCAAAAGTGTTCTTGTTCCATTCTTTTAATCTAGAAGTCATTGATTTAATTTGTTTTGGAATTGTATGCAACCCATCGTTTTCTAAAGAATTCCATGTTTGTGCTATCATATCAATAAATTAAGGATGGTATTCCCACATCTTCTCATATTTAAAATATAATATTTTTTGAATTCACTTACCACCATTTTAATTTTTATTGGTCAATGATATGAACCAATCCTTGTTAAGGTATTAACTTTAGCATAGGTCCCTTCATCTAGCCAATGATATCAGATAATGCATCTCTCTAATTTTTTTACTATTAGGTTATGGCCTCTCCTATTGTTGGTCCATGTGTAGTTGTTTTCTTCAAACTCAAAATCCCATAGACTATTGTTTTGAATAAAATATGAGAAATCTCTCATATTTTGGGTTAGTTTCCTAATTCCCCTAAATTTTTCATCTAGCTTGGTTATGGAATTAAAATATCCTATTATCATGAATCAGGTTTCTTGGTCTTTACTTCTCATAAATGCTTGAATACCACTCCAAAATTTTAATCTACCTGACTGAGTTGTAGGTCCATAGATAGATAAGTATGAAATGAATATATGCAAAGAAGCATGTGACTAAAGAGGTTATCCAATACCTAGTTTTATAATGGTTGCATAGGAGGTTCTAATAGGATTCCAACAAGTTAAAATTCCCCCTATTGCTCCTTGAGAATGTAGAGCATCTCATTCACATCTCATCCATATTGCTTTCATAGTTTTGGAAATTTCTTTTTCCATATTATTTTCTTTGATACAAATAACTTCAAGCTTATTGCTTAATAGAGGTCTCTGATACACCTCTACTTTAAGAGGAAATTAGCACCCCTTATATTCCATGAGATATTAATCATGTCTCATCAGGGGCTACTTGTCCTGCCTATAAATTACCAATATCAAATTGTTGTTTGGTAAAGAGAAGTTCAACCAACTTAGTTTGTATTCCTTTCTCTATGTTTGCTTTTGCTTCCCTGGATCTCGCTTGATAATTTGAGGGTTTTTCTCTTTTTGCCTTACCTATGTCAAGAGTAGGTCTTATTATTCTCAATATTCTTTCACAACTTTCTTTTTCCTCAGATTTTCCTCTCTTGGTTCTACTATGGAAGCTTTTGACTTGTCCTGCTCATTTTCTAGGTATTTCCTTATTAATAGTGGAGGTATTAACATCTAATATTGCATTTTATTTACCAATTGTTTTCTCCTGAATGGTGCATCGTACTTCAAGAGAGTCTTCACAATTTGATTTGAAACATTGCTTAGGTTCATTGATAATGTTCATCCCTAAATCAAAATCATACTAAATAGATGGTTCCTTGTTAATATGTTGAACATATTGTACTATATCTTCTAAGCTTTGATCTGTTATAAATCGACTATTACATAATTTGGATTATGTAAATATACCTTTCTTGGTACATACTTAGGATATTAGATTACTTTAGAGGAAAGTTATCTGATTACTTCATGCAATGTAATAAATGCACAAGTGTTAAAGTGCAAGTTGTATATGTGCAATTTGTTCCTTGCACATCTAGGTAGAGTTTTGGCGAAGGAACCTATTTCCTATATAAAGGGCCATAAACATAGAGCAAGACGGAGCAGTAAGAAGTAGTGTAGACCAGAGTGGTATGATGTAGCAGTGTGATGTATTGTGATGGGGTGTAATATGCTCAATACCTATTATTGAGTTGTAGCTATATTCATGAAGTGTTCATTTCCTCCATAGTTACTTTTGTAAACATCTCCATAATTTCTATTTATAGTATATTTTTAGTTATCTCGCATATTTACTTTATTTCATATTGTTCTGCATATTGTGATTTCTATCTCCTATTACACATTGCAAAAAAAGCTAACAGTGGTATCCGAGCCATGGTATGTCAATAAGGAAACCACCATTATTATTGACCCTAAGTTTTTTGGTAACCTAATGCACCATTAAACTAGTCACTGTCAAAAATTCTCAAAAGAGTCTTAGTGGTAGAATTAAGGAGAGCCACAAGTAAGGACTAAAAGAAATATTAGATATTGGAATATTGAGATTGCATATGGCAAGAGTCTTTTCACAGAATTTCAAGGGAAAACTTGTGAAGACTAGGACTTAGCACTTGATCCACTAGTTTGATAAATCAACTAGTGAAGCTCATTTAAGAGATCTAGAGAAACTAACTTGAAGGTTATTTTATTGTAGGGAATTAATACTCAAACAATTGGAACACCTCCTACAATAGAAAGCTAGGAGATTTCAACTTCGTTGCCTGAAGGTCGGAGTGCCTTCATAGCGTAGAGATTAGTTTTTTGCAAGAGAATAATATTACATAAGAGACTTATAGAGAAGAATTATAGTGAAGTTTGGAGATAGGAGATATCCATTGCTATATTAGAAACTTCACAAGAAGAAAAGGCCATAGAAGCCTTAATCTAGAAGAAAAGTCCATAGAAGCCTTAATCTAGAAGAAAAGGCTATAGAAGCCTTGATCCAGAGGGAAATACCACATAAGACTTGGTACTGGAGAAAAAACCACAAAATCCTTGAATAAAATACCATAGAAGCCTTGAAGAAAAGACTATAGAAGCCTTGATACTGAAGAAAACTCTAGAAGAGAGTATCTAATTCAGAAGCAGATTTTAGTACTAATACTTTTTTGCAGGAACAGGGAGATTCAATGAGTTGGGAAAGCTTCCTACAAAACAGTTAGGAAGAGTATATTCTTCAAAATCAATCCAACACATAAAAAAAAAGAGATTATGAGAAGATCTCATTGATGAATAAGAACTAGGAGAGTCCTAATCGAAAACAGAGGTAGTAGAATCAGATATCCAAGAAAATATATCACCACCAACACTTTCGAAAGTAGAAGGTTAAAGATAAGGTCTCAAAGAAGACCAGAAGAAGTTGTAAGGCAAGTAAAATATTATTATATTCATTTTGAACTATTATATTTCTCTCAAATATTATTGTTTGTGTTCATTATAAGGGCATAAAAATAGAATTTTTCAAAGTGTCTAAAGACACTATTAATGCACTAAGATCTACAACTTTGAAGTGGCCTAAGGAAGCCACAAAATCAGCTCAATCCTCCAAGCATTTGAGAAGAAAGCAACCACCATAAGAGCATCAAAAGAAGCCTCGAACGAGACTTGGTGAGTCTCAATTTTAAAGCACAAGAAAGTAGTGCAAAAAAAATAGCTTCTATCATGTGGTTACAAGCTTGGATTCATTTATAAAATATCCAGGCAAATAGGGGAAGGTGTCTAATCCAGAGAGAACCTCAAAACACATATATTGCACTCAATATTTGGCCTCAAAAGGTAGAAATTAAGACTTACAAAGAGGAGTACAAAATAAAGTGCATCAAGGTCATATTGTATTAAAACTATTTTACATTATAGTATATAATTTATAATCTGGTTATACAAGGAGATAATGCAAATTCAAAGGTGCCTCAAAGACACTAAACTTGTTGGAAAATCCAACCGAAAGTAGTCGTATGCTAGTAGACATCCAAGCCTAGCTCAAGGAGCTATAGGAAGGGCTCATAATCCTCACATTCTATATGGCTGAACCTACAAGATACATGTACAAGAGTAAGGGATAAACAACATCATTCAATGAGCAATAACATCTATGTAAGGAGGATGAAAAACAAGTATAAAGTAGAAGAAAGTTGAAGCACCATTTGGAGTGTTACTTACTCCATATACGCTCATTGAAATCGATGCTCAAGGCCTCCATACTATTGCTCCATATCCCAATAGAAGACTATGCATACGAATGAAAGTAAAGGAGGATATTTGTGAATCTAAAAAGGTCTCAAAGGGTCCATTTGAACCAACAATAGAGACTACATCCATGCAGAGAAGAAAGTGACACTTATCACTAAAGAAAAATTCTAACGCTCGATTTAAGAGAGCACTCATCTTCAAGGAGGAGTTACATGAATAATCTAGTGTATTTGGTGCATTGAGTACACTTTTCAAAGAGGAAGACCAAGCATTTTGCTAAAGAATGTAACGTTATTACATTACAAGAAGGTAGACAAATGTTTCATTGGTACTAAACTCTCCTCAAGCACTCAAAGTGAAATGGTCATGTCACTTGGCACATAAGAGATGAATCTTCTCCATTTAAGGATGTCAACGACCAAAGTCAGCAAGCATTCTTCATCATCAAAATTACTCTCTCATCATCTGTGTAGAAAAAGGCTAAGTTACAATATGTCAAGAAGGTGTTAGAGCCTTTAATGCTCAAGGCAACCGAATTCAAGGGAAGAGACTAGAAGATGCCAGATTAAAATACATTAAACATAGAGTGCTTCCATTGGAGGATACGTCCACAGCATCCATAACATCTACGTAAATTTTGCAGTCCAAGCTTCTTTGAAATCAATGCCAAATATTACTTGGAGAAAGGTAAAATTATTTTTGTTTATTTGTGCTTTCTTTCCTTGGATATATAAGGTTTTAATCAGAGGAATTTATTTACATTGAAATCTATACATCAAGGGGAATATTTTATCAAATGAATCAAATATTTGTAATATAAAATCTAGGAGTAATAAGGTTTTCTACTTGGATAAAAATTGAATATTTGCAAATATTATTGTGATCTAATTTATCCAAAGATTAGGGAGTCATAAGGGCTACTACATAAAATCATTTAATTGGAAAATTAGATACACTTAACCTAATTTCCAAAGGGTTATTTAGAAGATATTTGTCTCATAGGTTTTATATTCATAATATTATTGTCTCAATCCTTTCAAAAGGAGAGAAAAGATCCAACATTATAACCTCTTTAAAACTTGGGAACATTTCTTAGTTCAATAGGAGCAATAAGGGATAATAGATATTGATTTTGGTATTCTATAAAACCTTACAAACTCAATCAAATATTGAACTATAATTCTACAAAAGCACTATATCTTATCCATAGCATACTAGGGAGTCATAAGGCATTCTACAAAATCTGAGGATTGACATTAGGGTTTTCACACGGCTTAAAACAAATTCTTCCTAGCAGAATCTCAATTACTCAAGGGTCCTAATTACTTTCCTAAAATAATAAAGTGAAAGCTATCTTGGTATATGAAAAATTGTGGGATATCATCAAAGGGAAAACACAAACACCTACCACAGATGATACTAAAATTTAAAAGTTTATAGATAATGATTCAAAGGCACTTATGATAATAACCTTTGCAATCACTGATAAAATACAACCTTATATCAGTTCAGAAAAAACATCTTTAGATGCATAGACAAGCCTAGAGAAAATATTTGAAGGAAAGAATAAGGCCACCATTCTCCATATTCAGACTCATCTTCATTCATTAAAAATGAATAATGATGAAAGCATAGAACTATTCCTAAAGAAGATAACATATATCAAAGAGAAATTATTTACCTTAGGATAAACAATCAAGGATGAAATTCTTACTCAAATAACTATGGGAGCACTTCCAGGCAGCTATAAACAATTGGTAACATCTTTACAAGTTCTAAGTAAAGATGCTTTTTTGATGAATTAATCAATATTCTACAGGAATATAAAGTGGAAAATATAGGTAACAAAATATCTAATAATGCATTGTCATCTAAAGAAAATCCATAGGAAAACATTGCTACTTTATCAAAAGGACAGAAAGCATGGTACAACAGGTATTGTTAGATATACAAGAGAATAGGCCATAACACCAACTACTATAGGTTCAATACCAAAAATCAGAATCAAGGAAATCAGATGAACAATGGGAAACAATTTCAGGCACAACAATATCAAAATCCTTGTCAGCAACAATTTTAGCATCCAGTCAATTACCCTCAATTGGAGTATCAAAAAAGAAATCAAAAAGGACATCTAGCTCAGAGGATAGAAGAACTGGAAGAATCGACAGATTATTTTGAAATCAAATCTCTCTCAGTAAGAATGACAGATTATGAAGACACTAATCACTTAATTTAACAAGTTGTAGAAAACATAGAAGAATATTTAGATCATCAGTTGGAAGAAGATCCACATTGAAGACTAAAGTCTTCAATATCCAAATAATGTAATATAGGGGGGTGTTAGAAATAGACTATTACATCATTTGGATTATGTAAATGTACCTTTCTTGGTACATACTTAGGACATTATATTACTTTAGGGGAAAGTTATTTGGTTATTTCATGCATTGTAATAAATACACAAGTGTCAAAGTGCAAGTTGTATATGTGCAAGCTATCCCTTGCACATCTAGGTAGATTTTTGGCCAAGGAACCTATTTACTATATAAAGGACCATAGACATAGAGAAAGATAGAGTAGTAGGAAGTAGTGTAGACCAGAGTGGCATGATGTAGCAGTGTGATGTATTTTGATGGGGTGTAATATACTCAATGCCCATTATTGATTTTTAGCTATATTCACAGAGTGTTCATTTCCTCCACAGCTACTTTTGTAAACATCTCCATCATTTCTATTTATAGTATATTTTTAGTCATCTCGAAGATTTACTTTATTTCATATTATTCTGCATCTTGTGATTGCTATATCCCATTACATGCTGCATCAAAAGCTAACATGATATACTTTTTCTTCATAGGGTAAAGCCTCAAAAGAGTTGGTATTTCTTCCAATATCCTTCCTTATTGATATCAATTATTTATTTGCTTTCATATACCTATTTCTATTTTTTGGAAGTTGAAAACCATCCTCATCTATATCCATTTGTATGTTTCTCTTGTGGTTTTCTACATATGATTCTATTGGACTCTTCTTAGGGAATGATCTCTCAGCATCATGACATATTCTACATCTAAAAGATATGTTTTCATAATCTATGGTTTGGATCCACATATTATCCCCATACTTAAGAATTATTGATTATGGTAAAGGTTTACTTATATCAATCATGGCCAATATCCTAGAATTAATAGCCAAGAATCCATCTTTTGTAGTTTTTGAAATCTCAAGGAATTCTCCTAGAACGTTTCCTATTGCCTTGAAGGTATCAATTTTTCAAAACTCAATGGACAACCCATACATTCTAACCCAAATTGGTACTAAGGATATATTTACATTCTTAGGTAAAAAGCCTTCATACCAATGGGTAAGGAAGATTCCTACTCTTCCCATAAACCAAGGACCCCCTTTTAGGATTCTATCTCTTTATTTCGTAGAACAAAAAATGGCTAGGAAGAAATATTTGGAAAGAAAGGATAAAATCACTGCTAGAGACTTCCAACTCCTATAAATCCATTTTCTCAAGGCTAAAGCCCTTGGCCAATACCCATTAAATTTACCAAAATTACCCTATATTTGAGCAATAAGGATTGATCCTCTATGGTTTTCTCACTAAAATCTACTATTAGAGATTATTATAAGGATTTATCTATAAATTGGTCCATGAGAAGGAAATTAAAACTCAAAATCTACTAAAATTTACTAGAATATCCTATAGAAAATATAATATTTGATAAAAAATTATAATAATTTGTAAGAAAAATTTCTATAAATAAGGGAAAAAAAAACTTAGGTAAAAAATTATATGCCTAGAAAAAATGTCATACCTCACTAAAGTCCTAACTCTCCATTGTGTCCTATCATTTGAACCTTGGTTGATAGATATTTGTAATTTTGTTTTTCATGACTTGAAAAAAAGTCATTACCCTTGTTCTGGATGGTTAACTTCATAGGGTCGTATTTCCCTCAATATTAAAAGTTTATATATTGTGCTAGTATTAAGTACAAAAAAAAAAGGTACTAGCATCTTAGTTACAAATTTTAACTATACATTGAATGGTCATCTAAGACAAAGGAGTTACCACAAGCATATACTTGTATGAGTTAGGTTTATCATATTTATTTTATGGTGTTTATAATGGAGATCTATGAAAAGCTACTAGAGGTGTTGTGTTTCAAAATAATGAAGGTAAAATTCTCCTCATTTTTTTTGTTGTGGAAAACATCCCAGAAGGGATGCCACTTTTGGGTAAGACCCAAAGAGGTAGGGGTATCTCTTTCGCCAAAATCACCCAAGGTTCGCACCTGGCCTACCACCTTTGACATACTCAAGGAGAAAACTTGAAACAACAAAAAATATACACAAACACATAATAAGATTTAAAAAAAACATGCTCCTTGAGTGTGTCGAAAAGATAAAGCACAACCAAACACACACACAATAAGATTAAAAAAACATAACACAACACGAACCACACAAAAAAAATACAAGAACAACATAACAAACACAAACATGAAAAAAAAAAAAACAAAATGCTACAAAGACACAACCAACAAAAATATGAAAAACAAAAACAACCAAAACCTTAAAAATAAAAATAAAAATAAACAACCAACAATAGACAAAAAAAAAAAAACATAAAAAAAATACTCACACACCAAAACACAAAAACACCAATTAACACAAACATACAAAAACACAAGAACAAGAACAACAAAAACACAAGAAAATAACAAAAAACACAAAAAAAAAAACAAGCCAACAAAAACACAAGAACAACAAAAAACAACACAAAAAACCACACACACACCTCAAAAAACTAAACAAAAAAAAAGAAAAAAAAAAATATTGAACACAACAACGACCTTTTTAGACCAAAAGACTTTTAAGGCAAGAATCAATAGAAGAAACAAAAGAAATATTAGTTTCAGCTAGGGAACTAAAATACCCTGACCGAACCAAAGAGAAGCAAAAATAAAGCAAGAAGAAACTAGATACCTCCAGAACTGGAGCCATAAAAATAAATTATAGAAAGAAGAGCTTCCCTTATTTGTGAAGCCCACCATCTAGGAGGGTGGTAGCAAGTAAGATAACCTTTGTCCAAAGCCCAATTAGCTAAAGCATCAACACTCTTGTTCTGATCTCTGACCACATGATTATAATCAACTTTCAAAAATCCCATCTGGATTAACTGAATCTTCTCAATAATTTTTTTTATTCTTTAATCAACCTTATGATTATTAGAATGAGTCTTCAAAATATTAATCATGAGTTGAGAGTCAGACTCAACTAGCACATTTTCCCCTCCAACCTTAATAGCCTCTTGAAATACTCTAAGGATATCATACCCCTCAAAAAGGTTGGATAGAATACCCAAATTCTTAGCAAAAGTAAAAACCAGGGAGCCATATGAAAGTCTACCAATTCCTCCCACACTATCTTTTTTAGGGTTCCCTCTAGAGGCTTCATCAGTATTGAATTTTCCAAAATCCTTAGGAGGAGGTTGCCAATTTCTTGTTCTATCCATCTTGCAATTACTCACATTCCCTTTAAAAAATTCTCCTCACTTGGAATCATATGGAATTTTAGCTATTAACGTAGAGTCTAGTGCACTTCTTATATTAATTAAAGATTTACAAACCATTATTAATGTTATCAACAAAAAATATATGTGAGGTTTGGATTAAAAAATACATTTTTTAATATCATTAACTAATATTGGAAATAATATCCTATAAATGTCATCATGTCGAGAAAAGGAAATTGGATAATAGATAATTTAGTTAATTGTCTCGATAGACATTAATTTTACAAGGCATTTAGTCGAGTGAATTTTTATTTCTTACTAGAAAATATTTGAAGAAACTATTGCAAAAACATGGTTGTATGAGGAAGATGAAAAATATTTTTAATAGAAATTAAAAAATATAAGCTCAATGTGGTTCAATTGACCTCACAACAATGTAATGACAACAATGTAATATTTTACTACTTTTGTGGGAGTGATCCAAATAGAAGCCACATATAGCTTATTAAAAAAAGGAAATATTCATACATAACTTTATGTTTTCATTTTTATTCATTTGATAAATAATTTCTATTTTAAATAAAACTATAAGCATAATTACATATTTGCAATATTGATTTCTTTGCGTGATATGTTGTTAGTTCAAATGACTAAATTTCTTGATATTTAAGGAGAATGATATGTCGGTAATTCAAATGATTAAATTTCTTGACTTTTAAGGAGATTGAGGTTCAAATATTGATAGATATCATGTGGATATATGCCAAGTTATTGTAATACCATTGTGGGGTCATGATGTAACATGGATTTTCAATATTATATAACCCATTAAGAAATGCTTATTCCTTGTTATGTGATATTTTTTTGCCATGGACTCCAACAACCTCTCTTTTCATATTTGAATTACACACGTGTATGTGGGTGTAATTATATTATATATGAATTTATTTAATATTAATAGGGTCAAGGATTTTAAAGGTGACAAGCCAAAAATTATATAAAATATCAAAAGTAAACTTTATAACATATTTACTATAAATTTATATCCATGATATATAAAACAACAATTATAATCCATATTCCCTTCCTTGGATTTAATTGTAGATACATTTCACTATAATAAAAGGATAATGTTTGTAAACTTTTTTTTACACATAGTTTAAGAACTAAAATAATATCATATAATTTAGATAAATGTCTTCCACAAAGGATATATAACTAGCAAATCCTCTTCCTTATTTTGTTAACTATAGTAGCTTTGCAACTACCTTAAAATTATTGCAAGGAATTAGCCAATAGACAATAAGGGAGAAGGAATTTTGTAGTCCAAGAACCAGGAGTGTGGATTAGAAATTTTGGAAAATTTTCTTAAAAATTGGTTTAAGTATAGAAATTGGCACTTCGTCGACAAACTCTCCATCCATTGACAACCTCCAATTTAGTCATCCTTCCTAATAGTATTAACATGATGTCATCCATGTTTGATGATTTATTGACCAAGCTACACACAATTGACCAAATGACTATTTATCGACTACCAACGATTTATCGACCTAGCTAGTGATTAGTCTATCAAGCTACATTCCATTGACCAAGTGGTGATTTGTTGGCTAACCAATATTTTGTTGACCAAGCTATGATCAATAAAGTTGGTGATTCATTAAAAAGCAAAGCAAAACTATGAGGTATAACGACCTTAAAGTGGTATTTTTATCTTTTTCAATAGATATAAGTTTAAATTAGAGTTAGAGGAAAAAGAGTTAAAACCTATATTATAAATAATAACCATGGACTCATTTGTCTGATATTTTGACTATTTTGAGAAATACTAGAGCTATGCTTTGTGGTTGTAATTCTTTCTTATATTAATAAAAAATTGTGTATGGCATTTGTATTTCAACTATCTCTCTTAATGCATGAATTAAAGGTGTTTGTGGTGATATTTTCTCACTTGGTTGTTAGTCCTCTTTTCTACTAGTTTTGTAAAATGAATGGATGGCAATCACGTTGTTGTCGTTCCATTACCTTTCAATGTCCCAATTGATTGCACATTAGCCTTGCTACAATTTTAACCTTATTAGATTTTTTACAATTTTATTTTCATCCCACAGACTTGCCTTTACAAATTTTATTTTTGGTATTTATTTTTTGGTTAAATTTTCTTAAATTGGTGACAAGCCAACCTAAATTTAGAAGTTGAAAAGAATTCATTTTTTCATTTTAATTGTTGGCAACCTCACATATGCATACTATTTTTACAAATAAACATTTACATATAATAAAAAATTATTATTAATAACAATGCTAAAAATTAATTAATAATGTTGTAAGATTCTTTTCAACAAAGTTTTCATTCTATATTTCTTCCCAAATTCAAACTTCTATAATAATACAAAAATAAAATCCCATTTAACCCTATCATAGGCCTTACTCATATCAATTTTTAAGATCATTGCTTTCTCTTTTCTTGAAGTTGCTAAATGCATAACTTCATGAGCTACTATGATCTCATCCAAAATTTGTCTCCCTTTCACAAATCCTCCTTGCTCTTATGAAATAATTTTGTCTAATAGTGGTCTTAACCGATTCACCATCATTTTGGAAATAATCTTATACACCATATTACATAGATGGATCGAAATAAATCAAACATTTATGCATCCTTTGTTTTTGGAATCAATATAAGATATGTTGCATGTATTTTATAAGGTATTTATTATTTTATAAGAATGCTTGACTATATCCCAATTATATTGATATAATATTGTAGAGAGCCCATCTATACCTAGGGATTTATCCTTATTAAAAGAAAAAAGAGCTAGATGAATTTATGCTAGAGTAATAGACTCCATCAATTTCCTATTGTCTTCATATGCTATAACTAAAGGAACTTCTTGTAGAAGTTTATCATTAAGAACTTTAAATTTCTTTGATCCTAGAATATTTTGATAAAAATACCTTACCTCATTCATTATTTCACTCTGGTATTCAATACAAACCCCTTCTATTGATTTAATTCTACTAATTTTGGATGTTGATCTTTGTACTATAGCCATCCAATGAAAAAAATGTGTTTTTATCTCCTTTTAACCAAGTTTATCTTGATTTTAATATCCAAAATTTCTCTTCCTTACTCAAAATATTATGATATTCACTAACTCCCTTTCCTCCAAGCTTGGATTATTATGATCACCTTTTTATAATTTTGAAAGTTTATCTTTTAGTTCTTCTTTCTTCTCAAAAAAATTTCCAAATGTCTTCTTCTCCCATTCTTTTAATCTAGGAGTCATTGAGTCAATTTGTTTTGAAAGTGTATACAACTCACCGTTTCCTAAATAATCCCATGTTTGTGCTATCATAGCAAAAAATTGAGGATGGTCTTCCCACATTTTCCCATATTTAAATTACGATCTTTTTTAAATTCACTTACCACCATTTTAAACTTTTATTGACCAGTTATATGAACCAATTCTTGTTAAGATATTATTTTTAGCACAAGTTCCTTCATCTAGCCAATGATTTGAGAGAATGCATCTATATAATATTTTTGCTATTAGGTTATGGCCTCTCCTATTGTTGGTTCATGTATAGATGTTTTCTTCAAACTCAATCTCATATAGATTATTAGTTTGAATAAAATATGAGAAATCTCTCATAATTTGGGTTAGTTTCCTAATTCCCCTAAACTTTTCATCTAGTGTGGTTATGGCATTAAAATATCCTATGATCATTCATTGGGTTTCTAGGTCTTAACTTCTCATAAAGGCTTCAATCCCACTCCAAAATTTTAATGTACCTGACTAAGTTGTAGGTCCATAGATATTGATAAGGATGAAACGAATATCTACAAAGAAGAATGTGACTAAAGAGACTATCCAATACCTAATTTAATTAATGGTAACATAGGAGGTTCTCATAGGATTTCAACAAATTAGAATTAACCATGTCGCTCCTTTAAAATATATAGCATTCCATTCACATCTCACCCATACTACTTTCATAGTTTTAGAAAGTTCTTCTTTTGTCATTTTAGTTTCTTGAATACAAAGAATATCAGGCTTATTACTTAAATAGAGGTCCCTAATACACCTCTATTTTGAGGGGGGTATTAGCACCACTTATATTCCATGATGGTAATCATATCTCATTAGGGGCAACTATTCCCGCCTACAAGTTACCAATATCATTTTGTTGTTTGGTAAAGAGAAATTCAACCAACTTAGTTTGTGTTCCTTTTTCTATGTTTGCTCTTGCTTCCCTAGATTCATTTGATAATTTGAGGGTTTTCTTCTTTTTTGCCTTACATGTACCAGGAATAGGTCTTATTATTCTATTCCTCAATATTCTTTCACAACTTTCTTTTTCCTTAGATTTATCCTCTCCTAGATCTACTATGGAAGCTTTTAACTTATCCTACTCATTTTCTGGTATTTCCTTATTAATGGTAGAGGTATTAACATCTAACACTGCATTTTCTTTACCAAATTTTTCTCTTGAATGGTGCATGGTACTTGAAGAGAGTCTTCAAAATCTGATTTGATACATTCCTTAGGTTCATCAAGAATGTTTATCCCTAAATCAATATCATATTGAATAGATGGTTTCGTGTTAAAATGTTGAATCTATTGTATTGTGTCCTCTAATATTTGATTTACTTTTTCTTCATATGCTAAAGCCTCAAAAAAGTTGGTATTTCTTCCATTATCCTTCCTTACTAGTCTCCACTTTTATTTACTTTCATTTGTCTATTTCTATTTCTTGGAAGTTGAAAACCATTCTCATCCATATTCATTTATAAATTTCTCTTTCAGTTTTCTATATATGATTATGTTGGACTCTTATTAGGACATGATCTCTCACTATGCCCCACCTCATGACATATTCTACATTTAAAAGATATATTTTCATAATTTATAATTTAACTGCACATCTTATCCCCATCCTTAAGAATTATTGATTCTAGTCAAGGTTTACTTATATCAATCATGACCAATATCCGAGCATAAATAGCGAAGAATCCATCTTTTGTACTTTTTGAAATCTCAAGGAATTCTTCCAAAATGTTGCATAATACCTTGAAGGTATCCATTTCCTAAAACTCAATGGGTAACCCATACATTCTAGCTCAAATTAGTACTAAGAATAGATTTACATTTTTAGGTGAAAATCCTTCATACCAATGGGTAAGAAAGAGTCTTGCTCTTCCCATAAACCAAGGACCCCCTTTTAGGATTCTATCTCTTTCTTCCCTAGAACAAAAAATGGCTAGGAATAAAAATTTGGAAAGAAAGGATAGAATCACTGATGGAGACTTCCAACTCCTAGCAATCCATTTTCTCAAGGTTGAAGCCCTTGGCCAATACCCATTAAATTTACCAAAAACCACCCTATCTTTGAGTAGCAAGGAACGATCCTTTATGGTTTTCTCACTAACCTCTACTACTAGAGATAATTCTAAGGATTTTATATATAAATCAATCGATGTGAAGGAAACTAAAACTCAAAATTTACTAGAATATCCTATAGCAAATATAATATTGGATAAAAAACTTACAATAACTTGCAAATAAAATTTTTAAGATAAAGAAGGGAAAAAGAAACTTAACTGAAAAATTCTATGCCCAGACAAAATGTCTTGCCTCATTGAAGCCCTAGCCCTACATTGCTCCTCCCATCATCCGAACCCTAGCTGATAGATATTTGTAATTTTATTTTTTGTGATTTGAAAAATCATCACTACCCTTGTTCTGGATGGTTGACTTCACAGGGTTGTATCTCCCTCAATATTAAAAGTTTATAAATATTGTGTTAGTATTAAGTACAAAAAATGAGATACTAGCATATTAGTTACAAATTTTGACTATACATTGAATGGTCATCTAAGACAATGGAGTTACCACAAGCATATGCTTGAATGAGTTAGGTTTATCATATTTAATTTTAATGGTGTTTATAAAAGAGATCTAGGAAAAATTGTTAGAGGTGTTCTGTTTCAGAATAATGAAGGCAAAATTCTCCTCAATTGGAATCATATGGAACTTCAACTATTAACTATGTAGAGTGTAGGGCATTTCTTATATGAATTAAATATTTACAAACTATTCTTAATGTTATCAACAAAAATATATGTGAGGTTTGGATTAAAAAATATATTTTTTAATATTGTTAACTAATGTTGAAAATAATATCCTATAAATGTCACCATGTCAAGAGAAGAAAATTGGGTAATAGATAATTTAGTTAATTGTCTCAATAAACTTTAATTTTACAAGGCATTTAGTTGAATGGAATTTGATTTCCTAATAAAAAAGATTTCAAGGAACTATTGCAAAAACATGGTTGTATGAGGAAGATGAAGGATATTTTTAATAGAAAGACATATGAAAACTATTTTTGATAAAAAAATACAAGTTCAATGTGGTTTAATTGACCTGACAACAATGTAACGACAATGTAATATTTTACTACTTTTGTGGGAATGATCCAAATAGAAGCCACATATAGCTTATTAAAAAAATGAAGTATTCATATATCACTTTATGTTTTCCTTTTAATTCATTTGCCAAATAATTTTTATTTTAAATAAAAATATAAGTATAATTTCATATTTGCAGTATTTATTTCTTGTTCTCATATATCATTAGTTCAAACGACTAAATTTCTTGACTTTTAAGGAGATTGAGGTTCAAATCTTGATAGATGACACATGCATAAATGATAAGTTATACTACCATTATGGGGTCATGATGTAATATGTATTTTCAATCATATATAGCTCATTAAGACATCCTTATTCCTTGTTATGTGATATTGTTTTTGCCACGGACTTACAACCTCTCTTCTCAAATTGAATTACACATATATGGATGTGGGTGTAATTTTATTAAATATCAATTTATTTACTATTAATAGGATTAAGGATTTTACAGATGACAAGCCAAAAATTATATAAAATATCAAAAGTAAAATTTATAACATATTTACTATAAATTTATATCCATGGGATATAAAATGAAAATTACAATCCATCTTCCCTTCCTTAGATTTAATTGTAGAGACCTCTCACTATAATAAAAGATTAATGTTTGTAATTTTTTTCTACATAGTTTAATATCTTCCACAAAGGGTATATAACTAGCAAACCCTCTTCCTTGTTTTATTAACTAAAGTAGTTTTGCAACTGCCTTCAAATTATTGCAAGGAGTTAGCCAATAGACAATAAGGACGAAGGAATTTTGTAGTCCAAGAACCAATAGTGTGAATTAAAAATTTTGGAAAATTTTCTTAAAAACTGGTTAAATATAAAAATTAGCAATTTAGAAATTTGTAGATAAACTCTCCATCCATTTACAAGCTCTCAATTAGTCGTCCTTTCTTCCAGCATCAACATTATGTCATCTATGTTTAATGATTTATTGACCAATCTACAAACAATTGACCAAATGATTATCTATTGACTAACCAACATTTCGTCGATCTAGCTAGTGATTAGTTTATCAAGCCACAATCCATTGACCAAATGGTGATTTGTTGGTTAACCAACAATTTGTTGACCAAACTAAGTCAATCAAGTTGATGATTCATCGAAAAGCAAAGTAGAACTGTGAGGATAATGACCTAAAAGTTGTATTTCTATCCTTTTTAATAGATATAAATTTAAATTAAAGTTAGCGGATAAAAGGGTTAAACCTATATTATAGATAAGAGTCATGAACTCATTTGTACTATCTTTTGGATATTTTGAGAAAAGGTAGACCTAAGCTTTGTAGTTAATTCTTTTTTTATAATAATGAAAAATTGTGAATGGTATGTGTTGCAACTGTCTTCCTTGATACATAAATTAGAGGTATCTATGCATGAATTAAAAGTATTTGTGGTGATATATTCTTACTTAGCTCTTGGTCATATTTTTTTTTTCCTAATTTTATACTAATCAAATGATAGTTATTCCATTACCTTTTAATACCTTAATTAATAAAACATTAACCTTACCACAATTTTAACTATATTAAATTTTTTAAAATTTTATTTTCTTACCTCGTATCCTTACCTTCACAAATTTTATTTTTAATATTTAATTTAAATTAAATTTTCTTAAATTCGAGGCAAGCCAACCTAAATTTAAAAGTTGAAAAGATTTCATCTTTTCCTTTGAATTGTTGGCAACCTCGCATATGCATACTATTTTTTTTGTTTTTTTTTTAATTTATATGTGGAATCTAGCCGCCATGAATCCAAGCAGGTTGTCCAACTTTTTATGGTCGTCACAGTGTTCTGCATTGTCCGCTTCCGAAGCCGTCACACAAATCTTCGCACAGTCCGCCCCTATAACCACCATGCCACAATCATTTAAAACCTTTTACGCCGTTGAAAGCACCAAGAAAGGGACAAGCGTGACGAGGCCCGAGATTTGAACCTTGGACCTCCACCCCTTATAGAATTTGGATGAACCAATTGATCTGCACCTCCGACCTATATGCATACTATTTTTACAAATCAACATTATAAAAAAATATTATTAATAAAAATATTAAAAATTAATTAATAATGCTGTAAGATTCTTTTCAACAAAGTTTTCATTCTATTCATAACAAGAATTCACTTGCCAGTTCGATCTGATAATCGTGTAAGAGTTATAGGTGATCTTTTTCATGTCAGTTTCATAATTTGAACCTTATAAATTTAGAGCCATGGGTGATCCTTCTCAGATCAACTTCAAAATTTAAATTCTATAAATTTTGAATTATGAGTAATTAGTAAAAAGTTTGTTATTGTAACTGTTACTATAACTAATTTCTATATAAATAAACATCAGTTTTAACCAATTCCTATATAAAAAAATATCTGTTTTAACGAATTCCTATATAAAAAAAATTGGAAAGTACTTATTTGATTTGATTTTAAAGTTTC
The DNA here is from genome assembly GCA_028583015.1 of Wollemia nobilis. Taxonomy (NCBI): domain Eukaryota; kingdom Viridiplantae; phylum Streptophyta; class Pinopsida; order Araucariales; family Araucariaceae; genus Wollemia; species Wollemia nobilis. The sequence continues at coordinate 596,946 of JAQPPZ010000367.1, forward strand.
CGGATTTTATGGGGGCGTCATCGGTAGTCGTGCGCCGCCGCGGAAAGCATTGCAAATCGCAAATATCGTGATTGATATGACATGTGACAATCCCGACAAGCCATTATGCTGATTCAGCCATGACGTCCACTCACTATCGAATCACAATCCGACGTGGCATACTCTGCAAATTCGAGACACACTATGTTTAGGTACTCGAGGTCAGATATGTTGTAACGCACCACATTCACTTCACTGTCGGAGAATGCCATATAATTAATTCAAAAAAGACGGTGAATTCTATAAGATAGTTAGAGTATATATTATATTAATTTAATTTGATTTATAAGTCTGGCAGTCAAGATCTATATTGAGATTTTTAGAGGATATATTATGTTAATTTAATTTGATTTATAAGTCTGGCAGTCAATATCTATATTGAGACATTATGTACAATTTTACTCTTATTTAAAATATTTTTATAAAAAAATAATTTTTATATTATTTCATTGCTAGTTGAACTTTTAAAGAATTTTAGGGTTTGGCGCCAAACTCAAGGTAAATTTTTGAAGTCGAGCTTATATTAACGCGTGAAAGCCTTTGTTTTCTTACCTTTGAAATTTCAGTGAGAATTATTTTTAGCTTATTGTAAAACCCTCATGGCAGCTTCTTTCGTTTGGACCTCCAGTGGAATTTGCTTTGGGGAAGAATGCCCCTCAGAAAACCCCTTTCAAAGTGAGGTTGCACCCCAGAAGCTTATACAGGTATTTGAATTTTTTGTTTTTGGTTTGCTAAAATTGAAACATGTAATTGGTGAGGGGAAGGTATGTTGATTTGACTGCAATTGTAAGATAATTGTGATCTGAAGGCTCTTTGATTTGTTGTATTTTTATTATGGGTGTGTTGGGTGTTGAAACTTTTGCTGCAATTGAGATCATGGGGAGATATGGGGTTTTAGGTTTGGCCTCTTTTCAGTGAGATGGTCATAATTTTGGCTTGTGCGAATGATTGGGAGTGTTTTTTTGTTTTAAGTTGAAGAATTAATATCTGATGTTGGGAAAATGCAGTAATAAGGGATTGGGCTTTAGGGCTGTTTGTGCTCTCAGAGTATGTTGTTAAGGGCCTTTTGGGTAAACGTTCTGATCTGATCTTCGTGAATGCTGGGGATCATGATGGAGATCTTGTCTTTGGGTTCTGGCTTTATATTCTGGTTATGATTTGTTGCATTCCAACAGAGGAATTTGCTTGTGTGTTATTAATCTCATTCAGACTTTTGAAAGTAGCGAATGCAGGGGAACTCTGTTTTGTGTTTATAGATAGATGATATTTTATTAGGGGCTTGGAGAAATACTAATTAATGCCAATTCAGCTTGGATAGATTTATGTTTATTTGTAAGATGATTAAGCTTATATAGAACAACTGTTTAAATTACATATTGTTAGCTATAGACTATTGAGGACCCGAGAGACCATGTATGTTAGTTCCAAACTAATACATTGGGTATGTGTTCTTTTGCTGGACTATGCTTGGAGACCCGTATGAATTGCTTTATTTTTATTTTTTAAGAATCCCAGTAAGGATTATTTCTTGTTTCTATCTCAACTGAATTGAGATCAGTTGTTTGTGCCTATGTGAATTCATTTTTATATCCAGATGTGGCATTGTTTCTACATCGTGTGATTGTTTTATGTTGGGGTTTCTGCAGAGGCAATACCCAGTGGAGAGATGGTGTATGTTCTATTCAAGCTTTCATAACATTCTGTTAGTTGGAGAAGGAGACTTCTCATTTTCGTCTGCCTTGGCAGATGCTTTCGGAAATGCAAGCAATATTGTTGCGACATCTCTCGACAGCAGAGGTCCAGAAAATTTAGTGTTAATGTTCTACTTTTGCGTATTGGTATTTTAAATACCTGTCCTGCAAATATTCAAGACTTTCTGTTTACATGTTTCTGATCATTGTGAATGCAGAGAGGGTTTTAAGAGTATATAAGGAGTCCAGGACGACAATTGCAAACTTGTTAGAGAAAGGAGCAGTCGTATTAAATGGGATTGACGCAACAACATTGGATCGAAATAAGTTCTTGAGAGAGAAAATGTTTGATAGAGTTATTTTCAATTTTCCTCATGCAGGCTTTTGGGGGAAGGAGGACAGTGAAAAGGTAATTAAGAAGCACATTGATTTAGTAAGCATGTTTTTCAGGAGTGCAACTATGCTCCTCAGTGAACGAGGAGAAGTTCATGTTACCCACAAGGAAGGGGAGCCTTATGATAGATGGAATCTAAAAGCAGCAGCTAAAAAATGTGGGTTGTTTCTGAGGAATACTGTTGATTTCAGAGCAGAAGCTTATAATGGCTATAATAACAAAAGGGGAGATGGTGACCGAATCGATGAAAGTTTCCGCTTGGGGCCCTGTAAGACTTACATGTTCATGCTTAAGCCTTGGGCCTTTGCTCAAAAGAGTCTTTTCTGGGGAGAGCCATTAATATTGCATCCACTCCTGCTCCTCTTGTCATGCCTGCCAAACGCAGGTACGACTATGAGACTGTTGGGGAAGATGCAGAAAACATATATTTTAAAAGACGCAGAGTTGAAGATATTAATAGCTACAGACAACTGATGATATCTGACAATTATGTGGCAATGGACAACATCCAAAGGGCCACTATTTTTCATGACCTAAGAGACATGGCTGCAATAGATCCAAGGATCCCAACAGCAATGACAGCAGAGAGAAGGGAAGGAACTTTGACAAGATTCCATTTGTACCATATTGGTTCCCGATTGTAACCACATGCATGTGGTTTAAGTGCACCTAAAGGGAAGCACTGAGAATCTTGTGTTCTCAAACTAACAAATGGTAAAACTTATCGATTTTTTGAATAGCTCAGACTTCAGTATTTGGACTGGACTGGGTTGCTTGAGTACACTGCAGATGCATTCCTTGTTAATATTTGGAAGAAATATAAGAATGAATGTATCATGTGCATTGAAATTTAGAATATTACTAACATTTAGGATGGAATTTGAATTTGATTTTCACTCTTACCATTGTTGAGCACCATTGAAATTCAAATTGAAATTGTTAAGCATCACTGAATGTAGGTTTCAAGCCCTTCCTATTTTTGTTGAATGTTTCTCTTGTTTTAAGTAGCCTGTCTTGGTCGCACATTTGGTCGCACATTAATATTATTTCTTCCTTTGCTTTTTTTTTTTTTATCAGAATACTAATATTCAATTTTTCCAAACAATTCTGATGATTGAAAAGAATAAATCATCATTTTAGTCATGTCTTCATATTCAGATTTTTGAAATTCATTTTGATGTTTGGTTTCTTTTCATCTTTTGCTCTTGTAGCTTTTATATCTGATTGGGAAGATAACAGCAACAAAAAGGTAGTGGAGGGCATTTTGTTTTATTTTATAAATCTCTCATTTTCACCTTTGAGATTGATGATGAACAAATTAGTGTTTCCACATTTGAGAGTTCCATATAATTTTGTTTTATTTTTTAAATCTCTTATTTTGACCTTTGAGATTGATGATGAACAAATTAGTGTTTCCACATTTGAGAGTTCCATATAATTTTGAGTTTGACGATATTGTGTGATCATCTTAATTTTGTTTTATGTTTTGTGAAATACTGTATTAGGAAATGAAGAATGATGTATGCTTTGTTAATAAGACTGTCAAACGTATACCAAGCCTAAAAGGGTGTATTGTTTTAGTATGAAATTTTTTTAGGTAATATTTTTGTAGGAAGTTTTGACTAAGGGTTGTGCTTCAATGGAGGGAGAATTTTAATACATGGAAATTGATTTGAGTAACATTCTTGAAATAACTTAATTAAAAAAACATTCTTGAAATAAAATTTGTACCATTTTGTTAGTGCAAGATTGATTTATAGGGTTATACAGTTTTATGTCGGACACAACAAAGCACCTTTGGAGTTCATGGAGTTATAAAACATTTAGAATATAAGTGTGCATTAGGTCATAAAATTATCGACCTTGTGGTGGAATGTGTATGTGTATGGCAAGAGAAGGACCTTCATAATTTCTTCACCTTCAAAATGAAAATAAAAGTATCAAAATTTTGTTGTGAAATTTTTAAAATTTAAGAAAAAGATTGAAATGGAGAACGTGGGATGAATTGGAGTGAATGGTGGGGATCATGATAGAGATATTGTCTTTGGGTTCTGGCTTTATATTCTGCTTATGATTTATTGCATTCCAAGAGAGGAATTTGCTTGTATGTTTTTAATCTCAATCAGACTTTTGAGCGTAGCCAACGCAGGGGAACTCTGTTTTGTGTTTTTAGATAAATGATATTTTATTGGGGGCTTGGAAAAATACTAATTAATGCCAATTCAGCTTGGATAGATTTATGTTTATTTGTAAGATGATTAAGCTTAGATAGAACAACTGTTTTAAATTACATATTGTTAGCTCTAGACTATTGAGGACCCGAGGGACCATTTATGTCAGTTCCAAACTAACACATTGGGTGTATGTGTTCTTTTTCTGGACTATGCTTGGAGACCCGTATGAATTGCTATAATTTGTTTTATAAAGAATCCCAGTAGGGAGTATTTCTTGTTTCTATCTCAAACTAAATTGAGATTAGTTGTTTGTGCCTATGTGAATTCATTCTTATATCCAGACGTGGCATTGTTTCGTTTTATGTTGAGGTTTCTGCAGAGGCAATACCGAGTGGTTTCTGCCTATGTGATGGTGTATGTTCTATTCATGCTTTCATAACATTCTGTTGGTTGGAGAAGGAGACTTCTCATTTTCGTCTGCCTTGGCAGATGCTTTCGGAAATGCAAGCAATATTGTTGCAACATCTTTCGACAGCAGAGGTCCAGAAAATTCAGTGTTAATGTTCTTCTTTTGCGTATTGGTATTTTAAATAGCTGTCCTGCAAATGTTCAAGACTTTATGTTTACATGTTTCTTATCATTGTAAATGGAGAGAGGTGCAGAGAGGGTAATGAGGGTATATAAGGAGTCCAGGATGACAATTGCAAACTTGTTAGAAAAAGGAGCGGTCGTATTAAATGGGATTGACGCAACAACAATGGATTGAAATAAGTTCTTGAGATGGAAAATGTTTGATAGAGGTATTTTCAATTTTCCTCATACAGGCTTTTGGGGGAAGGAGGACAGTGAAGAGGTAATTAAGAAGCACATTGATTAAGTAAGCATGTTTTTGAGGGGTGCAACTATGCTCCTCAGTGAACGAGGAGAAATTCATGTTATCCACAAGGAAGGGAAGCCTTATGATAGATAGTATCTAAAAGAAGCAGCTAAAAAATGTGGGTTGTTTCTGAGGAATACTGTTGATTTCAGAGCAGAAGCTTATAATGGCTATAATAACAAAAGGGGAGATGGTGACCGAATCGATGGAAGTTTCCCCTTGGGGCCCTGTAAGACTTACATGCTCATGCTTAAGTCTTGGGCCTTTGCTCAAAAAGAGTCTTTTCTGGTGAGAGCCATTAAAATTGCATCCAATCCTGCTCCTCTTGTCATCCCTGCCAAACGCAGGTACGACTATGAGACTGTTGGGGAAGATGCAGAAAACAGAAATGTTAAAAGACGCAGAGTTGAAGATAGCTATAGCCACAGACAACTGATGATATCTGATAATTATGTGGCAATGGACAACATCCAAAGGGCCACTATTGTCAATGACCTAAGAGTCATGGCTGCAATAGATCCAAGGATCCCAACAACAATGACAGTAGAGAGAAGGGAAGGAACTATAACTAGATTTCCATTTGTACCATTTTGGTTCCAATTGTAGCCACATGCATGTGGTTTAAGTGCACCTAAAGGGAAGCACTGAGGATGTTGTGTTCTCAAACTAACAAATGGTAAAACTTATCAATTTTTTTGCATAGCTCAGACTTCAGTATTTGAACTGGATTGGGTTGCTTGAGTACCTTGCAGATGCACTATGTTACGATTTTCCTCGCACGACCATGGAATATAGATAAATTCTTGGAACATATTTGCCTTTTCCTATATAATGTGGTACTGCAGATAGTCACTATGCTTGCAGGACCAGGTATATGCCTTCGACGGAGAGAGTGCACGACCATGGAATATAGGTAAATTTTTGGAACATTTGTCTTTTCCTATACAATGTGGTACTGCTGATAGTCACTATGCTTGCAGGGCCAGGTATATGCCTTCGACGGAGAGAGTTGGTCGACGGAAAGGTAAAAAGAGAAGTGATGATGAGTACTTGGAACCTCACACATATGCATATCATGTAGATTTCATGAATGACTTGCATAGTGTGTGTGCACTTCATTTTGAAAATATGGTTGTTGGTTGATAAAGTTTATGCATTAATAAATTTTTAGATGGCAATGAGAGTGCCAAGAGCATGGGAGCTTTCTTTTACCAAGCATTGATAAGTGGAGATTGTTTGTATGCTTATTATTAAATCTGAGAAGTAGAGGAAAATTTATATACATGAATATGTTAAAAAGAATATGCATGAATTATTGTTATTATATATATACTACATGTGTTGAACATGAATAACATATGCATATATAATAGATAATAATAAATGAAAATAATAAAGTGTGTATGGAGAGAGTGTTATAAAGTCGATAGTTTATGAAAGATCTGAGTAGTTTTTGTTATGCACGACGGAGAAGGTTACTTCATATCGTTTTCATTATGAGTCTTACTCTTCTCCATGTTGAAAAGTGAAAAGTACAGGTTTTGTTCTAGGGGAGTATTCTTTCTTACGTGTGCGTCGGTTATGGCTTGGGTTTTTACAAAAAAAAAAGAAAAAAAGAATCGGTTATGGCTTGGGTTTTTATTAAAAAAAAGAAAAAAAAGAAAGACAATCTAGCACAATCTGGGAGGAGGAGGTAAAAAACCTGCATTTAGATGACTAGTAGCTAGTTTTGCATGTGAAAAATAGAGGTTTGGAATAGAGTATAGTTATGAACAATGTTCACAGGTGTGCTTGCTGATATCTCTCAATGAAAAACCTGGTTGCATTGTTGAGGTGGTTTGCTTAATTGTGATGTGTTGAAATAATTATGTGAAATTTGCATGCTTGAAACAACTCATATCTGGTTTACTATGAAACATTAGTATTGTTTTAATCCAGTGAAACTGCTACTGTATGTAAGTTAAAATGAATGATGTTTCGAGGTATATGGATAACAGTGTTCGATAGAGTAGTATTGTGATAAAGAAATTGATAGAATAAAATCTATTTTTGGCTTTAAAAAGAATGAAATGAGACCTGGGAAATCATGCTACACAACTGAGTAGGCAAATATTGAAAGGTACTCATTTGGTTGTGTAGAATAAATGTTATTTCCTAAGTTTGAGAAATGCTTTAAAATGATTAATGGAATGAGAAACTTGGATATAACTGTTGCTGAAACATGATTGGGTTGCTTTGAGTCGTTTATGATCTTGCATGGCTTTGTGTGTAATTAAATTTGGCTTTGTGTGTAACCTTGCATGGTATGGTGTGTTGCATTCTCATTTAAAGCATATTCCTAGGCATACAAATAAAACTAGAGAGTCGTATTTGATCCCGTGTTATTAAGTTTTTACCTTTTGGAGATTTTCAGGAGGTGGTACACCGAGTTATTGGAGGTAGAGCCAATGGTTTGCCTCAGGCACTCCAATTCGCAGTAAAGATTAAAGTGCAACAAGAAGTATTGAACCTTTCACTACCAAATCTGAGTCTGATAAGTTCATAACTCCTTTATGTAATAATACATAGTGAAACCCCTTAAAATATGTACTGTGGGAAAGGAGATTGTAAAATTGCATAAGAACATACCCTTGCTATATTAATATGTTTTCAGAAATTTTAGAAAGTATTTTGGACATGTTATGTTGAAACTGAGTTGTGAACATTTCATTATGGTAAATGAGAAATGACAGTAGTTCATACATTTTTGAAGCAATTTTTATTTGATACAAATGACTCGGTGTAAATGAGAGTTTTGGATGTACCTGGAAAATAATTATATTTGTATTTAGCTATTTGGGCTTATGGGTAAATGCAAATGCGGGAATGTTTATATGTTTATTGCATATATATACTTTTTCCTGTAATATACGAACTCGAACCCGATGTAATTAGTAAGCCTATGCTCATTTGTAAGATGTCTATTATATTAAGTTTAAACCGTTTTACTTTAGAAAGCTTATAACAGTTTAAAAGGTTTTGAAACTTTGCATCTTAGAGTTTCGACAAACAAAAGTATATATATATATATATATATATATATATATATATATTCAAGCCTGACATTATTGATATATCTTTCTTGTCTCAATATTGGGAAAACGAAACTCTAGGCATCAAGAGTAAATGTGTAGATGTTTTAACTATGTAAAATACAATTAGGGTTTGCTTTAATAAATTCAAAATAGAGTTATTAACCCCACTCCCTCTAAATATTAACAAAAATAAATGTGATAGTTTTCTCTACGCGTTGAATGCTTTCCATGTCGGCAGAACCTGTGTCAATGTACCTAGTCAGTACTGGGCTATAATTGGCTTGAGTGGTTAACCATACATCAAATAAGTTAAGCAAAGGAAAGGATGTTGGTATGGATTATTCAAGAGCAGTTTTTATTTAGTGTTACGATCAATGAGCCAAAGTTGTTGAAAACAATAGATAAAACATTAAGCTTTGTTGTATAGCCGTGTCTGAAAATGGAATTACATTGAGACGAAAGTTTACTTTCAACTCCTTGTCATGACGACACCTTAGGGTGCAATAAGCCATAAAGACGACAATTAAACATCAACAATAAAAACAGATTGGTTGTTCCTAATATGGGTGGATTGAGGAAAACAATTCTTAAGGAGGCATATAATACTCCTTATTCGGTGCATCCTGGAGGGGAAAAGATGCACAAAAGTTTAAGAAAGGCCTACTGTTGACCAGGTATGAAAAAAGATATCAATGATTTTGTGGCCAGGAGTTTGAAATGCCAAAAAATGAAAGTGGAGCATTTGCACCCGGCAAGACTTTTATACCCACACGTTGTACCGCAAGTGATGTAAATGGATTTTATAGTTGGTTTACTTGAAACAAGGTTTAGGCATGATGCAATCTTGGTAGTTGTGGATAAGTTAACCAAGGTTGCACATTTTATACCTGGAAATGTGTAGGATGATGCATCTACTATAACAAGTAAATTTACTAGAGGGATAGTGCAGCTACATGGATTTCCTAAAGTTATAATCTTTGATAGAGATTCTCGCTTCACTTCGAAATTTTGGCAGGCTTTGAATGAAGTATTGGGTACTAAACTGAATATCAGTTCAACCTATCACCCTACGATAGATGGACAGATTGAGAGGATGAATCAGGTTTTAGAAGATATGTTGAGAACGTATTATATGGATCAACATACTAAATTGGAAAATTACTTATACCTAGTCGAGTTAGCATATAATAACAACTATCATGCATCACTAGGTATGGAACCTTTTGAAGCCCTGTATGGAAAATATTTAGGACTCCCTTGTCATGGGATAATCTGCAAGATCGAGTAGTGATCGGACCAAAAACGATAAAATAAATGAAATATCAATCGAAAAGAATTCAGCAAAAGCTAAAGGAGGTCGCAGATCGCCAAAAGAGCTATGTGAACCTCAAAAGAACACTGAGAGAATACTCTATGGGAGACAAAGTGTTATTAAGGGTAAAACCTACTAAAAGTTCTATAAAATATTTTAAACTTGACCCAAGATATGTGGGTCCATTTGAAATTGTGGGCAAAATAAGCCCTGTTGCATACAAACTTGCTCTATCGCCAAGCGTATCCAAAATCCATAATGTCTTCAATGTGTCCCTTCTTAGGAAGTATATTTTGACCCCACTCACATTTGGGATGTTTCCAATTTGTAGATATTCTATCCGTTGAAAATTAAAATTTGACCTGTTCATATACTGTTTTAGGACCAAGAACCTAAGAAAGAGGAACATTGAGCAATGTCGGGTCCAATGAGACCACTACTCGGACATAAACACCACGTGGGAGAATGTGGCAGATATGCAGCAACATTTTCCTCATCTGTTTGAGTAGAATTGAACAATTTAAAATATTTTTAAATGGTTTGATGATGTATATGTAAATATGTGTGTATAAGTGTTTAAACTACTAAGTAAAGTAGCTTTTGGTATGTGTTTTGAGTTATGCATGGATATTTTGAGAAATGCAATATAAAAAACTGTGGAAAGATTAAGTTCCCAAGTTTGAATGATTTATGATTCAATGATGATTTGTGACATAGTGAATGATGTATGAACAATGAAATGACATGATTATTATTGCATGTATATGAATATATTTGATTGATTTAACCATGCAGTAAAACACAAGGACTGTGTTTGATTCTAGTGGGAGAGGATGTAACGACCCTTCTCGCACGACCATAGAATATAGATAAATTATTGGAACATATTTGCCTTTTCCTATAAACTGTGGTACTATTGATAGTCATTGTGCTTGCAGGACCAAGTATATGCCTTCAACGGACATATTTGGTTGATGGAAAAGGTAAAAAATGAAGTGATGATGAGTAATGGAAGCTCATGCAGATGCATATCATATGGATTTCATGAATGACTTGCATAGTGTGTGTGTGCTTCATTTTGAAAATATGGTTGTTGGTTGATGAAGGTTATGCATCCATGATTTTTTAGATGGCAATGAGAGTGTCAAGAGCACGAGAGCTTTCCTTTACCAAGCATTGATAAATGGAGATTGTTTGTATGCTTATTATTAAATCTGAGAAGTAGAGAAAATTTTATATACATGAATATGTTAAAAGGAATATGCATGAATTATTGTTGTTATTTGTGTTGAACGTGAATAATATATGCATATTTAATAGACAATAATAAATGGAAATAATAAAGTGTGTACGAAGAGTGTGTTATAATGTCGATAGATTATGAATGATCTGAGTGGTTTTTGCCATGCATGATGAAGAAGGTTATTGCATATCATTTTCATTATGAGCCTTACTCTTCTCCATGTTGAAAAGTGAAAAGTAAGGGATTTGTTGTAGGGGAGTATTATTTCTTACGTGTGCGTTAGTTATGGCTTGGGTTTTTACAAAAAGAAAAAGAAAAAAAGAAAGATAGTCTAGCACAATCTTGGGGGAAGGAGGTGAAAAATATGCATTTAGATGACTAGTAGGTAGGTTTGCATGTGAAAGATAGAGGTCTGGAATAGAGTACAGTTACAAACAGTGTTCACAAGTGTGCTTGTTGATCTCTCTCAATGAAAAACTTGGTTGCATTGTTGAGGTGGTTTGCTTAATTGTTGTGTTGAAATAATTATGTGAAATTTGCATTCTTGAAACAATTGTTGTTTGGTTTACTATGAAACATTATTATTGTTTTAATCCACTGAAATTGCTACTGTATGTAAAATAAAATGAATGATGTTTTGAGGTAGATGGATAGTAGTGTTCGATACAGTAGTATTGTGATAAAAAAATGATAAAATAAAATCTACCATTAGATTTAAAAAGAATGAAATGATACCTGGGAAATTATGCTATGCAACTGAGTAGGTATATATTGAAAGGTACTCATTTGGTTTTGTGTAGAATAAGTGTTGTTTCCTAAGTTTGAGAAATGCATTAATATGATTAATGGAATGGGAAACTTGGATATAATTGTTGCTAAAATGTGATTGGGTTGCGCATGGTATGGTGTGTGGCATTCTCATTTAAAGCATATTCCTAGGCATACAAATAGAATAAGAGAGTTGTATTTGATATCATGTTATTAAGTTTTTACCTTTTAGAGATTTTCGGGAGGTGATACACTGAGTTATTGGAGGTAGAGGTAGCAGTTTTCCAGAGGCGCTCCTTCATGGTAAAGACTAAAGTGCATCAAGAAGTATTGAACCTTTCACTACCAAATCTGAGTTTGAAAAGTTCATAGCTCCTTTATGTAATAATACATAGTGAAACCCCTTGAAATATGTACTATGGGAAAGGAGATTGTAAAACTGCATATGAACATATTGTTGCTATAGTAATATGTTTTCATAAATTCTAGAAAGTATTTTGGACAAGTTATGTTGAAACTATGTTGTGAACATTTCATTATGGTAAATGAGAAACGACGATAGTTCATACCTTTATGAAGCATTTTTTTTTTTATATTTTATAATTACTTTAGCAAATGACTCAATGTGAATGAGAGTTTTGGATGTGCTTGGAAAATAATTATATTTGTATTTAGCTATTTGGGCTTATGGGTAAATGTGAATGCGGGAATGTTTATATGTTTGTTGCATATATACTTTTTCTTGTGATATCTAGAAACAAACCTGGTGTAATTAGTAAGCCTATTCTCATTTGTAATATGTCTACTATATTAAGTTTAAACCGTTTTACTTTAGAAAGCTTATAACACTTTAAAAGGTTTTGAAGCTTTGCATATTAGAGTTTTGACAAACAAAAGTATGTATATATACATAAATCCAAGCCTGATATTATTGATATATCTTTCTCATATTAATATTTGGAAAATGAAACTTTAGGCATCCAAGAGTAAATGTGTAGATGTTTTGACCGTGTAAAATATAGTTATGGTTTGCTTTAATGAATTTAAAATAGAGTTATTAATCCCACTCCCTATAAAGATTAAGAAAAATAAATGTGTAATTTTCCCTACGCATTAAATGCTTTCCATGTCGACAAAATCCGTGTCAATATTCATGGTCAGTTCTGGGCTATAATTGGCTTGAATGGTTAACCATACGTCAAATAAGTTAAGTGAAGGAAAGGATGTTGGTATGGATTATTCAATAGTAGTTTTTATTTAGTGTTATGATCAATGAGCCAAAGTTGTTGAAAACATTAGATAAAGTGTTAATATTTGCTATATACCCATGTCTAAAAACATAATTTCATTGAGATAAAAGTTTACTTTCGACTCCTTGTCATGATGACACCTTAGGGTGCAATAAGCCGTAAAGATGATAGTTAAACATAAAAAATGAAATGGGTATAATGTAGCATTTAAATTTATACTAAGGTTAAGTAGTTGGTTACTGATAAGTTATAGTATAAGAAGTCTATCAACTTCAAAAGAGAGTTAATAAAAAATAGTAGACTGAATTATGATCTGGATTCATAGAACCTCCTTTCTTTCAATTATTATCTATTGGTAATAAGATACTTGGCTTTAAATAAAACCTAGCAATAGGAAGAAGGTAGATGTGGAACTAAAAAAGAAACAAGATAGAGTATTACTCAAAGTTTTGAGTCTTAAACCTTGTTGACCCCTTAAATTAATTCATCGTGAAGGATGAATGAAAAAGGGTACTTGAAATTTAATAACAAATAGTTTGGAACCTCTTTAGAGATAAACTTAACTCTCTAATCCATACAATAATGAGGAATGGTTAATGTATTCCTCATGAAGGAAACAAAACATGAACACCCAATGATGTTGGAATGTGGGCAAGCATTCAACATGACTCGAGAGTGGTTGTTTTTCTAGTTAAGTAGGTCAAAATAAGTGACCTTGCCAAAATTAGTATTAAGGTACGATATGGGATGTCACCTTTAGGTCGCTGCCCAGGCATACAGTCATATGTCCATGTATCACTTGATTATAATAGGACTAGCATGTGAACGAAAGCTAGAGTCTGCCACAAAATTTGGTATGGGACAAATGATTGTGAGTCATAGTAGACATTCGAGACTAAGACTAGTGTCAATGTAATGACATGGCTCTAACTGACTCCTAGTAGTAGGATAATCAGCTAGACACTAAGCATATGTACCCTAATCTCCTTCGCATATCAAGTGTGAACAGGTCAACCAATTAATTCAAAGTTCACATTGCTAAGGGATGGGGAGAGTATGCGTCCACTCTCTAGGTGTTATGGGCCCTAGAGAACAACCCCAACCGTGGATCGAACCTTATGCTAAAACAAGGGGAATTTAAATGAGGGAAGTCATCCACAAAATTGCACCTTTCATGAGATTTGGTCAATCTCATCTACTTGGGTGATTGTCTACAGCAGTCTTGAAACCCAAAAGTTGCATGATGTACTAATTAAACTTCATGTTAATGATTCATTGGGTGAAATATAATTGTTGTGAACATGAAAGCACTTGATGGAGAGCCAAAATTGCTCAAACCAATTCTCATTCAACACTTGGAAAGATTTACAAAAATGGCAGCAGTCTGCCAAATAAACTCCTTTATTCCAAAAGATAATCTATTTTTTTATTTTTATTTACAACATTTCTTGCCCTGGAAGAAAAACAGCCCAAACAGGTCCAGAATGGCCCTCTTGCCTTCAAATCTGCAACTCTGTCTTAGCAGTTTTCGACCCCTGTGCATGCCTTTTGCTTCCACTTTTAAAATTTTTGGCATGACTCTCTCTTTCCCTTTTCTGGCCCTTCATTTCATTTCTAGTGCCTCTTCGTTGTCTTGGATTTCGAAACGTTTTTCTTTCCGACTCTTGGTCTTCGTCTGCTTTAATTGCACCTTGGTGCCACGTGTTGTTCAGTGCTGCCACTGTAGACTCTGTATGCCTATCAACCAATGATGACATTCGGTATACCCACCATTCGATAATTTCCTCTGTAACGGACCCTGTAACCGCCTACCCCCCCTTTTTTTTTTCTTTGGTTGCGAAAATGCGACATGTCGCGATATCGCGACTCTTTTTCTCTCTTGCGCCTTCTCTCATATTTTGGTCACGAAAATGCGACATGTCGCGATATCGCGACACTTTTTCTCCCTTGCGCCTTCTCTCATCCTTTGGTCGTGAAAATGCAACATGTCGCGATATCGCGACACTTTTTCTCCCTTGAGCCTTCTCTCGTCTTTTGGTCGCGAAAATGCGACATGTCACGATATCGCGACACTTTTTCTCTCTGGCACCTTCTCTCGTCTTTTGGTCGTGAAAATGCGACATGTCGCGATATCGTGACACTTTTTCTCTCTTGCGCCTTCTCTCGTCTTCTGGTCACGAAAATGCGACATGTCACGATATCGCGACACTTTTTCTCTCTCGGCGCCTTCTCTCGTCCTTTGGTCGCGAAAATGCGACATGTCGCGATATCGCGACACTTTTTCTCTCTGGCACCTTCTCTCGTCCTTTGGTCGTGAAAATGCAACATGTCGCGATATCGCGACACTTTTCTCTCTTGTGCCTTCCCTCGTCTTCTAGTCGTGAAAATGCGACATGTCGCGATATCGCGACACTTTTTCTCTCTGGCGCCTTCTCTCGTCTTTGGTCGCGAAAATGTGACATGTCGCGATATCGTGACACTTTTTCTCTCTAGTGCCTTCTCTCGTATTTTGGTTGCAAAAATATGACATGTCGCGATATCGCGACACTTTTTCTCTCTTGCGAACATGTCGCGATATCGCGACACTTTTTTTTCTTTGTGGTATTTTGCCTTTCGTTGGATGCTCCTGCATCAGACAACTAGGGTGGATTGAGAAGTGACCTTCACTTTTGTACTATTCTGTCACCTTCTTTTTAACTGGGGCTGTACAAGCTCTCCAAGCTTCAGCAAAATCTGGGTGTTTAGGGTACAATCCCTTAAGTTCTTCAAACCCCACAACTTCCACTCTCATTGTTGTCAGCAAACTCTTTTCATCCATCTCCTTCAGTGGCTTTAGTTTATGGCACACTCCTTCATTTGTTAGGAAGTGTTGGCATGTCCATCATGGACTACATGATGATCAAACTACCATGGTCTTCCTAACAGCATATGGCAAGCATCCATAGGCAGGATATCACACAGGACCTCATCCTAGTATCTCCCAATATTAAACTTGACTAAGGACTGTCACTGACCAATGCCCTATGGTCCTTCCGCAACCACGTAATCCGATATGGATGCGGGTGTCTCCTCCTCTCTAGCTATAACTTAGTAAACATTTCTTCAGAGACCAAGTTATCAATACTACCATTATCTATAATAACATTATAGACCTTACCTGAACATTTACACCTTGTGCGAAATAGGATCCTCCTCTGGTCTGGTTCTTTCTCCTCATTCAACAAGATTCTCCTTGTGACCATAACTTCTCCTCTCTCTGCCTCCTCAGAATGTTCTGATTCAGCACCTTCATCTGCTACAACAGCTCTGACATGACCCTTAGGTCTCCTATATGGCTTCTCTTGGTGATGTGGACACTTATATGCTCGATGTCCTCCTTCTCCATAGTTGAAGCAAGTTCCACGAAACCCTCTTTCTCCATTTTCTCGACTATATCTACCTCTCCCTCTTGAGTAGTTGTTCTGACCATGGTATCTGTAATCATTATCTCTCTTCTGATCCTAACTGCTGCTAGCTTCTTTTTTCTTCTCATCTCGTCCTCCATCTATTCTTCCACCAGTTCTTTCTCCATGACCTCTTCCTTTCTACTTATCCTCAAACCTTCTGTTCAGCTTCTCTTCAACTTTTAGAGCAAACTGGTAAGCATCCTCAATGGTGCTCATCTTAACCAGACTCAACTCTTCTTGAATATTGGTTCTCAATCCATTGATGTAACGGGCTACCTTCTCCTTGTTAGCCTCAGAATGGCCAGTTCTTATTGAGATCTTGTAAAACTCCTTTGTATATTCCTTGACAGATTTGCTTGACTGTCTCAAGCTCTACATTTTCCTCAATAGATCCAATTCGTAATCTATAGGAATAAAATGCCTCTTCAACTTCTCTACCATTCGATCTCATCTAGTTATCTTTTCCTTTCCTCCTTTATTTATTTCTTGCTGCACTTCTTTCCACCATATGCTAGCATGGCCTTTCAACTTCATTTTTGCAAACTTGATCCGATCTGGATCTACAACCTCCTCATACTCAAAATACTCCTCCATATCACTGATCCAATCAATCAACTCCTCTAGATTGAGATTCCTAGAATACGTGGAGACATCAAACTTTGGCTTCTTCCCGATCCGAGATATGGCCTTAAATAATCTAGCTTCTGCAGGATCCGTTGCTTCTTCTTCATCTGATGGATCATCAACATCCCAAGCTTCATCTTCACTACGGTCTTCTCTCCTTGGCTCAACCCCTCTTTGCAACTCCTCTTGCAGGGCTTGCACTTGCCTTTGCAAAGCTCTGAAATCTCCTTTAGGTACCACATTTCTTCCACCACCATGGTTTCTTCATGGAGGCATTCTTCCTCGCTCTCTTCTCACAACCCTTCAACAGATCCTGGTGCAGACTGCATCACTTTCGACGATCTGCTCACACACTCAGTAACCCTAGGCTCTTCCATAGATCCTGGTGCAAACTGCCTCACTTTAGGCGATCTGCTCACACACTTAGGAACCCTAAGCTCTGATACCACTTGATGGAGAGCCAAAATTGCTCAAACCAATTCTCATTCAACACTTGGAAAGATTTATAGAAATGGTAGCAGTCTGCCAAATAAACTCCTTTATTCCTAAAGATAGTTTATTTTTTTTATTTTTATTTACAACATTTCCCGCCCTGGAAGAAAAATAGCCCAAACAGGTCTAGAATGGCCCTCTTGCTTTTAAACTTGCAACTTTGTCTCAGCAGTTTCCGACCCCTGTGCATGCCTTTTGCTTCCCCTTTTAAAATTTATGGCATGACTCTTTGTTTCCATTTTTTGGCCCTTCGTTTCATTTCTTGTGCCTCTTCGTTGTCTTGGCTTTCGAAATGTTTTTCTTTTTGACTCTTGGTCTTCGTCTGCTTTCATTGCACCTTGGTGCCACGTGTTGTTCAGTGCTGCCGTTGTAGACTCTGTTCGCCTATCAACCAATGATGACGTTCGGTATACCAACCGTTTGATAATTTCCTCTGTAACAACCCCTGTAACCGCCTGCCCCTTTTTATTTTTCCTTTGGTCACGAAAATGCGACATGTCGCGATATTGCGACACTTTTTCTCTCCTGCGCCTTCTCTCGTATTTTGGTCGTGAAAATACGACATGTCGCGATATCGCAACACTTTTTCTCCCTTGCGCCTTCTCTCATCCTTTGGTCGCGAAAATGCGACATGTCGCGATATCGCGACACTTTTTCTCCCTTGAGCCTTCTCTCGTCCTTTGGTCGCAAAAATGCGACATGTTGCGATATCGTGACACTTTTTCTCTCTAGCGCCTTCTCTTGTCTTTTGGTCATGAAAATGTGACATGTCACGATATCGCAACACTTTTTCTCTCTTGCGCCTTCTCTCATCTTCTGGTCGCGAAAATGCGACATGTCGTGGTATCGCGACACTTTTTATCTCTGGCGCCTTCTCTCGTCCTTTGGTCACGAAAATGCGACATGTCGCGATATTGCGACACTTTTTCTCTCTTGCGCCTTCTCTCGTCCTTTGGTCGCAAAAATGCGACATGTCACGATATCGCGACACTTTTCTCTCTTGCGCCTTCTCTCGTCTTCTGGTCGTGAAAATGCGACATGTCGCAATATCACGACACTTTTTTCTCTGGCGCCTTCTCTCGTCTTTTGGTCACAAAAATGCGACATGTCGTGATATCGCAACACCTTTTCTCTATTGCGAACATGTCGCGATATCGCGACACTTTTTCTTCTTTAAGGTATTTTGCCTTTCGTTGGATGCTCCTGCATCAACACTTATACGGTTAAAAAATAAATTTAAATGAAAAATTTATGCTGAAAATTACTTGGTTTGTTTTTGTGGTACAACCAAGTGAGTAGACTTGGTTTGTTACATGTGGTATTAGAGAAGAAGATATCCTTAAGTTGTAGTACTTTGAATAAATATTTTTTTTAGATAAATTTAAACCAATACATTAACTTGTTTCTTTTCCCTACAAGTCAAATGATGCACATGTTGCAAGGTGGATCTTTGAGAAACCCTGTGAGAGCTGGGTAGGAAGAAACCACCATAAGACTTCCAAGAGGACCAAGGATAGGGGTAAGGAAAGAAGGTCCTCAAAGGAAAAGAAGGATGAAATAGATAAATGATCCTCCTCCAAATGAGCCTGGTAGGAAGGAAGGAAACCTAGAAAAAGTAGTACAACTGTTACAAACTCATATGGAGCAAAAAAGAGAGGAAATGGCCCAACAAAAAACTCACATGGTCCAACAACAGGAATTGATAGTCCAACAACAGAAATTGATAAAGGATTTGACTAGAGGAAGGGAAAATGTAGGTAGGATAGAGGAAGCACCTAGTGAACCTATAGGATCCAGTTTTGGTAGGGCTAGAGTGAGTGCGGAGTTGGCTAAAGACCTAAAGAAGTTCATAATTTTTAAATTTAATGGAAAAGGAGATGGCGATGCAACCGATAACTGGTTGAACAAGCTAGAGTCATACTTTTCTTTGTGCTTTTGTCATTAGAATCTAAAATTGCCTTGGCTATCATTAACATGGTTGAAATAGCCCTAGACTGGTGGAAGACCTTCAAGAGAGGGTAGGGTATTGAAGCTGCAAATTTCAAATGGAAATATTTTGCTATGGAATTCAAGAACATATTCCTAACTAAGCAATATTATGTGGAAAAATTAGAGGAATTCACCAATCCATAACAAGAATCAATGACAGTCTAAGATTACCATAAAAAATATGTTCAATTACTAAAATATGCAACCTAGTATGAGAGTAATGAAGAGATGAAAGTTCAAAAATTCATTTTGGGACTGCATCCTAAGATTAATACGATGGTGAATATGCACAATCCTGTAGATCTTCCTACTATTTTTTATTTAGCACTTCAATAAGAAGGAAACCAAGAGACCAGAAACGCATACTTTAATTATCAAAAGTTATCTAACAAAGATAAATATGATCTTAGGAAAAGGAAGAGTGTTGGGTTTATGAAATGAGACAAAGAACATAACAAGAAGCCTAAAGGAGGAGATCAGAATAGATAGGGAGGCAAAACCAAAAATACTTTCCAAAGCAACAAGTTCAGGAAAGATGGCAAAGGATACCCTAGGAGGAATGATCAGAGATCATCATATCAAGAGAAGACTAAGGATATTGTGCCTCAAGGCATGAATGAAGATAAAATAATGGAAGCAGAGCTCCTAAAAATGGTTGCTATGTATGTAGAGGACCCATATTACCAATAAGTACCCACAAAGAGCTGATCTATGATAAAAAGTTCCAAAAGAAACCACCCTAAGGATATTTGCAGTAACATGTAGTCTCGTGCTTGATGGTCAAGTTATTCATTTTTTATTAAATGGTAAATTTAATGATAAGGATGTACACATTTTGATATATAGTAGATCAACTGATAGTTTTATTTCTACTAGTTTAGTGAGGAACATACCTGAAAGACTTGGGTTTTTGGCTAATGGTTGGAAAATGGAGTATGGGCCAAGAAAGAACTACCAAGTTAACCAAGGGTTATTTGATCCATGTATCATTTTACCCCAAGGTAGAACTAATTGGCAACTGTATGTGGCACTGTTGCATACCTTCAATATCATTCTTGGTGTTGATTGGCTGAAAGCCCATAAGGCTCTTTTGAATTTTGAAGATAGATGGTTGGAGTTTATAGATGAATCTAATCAAAATATTAGAATTCAATGTGATCGTGGTTCAATTAAACCACATCTATTGATTGCAATGCAAGTGAAGAAAGCCATTAGGAAGAGAGAAATGGTCTTTATGGTCAATATGAACAAGAAAGAGGAAATAAAATGGAATCTGACATCTTTCAAAAGCATCCTATCTTAGGAGAATTCAAGGATGTGTTTCTAGAGGACCTTCTAGGGTTACCTCCTCAAATATATTTTGATTTATCTATTGAGTTGTTATCTGGAGCTACACCCATTACTAGGGCACCATATAGAATAACTCCTATTGAGCTACAAGAGATCAAGACACAACTTTAGGATCAATTGGAGAAAGGGATAATTAAGCCTAGTGTGTCGCCATGGGGAGCTCCTATTTTATTTGTTAAAAATATGGAACCCTAATAATGTGCATAGACTACCAGATGTTGAATAAGAGCATCGTAAAAATAGGTACTATTACCTAGAATAGATGATATCTTTGATCAGCTTAAAGGAGAAACCATCTTCTTGAAGTTTGATCTAAGATTAAGCTATCATTAGTTAAGGATTCGAGAAGAAGACACTCGCAAAAATACTCTAGGACCAGGTATGGACATTATGATTTTACAGTCCTACCTTTTGGGTTGACCAATACCCCAACCACATTCATGAATCTCATGAATAGCATTTTTACAGAGCAGTTAGATTATTTTGTGCTCATGTTACTCGATGCATATTGATCTATTTCCATAATAAAGAGGAATATAATAAACATATGAGAACTATGGTTTAGAATCTTAGGAAGAATAAACTATATGGGAAGCTATCAAAGTGTGAACTTTACACTCCACAAGTACAATACTTGGGACATATTGTCTCAATTGAAGGGATTGCAGTCGATCCCAAGAAGATAGAAGCACTTGTTGACTAGCCTGCACCCATAAATATAAATGAGGTTCGTAGTTTTATGGGTTTAGAATGCTATTATAGGTGATTTTTCAAATATTTCTCGAGAATTACTCAACCAATTACTAATATGCAAAGAAAGGGTAAGGATTTTAAATGGACTGAATAGCGTGAAGAAGCCTTTCAAATTTTGAAAGATATGTTGATGATTGCACCAATTCTATAGTAAACCTGATACTTCTAAGAGGTTTACAATGTGCATTGATGCATCTATTGAGGGATTAGAAGGGGTTATTACCCAAGATGATGCGGTCATTGCATTTGAATCAAGGAAACTTAAGAGGCATGAGGTGAACTATGCCACTCATGAATTGGAGTTGGTAGTTGTGGTACATGCTCTTAAGATTTGGAGGTACTATTTGCTTAGGAAACCATTTGAACTTAATACAGATCACCAAAGTTTAAGATACATATTTACTTAACCCTTGTTAAATTCTATACAACGGCGTTGGATGGAGTTTCTAGTTGAGTATAATTTTGGTATAGAGTACCACAAGGGTAGAGATAATAAGGTTGTTGACACTCTAAGTAGGAGAGGGTGTATTGCTGCAATAATAAAATATCATTATGATTTGATAGATTAGATTAAGAACTTGCAACAAAAAGATGGATTTTGTCAGTCATGTAACACTCAAATTGAGCAAGAACCTAGAAAAGATACATGTTTTGTATTTAGAGATAACTTGTTGTATTATAATAACAAATTGGTTGCTCCGAATATGCATGGATTGAGGGAAAAAATCCTTAAGGAGGCATATAATACTCCTATTTTGTGCATCCTAGAGGGGTAAAGATGCACAAAAGTTTGAGAAAGGCCTAATGTTAACCAGGTATGAAAAAGGATATCGATGATTATGTGGCCAGGTGTTTGAAATACCAAAAAGTGAAAGCAAAGCATTTGCACCCAACAAGACATTTATACCCACACATCATGCCTAATAAGAAATGGCAATTGGTGTCAATGGATTTTATAGTTGGTTTACCTAAAATAAGGTTTAGGCATGATGATATCTTGGTAGTTGAGAATAAGTTAACCAAGGTTGCATATTTTATATCTAGGAATGTGTAGGATGATGCACCTGCTATAACAAGTAAATTTACTAGAGAGATAGTGTGGCTACATGGATTTTCTAAATTTATAATCTTTGATAGAGATTCTCGCTTCACTTCGAAATTTTGTCAGGCTTTGAATGAAGTATTGAGTACTAAACTGAATATCAGTTCAACCTATAACCTTGCAATAGATGGATATACTGAGAGGGTGAATTAGGTTTTAGAAGATATGTTGAGAATGTATTGTATGGATCAACATACTAAATGGGAATATTACTTATACCTAGTCGAGTTCGCATATAATAACAACTATCATGCATCACTAGGTATGGCACCTTTTGAAGCCCTGTATGGAAGAAGATGTAGGACTCCCTTGTCATGGGATAATCTACAAGATCGAGTAGTGATCGGACCAAAAACGATAAAAGAAGTGAAAGATCAATCGAAAATAATTCAGCAAAATCTAAAGGAGGTCGTAGATCACCAAACGAGCTATGCGGACCTCAAAAGAACATCAAGGGAATACTCTATGGGAGACAGAATGTTATTAAGGGTAAAACCTACTAAAATTTCTATAAAATGTTTTAAATGTGACCCAAGATATGTGGGTCCATTTGAAATTGTGGGTAAAATAAGCCCTGTTGCATACAAATTTGCTCTACCACCAATCTTATCCAAAATCCATAATGTCTTCAATGTGTCCCTCCTTAGGAAGTATATTTTTGACCCCACTTACATTTGGGATGTTTCCAATTTGAAAATTTTTGATCCACTAAAAATTGAAGATTGGCCCATTGGTATACTTGGTTTTAGGACCAAGAACCTAATAAATAGGAGCATTGAGCAATGTCGGGTCGAATGGGACCACTACTCGGATAGAAACACCACGTGGGAGAATATGGTAGATATGTAGCAATAGTTTCCTTATCTGTTTGAGTAGACCTTAATAATTTAAAATATTTTTATATGGTTTGATGATGTATATGTAAATATATGTGTGTATAAGTGTTTGGACTATTGAGTAAAGCAGATTTTGGTATGTATTTTGAGTTATGCATGGATATTTTGAGGAATGCAATATGAAAAACTGTGGAAAGATTAAGTTCCCAAGTTTGAATGTTTTATGATTCAATGATGATTTGTGACATAGTGAATGATGTATGAACAATGAAATGGTATGATTATTATTGCATGTATATGAATATATTTGATTGCTTTAACCATGCAATGAAACATAGGGATTGTATTTGATTCTAGTGGAAGAGGATGTAATGACCCTTCTCGCACGACCACAAAATATAGATAAATTATTGGAACATATTTACCTTTTCATATAGATTGTGGTACTTTTGATAGTCATTGTACTTGCAGGACCAGGTATATACCTTTGACGAATAAATTTGGTTGATGGAAAAGGTAAAAAGGGAAGTGATGATGAGTAAATGGAAGCTCATGAAAATGCATATCATATAGATTTCATGAATGACTTGCATAATGTGTGTGTGCTTCATTTTTAAAATATGGTTGTTGGTTGATGAAGGTTATGCATCCATGATTTTTAGATGGCAATGAGAGTGCCAAGAGCATGAGAGCTTTCCTTTACCAAGCATTGATAAATGGAGATTGTTTGTATGCTTATTATTAAATTTGAGAAGTAGAGGAAAATTTATATACATGAATTTGTTAAAAGGAATATACATGAATTATTGTTGTTATTATATATATACTATATGTGTTGAACGTGAATAACATATGCATATATAATACACAATAATAAATAGAAATAATAAGGTGTGTATGGAGAGGGTGTTATAATGTCGATAGTTTATGAATGATCTAAGTGGTTTTTGTTATGCACGATGAATAAGGTTACTGCATATCATTTTCTTTATGAGTCTTACTATTCTCCATGTTGAAAAGTGAAAAGTAAGGGATTTATTTGAGGGGAGTATTCTTTCTTACGTGTGCAATATAGTATAGCACAATCTTGGGGGGAGGAGGTGAAAAACCTGTATTTAGGCGATTGGTATCTAGCTTTGCATGTGAAAGATAGAGGTCTGGAATAGAGTATAGTTATGAATAGTGTTCATAGGTGTGCTTGCTGATATCTCTCAATGAAAAACCTGGTTGCATCGTTGAGGTGGTTTGCTTAATTGTTGTATTAAAATAATTATGCGAAATTTGTATTCTTGAAACAACTATTGTCTGATTTATTATGAAATATTATTATTGTTGTAATCCAATGAAACTACTATTGTATGTAAATTAAAATGAATGATGTTTAGAGGTAGATGGATAGTAGTGTTTGATAGAGTAGTATTGTGATAAAGAAACTGATAGAATAAAATCTATCACTGGCTTTAAAAAGAATGAAATGAGACCAGGAAATCATGTTGTGCAATTGAGTAGGCAGGTATTGAAAGGTACTCATTTGGTTTTGTGTAGAGTTAGTATCTTTTCCTAAGTTTGAGAAATGCTTTAATATGATTAATGGAATGGGAAGCTTAAATATAACTACTGCTAAAATGTGATTGGATTGCACATGGTATGGTGTGTGGCATTCTCATTTAAATCGTATTCCTAGGCATACAAATAAAAATAGAGAGCCATATCTGATCCTGTGTTATTAAGTTTTTACCTTTTGGAGATTTTTGGGAGGTGTTACACTGAGTTATTGGAGGCAAAGGTAGCAGTTTACTGGAGGTGCTCCAATTCATGGTAAATACTAAAGTTCATCATGAAGTATTGAACCTTTCACTACCAAATCTGAGTTTGAAAAGATCATAGCTCATTTATGTAATAGTACATAGTGAAACCCCTTGAAATATGTACTATGGAAACTAGATTGTAAAACTACATATGAACATATTGTTGCTATATTAACATGTTTTCATAAATTCTATAAACTATTTTGGACATGTTATGTTGAAACTGTGTGTGAACATTTCATTATGGTAAATGAGAAACGAGAGTAGTTCATACCTATGTGAAGCAATTTTTATTTGATAATTTATAATTACTTCAGAAAAAGACTCAGTGTAAATGAGAGTTTTAGATGTGCCTAGAAAATAATTATATTTGTATTTAGCTATTTGGGCTTATGGGTAAATGTGAATGCGGGAATGTTTATATATTTGTTGCATATATATACTTTTTCTTGTGATATCCAAAAACAAACCCGGTGTAATTAGTAAGCCTATACTCATTTGTAAGATGTTTGTTATATTAAGTTTAAACTGTTTTACTTTAGAAAGCTTATAACACTTTAATTTTTTTTTTAACTTTACATCTTAGAGTTTCAACAAACAAAAGTATGTATATATATACATAAATCCAAGCTTGAAATTATTGATATATCTTTCTCATATTAATATTTGGAAAACGAAACATTAGGTATCCAAGAGTAATATGTAGATGTTTTAACTGTGTAAAATAAAGTTAGGATTTTCTATAACAAATTTAAAATAGAGTTGTTAACCCTACTCCCTCTAAATATCAACAAAAATAAATGTGATAATTTTCTCTATGCGTTGGATGCTTTCCATGTTGACATAATCTCTGTTAATGTTCATGGTCAGTGCTAGGCTATAATTGGCTTGAGTGGTTAACCATACATCAAATAAGTTAAGCGAAGGAAAGGATATTGGTATGGATTATTTAAGAGTAGTTTTTATTTAGTGTTATGAACAATGAGCCAAAGTTGTTGAAAACAATAGATAAAGTGTTAAGCTTTGCTATATACCCATGCTTGAAAATATAATTTCAATGAGATTTTTTTTTTTTTTTTGACTCCTTGCCATGATGACACCTTAGGGTGCAATAAGCCATAAAGACAATAGTTAAAATTCAACAATGAAATGGGTATAATATAACATTTAAATTTATACTAAGGTTAAGTAGTTGGTTAATGATAAGTTATAGTATAAGAAGTCTATCAACTTCAAAAGAGAGTTAATAAAAATTAGTAGACCGATTTATGATCTGGATTCATAGAACCTCCTTTATTTCAATTATTATCTATTGGTAATAAGATACCTGTCTTTAAATAAAACCTAGCAATAAGAAGAGGTATATGTGGAACTAAAAAGAAACAAGATAGAGTATTACTTGAAGTTTTGAGTATTAAACCTTGTTGACCCCTTAAATTAATTCATCGTGAAGGATAAATGAAAAAGGTACTTGAAATTTGATAACAAATAGTTTGGAAACTCTTTAGAGATAAACTTAACTCTCTAATAGATACAATTATGAGGAATGCTTAATGTATTCCTCGTGAAGGAAACAAAACATGAACACCCAATGACATTGGAATGTGGGCACGCATTCAACATGACTCAAGAGTGGTTGTTTTTCTAGTTAAGTAGGTTAGAATAAGTGACCTTGCCAAAATTAGTAACAAGGAAAAGTATGGGATATCACCTTTAAGTCACTTCTCGGGAGTACAATGATATTTCCATGTATCACTTGACTATAAGAGGATTGCATTGGAACAAAAGCTAGATTCTGCCACAAAGTTTGGTATGGGAAAAACGATTGTGAGTCATAGTGGAAATTCGAGACTAAGACCAGTTTTAGAGTAATGACATGGCTCTAGCCAACTCTGAGTAGTAGGATAATAAGCTAGACACTAGGTATATGTACGCTAACCCTCTTCGCATATCAAGTGTGAAAAGTTTGATCGATTAAGTCAAATTTCATGATGCTAAGGGATGGTGAGAGTATGCATTCACCCTCTAGGTGTTATGGGCCCTAGAGGACAACCCCAACCATGGATCGAACCTCATGCCAAAACACGGAGAAGTTAAATGAGATAAGTCATCCACAAAATGGCACCTTTTACAGGACTTGGCCAATCTCATCCACTTGGGTGTTAGTCTACAACAGTCCTGAAAACCAAAAGTGGTATGATATGCTTGTACTGATTAAACTTCATGTTAATGATTCATTGGGTGAAATATAATTGTTGTGAACATGAAAGCACTTTTAGGGTTAAACAATAAATTTAAATGAAAAAAATTATCTAAAAATTGCTTGGCTTGTTTTTATGGTACAACCAAGTGAGTAGACTTGGATTGTTACACACTCCTTGTTAATATTTGGAAGAAATGTAAGAATGAATGTATCATGCACATTGAAATCTTGAATATTACAAACATGTATGATGGAATTTGAATTTAATTCTAATTATTACCATCATTGAGCAACATTGAAATTCAAATTGAAATTGTTAAGCATCACTGAATGTAGGTTTCAAGCCCTTCCTATTTTTGTTGAATATTTCTCCTTTTCTTTTTGAATGAAAAAACCTTCATATTAATTAACATTAATCATATAAAAAAGTACGGGTGGAATTAACACACCCCACAAACTATAAAAGCCGCTAGGTGGAGGAAATCACACCTCCCCAACAAAAACAAATTCTAAAAAAAATTACTACACGTTTTCACAAGCAATCATTACACAAACATCCCAAGACATAATTAGTAAAAAAAATCAAGGAGCAGGATAAAAGTTATCTTCCTCATTGACACACTACCAGTTATCATCTGAAGATACTGGAGTAGTCCATCCTTCATATGCATTACCGTCAACCAAAGTTCATTGAGGAGGACCCTAGATGACTCCACTTGGAATACTTGACAGAATACGTGTTGCTCGTAAGCTACGACCTCTTCTGCCTCTGGGAAAACTCCTCCTTTCTAAGATAAATTCTTGGTAGAATACATGTTGCACCTAAGCTGTGATCTCTACTGCCTCTGATAGTCAAAATTGAACAAACTCTATGCTTTAAGCATTGGGACTTGGTCAGTTTTCGTCAACACAATTCGCATGAGGACTTTTCAGGATTCATAATATCCATGACATCCTTAGAATCACCTAGGCCCTAAAGCAAACTTAAGGAATTAGTGCCTCCACTAAATTACTCTCGCTCGAGGATATTTTGCAATGCTTGTCAAATATGAGGACCAAGTTGTCCCTTGAGGGGCTTCGAGGACGATGAACTTTAAAAGCTTGTTCCTTCGCAATCATGGAGTATGTGGGCACCACCGATGAAAAAGTTATCATGGTAATGGGATGAGCCCCTGCAACAATCGAGGTCCAAAGAGAAGCTAAAAAGGTGGTGGCTAAGTAACTACAAGGGAAAACTAAGTAGCATTCGAGACCCCTAAAACTTGCATGGTGGCCTTTATGCTAATGATAGTCAATATGATGACTTCAGAATACTTCACAGAGCTAGTGGGGGCTTGTATAACTTGGGCATCAATGGGCCTAGTCTAAGTAGGTTGCACAAAGGGATTGGCCTACTCAGAGTGCTTAGAAGCATGATTTTTTTGAGTAGTAACCTTTTTCAAGTCACCTTGGTATTCTTGGGCTCCATTAGATTGAGCTATCGGGGTAGTCGAAGGGGTTTGGGTCTGTTTGCACTTCCACTCCATTAGTGGGCAATCTCAAATCTTGTGATCAACAAACTGGCAACGATAACAAGTATTCGATAAATTGATATAGGCAACATATTACCTAATGAAGGAATCACCAATATGGATATCTATGAAATTCGATAGGTCTTTGGTGAGGTCAAATTTGACACAAGCCCACTTGGTAGGGCGAGCTAAGAAAAATTGTTCAGGCTCAAGATATACAAACTTGTCAAGGGAAGAGGTGAGCATTTGCAAAAAACCCCAAAAGGGGACAGGTAAACCCGGGAACTCAATCCACACAGGAACTTCCAGCTCATCTTGATCACTGGTTGTGAAGTCATGAGTGTAAGATTGCAAAATTAATAGGGAATTTCTCATCGTCAAAGGACCTTTGGTTAACACTTTTTGAGCTTGAGCAGGATCAGGAAAGCGAAAAAGGAAATAACCCTTGGTGAGATTCTAAACATTCTCAACTATCACACCATGTGGACCCTAAACTTGTTGCACCCAGGACCTAATGAGGGTATCATTGGGAATTCTACCCAGGAAATACCCAATAAGGGTATGTGACTCAAACCAGTGGCAAGCATTATGAAACTCATGCAAAGGAATGGAAACAACAGGGATAGTACTCTTACCTTGTGAAACACTTTTGGGATAAAATTTCTCGGGTGCTTCCCTGGTGCCATTGCTCTCCCCAACCGGCTCAATAGCAACTAAGCTAGCCATTTATGAATTACGACAGACCAAACCCTAGTAGAGCAATTTTTCCTCATCAAACCCTAACAAAGCAGTTTTTCCCATCTTGTCATTTGCTTATTGATTTCTTAATCTATTAAAAGAGTTATTTATCCTATTTTAATTAGCCTATTTTGGTTGCACATTAACATTATTTCTTCCTTTGTTTTTTTTTTGTTTTTTAATCAGAATACTAATATTCAAATTTTCCAAACAATTCTAATGATCGAAAATAAAAGAACAAGTCATCATTTTATGAATGTCTTCATATTCAGAATTTTGAAATTCATTTGATGTTTGGTTTCTTTTCATATTTAGCTCTTGCAACTCTCATATCTGATTGGGAATATACCAGCAACAAAAAGGTAGTGGACGATATTTTGTTTCATTTTGTAAATCTCTCATTTGACTTATATTTGGTTTGGGTTAAGATATGATTGGATATTAACTTTTTATTAATTAAATTTTTTATGAAAAAATATGGTTTAATTATAAATAATTTATTATAAAAATTATATTTTAAATCATGTTATATTTTGTAAAATAAATTTTCAGAAAATAAGAATTTATATATTTTTATAAAGTTATAAAATATGTTTCAAGCATGATAGGTGCAAATTGTTTTGGTATAATTTTTTTTAGATAATACTTATGCAAGAATTTTTGATTTTGGGTGGTGTGGCGATGAAAAAGGTTTATTTTATAAATGGTTTAATGCTTGATAATTGTTTGAAGTTGTATTTTTGAAATAAAAATGTATCATTTATATTTGGGTAGAGTAATAAAGCTTAGCCTATTATTCAATATAATATAGAAAATGTATCGAGTATAAGTACACAACCATATAAGTACAAAAATATAAGAAGGATTTAACTTGATAAAAGAATAAAACATGTACTAATTTTTACATTTGAGATATCTTTCAAGTTTTTTTAAAATTGACCTTTGAGATTGATGATGAACAAATTTTATACTATATTAGGATATAGTTTTGAGTTTGATGATAGTGTTTCCTCAATATTATTGTAAGAAGAGCTACATCCTAAATTTTGTTTTATGTTTTGTGAAATATTATATTAGGATATAGTTTTGAGTTTGATGATAGTGTTTCCTCAATATTATTATAAGAAGAGCTACATCTTAAATTTTGTTTTATGTTTTGTGAAATATTATATTAGGATATAGTTTTGAGTTTGATGATAGTGTTTCATCATCTTATTATAAGAAGAGCTACATCATAAAATTTGTTTTATGTATTGTGAAATATTGTATTAGGAAATGAAGAAGAATGTGTTCTTTGTTAATAAAACCATCAAATATATACCAAGACTAAAAGGGTGTGTATTGTTTTAATATGAAATTTTTCTAGGTAATATTTTTGTAGGAAGTTTTGACTAAGGGTTGTGCTTCAATGGAGGGAGTATTTTAATGCCTGCCAATTGATTTGAATAATATTCTTGATAGAAAATTTATACCATTTGATCTTTTTGTCAAATTTGTTAGTGCAAGATTGATTTATAGGGTTATACAATATAGTGACATGACACAATAAAACACCTTTGAAATTATGGAGATAAAAATTTTAGAATATAAGTGTGCACTAGGTTATAAAATTATTGACCTTGGGGTGGAATGTGTATGGCAAGAGAAAGACCTTCATAATTCTTTATCTTCAAAAGGAAAATAAAAATATCAAAATTTTTTTGTGAAATTTTTAACAATTAAGAAAGAGATTGAAATGGAGGTGATTATTATGAAGATGTTTTTCCATGACCCTTAAAATTTCCTTCTTTATGATAAAGTCATACTCTCTCACCTTATCTTAACCTAGATAGCTTCTCTTTTAATTTGAAAAAAAAGAAGTAGCAAATAGAATGAGGTAAGATAAAATATAAAAAGTGTATGTGCAACATACAACTAATGTCACATGGATTAGAAAATTTCCATATAGCTTAAGATGTTTGGTTATGACATAGTTTTATTTTTTGCATTCATTGTCATGTAAGGTGTTATGGATGGTTGAGAGATGACTTTTATCATGATATAAATTTAGATTTTAAAAAACCTTACAATTTTTTTTATCTTAATTAATAAGATTTTTATCTAAAAAATATTAAAAATTTAAACTAAAATATTTAAATCACTTAAATTATCTAAATGAATCTAAATATCCATCTTTTATGTTTTCCAATAAAATCTAGGTTATATGTTTCATATACTAACAATATTCATTACATTACATGATAATTAATCAATCAAATCAAATGCATATGCAATAGAAAAAGTCAATGTGTCTAAGAGTGAATGCATATGGACTTCACAAATTTTCGATTAAAAGTTTTTAAATAATCTTCACAAACACTAAATAGTTATTTTTTATTGCCACATTTAAAGAGATGAAAGTGGTATTCATGTATTTTTCTTATATTTTATATTAAGATAAGGGGCTTAAAGCATATGTTTAAAATTTTTTAAAATGCAAATTTAATTTTAAAATAAAATAAACTTTAACTCCCCTATCATCTTTAAAGGAGACTTGTATTAACCCAGGTGTTGTAGGTGAGTTGGAGATGAGAGGGCAATCCTTCAAGGGAGGTCCCAGGTTCGAATCTCCACCCTACCAAAAAGTTGAATTGAGTACCCAAAATCCAATTGATAATGTTGGTGCGATTGATAATGTTGGTGCGATCAGGGCTGGGTGCGACCCCGGGTGACTTTGACGGTGTAGAACCCCTGTTCTTGGTCTCTCAGACCAAGACGACTCAGTAAGGGGTTTTTCGCTAAAAAAAAAAAAAAAAAAACTTGTATTAGATAATTATTTATTTTTGTTATAATCCAACGGAAAGAGGTGAAATCTTAATGTGGTTTGTTTACATAGATAAAAGTGATGAAAACTTTAATGAGATTTTCTAAAGAAGTAAAAGTGGTAAAATATATAATGTGATTTTGCCATTGTTAGAAGTCTTATTATGGTTTTAACGCAGTAAATTTTAAAATAAGATTAAAAAGTAGAATACAATTTTAATAATAAAAAATTAATAATTTTTCACTAAAATTAAACGTGTTAAAAATAAAAATGTAAAACATCTTCGAGTTTTAGTTTTTTTGGGATGGTTCAAGGATCAAAACGCGGCATGGGCAAGTGTGTGTGAGGGAGTGGGTGTGTGGTGGTTGTGTGTTAAATTCTCTATCGATAAGCATAGCTCTCAACTTTAGAGAGATTATGGTTGGTAGGATATTGCTCAGCCCTATGTGTTGGTCGTAGGGGTTTCTCACACTAACCAAATAAGAAAAATGTAAAACATCTTATTAAATGGTATTAATTTAATGGATTATATTTTCTAATTTTTAAGGAAGAGATCCAGATTCAATTCTT
The DNA here is from genome assembly GCA_028583015.1 of Wollemia nobilis. Lineage (NCBI taxonomy): Eukaryota > Viridiplantae > Streptophyta > Pinopsida > Araucariales > Araucariaceae > Wollemia > Wollemia nobilis. Next base: position 629,993 of record JAQPPZ010000367.1, read on the forward strand.
ACCAAACAATACATGTATAATTGCCTAGTTGTTGTAAGACTACAATGTGGTCATGATATAATATAAAATTTAAATAATAGAATATATATTTTTGAATGTAAAGGTCTAACTTTTAATTAATTTAAAAATAAAAGTCTTTACAACAAAAAAAATGGGGTACACCCCAATAGGTAGTCACACTAACTCAGGTTGAGTTAGAAAGTGATTACTCAAAACAACAAAAACATGGTTAAACTTGTCACCAACCACATCACCAAAAAATATACATTAAATCATGTCAATCATGGGAGGTATGCTAACCACGTGAATGTCCCTCACCCTCCATATATTGCCAATTGGTACTAGAAGAAATGGAAATGAGCCACATATCATTCCGAGGTGTGTGAACATTATCACATGTACTAGAGCCATCAATGCCATTAGATATACCCCAACCCACCACATTAGATGGAGCAACTGGGTACGTGGAAATGCAATCTCCCCAACCAAAAACTAGGTCTGTATCCACCTAGCAAACCTCCTAGCTACTGCCATGATGAGATGTACTATTACCAATGTTGCATTGGGATAGATGAACAAGAGACAGTTGAGACCAATATCTTTTTATAGACTGGGATGGAATTCACCGACGAGAGCATGATCAGGAAACTTAGTGATACCGATAAGACTCTATAGAAGGCATTAAACTGATCGTACATGGGGTATTACCCTAGTGCTACATAAGAGTGCAAAGATGCTCCACCTCCATATGAAATTTCTCCACTTGAACTAAAATATAGAGCCAAAAATTAGAATAAACTGTGCACTTATCAACAATTGAAAATTCACTTGAACTATGTTGCTAAGAAAAGAAAACTTTGTTATGAGTTTTCCAAATATGAAAGAGTACACTGATGCAAAGAATATTTTGTACTTCCAACAAGGGTAAGGAAAAATCTAGTGGGTCACCAAGCAAAGCATGATGCCAGGTGAATGAACTGGTCATATGAGGTCGAAATAAGGACTCAAGCCAATCCTAGGCCATTTGATTTTTCCAGCACTACCAAAACATATGAAGGGGTTCCTCTGGAGCAATGCAAAAATGGTAGGAAGGATTCTCTATTCCAAGGTATTTTAATATTTGTCCAAGAGGAAGACCATAGGATAATAAGATCCAGGAAAAGAAAGTTGGTTTGGGTTTAATATATCTTGTCCAAGCCATTTTAAATCTTAGAATCCAATGAGTATGAGTGGAAAGAGGATCCCATCGCCCATTGAGTCTTTGAAACATAGGGACATTGGGAGTTAGCCAAACATACCCTAACTTAGATTTATAAGTAAGAAGCGGAGTTTTCTTAAACCATCCCAATTAGACCACCAAGGCTTTTGACAATGTCTATAGATAATGAGCCAAAGATAAAAATGGATAGAACCCAAAATAGTGTCATAAGTATTCTTATCATTTAGTCGTAGACAAAAAAATATCCTAAAATCATCCCATGGGATCCAATCCCTGGAATATCTCAAAAAAAAATATATCGCTATTGAAATCCCTTTTCTAAAGAACCATTGAGCATGAATCCATTACACAGAAGCAAGAGGAGAACCTTGAAAAGTAATAAAATATGACCACCTAACATTATAAGTGGAAATAGAAGAACCTTTTTGATGCCATCCCCTAGCCAACACAATCAGGGCTTAATTTTCTCCCAAGCCTTCCATATGCTCTGAATGAAAAAATATCCTTGAATTTTAACCGATATGGGAGCAACTAGGAGGGATTGAAAATTCATGCCTTTCCAAGCCTTCATGCCAAGAGGAAAACCAATGGAAATGCAATACCAAAATAGAAAATTTCAAGCTTCAGTTACACTTAAGGCTCGAAGAATCCATTTAGCAAACAAAGAAAAACCTTGTCTTTGAAAATCATGTAGTCCCATACCTCTTGATTTTTTTGGAAGACAACAAATATCCTAGGCAACTCGATGAAACCCTTGTTTATGTGATGAGTTAGCCCAAAGAAAATCCCTTAAAATATTTTCCAAATTTTTATAGTAGGCTTGAGAAGGGACCCAACATGATGAATAATACACATGAGTAGTAGCAATAATTTTGGAACACACCTAAAGCATACTAGCTAGAGTAAGTTTTTTGGTGATCCAAAAGGAATTTTTTTCTCTATTTTTTGTAAAACATAATTCCACAAGATAGTAGGGGAAATTTGGAATGCAAATGGGATGCCAAGGAATTTAAAAATATCCCCTGGTTGGATCCAATACTAGTGGAAGCTTTCAATCTAGCTTGGAAGGTCTAAAGAGGATTGTCTATAGCATGAGGTCTTCCTCCATTGAATGCTAGATCCTGATGCTTTGAAAAAAATATCTAGGAAATGTAGTGCCTGTTTGACAGAGCGTTCATCCTCATGAAGTGTCAAAAAATAATCATCTGCAAAATACCCATTATGAGTTGAGAATATTCTCCAGGTAAATAAATACCCTTAATATTACATTGACTCAATTGGTTAGAAAGAAGGTATCCAAAAGCTTCAGCTAACAATATGAAAAGAGGAGCCAAAGGAAAACCTTGTCTGATAGATCTGAACAATACAATTGATTCAGACTGATAATTTTTCAAAGTATAGTTGAAGCATCTACAAAAAGCAATATAACCAATCTTAAAAATATGTTTCAAAACCAAGAGCTCGAAGCATGGTAAGGATGAAATTCCATTCAATCCTATCATAATATTTCTTAAAATGAATCTTGATGAAAATAATATTTTTTTGAGTGGCTCTAGCCCATTCCATGCCCTCCCAAACAAAAATGACATTATCTAGAATATATCTACTCTGCACAAACCCAGTCTGCTCAGGATGGATAATAAGTGGCAACAGAGGTCTAAGGCATAAGGCCAAAGCCTTAGAAATAATTTTGTAACTCACATTGAGTAAAGTAATATGTCTCTAGTTGGTGAGCACTTCTGGATCCCCCTACTTTCGAATAAATTTACTATTGCTCTTATTAATTGTAGAACCTAAAGAGCTAGAAGCCATTGCTTCTTGATAAACATACAATAAGTCTGGGCCAACCATGTCCCAATAATCTTTATAAAATATACAATGAAATCCATCTAAATCTAGAACTTTATCATTAGCTATCTTGGACAGAGCTTCAACAAGATCATCCGATGATAAAGAACATTTACAATATTCCTTTTGAAGAGCTGAAAGCTTCTTAGGAACAACTACAAAGCAAGACTTAATTGCAGCCTTCCATTCAAGATTTAACTCCTAAGAAGCTAAATGTTTTTGATAATGCTTGAATTTTTTTTTAATAATATCAAGAAGTGACATCCAATGAACTCCTGCATCCTGAATAACATTGAACTGAATAACTTGTCTCAAGCGATTTATTTTCTGAAAAAAAAAAAATTTAAAATCCTATCACCAATTTTTAGCCAATGAAGCTGAGCACGAAGCTGATCTCCCCTTGCTTCATAAAGCTCAATTTTTTTAAGCTCATGCCTAAGACTTGCAACTTGGGCTTGAATAATAGAGCTTAATGGGCTTGCTTGTAGTCTTATAGAAGCTTGAGATAGATCATATTTAAGAGTTACATTAGAGATTTGTCTCTACTTGGAAACTTCAACTCCTAAATTCTTGAGAAGAACAATTGTTCTGGAGATAGTTGCATTCCACTAGGAAATTCTACAATGAATTCTAGTTGGTTTGGAAACCATATTCTAAATCCTATGAATATGAGTAGACATAGCCTGATGTTTCAAAAAAGAAACATTCAAATAGAACTAAGACTTGAATTGATGAGGAAAAGGTGGATAACAAGAAATGGAAAACACAATGAAAGCATGGTCAAAAAGGGTGGTATTAGGAAAAATTGAAACAAAGGGTAGAGAAGTCAACAAACGATGGAAATAAAAATGACAATGTTCATATATCATATCTCTATCAAGCCGCTTATAAATACGGGCATTGCTAGCTTGAAATTTGGACCAGGTATACCACACCAACTTTGGAAAATTGAAGGGTATAAAGCAAGAATTAGGGTCACTCAGCCTAAGCTTATTCTGGAAAAAAAGCCCATGCTTCCCACTCTCCAATATTCCAATGGCTAGGGAGCAAACCAAGTTTGTCAACCAATTTATCAACCATATTGAAGTCGCCACACACCATCCAAACCGCTTTAGGCAAGAAAAGAGTAAGCCATAACCATAAAGTACACTTTTTTGACACATTATTAGAAGCATACACATTAATAAAACCAAAAGGGATACCACCAACTTCAAAAAGAATCCAAAATGCTTTATTTGAGGGGTCCTCCCCCCATGTGACAATATGAGAATGCCACATGGGAGAAATGAAATTGACAACTTATCCTCTTCCAGGAGTATGATGGAAACAATAAAACTTACTTATCGGCCATAAAAAGGTATAGATAATATCCAAAATGAAGTCATCAACTTTAACTTCTTGTAAACACAAAAAATTCAAACTGCCATGTAGGCAAGCAACATTTTGAATCTCTTTGCAGACATGATATTTTTGGATTGGATTCGTCAGTCCTCTTACAATCCAATACAAAACAATAAGAGGACGATCGAGGTTCATTCCCTCGGGAACATCTTAGGTATCTCCCAACTCTCCTAGGGAAGTGAATGAATTGATGAGAAATCATTCATTATTTTCCCTAAGAAATTTGGTTTGACATCTCTTTTCTAGATGTAACCCATCACAATCCAAACTACGTGAACGATGAGACATAGATAATGACACATCCTCAGGTAATGCTTGCTTAAGAATAGAAGTAACAAAATCATTGAAAGAAGAAGATACTAGAGGTGGTGAAACTCTGTATGAAATAGGTACAAAAGAGGATCCCCCTGGTGCCAAGGAATATGGTTGCACCGGAGTAGTGGGAGCCAAAAGGTCTAGCATGCATGATTCTGAAGGTTGTTGCACTGGAGGGTTGGAACTAGAACGTCCCTGCAACATCGACTGCTTAGGTTGATGGTTTTTTTTATTTGTCATGGTAGACCATTTATTTGAATTATTCTTGGCTCCTGGAGCTGGAGCTATCAGAGTAGGGGGATGAACAAAAACATAGTGCGATTTGAACTTATCAGCCATAAGAAAATAATCTTAAATTTTATGCTCTACTGATTGATAATAGTAGTAATTGTTGGGCAAATTAATGTACACAACATGCTATGTAAAAATCTTATCACTAATATTCAGGTCAATAGACTCAGTAAAGTCCTTGGAAATATCGAATTTGACATACACATGCTTGTTAGAGTAGACATTATAGAATTTATTTGGTTCTAAGAAGACCACCTTTCCAAGGGTGAAAGTAATACTTTGCAGGAATGGCCAAAAGATTGCTAGAAGACCAGGGAACTTAGCCCAAATAGACACTTACAGAGAATCCTCATCATTGATAGAGAAATCTATGGACCACTATTGAAAGATAAGCAAATAATTTTGGACATACGAGGGACCTCGACTAAATACTTCTTGTGTATGTTGAGCATCAACAAAGCAAAAAAGAAAAAACCCTTTTGACAAATTCTATATATTCTCCATATTAATGCCATAATGTTGCCAAACATTACTGAATCCAAGATTAGATCAAAGTATAATTTGGGATATGACCCAGGAAATATCTTATCAGGGTATGCTCTTCTAGCCACTTGCATGCATTATCAAATTTAATAATAGGAATTCCAACAACAAGATTGGCATTGTTAACTTGTGGAAAGATTTCTACATGAATTTGCAAGGTCTCTTCCTAGCACCATTCCTCACTCTGAAAACTTCAACATAATTGGAAGCTACCATATGAGCGACAACCATTAAAAGGACTAAGGCGGATTCCTAGCTCCTAGGGTTTTCTCACACTAACCTAATTTTTGCACAAAAAATATTTCTAAATGTATTGGGTTACTGAGTGGGGTTTGAACTTAGAATAGAATATATTTAAAAAATATAAAACAACTTTATGATAGAAACGTAATATAATATTACTAATACAAACTTAATTGCATGTAATGGCAAATAGGCTGGTATAAAAATTAATTATAAAACATTAATATCTAAAAAGTAATTTTTATGTTATCACCACATAAGTGGATATCTTTGGATCAGTCTCCATTTTATGAATCTTCATCTAAAATTTTGGCCATTTATTGCTTTATTTCAAGATGACTAATATCAATACTCTCACCTATATAAGGATATATTTAATTGGTGAGTAAATAAGGTGTTTACATCTACAACATTCTTCATCTCCTTGAAAAGTATGACAACTTATAATATGATATTAAAGTTTAAGGTTTTTAAGCTTTTAAGATAAATGCAAAGTATGGATGGCAAATAATAAACTAATTATATTTTAAAAAAATGCCCCTGCAGGGACAATATATAGGTATGAAGTTGGTTTTATATTATATAGACTCAATTTTGAATCATGGGAAAGGTGGCCCATGTTGTGCCTTCAACTATATGCTTCAACTGTTAAAGTATCTTCAATATATATATTATAATATAAAACAAAGATTTTTTTTATGAAATATATATAGAAAAATATATTGGCCATTTATTGATTTGGCTCAAGATTATTAATATTAATACTGACCTATATTTTTTTGGTAAGTTAATTATAATTATATTATATCGGGAAATATGAAGGCTACCAAATACCTTTTACGTCAATAGGAAACAACAAGCATCAACCTAAGCCCAAGAGGAAATATACAAAACCCTCATAAAAGCAGGTAAATATTCACCTATTACATCGACAAAAAACGCTACAACAAACACAGAGAAAATGATCCATCCTTCAAGACTACAACATGAAAGTCGAAATCAAGAAAAACAAAGAAGCCCCTTGGGCACTACCCAAACCAAATAGCAGGAATATTTGAGCAATAATCTACTGATCAGGACTGCCCATGGCCTCCTTCTGTTCATCCACATTTTTGCTAGAAGCTTCTGGATTATTCTCTGCTCCTGCCAAAGTCTGAGAATTCTAGGAAGAAGCGAGTAATTTTCTGAATTGCTTTTGATGCAACTAATTTTTCCCACCCTATAAAATTTAGTGATGGTTCCAAGACTTATGGATTTTTCAAAAATGTTGATTCTTAGCATTGTCATATTTCCTATCTCGGTCCTGGAGTAAATCTTACCAATATTCAAATAAACATATCTGAAAACATTTTGGTGCCAATGATCTCTGAGAGTCTGAAAATACTGACCTATATTAGAATCTATTTAGTTGGTGAATAAATAATGTGTTTGTATTTACAACATTCTTCATCTCCTTCAAAATTTTTGTAACTTATTAGGATCTATTTAGTTGGTGAATAAATAATATGTTTGTATCTACAACATTCTTCATCTCCTTGAAAAGTGTGGTAACTTATTATATGATATTAAGCTTTTAAAGTTTTTATCTTTATAAGATAAATGTAAAGTATGGATGACAACTAATAAACTAAATATAGTTTAAAATAAAACAAGGCAAAAAGTTTTACAGGTCATATTAATATTGTTATACACTCTTGATAGGATAAATTTCTATGATTACTTATGTTCAAACATGGTTGGACATGAGGAATTAATAAGGTTTCATACTTGCTTTGCATCTATAATACTAGAAGCTATCTTAAGTTATGGTTTTTGGTATTTCATAGGAACAATGATTAGAAGATGATATGCCCAACTTGGTCAAATGTATTTTAAATGGATGTTTATGATGTAACATTCTTTATGTTAGAAGAATAGAAGAAAAGTCTTATTTTAATTTCCATATAAAAATATTTAAATAGCTTCATATGGGAAATCAAGATAAAGTTGATATGTACATAGATTTGATAAAATAGTAGCAATTCCATATCTACTTTATCATTCCTATTTTTAAAACTATTGCATATGTCAGAGTAGTAGACAATTTAATACAATGGATCCTTTTCCACCATTTAATAAATATATAATATAGTATATTTTTGATATGATAACAAAGATAATTATCTATGTATTTATTGTAATCACAAATCAATATGCAAAAATTCACTATTCATTCTATCAAAGTAGAAATTACAAAGTATTATATAGTGTCTATATAGTTGTTGAGATATATTTGGAAGAGAAGAAATAGGGAGGAAAGAAAAAAAGAATTAGGATTCAAACTCTTTCTGTCGTCCATGCCGTCCAATCCTGCTGACCTAGTTATCGTCCAATGAGGTAAAAGGGTAAGGTCAAAACTTACAGTTGAAACAAATTTTTTACCATTTTACCACTTTAACTTCCAACATTATCCCCCTTAAAGTTGAGAGGACTGACTATACAGTCTCTCAACTTTATATATTGAGCTTTAGCCATGACTTTGGTGAAGATATCTGGAATGTTGTCCAAAGTGCTGCAATATTTAAGCTCAACTATCTGCTGCTCCACCATATCTCGGATGAAGTGATACTTCATATAGAAATGCTTTGATCTGCTATGGTGGATTGGATTGTATGCCAACTGAATGACACTTATGTTATTACAATACAGTCAAGTTGGACCAATTTGACTTTCTTCAATCTCTTTAAGGACTTTTCTCAACCATAGGGCTTGAGTACTAGCATGTGTGATAGCTATATATTTAGCCTCATTATATGACAATGCTAAAATAGTTTGCTTCTTGGAACTCCATGTGATTAGTCCTGACCCTAGACTAAAATAGTTTCATGATGTAGATTTCCTATCATCTATATTGCTGCCCCAATCACTGTCACTGAAGCCAACTAATTTCACAGAATTACATTTGTGGTAATGGATTCCAAAATCTAATGTACCTTTTACATATCTTAATATTATTTTAGTTGCTTGTAGATGCAACTCATATGGACTTGCCATAAACCTTTAAACTAGAGAAACAACATATTGAATATCGGGCCTTGTGTTGGTGAGAAACATCAGACTCCCAACCATGCTCCTGTAATTGGTCATGTCAACCTTTGGTGCTCCATCATCCTTGCTCAATTGGATTCCATGTCTAGTTGGAGTTGCAACTGATTTGCACTGCTCCATGGCAAATTTCTTGATCATGTCTCAAGCATAATTGTGTTGACATATGAAGATCCCCCTATTTTATTGATGCACTTCCATGCCTAGGAAGTATCACATTAAACCAAGATATTTCATCTCAAACTACTTCATCATGGATTTTTGAACTCCATATTCATTTTAGTGTTACTACACATAAATATTAGATCATCCACATACAAAAAAACTATGATAATGTCTACTCCATGCTTTAGGTAGTACAAAGTTGGTTCACTTTTGCTTCTAGTGAATATATACTCGCTGAAATAGCCATCAATGCATGAGTACCAAGCTCTTGGTGCTTGCTTGAGGCCATAAAGTGCATTTTTTCAATTTGTAAACAAGGTTCTCCTTTCCTTGTTCTTGAAATCCTTGAGGTTGTTGAACATAAACCTCCTCAATCAAGTATCCATTCAAAAAAGCACTTTTCACATCCATGTGTTGAATGTTCCATCCTTTATGGGCAGCTAAGGAAAGAACTAATCTGATTGTCTCTTGTCGTGCAATATGAGAAAAAGTTTCCTCATAGTCAATGCCAAATTTCTGAGTAAAACCTTTTGCTACTTATTTCACCTTGTACCTCTCAATGCTTCCATCAACATTGTATTTGGTCTTGTAGATCCGTTTACATCCAACACACTTTTTTCCTTTGGGTAGCTTTACTAGCTCCCATGTATCATTATTTTTTATAGAGGTTATTTCCTCTTCCATGGCTTCTTGCCATATATTTTGAGTACAAGCCTTCTCATAGCTAGCTGGTTCTAGCTATGCATTAGCCAATAAAGCATAATTGACTACATATCCCTTAGGATCTTGGGAGTTATCAGCCCCATACAAATGCAAATTTTTAAGTTGTTGCAAAACTGTATTCATTTCACTAGCTTGGCTTCTAGTGAATCTTATCTAGAAATTTCGATCCAACATTTGAAAAGATGGATGATGTTGTAATGTTCTTTTGCCTCTTTATGGAGAGTCACTGTCTATGTTCATAAGTGAATAACTTACTGATATATGTGGAGAAGGAATTGGAGTGGCGGTTGAAGTACTTGATGTAGTACTCCTTCTTGGGCTTGGAGGGGGTGGTGTGCCTTTGCTTTTCTTGGGAGACACCTATTGTACTTGTTGTACATGTGAAGAATTTACATCTTGGGACTCATCATCAAAAAAAATTACATCCCTGGAAAATACAATTTTATGAGTCTTGGGATTGTATAGTCTATATGCTTTTGTAGACTCACAATACCCTACAAATATACAAGCTTGACTTTTGGGATCAAGCTTCTTCATTTTCTCATCAAGAATGTGCGCATATGCTAAAGAACTAAAAAATTTAAAGTGCTTTACATTGGGTTTCTTTTCATACCACCCCTCATAAGGAGTGATGCCATCTAAACTAGAAGTTGGACTTCTATTTAGAATGTATACACTGGTTCTTACAACATCAACCCAGTACATATTATTTAGATGCTTAGTTTGAAGCATCATTCTTGCCATCTCGACTATGGTGCAGTTCTTTCTCTCAGCCACACCATTCTATTGTGGGATATAGGCAGTGGTGAATTGACTTTTGATCCCACTTGCTTTACAATATTTTAAGAATTCTTTTGAGGAGTACTCACCTCCTCGATCTGTCCTAAGACATTTTACAAAATACTCACTTTGTTTCTCTATATTGTTTCTAAAATCTATGAAGCAATCAAAAGATTCATCTTTATGTTTCAAGAAATAAATCCAACACATTCTAGAGAAATCATATATGAAAGTGAGAAAATAGGAATTGTTTTCGATACTCTTTGTCTGCATTAGACCACAGATGTCTGAATGCACTAACTGAAGTGGATAGTTGGCCCTCCATGCTTGTCCTTTTGGAAACTTATACCTTGAGTGCTTTGCCAAAGCACATCCTTCACAAACCTCCTTTTGTTCGTTGATTTTGGGAAGTCCTGTCACCATAGCTTGAGAAGTTAATAGTTTCAAGCTAGCATAATTAAGGTGACCATATCGCAAGTGCCAAAGCACACTTGGATTAGCTATAGCTACATTTTTAAGTTGAGCTCCCCTTGGCTCACCAAATTTGAGAGGGAATAATCGATTCTTGGTCACTGGGACTTGTGTGATGAAACAATTACAATTATTTTTATCAAGAATGATACATTTTCCTTCATCAAAAACAAGTTTGTAATTTTTCTTCATCATTTTCCCAACGCTTAGCAGATTGTGTTGGAGCTTTGGAGTGTAATAGATGTCATTCACTTTCTTTAGACCTTATTTTTTTGGAACCTCCATGGCTCCAATGCCTTCAACTTGCAAATATTTATCATCCCCTAACTTGATGTGGGATTTATAAGTGGAATCTAGAGTAGCAAATAGATTTTCTTTGCCACTCATATGGTTTGAGCAACCAGTATCCAAAATCCATGTATCATTTAGATTTTGTTCTGATTGTCCATATGAAAGAAAAATATGAGAGGTATCATATTCTTCATCATAACTTCTATATTGACTGTTGCTGTCTTGAGAAGATTTTGACCAGCAGTCGCGAGCAAAGTGACCTGGCTTGCCATAGTTAAAACAAGTTGTTTTGGACTTGTCATTTCCTTGTCGTTGATTTACACTTAGTCCTGGATTTCCTCCTTGATTTTGGTTTCCACCTCTGTTCTAATTGCCTCATCTATTGGAGGTGCCTCCTATGTAGTTGCCTCTGCCTCTACATATTTTTTGGACTCTACCTTGACATCTTCCATGTCCTCTTCCATTATTTTCATTGGATGTGAAGGCTTTATCATAGTATCCATAGCTGGTTGAAGGATATTCCTGTAATATCTCTTCATGAGACATTAACGACCAAATTAATGTATAAAATGTTAAAGTGGAAAGATATTTTGACTCTTCTATGATTATGGCTATATGATTCCATATTTTAAGAAGGGTTCATAACACTTTTTTTACAATTGTTTCAGGTTTAAATTCTTCTCCAAGAGTAACCATTTTATCAACTACTGCTTTCACTCTGACGCAGTAGTCACCAAAATTTTCATCTTCTTTCATTTTGAGATTTTCAAAATCTTGTTTTAGTGTTTGAAGCCTCACTTGCTTCACTTGATCACTTCCTTGGAATCCATCTTTCAAAGCTTTCCATGCATCTTGTGTAGTTATACAAGCGGCTATTCTAGGGAATATACTCTTCTCCAATGCTGCTTAGAGATGATAAATAGCAGAGGAGTTTCTCTTTTGTGCTTCTTTCTTTGTTTTCTTATCTACATCACTTAATATTGTCCATTCTATGGGTTCAATGTAACCCTATTCCACTATGTCCCACAAACCTTTCCCTATGAGTAAGGTCTTCATTTTGATAGACCAATACTCGTAATCATATCCATTGAATTCTAGAATAGGTAGATTGTTATGTGAGGCCATAGATGTTATAAACTAAAACACTCTCTTTATTTCTCGGTTACAATAAAGCACTATGCTTTTAAAAATAAGGAAGAAAGAAGAAGAAAGAAGAGATTACAAATTTAAGTTAAATTTGACTTGATTCGCTTTCAATGTGTGCTTGTTCCTCTTGTTGTGGTGCTGCTATTTCTTGATTCACAAAATTGTCTGCTACTTGTTCTTCATCATCACTGATCAATATTATCTCAGGTGATTCTAGTTCTAGAATTTCTACTGAATTACTATAATGAGTATATTCAGATTCTTGTGGTGCAACTTCTATGGATTCGGATTGCTCAAATTGACTCCCAAAGGAGTTATCTTTAGAGTCTGCCTAGTACCTTGAGTCTCGATGCCTCTGGTGTGCTATTACTGCATTCTACAATTGACTAAACACAGTATGTAGCCCATAATATCTCACTTTTTCATCAAAAATTTCAGCGTTTTCTCTCACCAAAAGTGCACATAGGGCATGATAACAACCACTTGGTCTTATCATCAATGCCTCTTTACAAATTTCAGTTTGATATTTTGTCTCTCTTACAAGGAAAAAACACTAAGCCTCTCAGGCTTGTTACACAAAATTTCCAGTTTGTATAGTCTTATAGACTATCACAGTATGCTTTTACACTACAATTTTTGATTCCTCAAATCAAGTGAAAAGCCCCTTCTTTTACAATAAATTGACTCTTAGGCAATGTCAATATATATATATATATATATATATATATATATATATATATATATATATATATATATAATCTATTATAATTTTAAAAAAGTTGTAATTATAAGTTAAATAATAATAAAAAATATTGATTTTCTTAAAAAACTTAAAAAAAAACAATATATTTTAATATTATTATTAAACCTATATATATATATTTTTAAATTATAAAAAAATTAAAAAACTATATAAATTTTTTTTATCTCCGACCTTTTAAAACTTAACCTTATGCAAAAAGGATTAATATGTCAATCCGACCTTGACCTCATGCCAACATAATAAAAAATTAAATCGCGTTGGGTTTTGAACCCGCAACTTCCCCTCTACAGAATAGCGTGCTCACCAAGTGTGCTACAAGCCTCTTTAGGCTTCAAACTGACGGGTGTAGTATTTAAACCGATGGGCAACAATTTTAAACAAAAAAAATTATAGTTTCTTTATCCCACATGCAGCAGGAATTGGGCTGCGAAGGGATTTAAGAGTATGAGGGCTCACAAGGGTATTTTATTGCCTTCGAGAAATTGGACCTTGCCCTTTTTCTTTTTTTTTGGCGAATGCCATTTCGCCACATCACCACCTCGCGTCTGCTTGCCATGTGTCCTACTTACTATGTCTGCCACATTACCTCCTTACTGTGTCTGCCATGTCACTATGTCCATCACATCACCTCCTTACCATGTGTCCACCTCTAGTCAGATCACCATGTGTTTGCCTCTAGTTAGATCACCACGTGTCTGCCTTTGGTCTACGTTCCGCCAAGTCACCTGTCAGTCACCTAGGGAATCATGCTTGGTGTCCTATGGTCAGCTGGTCAACCTCGAACCACATGCTCTTTGTGGGTCTCCTTTCGACCTTGCCTTGGTGCATGCTCTGTGGGTCCTCTTGACCTCCTTGAGAATTGTACCTCTTGTGGGCTTGCTCTTATGGGCATCCTTGACCCCCTCAAGATTCGTGCCTCATATATGGGCCTCCTCAAGCATCCTCGAGATCCATGCCTAGATTTTCTTAAAAACCTAGACACCCACCGCTTTGATACCGGATATTGTAATCACAAATCGATATGCAAAAATTCACTATTCGTTCTATCTAAGTCAAAATTAAAAAGTATTATATAGTGTCTATATAGTTGTTGAGAGATATTTGGGAGAGAAGAAATAGGGAGGAAAAGAAAAAAGAATTAGGAGTCAAACTCTTTTTGTCGTCCATGTCATCCAATCCTGCTGACTTGGTTGCCATCTAATGAGGTAAAAGGGTAAGGTCAAAACTTACAGTTGAAACAAAGTTTTTATCATTTTACCATTTTAACTTCCAACAGTATTCTTGACCAACATTTATGGAATATTTGACCCATCTTCAAAAGAGTGTTTCACCTTGGTTGTCCACTATATTGATGCACCTTGTCAGAGCCATAACTTTTTGAACTGTATGCCTGTTTGCCTTGAAATTTAACAGGTGGTTCCGCATGCATGTTCTGTTGGACATTTTGAGTCCTCTAAGTCAAAGTTGTCATTGATGTCACCTGATAGAGTTATCACTCATATAAAGGAATTCGGAAAGAAATAAAGTCGCCCAAGTCATCCAGGAAAAAGCTTCATCAGTACAAAAGTGAAAGGAAAAAGGCTCCATAATATTTTAATATTATTGGGAGCACAGGTTAAGTGATTGGTTTATAAAAACCCAAGGTGGGTTATTGCAAAGGTTAAAAAGGAGGTTTAATAATTATTTATAAATTATTTAAATTCACAAGGAATTTAAATTTTATAAATAATATTTAATTATACCAAGATTGGGCATTAAGACAAGGTTCTAAGGTTTAATTAAATTAAACCTAAGGTTGGTTCTTTTTAATTTATAATATTTAAATTTAAATTAATTATAAATTAAAAATCACGCCGACGTCGAAATTATTCGAAGCGTCGACGTGATTGCAAAAGAGGACAAAGGCATTATATAAATGCCATCAAAAACATTTACCAAGGCATCCCTTGCAATTATTATTCGAAGCGCATGCGAAAAGGTTTTGTTTTTCGAAGGCCTTACGATTTACGTAAAGGCTAAAGGTGTGAAGGTTCGGAGGCTCTAAGCGCAAAGGCCAGCGTGGCCTAGTGGTATGTTGGCTTGGTACTAAGGAGGAGGTCCCATGTTCGATTCGCGTGAGGCCTTTTGGATTGCAAGGAAGAAGCGCTTGAAGCGCTTGTTGTTTTTGGAGGAGCGTTGTTCATGAAAACTTTATGGTGGACGTGCCATTTTAGACACGTCAAGGCACGTGGCCCAACGATGGCTTGGCTGCGGCTAAGGCATTGGGAAGGAGGACGTCGGGGGATCGAATCCCGTCGAGGGCAAGGCAAGTGGATTTAATTTTTGATGTTGTTTAATATTTTAATTTTTGCCAAGGTTGCCTAAGGAGAAATAAGGATATGGTATGCCCTAGGAAAGATAGAGATTTCTGTTGATTTTCTTTTTGGAAGTATATCATATTATATATCATTGGAAAGCTCTTTTCGAGAGCTATTTGTTTAGATTTCTTAGAGGGAGAAATAAGGTGTGTGCAAGGAGATATTTCTGGTTTTGTCAAGGAGTTTCAAAAGTAAGTTTGATTCATTCTTTTGAGGGTTTATTTCTTGCATAAGAGGGTATGGTGCATTTTATTGAGTAGGAGTAATAAGGTGTTATTGAGATATTATTTTTATTATTGTGTTATTACTCAAGACCTCTAACCCTTGTTGAGATTGGAAAAAGAAAATGTGTTGAGTGTGGCAGATTTAGTGGACAACTCATAAGGCATCAAAAAGGTATGGGCAATATTCTTCATTGACTTATTTGGGTGATTGATTTCTGAAAATATCTTTGGAGAGAAAAGGATTGATTGTGGTTTCCTTTTTGAGGAGTTGTTGGTTTAATGCTTCAAGGTTTTCTAGTTTGAGAGTTGTGATTAAACCTTGTTTTATAAGCATTATTGTTGAAGCCAATTGGTCATGCAAAGAACTTGAACTTGAGTTAAGAACATGAGTATCATTGTTATGTGAGATTTGTTGTTGAGCATTGTTGGAAATATTTTGAGTTGGTTGATACATGCTTGGACTAGGGTTTGTGGAAAGGATTGTTCCTTGAGGTGATTGGTTGAGTAGAGTTGATTGAGCCTAGTCAAGTAATTGTGTGAAGTGGTTGTTCAAGTTCCATGAAACAAACTATTCTATATTCTGATTTGAGTTGAGATTGAGATTTGAGAATAGAACATATAGAGTCTCTAACAATTCTCTTTATGCTTCTATGAGATTGATTTGAGTTGAGATTGGGATTTGAGTATAGAACATATTGAGTCTCTAACAATTCTCTTTATGCTTCTATGAGATTGAGATTGAGTTGAGATTGGGATTTGAGTATAGAACATATTGAGTCTCTAACAATTCTCTTTATGCTTCTATGATATTGAATTGAGATATTGATTGAGCATTGAGTATAGAACATATTGAGTCTCTAACAATTCTCTTTATGATTCTATGAGATTGGACAAGTTCTATGTGAGCTTGTTAAACTGATTTGAGGTAAGTCTTTGAGAAGGCTTGTGGACTGATTTTGTGTAAGCTTTTGTGGAAGCTTGCTATGCAGATTTGAGGAAGTCCTAGAGAGGACTTATTGAGCAGATTTGGACAAGTCCTAGAGAGACTTTAGACAAGTCCTAGAGAGGACTTATTGAGTGAATTGAGATATTAAATTCTAGAGAGGACTTATTGAGCAGATTTGAGTAGGTTTTATGTGGACCTATTGAGCAGATTTGAGAGGTTCTTTGGACCTATAGACGATTTAGAGGTTCTATGTGGACCTATTGAGCAGATTTGAGAAGTTCTATGTGGACCTATTGAGAAGATTTGAGAAGGTTTTGTGTGGACCTATTGAGAAGATTTGTGCTAGACCGAATGAAACTGTGTTTAGTAAAATTTTTAGTGGACTTGTGCTAGATCGAATGAACTATGTTTAGTGCAAGATATTGAGCAGAGTTGTGCTAGACCGAATAAACTATGTTTAGTACAAGATATTGAGTAGAGTTGTGCTAGACCGACTAGACTATGTTTAGTATAGTATTGAGACAGATCTTTGGAGGTGACAGAGTATAGAGGATAGAGTCTCAGTGGATAGAGATCCAACAGCCAGGACAATTGAAGATAGATCTGAGTGAGGAGTCTTCAAGTGGAGAGAGATCCACCAGTCAATGTAGCAGAGAGACAGAGTCTTCTAGAAGATCACTAGCCAGAGTAGAAGGGGAAAGAGTTCTCCTGTGGAAGAGATCCATAAACTTGAGATTTAGGGGATCAACATCTCCTTTGGATAGAGGTCCATAAACATTGTAATTGGGAAGGATTCCCATGAGATTATTTGAGAAATATTTAGAAGAAATATTTTCTCTATGGAGGTAGCCCACATTGGGTGAACCATGTTAAAATTGGTGTCTCTATTGTGTGTGATGATTTGTGCATTGATTTGGTTATTGCTATTAATACTGCCATTGATTATATTGATTAATACTATTTGGGAAAGAAAAGTAAAAAGTGGTCTTATACTATTCACCCCCTCTCAATATAAGCTTGTGTTCTTCAATTGGTATCAGAGAAGGTTCCTTCGAAAGAAGTTTAACAACTTGAAGGAAGATCCTACAAGAACACAAATGGCAAAGAAAGGCAAGAGTAGAAGCATGAGACACAAGAAGAAAATAACACCTATGGTCATGAAAGAAAAGGAAGATGAGTTTAATATTGTTGTGTTGGGAGGACACATGGAAATAGATTCAAGAGATGAATCAAGTAATGGAGAAATATCCAGACTGATAAAGTTTTGTACCAGGTGTGGGAACATAGGTCACCATGCAACTTATTGTCCACAAGAATGTTTTGTTTGTGGTCAACTTGGCCATGATGCAAGATATTGTAATGGGTTTAGTAGTAGTGAAGATGAAGATGATATTCTCAAAAATGAAATCCTAGAGATTGGTTCAAGAAAGGATAATAGGGACAATCAAAATAGGTATGAAGAAGAAACTCTACTTTCAGTAATAGAAGAAAAAGAAGATGCTTCAGAAAAAGAAAAAGGGAAAGCCACTCTTAAGGAGCTTATTGAATTGAAAAGAGAGAATTTAGAATTGAAGGCTCAAATACAAGAAGATGAGAAATGTAAGACAAAGCTTCTACAGGATATCTCTGACTTGAGAGATAAGGTTGAAAAAGCAAGAAGAGTTGAAGAAGGTATGATTAAACAGTCAAAGGCAAAAGAGATAGAATGTGAAAGGCTTATGATTACTCTTGAAGAACTAAAAAGGGAGAACTCAGGATTAAGGGTTCAAGCTCAAGAAGATGAGAAAGAAAAAGCAAGGTGTCTACAAGAACTCACTAACTTCAAAATCAAAGTTGAAGAGACAAGAAAAATTGAAGAAGGTATGGCCAAAAAATTAAAAACAAAAGATCTAGAGTGTGAAATATTAGAGCATGAGATAGTTTCACTAAGGTTGGAAGTAAAAGGTTCTAAGGAAAAGCTACACAAGTTTGAGGAAAATTCAAAGACCTTGGAAAGGACTATCAATGCACAAAAGTCATCAATCACCATAACAGGACTTAGTTCTAAAGAAGAAAAAGGGAAACAGGAAGCAGAAAAAGGAGAGTCAAGCTCAAACACCAAAAAAGAAGAAGAGTCAAAAGAAGTAAGTAAAAGAGAGAGTGAGACCTCTAAGGATAAGTTGGACAATAGAAAGTTCAACAAGGAAAGGAACAATGCACAAGTTAGGAACATATGGAACAAGAAACAGGTAGAAGAGACTAAGAGACCAATGGGGTCTAGGCAAGGTTTCTTCAATGGAAGATGTTTTTCATGTCACAGGTTTGGGCACATGGCTTCACAGTGTAGGACACATGAAAGACAGGAATATGGGAAAGGATAACTTTTCCATGGGTATTGCTACTCATGTAATGAGTTTGGTCACAAGGCAATGAATTGCAGGGTTCATGACAGAAGAGGATATGGCTTCACTAAGAAAAGTCCTAAGATAGTTGCACCTCCAAGGAATAACAACATTAAGTGTTATAAGTGCAATAATGATGGTCACATAGCAAGATGGTGTAGAGAAAATATTCCAGAAATAGGCATGAACAGGAACAAGAATATGAACAAGAACAAGAATATGAACAAAAATAGGAACATGAACAGAAGCAAGAAGATGAATAGGAATAGAGACTCAGAAAAGAACAAGAACAGGAACAAGGATAAGAACAGGAATAGGAACATGGATGAGAACAAGAACAGGAACAGGAACAAAAGTGATGACAGGAATAGGGATGATGACTTGGAAAGAAATAGTGAGAGGATTCAGAGAACTCAGAAAAGAAGAGAGAAAGATGAAGGCAGAGAACAGTGCTTTCGAGGAGTAGAAATACTCCCACCCCAGAATTAACCACCTCATGTGGAGGTGGGGGAGGGGCTAAGCTAAGAGGCTCATTCTTAGCCCCGAGCCCCAAAGGTGACCCTTTGCCATTGATGTCAAAGGGGGAGAGATTTGTGTATTGGGGAGAGATTTGATATGGGGAGAGATTTGATATTTGAGAGAGCATTGAGCCAGGGGGAGCAAAGTCCCAGGGGGAGCAGAAAAGAAGGTCAGGTTTCAGTAAAAGGATAAGGGTTGCCATCAATGACAAAGGGGGAGATTGTTGGACATTTTGAGTCCTCTAAGTCAAAGTTGTCATTGATGTCACCTGATAGAGTTATCACTCATCTAAAGGAATTCGACAAGAAATAAAGTCGCCCAAGTCATCCAGGAAAAAGCTTCATCAGTGCAAAAGTGAAAGGAAAAAGGCTCCATAATATTTTAATATTATTGGGAGCACAGGTTAAGTGATTGGTTTATAAAAACCCAAGATGGGTTATTGCAAAGGTTAAAAAGGAGGTTTAATAATTATTTATAAATTATTTAAATTCACAAGGAATTTAAATTTTATAAATAATATTTAATTATACCAAGGTTGGGCATTAAGACAAGGTTCTAAGGTTTAATTAAATTAAACCTAAGGTTGGTTCTTTTTAATTTATAATATTTAAATTTAAATTAATTATAAATTAAAAATCACGTCGACGTCGAAATTATTCGAAGCGTCGACGTGATTGCAAAATAGGACAAAGGCATTATATAAATGCCATCAAAAACATTTACCAAGGCATCCCTTGCAATTATTATTCGAAGCGCATGCGAAAAGGTTTTGTTTTTCGAAGGCCTTACGATTTACGTAAAGGCTAAAGGTGTGAAGGTTCGGAGGCTCTAAGCGCAAAGGCCAACGTGGCCTAGTGGTATGTTGGCTTGGTACTAAGGAGGAGGTCCCACGTTCGATTCGCGTGAGGCCTTTTGGATTGCAAGGAAGAAGCGCTTGAAGCGCTTGTTGTTTTTGGAGGAGCGTTGTTCGTGGAAACTTTATGGTGGACGTGCCATTTTAGACACGTCAAGGCGCGTGGCCCAATGATGGCTTGGTTGCGGCTAAGGCATTGGGAAGGAGGACGTCAGGGGATCGAATCCCACCGAGGGCAAGGCAAGTGGATTTAATTTTTGATGTTGTTTAATATTTTAATTTTTGCCAAGGTTGCCTAAGGAGAAATAAGGATATGGTATGCCCTAGGAAAGATAGAGATTTCTGTTGATTTTATTTTTGGAAGTATATCATATTATATATCATTGGAAAGCTCTTTTCGAGAGCTATTTGTTTAGATTTCTTAGAGGGAGAAATAAGGTGTGTGCAAGGAGATATTTCTGGTTTTGTCAAGGAGTTTCAAAAGTAAGTTTGATTCATTCTTTTGAGGGTTTATTTCTTGCATAAGAGGGTATGGTGCATTTTATTGAGTAGGAGTAATAAGGTGTTATTGAGATATTATTTTTATTATTGTGTTATTACTCAAGACCTCTAACCCTTGTTGAGATTGGAAAAATAAAATGTGTTGAGTGTGGCAGATTTAGTGGACAACTCATAAGGCATCAAAAAGGTATGGGCAATATTCTTCATTGACTTATTTGGGTGATTGATTTCTGAAAATATATTTGGAGAGAAAAGGATTGATTGTGGTTTCCCTTTTTGAGGAGTTGTTGGTTTAATGCTTCAAGGTTTTCTGGTTTGAGAGTTGTGATTAAACCTTGTTTTATAAGCATTTTTGTTGAAGCCAATTGGTCATGCAAAGAACTTGAACTTGAGTTAAGAACATGAGTATCATTGTTATGTGAGATTTGTTGTTGAGCATTGTTGGAAACATTTTGAGTTGGTTGATACATGCTTGGACTAGGGTTTGTGGAAAGGATTGTTCCTTGAGGTGATTGGTTGAGTAGAGTTGATTGAGCCTAGTCAAGTAATTGTGTGAAGTGGTTGTTCAAGTTCCATGAAACAAACTATTCTATATTCTGATTTGAGTTGAGATTGAGATTTGAGAATAGAACATATAGAGTCTCTAACAATTATCTTTATGCTTCTATGAGATTGATTTGAGTTGAGATTGGGATTTGAGTATAGAACATATTGAGTCTCTAACAATTCTCTTTATGCTTCTATGAGATTGAGATTTGAGTTGAGATTAGGATTTGAGTATAGAACATATTGAGTCTCTAACAATTCTCTTTATGCTTCTATGAGATTGAATTGAGATATTGATTGAGCATTGAGTATAGAACATATTGAGTCTCTAACAATTCTCTTTATGATTCTATGAGATTGGACAAGTTCTATGTGAGCTTGTTAAACTGATTTGAGGTAAGTCTTTGAGAAGGCTTGTGGACTGATTTTGTGTAAGATTTTGTGGAAGCTTGCTATGCAGATTTGAGAAAGTCCTAGAGAGGACTTATTTAGCAAGTTCTATGTGGACCTATTGAGCAGATTTGAGCAGGTTCTATGTGGACCTGTTGAGCAGATTTGAGTAGGTTCTATGTGGACCTATTGAGAAGATTTGAGCAGGTTCTATGTGGACCTATTGAGCATATTTGAGAAGGTTCTATGTGGACCTATTGTATTTGTGCTAGACCGAATGAACTATGTTTAGTGCAAGATATTGAGCAGAGTTGTGCTAGACCGAATGAACTGTGTTTAGTACAAGAGATTGAGCAGAGTTGTGCTAGACCGACTGGACTATATTTAGTATAGTATTGAGATAGATATTTGGAGGTGACAGAGTATAGAGGATAGAGTCTCAGTGGATAGAGATCCAGCAGCCAGGACAATTGAAGATAGATCTGAGTGAGGAGTCTTCAAGTGGAGAGAGATCCACCAATCAATGTAGTAGAGAGACAGAGTCTTCTAGAAGATCACTAGCCAAAGTAGAAGGGGAAAGAGTTCTCCTATGGAAGAGATCCACGAACTTGAGATTTAGGGGATCAACATCTCCTTTGGACAGAGGTCCATAAACATTGTAATTGGGAAGGATTCCCATGAGATTATTTGAGAAATATTTAGAAGAAATATTTTCTCTATGGAGGTAGCCCACATTGGGTGAACCACGTTAAAATTGGTGTCTCTATTGTGTGTGATGATTTGTGCATTGCTTTGGTTATTGCTATTAATACTGCCATTGATTATATTGATTAATACTATTTGGGAAAGAAAAGTAAAAAGTGGTCTTATACTGTTCACCCCCCCTCTCAGTATAAGCTTGTGTTCTTCATGTTCTGCATCATGATAATTTTTGATTCACCTAACCCTCCAAAAAACATACTTTTGGGACCTAAATCCTCCATCTAGTGTCCCAAAATTAGCTTTTAGCATATGTTCCTAGGTTTTTTAGGTTTTTTTTAATGTTAGAATTTTATTATCTTTTTTTAGACATTAAGTTGAGATCAAATATTTTAAACTAAGGTTAATTATTGTAAGAGGGATGTGTGCACCGAATTTGGGCATAATTCGACTAATTTCTAGAATTACTATTTTTAGCAATTTTTAGAAAAAGACATTTTTTAGGGTTTCTTTGGTTTTCGGTTGCTATATGATGAATTGTATTCTTTTGGAGAGGGAGTGTGAATTTAGGAATGAGAAGAATATCAGTTTGTAGGTTTCTTCCTTTATATTGCATTTGTGTTATGTGATTGGAGTCCATTTTGTTGATCTCTTATAGCTGAGTTTACACCATATATCCAACAAGTTTCTTCCACTATATAGGATAGGTGGAGAAGCTAATTTTATGATGTAATGTAGAACCAACCTAGACCAACATTTTAATAGCTTGTTTCCATTATTGTCAAATATTATGTAAAGGTAAAGAACCCTTAATATTGAAAAGTTGTATTAAAAATCTTCTCACTATAGTGCACACTGACTTAACTCCATTAGTGAAGGGTTGTTTAATATAGTATGAAAAAAGGATCGTGTATGGTTTATTATCTAGAAGATATTTAGACATCCATTTTTCCATTAAACATATGCCTTGATTCTAATGGTTAATTAATATTAATCTAGTTTTGCTACAAGGATGAGTATGATAGGCCTAGGATTTTTTTTTGAATTTACATGGTCAAATTGGCAGCTACCATGAATTTGGGTAGGCTATCTGGATTTTATGGCCACCACAGTATTTTGTGTTTTCTGCACCACAAGTTGCCACATAGTTCTTCGTGTAATCCGAACCTATAACCACCATGCCAAAATAATTTTAAACCTTTTATTTCATTGAAAACACCAAGAAAGGAACAAGTGTTCAGTTTGACAGGGCTCGAGATTCTAAATTTGGACCTCTACCATCCTTACAGGGTTTGTTCAAACCAATTGTTCTACACCTCAGACCTGATAGGCCTAGGATATTACTATAATGAAAATTCACTACATTGGAAAAATCAAGCCTAAAATAGAGAATTTTGAGCTAATGAGGACTTGAATATTTATCAATCTATCAAATTGTTGATGCTATAAAGGTGCCAAAGATACTTTTCCAAAAATTACTAGAAAATTTAAAACTCCCTAAGCCACAAGGTTGTGTTGACCTACCAAAACACAAAAATCATAACATAAAGTATTTTCAGTAGCAATTAAAAGGGGTCTACTACTAGCAAGGTTTCTATTTCCTTAGTGGTCACAAATTCATATTGAAACCATATTTAGAGAATAGAAATAAACCAAACTAAAAAAGGAGAATGTTTTAATCATATTCATAAAGTTTGGATGCCTAAAAATTATTTATTTTGAACAAAAAGTAAGAAGATAAAAAGAAAAACAATAAAACATGCAATAGTTTGGGAGATATATGTAAGCTTGAAATATTTATCCAAAAATATAATTGGGAAAAAATACTTCAAGCTTTAAAGCTGATGTATTTTGGTCAAATTAGCTTATTGTTGGATAACGTCAACTAAGCTTTCAAGGAATTATTACAACACAAATGATTCACAAAGGAATCTAGAATACATGAAAAAGTAGGCCAACAACATAGATCACTTGAGTTGGATTCTAAAAGTTTTCGAACACTAGCATCAAGAAAATAAGTTTGGAAGGCATAAGAAGCAAAAAAAATAGTTTGAAATATGAGAAGTATAACATCAATATCCCAGACTTAAGGACCTCAAAACAAAGGGCACTTGGCACTTCAACAAAGAGCAACTAAGCCACATGGAATCTGTTAGATATTGAAAGTGACAACCACCTTCAAGCATGGCAAGGTATATCAAGAATGGTAACTATATGACAAATATATGCAAGGAAAAATAAAGAGACAAAATGGTGCCAACTCAACCCATGATCATGCCAAATCAAATTTAACCAATATTTTATGTAATAGTTTATATTATTTAGGGTTAAGAGAAAGCTATATAAGGAGTAGAGCTCGTCATTTGTAAGGGTTATAAAATTTAGCATTTATATTTTGGTGAGTTTAGTCTCTAGGATGTGTTAATAATATCAAGACTATTTAATCTCTTTCTATCTCAGTTCATGTAATAATTTCAATAATACATTATAATTTCAACATTCCATCTTAGCTTTAATAGTAGTGAATTCTATTAGTTTTCCTTATTTCAACTCATATTGGAGTAAATACTATTAGGTTTGAATATATTTGTATTATTGCTCTTAGAGCATTTTGGATGTCGAATGCTATAATAATTACACTTCTCATATTTTTATTAGTTTTAGCTTGGTCAATTTTGTTAGGTGAAATAGATGTTTGGATTATTCAATAGAATGTTTGGAATATAGGATGTTGTAATTACTGTACTTAACTTACATGAGCTTTTATGGGAGGAAATTATATTAGATATTTGATTGCAATAGCTAGTCTATGTTATTTTAGCTTGCATAGCTGAAATGCATCTGCTTAAATCCTATTTATACTCCCTTATCATATGTTTCTCTTTTCCTTTTCTTATCTTTTGAAGAAATTTAAAGGAGCCAAACTTCTCTGGAGGTTGTTCTAAGAGAAATATTAGGTCATTCAATCATGACTCCAAACTAATTCTAACTCAACCATTAAGAATTTTGGAATGCCTAGTAGGACCTAAATCATAACAAGCACTTGATTAGAAGTCAAAAATACTATGTACATTTGAGAATTTGGCATGCTTGCATTTTTTGATGATCAAGTGTTGGTGAGTATCTTGATCTCACAAAGTCAATAAGATAAATTCACTTGACATCTCCATTGTTGAAGAATATTAAAACAACAATCCTACTAAGGAAGTGAATCCAGAATTACATGTTCACTAGTTCAAAATCTAAGAAGCTAAAAGAACCAAGTTTGTTGAGCTACCAACTATCCAAACACATAATAAAGGTAAGTCGCTTTCACTTGTATGAGTATTCTCATTTCAAATCACCACTCCTTTACAAGCCATATCAACATAGTCATTGGTTATATATCCACTAGAAGCTATGGACAGATGCATATTTACTAGTTGGAATAGTGCCAATCCCTTAAATCTTCCAAATCTCCATGATATTCCTCAATTTGCATTGAAATCTTTGCCCTAGTATGATGGTATTGATAAGATAACTTATGAACACTTCCAAGATATTGCTGCTTTAGATATTGTTCATAATATTATCCATAAAGATGTAATGGTGAGGTTGCTTGCTCTATATTTTAAAGGTAAAATATTATCCTAGTACTATGCACTAGAAGATAATAGAATTAGTACTTGGGCTGACTATGATGAACCTTTTTCCATACAATTCAATGACCTTAAAGGTCCCTTTTATTTTCTTACCTAGTTCACCAACTCAAAGGCATCATCAAGAGAATATTATAGATTTTAATATCTAGTTTAGTAAGATTTGGAGGATAATTCCTCAAGAGATGAGGCCATCACTTGCCAAAGCCTACATATATTACCTCTATGCTAAAATTAGGTCTTTAAATTTGGTAGACCAATGAGATGATATTTCCACAAATATTCCAAGTAGTTGAAATCGAAAATGCACTCATGTGAGTTGGTAAGCTTTCTCCTAAAGTTATAATTCCATATTTTACTAAGATCCAATAGCCAAGTCAATAAAATTTACTTTTGGAAATATCCTCTCTAGCTTCTTTACCTAGACCTAGATCTTATCCTCAACTTACTAGTCTGACAAGCATAGTGCCAACCTTACGTGTTCTATATCCAAAAGAGTTAGCAAAGATACAAGAATTACAAGCTTTAAAAAAAATCTCACAAATAAGGTTACAATAGTGGAGTGACAAAGTGCTAAAATAAAATATGATGGATATAAAAAAAATATACCCTTACATATCAAAATATGAAGGGAATTGTACTAGCAATGTTGTCGATAAGTAATTAGGTATTGTTAAAATACAACAAGAAGTTTCCACAACTCCAAATAACTACTAGTATTTAGCGTGTAATGATCCACACAATGTTGATATGTGTAGTTTATCAACTTTAGTTATAGTTGGTTGTAACCCAACAAGAAAAAATAAGGTCAAAGAGGCTTGTAGGTATGTTGATATATCCTGAGAAAAACCTTACTACTAAGGAACCTCCATAATTTGATCTACTTTACATATTTACAAGATCTAGGAAAAGATATTTATGGATAGATACCCAAATGTTGGAAATTCCCATAAAAGGAGCAAAAGAATGGTCAACCTAAGGAGCAAACCATACAAAAAGCACTCAAATATTATAAACGACCAAAAGTGTCTAAAACAAAAAGGTCAAAAACACCTAAATCCTATCAATGTATTGAAGTATATAAAGAGAAAGAGATAGAAGTACTATCAACTTATCAAATACTGGAAGCTTCAACAATCTACCAAAATCTAGAAGAACCTAAGGATAAGGTAGGGCAAGGGATACCAACTTTTCAAAGGTTGAAAGCACTAGTAGTCTATTGAAAGCTAAAAGCTCCTAAGGAAAACATTAGGCCAAAAATACCAAAGGATGACCAAATGCCAAAATTTCATGAAAAAGAATCAAGAAATAAAATCTTGAGGAAGCTACAACATCATTTAATGACTAGGAAGTAGAAAGAATAAATTGATAAACAATATCAAAGGATTTTTGAGCAACGAATGCAATGAGAAGAGAAGTTGTTGGAAGCCTCTAGATTCAACATTATGGAAGAATTGAAGGGGATTCCATGAAGATCTAGTATGTATGATGCTTTTCTAATCCCTAAACAAATTGATCTACTAAAGGTAAATCTTAAAAGCTTAACAAAAGGTAGACTCACACTTCCAAATTTCAATTTGGCTCAAAATAAGTCACCTCTAGGTAATATCAAGCCTCTACCCTTTTATATATCCTTGTGAATGGAAGGATGCGTAGTACACAACTACATGGTAGCTTTTAGAAATATCACAATAGTCATGCATAAGGTTGTTTGTTAACCAATGGGTTTAGAATACACCTGGACTAGTATCAAAGTGTTGAAGCTTGATGGGACACTAGCCCAAATAGTAGGGACTATAAAGGATATTTCAATACTGTTACATAAAGTTTTAGATATCTCAATTATCTAGGAGGTGTTAGTGGTGGATCTTCCTCCACCATTTAGACTAAGCTTATCAAAGAAATTTATAACAAAGCTTGGGGGATATTTATCATTAGACTATACTCATATGATAATTCCCTGCAAAGGAAAGAGGGTCTAAATCTAGGTCGAGAAGCTCAATCCCTACCACATAGAAATATATGAGGAACAAGTGTCAATATAGTTGAATATGCTTAAGATCACCCACAAGTGGAGATAGATGATTAGACAAAAAATCTATGGATGAGTCACTAAAGGAGTATGAATTTTCCATGTTTAATATTAAATAAAAAATAAGTTGAAACATGTGAAATTAGCATAGTACAAGGTCAACCGATCATGAGTTCCAAAAATGTGTGTAGAGGATCTAGGAGATCTGAGAGAAGATTCATTTGCAAAAGGTGAGTTTTTCATGCTCAATATCAATGCATAGATTCATACGATCTTGGGAACACATGAAGAGCAAGGTTATAATATTGCACAAGATCCAAAATACCTAGAAAATCCAACAAATGGATCATGAGCCAAAGACATGCTATCTTTGTTGAGTTTCGATGCTATAGTCCATTTAAGCATTGGAACTCATTTTGTATTAAGGTAAAACTAAAAACTTTTGGCTCAAGTGAGTTACATGTTCCGAAAGACCAATAGATAGGAGCATAAGAAGTTTAGATCATTTTGGTTTAGATTTTTCTTATTCTGATGGATCAACAACATATGAAACAATTGCTAGGGGAAACCTTCCCAAAATTTTATATAAATATATGACATCTATAGAAGCTAAGTTGTATAGGTGATATATTGGGTACATATTTAGATAATATATTACATTATTGGGTACATATCAATATACCACCTTTGATACATTACTAGAGTAGGAGTTTTCTTTAGAGTAAAGTTAAGTAGTTACTTTAAAATGTAATAAATGCACAAGTGTTAGAATACGCAATGATATAAATGTGCATGTAGTCCACATGTACATAAGTCATAAGATATATTCAAAGGTAGAGTAAGGGCCAAGGAGTCTATCTTCCTATATAAAGGTCTTATAGTGATTGAAATAGAGTGGGGAGATAACATAGAGAGCACAAAGTATAGATTAGTAGTGTGGTACAATATAGTTCCTTTAAAAATAGTTCATGGAGTTTTCATGTACTCCATTATATTACATTGTGCTATTTTTGTAAGCTTTCATTAATGGTATATTTATGAGTTATTGCAGAATATTATCTCCTTATTTTCCTGCATATTATGGTTTCATTATCATATAGATATCTTAGCTTGCTTATATTGCATGTTGTGGTTGCATTTATATATCATATATTCATAAAAAGCTAATAATGGTATTAGAGCACATGGTAGATCAATAGGAAATAGGGAGAGCCACAAAGAGATATTGAGAGAAATCCAAAAATCTCATTTACATAATGTCTAAGTTTACATTTGTCTATAGTATTTCCACAGGGTTGCAAAAAAACTCATGAAGACTAAGACTCAACATAAATTCCACTAGATTGAAAAATCAACTAGTGAATATTGAATATCTCTAGATATAGAGTTTCTTCCATTACAATCCTAATACTTTGTTGCAAGAAAAGGATATTGAGAGTGAGTTGGGAAGCTTCCTACAAAAGAGCTAGGAAGAATATCTTCTTTAGAATAAATCCATCAGTAGAAGCAATAAACAAAAGAACAAATATTTGGAGGTCTAAAAAAAAGGTCCCATTACTAAAGATTGCATACTTGCATAAGGATAAAAGGCCATAGAAGCCTTGTTACAGATTTGAGTAAGAGGAGAAGACTCCAGTGAAGAGTCCCAATGAAGATAGGATATTGATGATCTCCAGTGCAGATTGAAGACTTCACCCTGAAGAAGTTGAAGATATCCTTAGAAGATATAGTTAAAGAACTCCCAGTTCTAGAATATTAGAGGTTGGTAATATCCATTAAAGATTTAAAACTATAGATTGTAGAATAAAATGCCACGATAGCCTTACAACAAAATTTAGGAAGAAGAGACTCTAGAGAAAGAGTCTAGGATAATATTGGAGATTGGTGATCTTCATTGAAGATTGAAAATAGCTCAATAAGTTGAAAGATACCTACAAGATATCCCATTGAATAAATTGTAGTTCAATAAGATAGAATACTGAAGAAGGACAAGCAAAAATTCCCATTCCAAATTCTTGAAGTAGCAAAATTTAGATATTTGAGACGAGATCTCATTTCCAACACTTCCATAGTAGAAGGTTGAAGGAAAGGTCTCATTGGGAAGACTAGAGAATTTGCAAGAGTGAAGATCATAGAGAAGAGGTCTCAAGGAGAAATAAGAAGACTTGGTGAGCCTCATTGAAGGATATTTGAAGAATACCATTGAAGGAGTTCCTAGAAGAACTCACTAGAGAAATTTACCACCAAGGAGAAGTTCCTGATAAAGGAATATTTTGGGACAATTATCACTATCCAAAAACAAGCCCAAATATAGATATATTTCACAAGAAGTATACCAAATTTTGGAGGAGATTAGTGAAGACCTCAAGACTTCCATATTCTTGATAATAAGGACTTGATTGAAGTCAAAATTTGACAAGGAGGTTGAAGGAAAAAGGAGCCAAACATTACTACCAAACCTAAAAGGTTTGAAGATTACCTTTGAATTCTAGAAGTCTCATTCAAATATAGGGGTTTGCTGAATCTATAGAATAATATTGAAGGGTTATTGAAGAAAAATCTCAGTTGTAATTTAAAGGAATTCCTTACCAAATTTTTGAGATTCAAGGACAATATTTCAGTGCAGAAATTTACTACTAAAGGGCAACAATTATGACAAAATTACTAGCCATAGAACTTTAGAATTATAGAGAGCATCCTAAAGGAGAATTGAAATCACCACACTACAGTTTCAAGAAGCAATATAGAGGAGTTACTAATCTATGAATTGGTAAGTTAAGGAGCTATTTAGGACAGCCAATAATAGTTGTAAGTTCATCTAGTTAAAGGTAGAAATAAGGTGAATCTAATCACCTAGCAATCCTTCATCTTCAAAGATCTTAAAGGTAAGCAACTTAGGTGCAAAGGGTTCATTTTATGAACACTTATATTCGGTTCATTATTTAGTTTTATTGAGCACCTTATTAGAGTTTAAAATTTATGAGGAAGGTTGCATTTTAGTCTCCAAAGGGAGTGCACAAGATAGTATCTTTTAAGGTTTATAATTGCAAATTAAAATAGTAGTTACATATATTTCAATAGAAATAAAAATATCATATTCCTATTATATAGTTACAACAAAGAAAACTACATTAAGTTGCATAGATTATAGTGCATTTAAGAACAATTACTAGTGTATGATTTAAGGTTCATTTGAAGGAGTAATAAGGTGAGATCAATATTGCACTATACTAGTTTTTCTTAAAGAGATTTAAGGTGCACTAAGTATTTTAAGTTGCAATGAAAATTAAGTGCATATTTAAAATTACTTTGAGGGTTCATTTACATGACCAATAAGGTGAAATTATTATTATATTTTAGTGAATTGAGCTAGAGATATTACTAGAACATTAAGGATTGATTGCACTATTCTAGTTATGTGCATTGGTTGTTAAGTTAGAGTGAAAAAATAGAGTGCAAAAATCAACATATATCAAAGTGTCTAGAGACACTATTTGGTGCACAAAACCATCAACTTATTATGTCCTAGAGAAGCCACCTTATAGGGTTATATTCCTCCAAGGTGTGGAGAATAAATTCGCCATCAAAACTAGTAAAGAGAGCTACAAAACGAGACTAGAAGAGTTTTATATTTCAGGTGCAAATAAGGAGGTATTACAGGTTGATTTTCAGTGCCAAACTTATCTTCTATTACATCAAAGGAAGACAAACTATTATAAGTGTCTAAAGGAAACTTGCTTAGCCTATAATTCTATATACAAGTGGTCACCATTAGAACTAGCAAAGGTGCTTAATAAATGAGCCATTTTAAGGACTTGATATCATCCAATTGGTGCTTGAGTGGAGAACCACTCATAAGACTTGAAATACAACTCATTAAGGTGTTAAAAGATACCATCATCTAGCACATAAGGTGATGACAACCTGCAATAGACAGGGACTACATAAGGTAAAAATTTATCTATTACACCAAGGACAACAAATTACAATGAAGTGAAAGGTGAAAGCAAGGTGTATTACCAAGAGTCCAAATCAGATGTATCACTAGCTAAGATGCATATCGATAGCTACTATAGAACCTCCATCAAAGATCTTGAAAACTTCCTTAGCTAGAGCCATCCTCGCAAGCATCATCGAGCATTTGGAAAGAAATAATTTTTAGACAAGAATACAAAGGGCATTCACTGGTAGAGGATATACAAAGGAAAATAAATGTTGGAGAGTCTTCAATGCAAAAAAGTAGAGTACCACTTGGCACATTCACCTAAGGTACCCATATATTCCCTAGCATACATTAAAAATAAGTGCTCAAAGTAATGTAACATCCACTGATTGAGCATTAATAATATCATTTGGGGGTTACAAAGCATAATAATTATAGCTCTTCGATCAAGGAAGAAATGAGCATTAGAGACACCTAAACCCAATGCTCATCAAGGAATGTAACCTCCAACAATGCATACACCACGTGGTCGATGCATCAATAAGGATATAAAGCCTATTAAAAGCACTCACACAGAAGAGAAAAATTTATGCCACGTAGATCCCGTGTCAAGAACATAGAAGCATACTTATAGGTACCCAAATTAGAGTGTGGAAGCATATTTTTCAGCCAACATTAAGTAAGGGAGGAATTAAGGTGTGGTTGAGAGCATATTAAAGGCACAAGGCATGAAGTCAAGGAGTAAAAATAGTATTAAACACATGACCACTATCATACATCCATCATCAAGGAAGTACAACACCCATTTATCAAGGAAATACAACATTATAAGGTAAGGTTCTACGTTGATTAACATTGCTTTTATTAAAGGAGTAATAAGGGGTTTATCATAAGGTTGAGTTTATTTATCATTTATATTGGAGATGTAGTCAAACTTAATACATTTGAAAGCAAATCAAATGAGATCATATCCATAGTATTTCAAACCACTTTAGTGGAATATTTACAATTAAAAACCATCGGAGATATAAGGGTTTCTACTTGGAAAATCAATATTATTATTGCAAATATTATTAATTTCTAATATTCTAAAATTAGGGAGTTATAAGGTATACTACATCAAACATAGATTATTGGAATTTAGAAATATTAAACTATTTGATATTAAGGGATATAAAAGGAAGTTTATTATTTCTTTAAAGGAGTTGGAATTATATACTTACACTTGTCTCATACTCATACTGAAGGGATAAAAGAAATCCGATCATAGAGATTTTCAAATTGATAAGTGTATAGTTCATTAGGAGAGATAAGGTGAAATAGGAGTTGATTATTATTATTTACAAAACACTACAAAATCAACCCAAAAGGTGAACTTATACTTGCTAAGCACTTTATCAAAACTTACAACATAATCTAATCACTAGGGAGACATAAGGAATCCTACAAAACCTAAGTCTTAGAAAGGTTTTATCAAAGTAGTTCACATACTCTAAACTAGGGAGTCATAAGGTAGTCTACTACAAAAGATCTATCAAAAGTATTCTTAAAATACTAAATAGCTAAAGGAATCCTATAATATACTACAATGGAAAAAAATAACAAGAGGGAAATTTCATCACAATGCACACTACAAGAGGACTCAAGATAAAAATCCATCCAATATATTATATCAAATATGCAAAATCACTTCAAACTTAAACAAATTTACAAGGCAAAATGAAAAGGATATTTGATATATTGATTCTAGTGCAATTCATAACATGACAGGAAATCTACATTGGTTTTATTGTCTTGAAGTCACTAACAATTACAGGTTGAAAATTATAGATGGAAAATTCTATCACATACATGGATATGGGTGTGTAACACCTAGTAAATAATTTCCAAATTTTCTACTACATAATGTAATGTATATCCTTGGATTATCATCTAATCTTATTTCAGTAGCAAAGATAGTAGAGAGAAAAAGGATAATTGATTTCAGACACATAAATGGAGCTAATATGTGTCACATTATAAATCAAAATGAGATTATAAATCAATCCATAGAAATATATATTATTTGCATTCTATCGAAACTTCAGAAGATATTGTTGTATTTCAAAACAATACTAATGCATTTCCTAAAGAACAAATTTGTGAGAATGAAGAACCTATATATCATAAAAGTAGAAGAAGAAATAGAAGGTTCAAAATTAAAATAATGAGAGGACAGCAAAACTATGCACT
The DNA here is from genome assembly GCA_028583015.1 of Wollemia nobilis. Lineage (NCBI taxonomy): Eukaryota > Viridiplantae > Streptophyta > Pinopsida > Araucariales > Araucariaceae > Wollemia > Wollemia nobilis. Next base: position 664,537 of record JAQPPZ010000367.1, read on the forward strand.
ACTTGACCGTATCAAAACTAAAGAAGAATAAAAAGACCCAAAACAATATGCTCATCCATATTCAAACAAAGAAGACAATGGAGGAAGCAAGAGAGAAGAGCTCAAATTCTAGAACCAAGATGAAGATCCATATTGAAGACTAAAGTATTCAATATCCAAATAATGTAATACAAGGGGGTGTTAGAGAATATATTATATTATTGGGTACATATCAATGTACCACCTTTGGTACATTACTAGAGTAGGAGTTTACTTTAGAGTAAAGGGAAGTAGTTACTTCAGCATGTAATAAATCCACAAGTGTTATAATGTGCAATTATGTAAATGTGCATGTAATCCACATGTGCATAAGTCATAGGATAGAGTCAAAGGTATATTAAGGGCCAAGGAACCTATTTTCCTATATAAAGGCTTTATAGTGAGTGAGATAGAGTGGGGAGATAATATAGAGAGTGCAAAGTATAGATTAGTAGTGTGGTACAATGTAGTTCCTTTAAAAATAGTTCATGGGGTGTTTATGTCCTTCATTATACTACATTGTACTATTTTCGTAAGCTTTCATTAATGGCATATTTTTGAGTTGTAAAATGTTATGTTCTTATTTTTATGCATATTATAGTGCCATTATCATATATATATCTTAGCTTTTTTATCTTGCATTTCCTATATCATATATTCATCAAAAGCTAACATATAAAAATAAAAATATAAAAGCTAAGTGGTGTATAGCTATTTAATATATTGGGAAACAAAGTAGTGATCACATCGAGTAGATTTTTGGTAAAATGCAACAAGCAATTCACATGCATGATCAAGGAGGGTTGGCATAAATTGAGAGGTCCAACGGTTTGTAAACCAGCTAGGTAAGAATATATAACTATTTTTTTACTCACTCATTTTAATTGAAAATAGCTTGCATAAGAATATTGGGTGAGTGTCTTCAATAACTCTCTTAGAAATATAGATCTATAAAATGAGTTCCCCTTATCATAATTCCATAGATAACCAAACAGAGTTGTGCCCCAAGATAGAAATTTATTGCTTGTCCTTCTAAGCTTCAAAATTTTCCTAAGCTTCAAGAGATTAATATTTGCTTATATAGACTCTATTCCTAATAGATAAGACTTTTATTTTTGGGTTCTTTGTCTTTGACAACCATAAGTACCTTGTAGTAAATATTTACTACACTGGGAAAATCAAGCCTAAGAAAGGGAATTTTGAGCTAATGAAGACTTGAAGATTTATCAATCTATCAAATTGTTGATGTTGTAAATGTGCAAGTATGCTTCACCAAAAACTACTAGACAATTTGAAACTCCCTAATCCATGAGGTTGTGTTGTCCTACCAAAATACAAAAAAAATGACATATAGTATTTCCAGTGGCAACTAGAAAGAGTTCATTGTTGGAAAAGTTTCTATCTCCTTAGTGATCATGAATTCATCTTGAAATTAGATAGACTACTTTGGAGAATAGGCATAAGCCAAACTAAAAAAGGATAATTAATTAATCATATTCACCATTTTTGGATGCCTAGTAATTCCTCATTTCAAACAAAATGTTAGGATATAAAGAAAAGAAGGCATGTAAAAAATTGAGAGATCTATGCAAGCTTGAAGTATTTGTACAAAAATAGAATTGGGAAAATTTGCTTCATGCTTTTATGTTGAAGGCTTTTGATCAGATTAGCCTCCTTCCAAATAACATCAACTAAGATTTCAAGGATTTTGGCATATTAAAAATAATTTACAAAGGAGTCTAAAATGCAGGGCAAAGCAAAGAAACACCTTGGATCACTTGAGTTGGATTCTAAAAGTTCTATAACACTAACATAAAGTAAAGAAGTTCATAACGCATAAGGAGTAGCAACAATAGTCTCGAAGGTTAGAAATGTGACATCAACATCCTAGACTCAAGGACCTTAAAACGATAGAAACCTGACACTCCCACAAAGAACAATTAAGCCACGTAGCATTTGTTAAAGCTAGAACGCAACAACCACCTTCAAGCATGACAAGGCATATAAATAATCATAATTGTCTAACAAGTACATGTAAAGCAAAATGAAGCCAAGTTAGCCCATGATCATGTCAGATCAATTTTGGTTAGTATTTTATGTAATAGTTTATTTCATTTTTAGGTTAAGTAAAGGCTATATAAGGTGCATAAATCCTATTTTGTAAGGGTTAAAAATTCAATGTTTGTCTTTTTATGAGTAGGCTCTAGGCTATGCTAATAATATCAAGATTGGCTGGCCTCTTTCTATCTCAATTCATAATATTTTTAGTAATACATTACTTTCAACGTTCCATTTCAACTTTAATAGTAGTGAATTCTATTAGGCTCAATGTTGTTTTCCTTATTCCACCTCAAATTGGAGTAAATTTTAGGCTTGAAGTTGTATGGATTATTGTTGTTAAAGCATTTTGGATGTTGAATGCTTTAATAGTTACAATTTTGATATTTCTATTAGTTTTAACTAGGTCAATTTTTTTAGTTGAAATAGTTTGGATTATTTAGTGGAATGTTTGGAATATAGGATGTTGTAATTTATGTGCTTAACTTGCATGAGCTTTTATGGGAGTAAATTTTGTTAGGTCTTTGATTGCAATAGCAAATTTATGTTCTTTTAGATTGTATTATTTTTGCTAGCTAAAATTTTTCTGCTTAAATCCTATTTATACTCCTTTCTTCCCTATTTCTCTTAATTTTTTCTTTTATCTTTTGAAGCAGTTTCAAGGATCCAACCTTTTCTAGAGGTCGATCAAGAGCAATCACAAGTCATCCAATCTTGAATCCAAACTAATTCTAACTAGACCATCAAGAATTACTACCATTTTGGGGGTACTGATCCCATTTAGACCATATAAATATCCAATAGCTCTAGTAATATACAAAATGAAACATTTTGAAGATAGAAAATAGGAAGAATAGAATGCATGAGTGATAGGATTTTTTATGAAATTATAATCTACCCATAACGGAGATGCTTGTCTAGTTATCAAGTTTCTTTTGGAATATCATTAGAAGCCAATATCAAAGATATATTTGGGAGACATTGTGTCCAAATGATATGAATAAATATAATTTCACATCCCAATGTGTACTTTGCTTCCATTCACCAAATAATTAAGGAGAATAAACACTAATGGATATAAGAATGCACTTTGTTTGATTCACTAAAATTTTGAATCTTGAGGCCTAAAACAACATATCAAGGATATAAAATGTATTGTCCATATTAATTTGTTTGTTTAAAAGAAAAAATAGATCATTTATAAATTGATAATTAATATTTTTTTCACTATTATGTAGATAAAATCCCTAATTATACTTATTATAAGATGCTCATATTTCTAGAAAATAACCAAGCGCACAAGCAAACAAAACGTATAAAGAAGCCATGCTATAACGTTGCTAAGTATATGTATATAGGGGGAATGGATAAGATAGCATACCATTTATTGTAACATTCATAGATACATCAACATAATTCTATTCATGCATAATAGACAAAAATCTAAAGAATTTGGTATTTGAATTTGGATAGAATGATTTATCCTTGCCATATGAATTATTAAAGTCAAATTTAACCTAAATTGCATCTTATCAAGTTTTTCCTATGCACTACAAGAAATTCCATGATAGAAGTAAATTTTTAATTATGAATTGACCCCTAAAAAATCCATTCGATCTGGTGCATAATCTGTTGAGTGATAGGCTCAACGTTGTTGACAATTACCTTACAAGTATCTTATAAGAGATGTTAAAAAACACTATTGTCCTCCACCCTAAAATAAAATATTTTTTCATTTATTTTGGGATGAAATTTATGATAATAATGGACAAAGTCCTTGTATCATAAACCTCTTCATACATCATGTAAAATTTTGTGCCTACTATATGCCATATTTTCTTGAATAGTTTAGTGATTAATCAATCAAGATCTAAATTTTTCTTAGGAGACATGAAGAAAAGTGCATATTCTAAATTAGTAATGAATTATGGAAACCTTTATAGTATTTATTTAGTATACTCATAAAATATATAGGGGATGTAGTCTTTGAGAGAGCTCAATATATTATTCCCCAAGGGGTCATGCAAGTATTTCATTTTTTTGTATTATGTAAGAAATGCTTCACTTCTCTTAACTTCATCAATGATAAGATTATTTGAAAAAAATTTAACCTAAAAAATCCTTTACCTTTTTATGATTATATCTAAGAAATTACAAAAATATGTTAGACCCTTTATATTTATTTTAGATGCATTGAACACCCACCATCATTATTAGGATTTCAATCTATGAGATGTTGCTCATATAAAGTAGAGTGTGATCACAAAAGTGAGGATACATGCTTATCAAATAAAGTATCTCTTTTCCTTTAAACCTACAAATAAGAATTTTATCTTTCATATGCTTATCCTTAGCCAAAATATTGCCAAAATTTCTAAGGAGAATGATTAATGGACTTCCATACACTAACATATATGTATGGAAATTTCCCTATATTCCCACTTCACTCAAAGAAATAATCCATTTGGAAGTGGTACCAATAGAAGAGAATCAAAAGGCATGGCCTAATTTCAATCAAAAAGGTAGGCATTAGCACCACAGGTGGACAAGCATTGAGCAAACTCAAACATTGGATTTCTATTTAATGGTCAATGGTCTTTTCTATACAAAGTAAGACACTAAGATATGGTTACAAATTAACACATGGCAACTAGTTGGGAGTCAAAGCAAGTAGTGCTAGGGTTGATATGGATTTATTGAATCTAAAATCAATATTATATTTCATGGAGTAAAATTACATATTTATAGAATTACAAACCTCCATTTGATACAACTCTAGAGGTAAGTTGAGAGGATCTAGAACACCACAACTAGGAGGATCTATATAGTTATGGCTAGAAGGATCTAGAAACATGTACTCACCTACCATGATGAACAAACATTTCTAGAAGGTTTATTACATATTGAAGTAAAATTTCCTTATATTTTTATATTTTATACCTATTACATACATACGTAATATTTTATTACATTTTTATATTTTATATCTTTCCTTATTCCTCATCATTCCTCCCGACAACAGAAGATTTGGACTCTAGGGAGAAATTGTGCCTTTTGGAGCACATGGATATCATGGCGATGTCTAATTTTTTTCTTTTGGTTTGACTTAATTAAAAAGAGGATTTGGAACAAATTCTCTAGTTTGTAATCTCTTCCTTAAGCTATAGATGAAATATTTTAATTCATACATGCAGAGCATCAACCAAGCTCTGGTTTGGATATGGTTGCTTGGGCTTCCTCTCCACTATTAGCATGAGGAAATTTTAAAGGGAATCACATAAAATATAGTACAAATGATAGCAATCAACCCTACAATGGTATCAAGGCCATAATGTAGAGTAGAAAAAATAGTGCACCTAGCAAAGGGAAATGAAATGCATGTATTGTTATATTTAAGCACTCAAAAGTGATATTAATGTAAACATAATGACAAATAAGTGAAAGAAATGGGGGGTTCTCTTTATATTAATATATTTTCCAAATGCATGGTTAAAAAACATCCCCTTGAGGGATCTTAATTGATACAATTCATTACAATGTTCAAAGGATCTAATCCTTTCAAAATCTTAAGGTGTGCTTTCATTGTCTTCCTCGCACTCACAAATTGAAGAGCAGACTTTTGCTACCACTACGATGATCTATCCATATTTGAACTTGTCGCGTCTTCCTTTCATGCTGAGATACCTAGATATACACACAAAGAATTTAAATTGGTTAATAGCATGTGTGGATTAACATGAAATCAGAAAGATGCATGCAACATTGGATATAAAAGGTGAAATAGGCGATGCAAAACTATTCCAAATTGAACCAAAACTTAGTATAATGTTTATAATCTACTTTAAGAATGATCTATGTAGAAATTGAAATGAAATCATATGCAAAATCCATGGCCATCCCTAGGTGTTCCAATTGGGACTATTAGAATGAAATATCTAATTGATGATTCAAAACTACTCCAAATTTCACCAAATTCTAGTATGATGCATATAAACTACTCTAGAAATTATCTACACTAAAATTGACCCAAAATTATGTGCAAATTCATGGCCATATATGGGTGTTCCAATTGGTACTGTTAACCATCCCAAGTGGGGATGACTGCCAAAACTGGTGGTTTTTGCCACCAATTCTTCTAGGATCTGGTTCAAACTACTCCTAGGGGTGTTGTCACCAAATTTGGTGATCTAATTCACATAAGTAGGTGGGTTTTAGAATGGTTTTGCATATTTGTGATTACTTGGCAACCTCCTTTGATCGATGGATATTTCCAGAGCAAATACATGATGAAAGGCGAGAGTGAATCTTGGCAGCAATTCATTACGAAATATTGTAAAGACCTCCTATTTGAAATTGGGTGGAAAGACTCCAATTTATAGCCCAAGAGGGCCATAGGATAAAATGGGCAAGTTAGGGCATGCAAGGTAGGTGCCACCATTTATCAAAACCCTTGCCATGCATTGGGTGGGAGAAGCCTCCAATTTGGGCCTCCCATTTATAGGTTGTGATGGATTTGACAGGCCCTCAATATATCATAAATTATTGGGTAGGATAAATGGTAGAATTTTATTGCCATTTATCCTACCCTTGAATTTTTGAGAGGCCTAGGTCATGACTGTCCCACCTAGGGATAGTTGCTGGTGGTCATCCCTAGGTGGGACGACCATGAATTGTGGTCATAGACCATGGCTACATGGCCCAAAACATCCCAAAAATAGGTTAAGCCTTCCCAAAAGTGGTTAGGACCACTATTTAACCCCTGAGGATTGCCCAAGAGGTCTATATGGTGTCAATAAGATTGTGTCATTGCAGTCTAATCAGATTAATACGGTTTTAGTGTCTACAGATACCCCTTTTTGAGATGCATTGTGTGAAAAAAAGTACGAAGCAAAAATAGACGACTAAACTATCAAATGATTAAGGTTATTCAGTAACCTAACCAAATTTAGATGCCTCCATCATGGAAGGAGCATACATTCTTATAATCCTTGCTTTTGACATATTTGAAGGATTTGATTTTGGTATACCTTTTAGCCGCACTACAATGGCAGATTTTGGGGCTTAGGGTATACTTGGTCTTGGTTCCTTATTTGGCTTATAAGCCTATTATGGGATACATATCCCAAGGATTAAAGGATACCAAGACTTTATTTTGTGGAATTGGTGCTGAATTATATGCCCTAGTGTGGGCTTGAAATTTATCTTTGGCAATGATTCTTTTGAATGTATGCAAGTTGCACTTTTGAGTGTTGATTTTGATTATGAATTCATTAATTATGACTACCCCTTCAAGAAACGAGTCGATGAGGGCATGACCAGTGATGAAAGTGATGAGTCGCTTGACCAATATGACTTGATTAGGGTTCCTTCAAATTTACCCATTGTAAAATGTATCAATTTTGTTAGGATTTTGATGGTTTTGTTTGATATTTCATGGAAGAAAGAAAATGAATACCTCATTCCCGTGGAGTGGCCTGACCACAATTGCCTTCTTGGGTATTGAAGTAGAGACTTTTCAATCCATAAATGAACAATTTGGTTCAATATTGATCCTTTGTGAATTTTATCAGTTTTGACATGTTTTTGGTGGTTTTTAGGCCTTTTTCTTTGCCTTTTCTTCTAATTTTTTTGGTGTTTTTTGGTGGCCGTCCCATGGTGGGATGGCTACACAATTCATAATCATCCCAGGGTGGGATTATCGACAAATATTTTGGTCATCCCACCCTAGGATGACCATGCTTATTCTGTCTTTTTAAGCTCAAAATTGCAAAATGAGCTCATTTGCATACTTTTGACTTGGTAGATTGAGAGGTGAGGAGTAGGAAAGTGATTTTTTGAAGTTGAGTGCTTCTGAAACCATCCCACAATCACCATGAGCCAACATCTAGACTCAACGAGTGGTGGAGCCAGTGCGAGACGGGTAAGGGTTGAATTTGCTATTAGAATTTATTTAATTTGGAAATGTAATTATTTTTTATTTTATCAATAAAACACACTAAATATCGATCAATGAACCTCATTAGTGATAATATTTAGTATTTTGTACTTTAATTTTTGCTTTTGTACAATTTGTATCCATTATTTTATGCTTTTATAAAGTTTTTTTTACCTATTTTTGGTGGTATTTCATGGAAGAAAGGAAATGAATACCTCGTTCCCGTGGAGCAGTCCGACCACAATGGCCTTCTTGGGGATTGAAGTGAAGACATTTTAGTTTGACAATGAATAATTTTTTTTAAATGGCCTTATGGTAATTTACTCATATTTCCAGATTGCATGAAGCACAAGTCGCTTCAACCACCAAGTGAATAGGGTAAACAACTAGGTACAAGGTGCACTTGAGATTTTGCTTTATTTGATTTTTTTGTTGAGTTTATGATTTTTGAAGATTTTGAACCAGTAGATATGCTTAATTGTCCTTTATGAAACTCCTTGTGGTGATAAAATATGTTCATTTATGTCTGCTATTTGGTTTGCATATGCATTTGTGGATGCAATATCATGGTTGGATGTATTGTAATATGATGTTGGTTGATGATATATACATGTGTGTATGAATAATGAAATGGATGATTTGTTAATATGTATGATGAATTATAAATAGTATTTGATACACTAGATGCTAGCACCATACTGTGCATAATTCATCGATTCATTTTAATGTTATCATAAGATTATATAATGGATTGTGAAAATGTAAACTGAAAAACATGTGATAAAATGGTATGGCATGGAATGAATAGTAAGATGTTATATAATGTCCTTAATGTTTTCACAAGACTCAAACACTCTAGTGACCTAGTCAAAAGTTATATATTAAATATGCAATAATTTTTAGCAAGGTATAAATCTTCTAGGAAGACCAAGCTATTTAATATCCCTATGTGTGTATGTGAGTTCATTGTTATGATAATGCATAAAGTTACCCTAGTGCCAAACAAGATTTATGCAACCCATCTGTACTAAAGATCACCCTGCGAGTATCATGATCCTGAGTTTTGTACGTAGTTGGATTAGACCATAGGTAATACAGGCTACCAAAATCTAGCTCATCTACAAGAAGACATTGGTCTATACAAAAGAAGATCGCTAATGTAATAGACATATCGTCATGCGTAAGGATACCGCCATTGTCAGGCAGGCTTGATGCCACCCAAACTGTAATGAGGATCACCTTATGGTTGTCAAATGCTGAGAATTCTAGGGATTCAAGTTCAGTACTCCTTTTATTTTATTTTTGAAGTGCTCTAGGGATTTGCTCATTTTTTTTTTGGTGAGCAAGGGATTTTGGTAGTGGTGAGAACAACTGTTTATTTTACTTTTGGCTTTTGATAGTGGTACAAACCACTTTTTCTTTTGGATATTTTTAATTTTTTTTTTATCAAAAATAAATAAATTTATATTAATGCATGAGTTTTGATAGGATTCTCAAAACCTTAATACATCGAATATGGTATTGAATTACTTCAGGCTTATTAGTCATCTTGACATAATCTGCTACAATCATTACATATCTCAAAAAATAAAAAGTATAGGGCCATAAAAATAGGGGGGATGGTCCCATCCTTGGGGTTGATCCTATCCCATGAGAAGACCTTGATGACTAGGCCAATCCTTCAATTGTTGTCATGGATGGTGTGAGTGTTCACTAAATCATTGAAGATAGTATTGAGCTATGAGCAGGTAGCCTCCAAATCGTTTACCACCTATAGGATGATTGTCCACTAGGACTTAACTACTTTAGTAACCATAGATAGGGTAGTCGTAGAACTATTTAGATGGCTGAGGATCACAAAACATAGGGTGCTCTTGTCGGATGACACCATCACTAGTCCTTTTTTGCTTTTATTAGTGGGAAAAACCATTGTTTATTTTTATTTTTCTCTTTGGATACTTGCCCAGATTTGGCATGGGGTAAGGAATTTTTTATTGCTTTGGGTAGGGAGGAGCTTGTACTTTTACCAATTCATAGAATTTTTGAACCATGTGCATAGGGGATAAGTAAGGTAAAATTTTCGTTTAAGGTAACAAGGACCACTTTGTAGGTTTCATCTTTCCTTGTGCAAAAATTGGATTTATTAATGTGAAAATGTGTTGGGATAATGAGGTATACAAGGTATAATCGAAGCAAAACTCTACCTTCTAAAACTTAGGATAGATTTCTACAAAATCTAAAAATAAAACTAGGTTGCATGACTAAAAACCCTAATGATACCTTATACAATTGAACAATGGGCTTAGTGGATGCCATTGGGGCTTTTTGGGTGACCAAAGAGTTTATGGGTACCTTTAGGGATTTTTGGTTGACCAAAAGATTTATGGGTACCTTTGGGGCTTTTTGGGCGACCAAAAGGTTTATGGGTACCTTTGGGGATTTTTGGATGACCAAAGGATTTATGGGTACCTTTGGGGATTTTTGGGTGACTAAAGGGTTTATGGATACCTTTGGAGCTTTTTGGATGACCAAAGGATTTATGGGTACCTTTGGGGCTTTTTGGGTGACCAAAGGGTTTATGGGTACCTTTGGGGCTTTTTGGGTGACCAAAGGGTTTATAGGTACCTTTGGGGACTTTTTGGGTGACTAAAGGGTTTATGGGTACCTTTGGGGGTTTTGGGGTGACCAAAGGGTTTATGGATACCTTTGGGGCTTTTTGGGTGACCAAAGGGTTTATAGGCACCTTTGGGGCTTTTTGGGTGACCAAAGGGTTTGTGGGTACCTTTGGGGCTTTTTGGGTGACCAAAGGGTTTATGGGTACCTTTGGGGCTTTTTGGTAGGGTGTGGTAAGATCTATGGAAATAATATGGATGTATGGATGATATTCGTTGGATGGGTGGTTGGGTCTATTGAAAAGATATTTTTGTAAGACTTGCGGGGGTGGTTAAGATGGAGGTGGAATGAACGGAGGTGGTCGATGGAGGGGGCAAGCTTGCTCCTCGTGTGGAAAAATCTATCGTCATATGGGATGTTGTAATGGAAAAACACACAAATAGAACTCTTCTTCATCATCTAATGGGATGACCTGTTTGTATTCCTCATCTAAACTAGGGGAGTTAATAGGTGCTATGTCGTAATTTGATTCATCATCAATTGTCCATTCATAAGGAGGACCTTGATCCTCTTCCTCATTGTCGAATGGGAGAGTATGTGAACCTTCACCTTCTTCATAGGATTGGGTGAAATCATGAGATATCCCTTGATCTATCATATTTATAGGAAAATAATCCCCCAAAGAGTGGATGTGATTAAGATTAGCATAAGGATCGCGTGCAAGCTCATCCCTATAATTCAAACCTAGGCTCTTTATAATTTTTTTGAGGATATAGAGAGGCACAATATTGTGTCCTAAGCCAAATTTATCATATGGAAATTGATATTGCGACTGGTAAGGAAGTAGTGATGGAGATATCGCATGGCATAGTCAGTATTGGACATATAATTGATGTACTTAGAAAAGGGTTCTTCAACCTCTTCTAGATGAGGAGATGGTTCTATGCCATATTCAATACCCCCATATATGAAGTTCATTTTATTGGGAGGTATACCTAGAGGTACGATGGTACCTATGGGAAGATGAGGTCATCCCATATTCTATATTGTCTCAATGGCTAGAATTGTTGTGATATTCCTCACTAGGTATTCTCCTAAACCCGTAGTAGCCAAATGGACTATGACCTGGGATGGTGAGGATGGAGGAGATGGAAGTGAGGCTTGAGATGACTCAATGCTTACCTCATGAGGTGGTTCCTCATCTACTAGACTAGGAATCTCTTCCATGGAAATGGTAGAGATGATTGGAGGGATCTCATCAATTGGCCTCTTTGACATATTCCTCTATGGAGGATTTAATGATGATGAAGGTGTATCTGAAGGTGCCAATGATGAGGGTGGTATAGAATAAGATGGTAATGGATCAATGGAAGGTGATGGTGAAGGAGTCAAACCTTGAATGGATGTATTTGGTTGGAAGTCCACATGAGTTGATGGCAAGATCGACTCGGGGATATGTTGCACCAAGTTGCATTATTTGAAGGGCTCAAGGTCTATAGAGACAACATGTACTTGCCCTTTGTGAGTGTACTTCAAACATTGATGAGCTATGGATGGCATGCACTTCATGTCCCTAATCCAAGGTCTACCCAACAAGATATTATAAGCCATTGTGCCCTCTAAGACGTGACACAACGTGGGTATGGTTTTGTATCCCATCTGAATAGGTAAGAATATATTTTCAACCATTGAGCATAGAGTATCATTTAATGCTGTAAGGGTATATGTGGATGCAACAATATGGGATGCTAGAAGATCTAGATGTTGGAGAGCATTTGTGGTGATGATATTGCTTGAAGAACCAGTGTAAATTAGAAATATTTTGTAAGATGTTCCATTTACACATGCAATGATGTGTAAGGGAGGATCAACCACCTCATTTGATATTGGTTTGAGTTCATGTTCATGAAATGTGATTACTAGATCTTTGCACTATTGAACATGCCCCATGAAATTGATAAAGGAGTTAGACTCCTGGGGTTGTAGTTCAATCGACTTAAGGATATCCATAAGAGCTTCTCGATGAGGTGGATATTATTGGATAAGCTCATAGATAGAGATTCAGGTCGATGTTGTTCGCAAGTTTTGAACAAGATTACTTTTTATGGTGACCATTAGATGAGGTGGAAGGTTTTGCACTAGAGGTGGTGGAGGTTGTGACATGGAGGGAATATTGTTTGAAATTGTAGGTGGTGTAATTTTATTTGCATAACGTCTATTCCTTGTCATGATGCTAACCATCCTTATGAACCCTTATTGAGGGGGTGTCATATGGACCTCATTTATCTATTTTGCTTGATTTTCCTACACCTCATGAGTGGGCAATGGGTCTTTAAAGACACCCATTTTTTGATTACTTTTTGCAAGAGGGTTATCAACTTGAATATCATTCCTATCAATCATGTCTTGTACTAGGTTTTTGAAACCGTAGCACGTTTGCATGTCATGTCTATTCTACTTATGGTACTTACTATATATGTCTTCACGACATCCCATGGACTTTGATTTACCCATAATCAGGTCTATAGAATGGATCTTAGGTAGAGTAATTGCCTTGGCTGCACATATATGATCAAATAAGGAATCCATAGACTCGGTGAAGGGTGTAAATTGTCACGGAGGGCAACATTTCTTGGTTTGCCCTTGATTCACCTGAGTTTTGTTATTGTAACTTGCAGGAGGAAGTTGAGCCTGATAGTTTACCTTCTGTGGTGGCATTAGTTGCACAAGCCCTGGAATACTAATGGCAACTTGATTAACTACTATAAACTTTGGTTGTGCCATATTACTTTTTGTGTTCTTATTCCACTTCTTTTTATGGGGTTTTACAATCTTCCCCTCTTAAATTTTGATTTCTTCGATTATTCTAGCCTACGCTAGAGCATCTTCAAGAGTTTGGTATTGTTGGAGTTGTAGCAATAATGAAATTGGATTTAAAAAACTCTTGGAAAATATGCGAGTCAACTCAAACACTGGTAGTAGGTATGGTAGCTTAGCAAGAAGCATTCACCACCTATTACCATAATTCGTGATTGACTCATCTTCATACTACTTCAACCCCATGAGGTCTATCAAAGTCACCTTTTGCTTAGTATTAAAGGTGAAACATTCCAGGAATGCATCCACAAATTGTTCAAATCTATGGACATTGTGCCTTGGGAGTTGATTGTACCACTCTACAACTAGACCAAAGAGGGTAATAAAAAATGTTCTTAGAAGTAAGGTATTGTTATCTTGGATACTAAAGCATTGATTCATAAACCTAGTAACATGCTCCTGTGCATCTTCCTCTCCTTTGAATCTATCCAACTTGGGCATTTTGAAATACTCTAGGTATGGAGGGGAAGGTATTGATGGGTGAAGTGGTTGACTGCAAAGCTGGCACAAAGTGGGATTTTGAAGCCCGAACCCAGAGGTCTTGTTTTCTATTGTTTCCATGTTCTTAAGCAATGATTTATACACATTAGAGGATTTGATCTCCTCTTCTTTGCTTTGGCCCCATGGGGGAGGGTGAGGAATGTCAAGAATATGGTGTGGTGGTTGATTATCATCAACCATGCCTCCATAAGGTGCTTCCAAATATTCCTCTTCTAGTTCTAGATCATCATAGGCTCCATAAGGTGTTTGTTGAATTAGCCTATAAGGAGTAACAAACACATGCAGAAGGTGATCTATGTTTGGCCTAGGAGGCAAGTCTCTATTAAGCCTAGGAGGTCAAGAAGGCAACATTTGGTTAGGCCTAGGGAGCCTATTTTGGTTAAAAGTAGGTTGCCTCTCATGAACCCCCTATCTATGAGTACTTGGGGTAGGGACCCCATTGCGTAAGGTCTCTTGAAACAACTCATGGGTTTGTTATTCAATCCTTTATTTTTCTAACTAATGTTGGTGATCCAAGCATTGTTTATCTAGTCGAAGCTGATTGAATTGAGCTTGGTGGTTAGCATATCTTTTAACAACTTGGTTTATATGCTCAGTCGTATGAGGTCTATTAGCCCTAGCACTATTGCCATGATGCCTATCTTGTTTAGGAGGATTTGAAAGATCAACTACGAGCTTCCCTCGATCGAGAGAGGTCACGTTCACTTGAGGTTCACTCCTAAAAAAATGTTCTTTATAATCAACTGGTGCAAAATCACATCGTACTAGCATGGAATAATGAGACCGAGGATAATCAGGATTCTCCTCAAGTCTTCCTTCACAAATGAGGAAAGGAAGGGCTGAATTTTCTCACCCAGGGTGATTAGTATCATACTAATCTTTGTACTTGTATTGTTGAGACCTATTAGGTCAATTTAATGGAAAAGTGTGATAATTTGGCCCTGCTATCTTGCATGTAGGTGTGTGAGGTAGAATGATCAGGTACGCAGATGCATGGTATTGCTCTATTTTTTATGCCTCAATGTGTGGTTTCCATTCTTGAAAGAAGGTGTGTGAAGTGTCT
Organism: Wollemia nobilis; assembly: GCA_028583015.1. Lineage (NCBI taxonomy): Eukaryota > Viridiplantae > Streptophyta > Pinopsida > Araucariales > Araucariaceae > Wollemia > Wollemia nobilis. Next base: position 679,602 of record JAQPPZ010000367.1, read on the forward strand.
ATATCTAGAAAAAGTTCTCTAATTAGGACCAAGACCTTTAGGGTGTCCCACATAGGGGTACCTTGTAGGTTAGGTTCCTAATTTGACATTCTAGGACTTGGGTGAGTAGGAGACCACCAAGGAGGTATAATCATATCCTTAGGGTCAAATCAGAGATGGTCTACGTCTCCTTACCTACTCTTCGTAGTGTCAGCCCTTGAATTGGCTTGGTTGCTAGTGCATACCATAACTACTTACTTCCAAATCCTATGTGATTATCTCTTTTACAAATTTTAATGATGCAACACACAAGAATGAAAATATATAATAATACAAGTGTTTATCTATTTTAAATATTTATGTGTTCCCTAAAACTGTTTAGTGTGTTTTTGATTTATTGTTTGCAAAGAGATCTCTTTTCATGTGTTTGAAGATGGTTGATGTAATTCTTAATATATTAAAAGGGATTTCACCTATATACTCGTAACTCGACAACCGATAATGAAGTCCGGTCATGTAAACAAACCAAAGTATGGAGATGAAGCCCATACCTAATCAAGGAGCATAGGTCCTACCAGTCTTCACCCATAGTGACTGTGAGTAGCAATACACCCTTTGAAGAGGAATGCATACTATTTCCCATATCTAAGACGATTCTTGGAGCTAGCTTTGGCCAAAAAAAAAGGGTTTGTATCATGTGAGGCAATGGGTGGAGATGAAGCCCATAATTTTTGGTCTCTATTAGTGGTTGGGGATGAAGTTCCAACTCACTAATGTTAAAATGTGACATGGTGTGTGTGGTTCCTTTTATACTTAATAAAAAGTAAAACAAAATAGCACTCAATGAACCTTCACTAAATGTAAAATAATGTTTCACTTTTCAAAATTATTGAATACATAATGGAACATACAAAATGCATACCCTATATGGAAACTTAACCATTAGGTAAGTTGCAAATAATCAATCCATGCAAATGCATGCTTAAGTTGTTATTTTCCTATTTTTCTTTTCTTTTTGTTGTTTTTAATAAAAAGAAAAATCTACTTTTCAACAAACAAGGAAAAGACATAAAAAACTAAATCTAACCTTCTCTAAATAGTAATAATGTAAAGTAAAGGTCTAGATACTCATCTTGAAAGCCTAAGATGTTTTTTCTATCAATTTGAGCTACAAATCCCATGTTTTGTGGCCATCCCAGGGTAATATGGTTGCAAATTTGGGGGTCGTCCCTGGGTGGGATGGCTATTATGGCCGTCCCTAGGTGTTCCAATTTGGAAATTAGGGATCGTTTTAGGCCAGAACGGCCAAAACATTTAACATTTCAAAGATAAAAATAAGGTCAAAACTTGCAAAAATAAAATGGGATAGGGGTCCCACCATGATCACCACTATAGAGCAAAAAAAATGATGTACCTAGCAAAGGGAAATGAAATGCATCTATTGTTCTATTTAAGCATTCAAAATTGACATTAATGTAAGCATAATGACAAATAAGTGAAGTAAATGGGGGGTTATCTTTATATTAATCTATTTACAAAATGCATGCTTACAATAATTGACACAATTCATTATAATGTTCAAAGGATATAATCCTTTCAAAATATCAAGGTGCACTTTTAGTGTCTTCCTTGCACTCACAAATTGAAGAGCGGGCTTTTGCTACCACTGCGATGATCTATCCATATTCAAACTTGTAGATCCTTCCTTACAGGTTGAGATACCTGGATCTACACAAAGAATTTATATTTGTTAATAGTATGTGCAGATTAACATAAATTAGAAATATGCATGCAATATTAGATATAAAATTAGAAATATGCCTCTCATTTATAGGTTGTGATGGATTTAACAGACCCTCAATCTTTCATAAATCATTGGGTGAGATAAATGGCAGAATTTTATTACCATTTGTCCTACCCTAGACTTTTTTAGGGGCCTAGGCCATGGCCATCCCATACAAGGATGGTTGTTGGTGGTCATCCCTAGTTGGGAAACCATGAACTATGGTCATCCTAGGGTGGTACAAACATGGCTACATGGCCCACAACTTACCAAAAATGGGGTAAACCTTCCCAAAAGTGGTTAGAACCACTATTTAACCCCTAAGGGTTGCCTAAGGGGGCCATATGGTGTCGAAGAGTGTATCATTGTAGTCTAATAGTATTGACATGATTTTAGTGTCTTTACATAAGTTATCAATGCACGATTGTGTGTGAACATGAATATATAAGTACCTCCAAACGTAACTATAGAAATGGTTTCAATGTTTGGGAAATGGAATTAGACTATTGAGTATGAGAACCTACCTATGAAATGCAACTTGTGCTAGAGAATAGAGCACCTTAGCTATGATCATTCAAAGAAAATGAACTAGGCTCAAAATCATCATTTTCAACCAAAGAAGATTGTAAGAAAAAAAGATGGTAACAAAGGAACTTCAACCCAAGATGTAGGGGGAAGTAGGGAGGAGGTGGAGCCCCTATCACATCCAAAGGAGAATGCATGGGAAGAAAGCAAAATATTAGAAGAAGCAATAAAGGTAAGTCAACATCCTAAGAATGCCCCCTCTATTTTCAATGAGCATACTATTAAAAACAATTTTGGTTGTCTTCAATACTCAACAGGGGAAAAATATCAGGAAACTAAAATTATAAAAATTAAACATGAACAAAATATCACTGTGATGGTAACCCAAAACATAAACGATACTCCACTTATCCTGGAGGGAGGTGAGGAAGTGCATGATAAATCTTCCAAAGACAAAATCTAGGAAGGACCAGGGAAGCCCTAACAAAATTGCCAAAAGTTCAAGGAAAGTAGGGGTATATGTAGGTTATGATCCCAAGTGGGATAGACCTTCATAATATGAAATTATACAAAGGAAAACAACTAGGGATGTAGATAATAGAACATAATTGATCCTCAATTTGGGCAATAAGAAACACCAGAGCAAATCTAAAAAATGAAGAACACAAGCTTATACTGAGAGGGGGGGTGAACAGTATAAGACCTCTTTTTACTTTTTCCTTTATACTTCAACACAGTAAAGCAATATCCCCAAAGCAATATCAAAACAATGCACAATATCATCCACAAAGTGACACCAATTTTAACGTGGTTCACCCAAAAGTCTGGGCTACGTCCACAAAACTTTTCTCTAAAAGATATCTCAAATTTCTTTGGGAAACCTTCCCAATTACAATGTTTATGAGCCTCGGCCCAAAGGATATACCTTCCCCCAATCTGAATTTATGAGCCTCTGCTCAAAGGAGATACCTTCCCCCAATCTGAATTTATGAGCCTCTGCTCAAAGGAGATACCTTCCCCTATGCTCTGGAAATGATCCCTCAGAATATCAACTGCCTCTACCTCTTGCCAGCATGTGGAACTCCTTTCCACCGAAGACCTCCTATCCTTAATGCTTAGCCTAAGAGACCTCTGCCTTATATGATCACATCCACAAAATCTCAGCAACCTGTACCAAACATAGTCAGTCGGTCTAGTACAAGTCTTCCTCTGTCTGTCAGATCTGTCCAACTCTTGAACAAATCAATCCTTTGCACACAAGCCTTCTCAAAGACTTGCCAAAACTATCCTTAGGTTCTTCTCAAAGAACCAATGCACCTTTGTCCTCAAGTTCTCTGATAGAACTATCAAAAACTTAGCTCACAAGTCCTCTGCTAGGACCTGTCCAAATCTGCTCACAAGTCCCCACCGAAACCTGTCCAAAACTTGCTCACAAGTCCCCATCGAAACCTGTCCAAAACCTTAGCAAGCTCACCAAGAAAAACTTGCTTAGCATGAACCCACAAAGAGAATTGTTAGAGACCCAATGTGATTCATAAACCTCATAGAAGCATAAAGAGAATTGTTAGAGACTCAATATGTTCTATACTTAACTCCCAATCTCAATCTCAAGTCTCATAGAAACATAAAGAGAATTGTTAGAGACCCAATATGTTCTATACTTAACTCCCAATATCAATCTCAATCTATCTCAACTCAATCTCAATCTCAAAAGAATAAGATAGATGTAGTATGCTTTTCTCAAGACTATGAAACACAACCCAACAATTTCCAACCACGCAATATCTCATATAAAAATGATACTCATATTCTTTTTACCAACAATTAGGGTTTCAACAACAATGCTCATCAAACAAGGTTTAGTCAACCAACACCATTCAACTCAACATCAATCTTGAAGCATTCAACCAATCATCACAAGAAAAGGAAACAAGTAGAAATCCTTTTCCCTCCAAGGATATTTGAACAAAAAAACCACCAACACAATATCACCAAATGCAAAGAATAACTTGCTCAAATCTACTCAATGGAGTAATCCCAATATCAGGTATCAAGTAAAGCACTAACTTGATCAAAACAACCTCTATGGAAGCAACTCAACCATCAATATCAAACTAGCCAACTAAGGGTTTCATCATCTCAATGCAAGTAGCAAGACTTACTAACATAAAACCTTAGTGCAAAAAATGCTTCCTCTTCCTCAACCAGAATTATGCATTCACCCAAAAACTCATCAATGATTTTAATGCATAAACAATCTTCAATATCCAGAAAATAGGATTTACACCAAAAATACCTAGTAGACAACCTTTTCACTCCAAACTCAATTTCAAAAAATATACCATCAACAATATACATGGAATAAGTTGCCCATACATTTACTTTGATGAAGAAGGAGAACTCAAAATCTGTCACAACACTAACTCTCAATTTGCCACCAATTAGAGTTAGCAACTATACAACAATATACAATAATAAAGATCCAAATTAACACCTTATTTCTCCAACTTAATAAAAACCACCGGAAGTATAATATACATACAAAGTAAAACCTCTTTACACCTTATTACTCCACATAAACATTAAGCATAAATAAAACAATGTCAAAGCAAATATGATACCTTAACCTTATACCTCCAGCGCATTCACAGCCACTATCCTTTGCACATTGCGACCAAAAGAAAATTACCCATGAAGAGAATCAAACTCGGCACCTCTGCCTTCTACCACCTTCGCTTAAACACCACCGCCATTGGGTCACAAGTGCCCAATGAAGAAATAGAATGTTGCCCTATATTTTATCTTCCTTTGATGCCAAGAATCTGGAAATTGTAAATGTCTTCCTCAAGCCACATGCAAACTGGTGAGCACTGTCCAAAACGTAACTTACTGGGCAACAAAAATAATCATCCACACAGTGCAAACAGAAAACACAATTCGAGTGCAGTCCCAACAATTGGTGAAGCGCAATCTGTCGGATTTCAAAGCACAAACTAAAAATGCAAGAAATTACTTGGGCAACTCAATATCGATAATCAACTCTCAATGAAATACAATGCTTTCTCGAAGATCACAGAGATACGATTTTCATTACTCAGAGTTACAATCACTTTATAAAATCATCCCTACTTATATAGCCATTTCTCATTAACTATTTGACGTCGGCGCTCCTCCAACGATGGAAACACGTCGGCGAAAGAAAACTTTATCTGCATCGCTTAAGGGTTAAAAGAACCTTTAATAATAATTAAAAAAATAATTATTATTATTTTATTAATAATAAATTAAACTTAGACCTTTGACAAAGGTTTGAGTTAATTTAATTATTAATAATAAACATGGACCTTCAAGGTTTTTCAAGAAGTAAAAACCTTTGCATTAAGTTAAGATTGGTTTTAATAAAAACCCTTAATGAGTCTAGATGATTTTAAGAAAAACCTTTAACCTTGTCACCATGGTTTTAATAAAAACCCTTTAACATTATTAAGCTTCTCAAGATATTTTTGACATCACACTCTTTTTGATATCAACACAAAAATGCCTTTTGACATCAATGACAACTTATATACTTGAGCAAAGGCAATGTACCCAAAGTACCCAAAATTGCCAACAAAAAATGAAGATCATTTCCTAGAATATTAGGGACCTATGCATAGAGAACCAAATCTTAGTGAGGAACAATAAGTAGATCCAAAACTGGTTAGCATTTCTCAATATTGGTGGAAAGATTTGGTGGGGGACATTTTGAAATTGGATTTTTGGCCTTTCAAAGGTTACTCATTTATTGTGTTTATTAAGTAATGGTGTCTATGTAAGGTTGCATGTTTTGTATATAATTCAGTTGGACTAGTCTTGGCAACTTATTGTTAGATATTTATTTTAGTTTGTAAAATGGTTGGGGACCTTTCAAAAACCCCTTTGCAACCTTAATAAAAATAAATAAATAGAATATTTGGAACCCAATGATTTTAATAGAGAAGGAAAGTCATGAGATATCTAACTATGAGAGACCCAACGGGTTTGATGTGGAAGCTATCCCTACTTGGAAACAAGGTATAAAGTGAAAGAACCTTAGTAAGTGTGGCAAGTCTTCATGTTGAACACACAATTTGTGTCTAATGAAAGATGAAAATTACGTACCACATTGGAAATATGGTTGATAATAGGTTGTAATTCCTGTGTAGAGTCATGATTTAGCTTAAAAATATCAACATTGACAACATCATGGATGTTGAGGTGTGATAGAAGATCAAGGTAGAAAGCATTGGATGACACCTATTGAAGAATGGTATAAGGCCCATAGCAAAGTGCCTTGTCAGAGAGGTGATGCTTGTCCAAATATAGCCAAAATTTATCTCAAAACTAAAAATGATGAGGAATATGATGATAGTCTATAACCTACTTTTGCTACTATTGTGTCTTCTACAAAATTTGCATAACCTTAGACTAAAGTTGTTGTAAATTCTAGATAAATGATCATAATTTTTCTTGCTTTTTATTCATTTGAATGATAGAGAGAAAATAAATGGATAAGGGTAACTCATATAAAGCTAGGAGTTGCAAACCAATATAGACTTCAAAATGGAGAATGACCAATGGAAAATTGAATGACCCTATTGTAGGAATTACCTATGAGTTAAGGCTCAAGCCCCACTTATATGAAGAAGAATGGTAGGAAATTCATAGATTCTAGACAAGAGTGCAATTGATAACTTTAGTTTTAACATAAAATTAGGGGTGGAAATCATAGGAGAAGTTAAGAGAGACTCTTAGAATTTTCCTTAAGGACCTCCAAAAGTAACCTACAAAACATGATTTGTGGTTAGATACAATATTAGTAGGGATTCCAAAAGGTCACTGAACATTCTCAAAGAAGAGTTGGGCTAAATATAGCATAGAACTAGTTTTATGATAGGGAATGGACTTGGATATCTTGCTAACTCTACCTATAAACACAAAGACACAATCATGCTACCAGTCATTGGAAAACCAATAATTTCATGTAAATTATCTCCCAAGGATGATAAGGAATGACAAAGGCATGTTGAGTTTCAATTTCCTGTTAGTTAGCTTGGATCGACAATGTAATGCACATTGTCTTAGAAACCTCAATACATCTTGTTGCATATGTGGCTGATTAAAGAAGGGATACAAATGGTGAAACATTTTTTGCTTACCAAAATGTCCACCATAGAGTGTCAAATAATCTTCCTTGAGAAGAGACAAATGGTGTTCTTGTAGAATACAAAGTTTATCCAAATTATATTATAACGATTATTTGATGTGAAATTCCTAGAAGGGATGCATATTAGAAGATGTAGGATGTTTGAGAAGTTGAAAACATTTACAAACTTTGGATCTTGAGCATACAAATAAGGCCAAGTCTATAAACCAATGTGCAAAGTGGTTACAATAGTTAAAGCATGAACTACTAGAGGGTGACTGAGATAATATACCATTGTGTTATTGTTCCCCTTCTTATACTTGATAACTAGGTGAAACTGATGTAAGTAGGATACCCATTTCATGTGATAAAATTCTTCAATTTATTTTGTTATTGAATAAACTTAAGGGAAAAGTGATAAGTGTGCACAATGGTTTATTTACCAAGAAAATAATGTATCTAATGCTTGACAACTTACACCAAAGAATACAACTCCTTGTTATATTTGCAATAGTCCTATTTGATGACTAAAAAGGTCTCCAAGTTCTAGGCCACTAGATAGCCATTTTATTTTAATGCTGCACCAAGAAAAAGTTGGGAAGCATCAATATTGATCTCAAAGGGCTATGTGAGATCTAGAAGAGAAATAATTGGTGTTGAACATTATTTTTATTTAATGTTTCAAAGGCATGGGCATGATATTCAGTCCATATAAACACAACCTTGGATTTGGTTATGTGATGAAAAGGAGCAACAATGGTGGAATAACTTGGAATAAAATTGCAATAGAAAGTGGTAAGCCCTAAGAAACTCCTCAAGTCAGTGGGAGTAGTAGGAGTGGTTCATTTAAGTAGAACTTCCACCTTAGCGAGATCCACTTGTATGCCATGTTCATTGATTATAAATCCAAGATAAGAGATAGAGGTTTTCCAAAGGAGCATTTGGATAGGTTGGCATATAATTAACTTTTTTGAAGGGTTCTAATAACCTACTCTAGATTCTTCAAGTGATCCTTCCAACTAAGTGAATATACAAGAATGTCATCGAAGTAGATAATCACAAGTTTTCCGAGGTATTCTTTGAATACCTCATTCATGAGCCTCATAAAAGTGGTATGAGCATTAGTGAGACTAAAATATATTACTAGCCATTCAAAGAGTTCCATATTGGTTTTAGAAGTAATTTTCTATATCTTTTACCTGTATTTAGACTTCGTGATACCAAAATTTTAGATTGATCCATGAGAAAAATTTGGCTCCTTAGAGTTGGTCCAAAAGATCATCAATTCAAGGAAGAGGATATATATTTTTTATTGTTATTTTATTGAGTGCCTTGAAATTAGTGCAAAGTCTCCAAGTACCATATTTCTTAAGTACTAGCAAGACCGATGAAGCACAAAGTGAATTACGTAGCTTAATAAATCACTTAGACAACAAATATTGAATTTTCTTTTTGATTTCATCATTTTGAATGATTTATTTTGTATACATTGGTGCATTGGGTAGCAGTGTAGCAGGAATAATATTAATGTTATGATTGATTGATATTTCTAGAGGGAGTGTCATGGGCTTCTAGAATATGTGAGAGTAATATTACACCAAGTTTTATAAGGAACCATGTCATGTGTACTTTGTGACCCTTACTTGTGGTTCTTCATGATGTGGTCACATGAATATTAGTGCTAGATATTGTGCTTGATTAATTGCTTTCATTGCCTACCTACAACTAAGTAACAAATTGGTGGTGCCTTTGGTGCATTTAATTAGATATATTTTATTGTTATGTTGTAATGTGTAGTTATTGTGGTATGCATCATAATGTACCTTATTTTCATAGTGATAAGGTTTTTCAAGTAGCCAATTACAACAATCCATGGGGGTCACATCACAAGTGATCTTGTCCACAAACTTGGGACCAAAACCAAAAGAGCTAGTGCATGTGTGAATTATTTGTGAAATAGAGCTACCATCCTTCCATCCTATAGTATAGGTATGAGGTGTGGTTCTATTGGTAGATGAAAATTTTCAACAACATATCTCGTGATCAAGTTATTTTGTGAACTATTATCGATTATACAATCCATAGAATAATTATGAGTAAGGTGAGAACACATGACAAAGAGATGGTCACGGTCATCCATAGAGGAATAATTCATTAGTGTGACTTTTTTGGGCTTACCATCCAACACTTTATATGTTTTTATTCACCTATAATTTTGATGGGACTTTTGTTTGAATTCTCATTGTGATATTTTACAATCATAATCTTCTACTTTAGCTTAAATAATTCAAACTTGTAATGTCCTTTCTCATCACAATGATCATAAAACTTTGGAGTTTTTATTTTAGAATAAGAGGAAGATGAATAAATGGGTGAAGAATAAGAATAATAAGGAGATAAGGAAGTATATCTCTTCATATTTGACACTTGTTGATATTGACTAGAGAGCTTGGAAACACCTATTGCATGGGGCTATCGTGGTCCCATGTATTATGTATCTAGTTTCTCCTCTATAGTTGGGATTGATTAAATGTCACATATAGTGTTGAAAAGGATGTGTACTTTAACTCTACAAACAAATGTTCTTGAATTCTATTCTTAAACTTCATGATGAGGGTTGGTGCAAGATCTAAAATACAAAGAAGGATGTGTAACCTATTAAATTTATAGATGTAATCCTACACAGACATATGGATACCTAGGTGTAAATGAAATAATTTCATAGATAGATAATCATAATTATAGGAGGGGTAAAATGTGACCTTTAAGGCAATAATAATTCATCTCAAGTGGTGATAGGATTTTGGTTATTTTATTTCTTAGAAATCTGGATTTTGGCAACTCTAGAAAGCTTCAATTTTGCAAAAGGGGTATTTTCCCCTTTATGTGTTTGACTAAAAGTAAACCACATCTCAAATCCAACTATTTAATACTTTGGGATCCCTAGAGCCATCATAAATATTGACTTCACATTTGGCTTGAGGATGAGTGCTTATTTTGACATTCATTTAGACATTAATATTATTGAATTTGTCTACCATTTCACTAATTATGTTAGCTATCATCGCTACTTGTTCTACCAAATTGGAAGCCACGACCCTTCTAGTAAAATCCAAAGGAAATGGTGATTAAGATAAGAATATAAAATTTAGAAAAGTCCCCTGTAAAATAGTGCCAAATATCCTTCCTTTTTGAAATACAAAAGTCTCATTACTACTAAAATTCGCCTTGATATAATGAGTGTTGTAATAAATTAGTAAATAATTCCCATTGAAATATAAAATTCTATTTTTTGTTAAAATTTGCCTATGAATACTACTTTAAGAAATTATTTTTGCCCCAATTTTTCTTATTTTTAAAATATTACAATGGAAAAATAAAGATTTTATTTCCTTTAAGAGGAATTGGAGGTGCCATATGCCCATGCAAAATGAGTGCGTGTGATTTATATGGGCATGGCACATGTTCTACCTACACATGACACATGTAGTTAACATGCATGGAGAATGCAAGAGTGAAGGGCGAGTGAAGGTAACATGTGCATGCAAAGGTACATACGTGGAGAAGGGTAGGGGAGAATAGGGGGTCTTGTGTGTGTAAAGAAATGCACGTAGTGGAGGGAAGGTAGGGGAGGGGAGGGGAGGGGTATGGCTCATGCGCAAGTGATTAGTACACCTAGTCAAATGACCATGTAAGAGAAGGGAGTTTTTTTTAAGCATGTGAAGCGCACTAAACATGGAGCATGTGGTGGGGAAAATATATTGATCACATGCTATGTGGAGTGCAAGGGGAAAAATGAGGTAATCATCACCTATAACTTGAAATGGGTATAAGTAGAGAAATAAACTACATTGAAAATTTGAAATAAAACACTATTGATCATAGGAAAAAAGATATAGAACCCTATACGATGCAAAAAAAAAATTGTAAAACACCCTCAATCCACATAAATCAAGGTGAGTAAGTGACCCTCCATGAAAGAAGATGTTACGCTAGAAGAACACAATTTCATGAGGGTCATTGATGTTGGCAAAGAAAAAGGAATACTTGTAGACAAAAAATCCATCAAACTCTAATGCTAAACATTTTCTTGTGGTGAGAAGAGTGAGGGGGTCTTCAAGAAGCATCAATGTATGTGCTTCATTTATCTTCTGGTTGAGATCCAAGCACTAGCCTATGGATGTTGTTGTCAAGAAAAAGGAAGTGGTGAAAAAATGTAAAGGTGATGATGACCAAAGCTATATTTTATTTGGTTCAAACACCTACATGCAATATACCCACATGAAGTGATACATCATAAAGGGGGTTTCATAACTAACAAACCAAATGCAATAAAATATTAATATAAATAGCCTAGGGAGTATTGATGGAAAGCAATGTTTTACATCATCAACAAAGCAATATGGTGTTGCTATAGAACAATTAGAAAGAGGTAGAGATATGACCTTTTTATGGAGAAATATAGTTGATCAAAACATAACTTAAATCCAAATCTTGGACCAAAATAAGAGATACAAGTCCTGTGATTGGAAGGATAAACCAAACCAAGGATCGAAAAGGTTAACCCAAATCCAAGGTCAAAACTTAAGAGTTCTACTACCATTGATATAGATTTATTGAATAAAAAATAAAGATTGTATTTCATGGATCAATATTACATATTTATAGCGTTACAAACCACCCTTTGAGACAAATTTTGAAGATAATTGGGAGGATCTAGGAGGTCATGGCTAGGATGATCTAGAAGGCTATGGCTAGGAGGATCTAGAAATATATGTTTTCCTATCATGTTGACCAAACCTTTCTAGAAGGTATATTAATACGTATGTAATATTTTATCACATTTTTATATTTTATACCTATTACATACATATGTAATATTTTATTGCATTTTTATATTTTATATCTTACCTTTTTTTCATTAGGTAAATAGCTAGAAAAATTGACCATTGGTTGGAAAGGAATCTTGTTTCAATAAGGATGCCTAGTAGTTGTTCATGAGATAGGGAAGATTGTGCAAAGGGAAACTAAATAATACTTACCATTGGCCATCAAAGTTGACTTTCATGGCCCATTCCATCAACTTCACCTACATGGTGACTACACCTACTACACACCACATGGGTAATCCTAATGTATCTACCTGCACTAATTAGGGAGGCTATACTAGCAATGATCCATTCCCAATGAAGGCTTAGGAGATCTCTAACATCAGAGGACTCAAAACAGGTGAGAATTAATGATGCAACCATCTTTTGACTATTGTAGCAATGGGTGATAGTAGTATAAACTTCTTAGCCAAAGGATCAAAAGCCTCTAAAATTAATGGCCCTAGATCCAAAGACCTCAAGGCATATGAATGCAGTAGTAGTAAGATCTTGGTTGTATAATAAAATACAATTTTGAGGTCTTCTACACAAAATTTTAAAGGGAAAATTCCCTTAGTCTTGGCCTATATATACACATATAAAACTCATTGTATAGCATTCGGCGATGCTTGATCATTCATAATATCTAGCCTTGTATGCTCTTCCTTTCACATTTTCTCATTGATATAAGTAGAACTTGAGCTTTGAGATGTTTTATAAGGAGAATCAAGCCTCTTTTGGTTGTATGCCTTTATGATTTTTGATGCATTAATGGAACATGTGACTAATATTTCTCTATTCTACTTCTACTATGTATTAATTATTTGGTATACATGATGAAGTGTGTTAAATTACTAGATATTAGACTATGGTTAATGTGTTAATTATTAGCTTGTTCATGCAATAGAAGGGATCTTGATCTTGGCTCATCACCCTTCCAGCTTATGTTTTACTTTTTTGGTGCTTTCTTATTCTATTTTTTGTTTTTTGTTCTTAATTTTCTATTAACAAGAAACATAGATCAAAGCCCATAAGTTCTAATAGGTGCGTAAGGATCATATTGACAGGGAGTTGGCCTCAATAAAACCCCAAATGTTTCCCCATAGGCATTCTATTTACCCATGGAGCTCCTTGTTGTGTCGCTCAACTTTGAGGTATTTGTGTTTAGGTGCATCAAGTTGGTACCTCGATAGGCTAGGATACTTTGAGATAAAAATAGTTCAAAGTGATATGCTTTATGGGATGATTTTAACACATTCATACCATAAAAATAGAAGAAATATTTCCAACCAATACTCTGATGAAAGTCTTAGTAAACCACTTTGTGAATCAAGAGATTCACCTGGTAACTCTAGTAAAAAATAAAACAATCTAAAGAAGTTGTCTAAGAAATTTTAAGGATAATATTCTAGTGGGGGTGTCTACCTCTTGGCTTGTTGAAGCACTCTCTCCCCATTTGGAGACTTTGTTTCAAATAAAATACCCAAAAAATAGATGAGCAAAAGGCTTGTGTAACAAACCACCAAAACCAACCGATATATATATATATATATATATATATATATATATACATATATATATATATATATATATATATATATATATATATATATATATATATATCTATATATATATATATATCTATATATATATATATAATTCAAGCAAGGTTCACAAAAGGGTTTCCAATATTTTCAATATTAAAATGTATAACCACATTTTGAGTTCAAGCCACTACAAATGACACTCAGGTGGATAGGAGTAGCTAACATCCCATATTTTTGGGGTTTACCTCTCTAAACCTCACTATTTAGAAAATATGCCAATAGTGGTCTCCCCCACTTTTCCTATACTATCATCGATATAGGAAAATATGACCACAACATACCGATTATCCTTTAAGGCCCATGACACTTAAAGAGGAATGCTAATTTCCTAATCCTAATAAGTCCGTCTATGTAGGATTACTCTAGCGTAATTTCTTAGTGCTTAGTTATTACACCTGCATGGACTAACTAACGCCATTACCACTCACCTAGTAATAAGAATGATCACTCAATCCTCATCATTCAAAGTGTCACCACTAAACTATCTTGTGAATAATTCAAAAAACCTCACTGTTTTAGAACACCTAAGAACTACTATTCAAGGTGTATTATTTATAATTATTTGGTTGTTACATAACCATAACTCCTAAATATATAAATAATTGGCTATTGCATCATCGCAACTCCTTCTAGGATCCACATATTCCTATATGTTGCATCACTATAACTCCTTCCAAGATCGAGTTGCCTTCTTGACTCAAGGTTCCTAATATGGTTCTAGATCCAAGCCTAAGATCCCTCCCACCAAACCTAAGAGACATACCTGAAATAAATAAAAACATATCTCCCATAAAAAGACATAAATGCTAATAAATGAAATACATGCTTAATAAAACATATTGCTAGATTTAGATTCTTTTAATTGAAATACTTCCATCCATAACACTAGCATTGTAACAACTAAAAAACACTAACCATCCCAAGAGAGTATTTTTTTCCAAGAACTTTAAAAAGTTCATAAATAGTATCCATGGAATATATTTGACTAGGCATAACCACATTTCAATTCTATGATGTTCTAGATGTTTCTTGAGTGAACATGAGAGACCATTCTCTGTAGGTACTAGGGTTTACCTTGTATACCTCCACAACATAAAGGACTCTTCATATGGTCACCTCATATTTTTGACATTCTCCACAAATGTAGACTTATTGACCATAGATTTGGTATTATCCCTTCTCAATATTTAGATAAGGGGAGGCTAATTCTTTCTACTAGTCATAATTCAATCTATGTTGGGTCCTTTTAGACATAAGACCTTGAGTTTAGTTAAATGCACCTCCATGTTGATACACTAAAATTTAATACTTATCTACCTCATATCTATGATGGATGATCTATTAGAGTATATTACATTATTTGGGTCATGTAAATGTACCATCTTTAGTACATAACTAGAGTAGGAGTTTACTTTAGAGTAAAGTTAGTTACTTCAAGTATTGTAATAAATACACAAGTGTCAATGTGCAAGTTGTAAATGTGCATGTAGTCCACATGTACATGAGTCTTAGGTAGATTAAGGGCCAAGAAATCTATCTTACTATATAAAGACCTCATAGTGAGTGGTTTTAGTAGTAGTATAAAATATAGTCTGAGTAGTAGTAAATATAGAGTTGTTATTATTACATATAGTATATTACATTGTAGTCCTTTCATATTATTTCTTGGAGTGTTCATGTCCTCCATTATGTAGAATTGTACTATTTTCATCACTCTCATTAATGGCATATTTTTGAGTTATTTACAGATGTTTATCTTATTATTTTATTGCATATTATTGTGATATTAGTTTATAGTTATGCCATATTAGCTATCTTACATCTTGTGGCTATACTACCTCCCATAAAAATCTAATAGTTGTATCCAAGCACATGGTATATCAAATAGGAAATAGGGAGAGTCACAAGTGAGACGAAGAGAAATCTAGAAGTGTTATTTACAAAAAAATTGATATTACATTTGGCTAGAGTATTTTCATAGGGTTATAGGTAAACTCATGAAGACTAGGACTTAGTCTAGATTCCACTAGATTGATAAATCAACTAGTGAAGATTCATCATCTCTAGATTTAAGAGTTTCTTCCATTACAGTCCTAATACTTTGTTGCAAGGAAAGGAGATTCAAAGTAAGTTGGGAAGCTTCCTACATAGATCTAGGAAGAATATCTTCCTTGGAATCAATATAACACCAAAAGCAACAAACAGAACAATGGAGATTTGAAGGCCAGAAGAGAAGATCCATTACTAGAGATTGTAGACCTATAGAGTGCAAAAGAAGAAAATGCCATAGGAGCCTTACTGCTGATTCAAGAGACTCTTGAGAAGAGTCTAGAAGAATATTAGAGGTTGGTGATCTCCATTAAAGGCTGTAGATAACAAATTTAATAAATGAGTCTGAAGAAGCTGAAGAGACCCTTAGAAGGACCAGTTACAAAACTTCCAATTCTAGAAGATTGGAGGTTGGTGATCTCCATTAAAGCCTAAAAATTGCATAAGTAAAGAAGGACCAGCAAATGTCCTAGTCCAGATTCTAGCACCAATAATTTTTTTAGATATCTGAGAAGAAGATCTCATTACCAACACTCCCTTAGTATAAGGTTTAATGAAAGGTCTCATTTGGAAGACCATAAGAGTTGTAAGATTGAAGACATTGGTGAGGTCTCAAGGAGAAACAAGGATAAGGCTTAGAGAGCCTTATTTCAAAATTTGAAGAAGTTCATTAAAGGAGTTCCTAAGAGAACTAATTAGAGAAATTTACCACAAAAGTAAGAAGGATTTGGCAAGGCATTTACCAAATTTTAGAGGATATTGGTGAATATCTCAAGACTTTAAGATTCTTGAGAGGAAGGACTAAATTGAAGTCAAAATTTGACAAGGATGTTGAAGGATAAAGGAGCCTAAAATTACTACCAAATCTAAAATGTTTGAATATTTCTTTTGAAGGCTAGAAGGCGCATCCAAAGATAGGGGTTTACTGAATCTACAACAAAATACTAAAGGGTTCTTGAAGGAAAAATCAGTTGCGATTTGGGAGAATTCCCTACCAAATGTTTTAGTTTCAAGAACAACATTTTAGTGCATAAATTGATTATGAGAAGGAAACAAGTTAGAGGGTTTTTGAAGCTGAAAAAAGGTGAGTTAAAAAGTTATTTAGGATAGCAAATAATAGTTGCAAGTTCATCTAGTTAAGGGCAGAAATTTGGTGAATCAAATCACCAAGACATCCACCATCTTCAGAGATATTAAAGGTAAGCAACTTGGGTGCAAAATATTCATTAGTTGAACTTTAGTTTTTTTGGTTTATTAAAGTGGACCATATTAGTTTAAAAGTTGCAAGAAGTGGATTCATTATAATAATATTCAAGATAGTGTGGAAGGAAGTTTATTTTAATGCTATTACCTAAACATTAAAATAGGAGTTAGATATATTCATATAATTTAGTTAAAAAAAAGAAGACTACATTAAGATGTAGATATTAATAGTGCATGTTTTAAGTTTCATTAGGAGTGGTAAGGTGATATTATTGCACTATTCTAACTATTCTTGAGTAAGATTAAAATTGGGGTTAGTATCTATGCTTTATATTGTTTACCCTTTAAATTCCTTAATGTGCATTAAGAGTTTATCTAAGAAGGATAATTTAGTGCACAAAATAGAGTAAGTGTCTAGAGACACCATTAAGCTCACTAAGCTGACAACATTTTGTGGCGATATGAAGCAACCAAAAGAGCAATAGTACCTTCATATATTGGAGAAGAAAATCATCTCATCATAAAATCAAGAAAATATTTTACAAAGACACCATAGAAGTCTCAAACTTTGGTGCATTTCAAGGTGATTTATATACATCATTGCATCCTACTCTACATAGGAATCAATTTCTCAAAATAGAGTGTCTAAGGACACTATTACATCAAGCCTATTATAGTCTACAAGGGGCCACACCATAAAGGAAAAGATACACTATAAAGAAGATAGCATTACCCATGTTTTACCATCATAAGTGGGCAGTTTACCTAGTCCAACGAAGGAGATACAACAAAAAATAATAGTCATCCTAGGGCTTGATACCCTTCCATCGAAGGTATCCAAAGACATGTGGCACAATTCCAACCCAGTCAACTTAGCATCTATAAAAGTACACAGTAAACAAACCTGCATTGATTCAAAACATCTACATAAGACTAAGTTATAATGAGCAACAACAAGAAGAAAGGACAACACTAAGGTTACCTTGCATATGTGGAAAATTGAAGTGCAAGGAGGAATATTACCATTGGAAGTTACCCAAGCCTATGTAGGAAAATATTGGAAGAAGTAAGCAATCATCCAAAATAAGAAGCAACATTCTCACCGAGGAAGAGCCATCACCATAGGAGAGACACCTTACATTGGAAACTATAGACACAGAATATTGACCCACTTTAGTGGGAAATCTTCCCTGAGATCTCTAGAAGGCACCTTAGACTTTCCTAGGGCAAGGGTAAGGCTTCTTCCCCCCTATTTTACCTTTTTTTTCTCTCTCTCTATGTGAAATCATGCTTGCCCTTGACGAGGTGTAACTTTGCATAGGAAAAATTGCGGTTGGCTTTGATGGGGCATGATTTTGTATTTTTAGGGTTTCTTCTAAGAAAACACTAATTTTTTAGGTTTGGCATGTTTTATATTGGCTTTCCTTGGTTTTACCATATTTCTTGCCTTGAAATACACTATATAAGGAGGGTTTGAATTCACTTTTCACATATAACACAATTCGAATTTATTGCACATTAACATTTGATGATTTATTATTTCTCACAAAGTGTTCTTATTCAGTCTGCATCCTTCTTCTTTGTTCGCAAGAAAATTAACTTTGGAGTGTGAAGTCTAATTGGTTTTCTACTGCATTGGATTGTTGATTGTTGTTGCTTGCTCTTGGTGGATTGGTGTTGAAGCCCTAAGGAGAGATCAACTATTTGGGAGATCTCAACCCTTTGCCTACTTCCTCACTCTTTTCTAGGTAAAAATACTTTGTTGCATGTTTATTTTCATTCACTGCACTTAAAATTTATTATTTCAATCTAATCTAATATGTTTCATTTCACTTCTACAAAATCATGCCCAGGTCTCTATGGGCACGATATTGCCTGAGCAAAGTCATGGTAATCTATTATGGGGTGAAATCCCATCCAGATAATATCTGGGGGTAATCTACTATTCCAAACTTCACCATTTCATTTTAGGCTATATTTAGAGCTTGATACTATATTATGTTCTATGGTTTTATCATTTTATTCTATTGTATTATATTATGTTTGTTTTCTTCCAGAGGTCAATTTATGATTTTTTTTATCAAAGGTCAACTAAAAGGACCTAGGGGGCTTGAATTTTATGCCTCTAATAATTTTTGTACAATGGCCTAAGCAGCCCCCCTAACGCTAATCATATTATTCAAGTGTTTACCAAGTTGTCTTGCAGGAACATGAATTGTTGATAGCATTGGATAAAGGGATAAAGACAAGGATAAATCACCAGATAAGTTAAGTACTCTGATTAGTCTTTAGGCTATTTTTTGAGTGCTTCATATTTATATTATAAACCTTAGATATAATTTATAAGAAATATATTTAATTAATTTCTAGGCATTTGAAAGATGAACAATATGTAGTATGCACTTAGGGTTAATTATGTTTGTGCATCTCTTCTTGAGCACTTTCTTAAAGGTTGTTTGTTTGAAAACCCTAGGGTTATAAATCATTTAAAGGAAGAATAAGTCTAGGGTTAGCTCTTACATTCTTGCATTCTATATGTCTACATTGTTCTTTATCTTTCATAGCATAGATCTAGAAAGTCCAAATCTAGGTGTTTGTCTTGAACCGAATACAT
Source organism: Wollemia nobilis (assembly GCA_028583015.1). Classification (NCBI taxonomy): domain Eukaryota; kingdom Viridiplantae; phylum Streptophyta; class Pinopsida; order Araucariales; family Araucariaceae; genus Wollemia; species Wollemia nobilis. The sequence goes on from JAQPPZ010000367.1 coordinate 699,394, forward strand.
CAAATATTCCTAAAAACCATAGGACCTGGAGTGAGTCCTTAAATAATTCTTGGTGAACCCTTCTCCATAGAAGTGAGTGTAGAGAATAATATATCCTCATGGTTCACTTCAAGGATTTCTCTTATGGATCCAACATTTGATAATTGTACGCAGTAGGGCAGTTTTCACTCTCTACATATTTGGTGAACCCGACATGAACTCCTCATTTTTTAAATATTTTTTAAGCAAGATCATTAAATTTGTTTGTGTGGTTGAAAACCTTAATAATATATTTAAAATATTTTTGTTTTTGTTGTTAGCATTCTCTTCTATCCTTTCCTTCTTCTAATGGCTCCTTTTCTTAGAAGTCAGAGAAAGCACCTTGAATCTTATTATGTTCCTCTTGAAGATGATCATATTTATAGAGATGATCCTAACATATATCTGGAAGAACAAGATAATAGGGAAACTGAAATGAATTTTTATCCTTATGACAGACCTAATGGTGGGTTTATCTTTTCATTATTTGAGCAAATTTGGGGTTTTATGAAAGCTAATAGGGATAAGACATTAGGAGGTATGGAGCGTGAAGCTCATCTCAAAAGAGGTGAAACTCCTCCACCTCCTTCTCCAATAAGCTCCAATATGATTGACCAAAATAATCCCTTTCTTAAATCAAGGCATCCTAATAATTTAAACCAAGCTATTGATACTACTACAACCACCAACATTGGAAGGAATCCGCAAGTTCCTCCAATTAGTAGTGTCACTCAAAAGTATTTTCAATTTCTTCCTCAATCCTCTAATATCAACACCTTTGCTTCTATTCCACCAAATGTTAGTTGTCCATTTTCACAAGGTGCCACATATAATAGTAATATTCATGCATCCAACTTGAATCAAGCATTGGTTCCTCAACACACATATGTTCCACCTTTAGGGAATGTTAGAAAAATGCATAACAGTAATCCAAAAGTGTCAAATTTAACAAATATGGTAAATTGGTTGGTTTCAAAAGTTGATATGATTCAACCTTCAAGTTTTACTTACAGTTATAATGAAATGTGTAATCAGTCATTAGATCCTATTGTTGATGCTAGGCCTTATCCTAAACATTTTTATATGTCGGTTCTACCTATTTATAAGGGGAGAGAAGATCTGATTGAAAATATAAGAATATTTAGAATAGCTTGCCATGACCTCATTTATGATGACATGTTGTTACTTAAAATATTTTCTAAGAGTCTTGGTGGCATGGCATTAGAGTGGTATTATCGGTTACCTAATTAATATTTGAAGAATTTTGAAGAAACAATAGATGTTCAACAATTTGGTGCTTATATTGAAAAGGAAGTGACGATGAAAGATGTTTACAATTTAAAACAAATTAAAGAGGAAATATTTTTAAAATTCTTGGCTCGTTGGAGAAGTTTAGTTGGATGTTTGAGATATACTTTACCTCCAAAGGATATGCTTGAGATACTTATTGGTAATTTATAAGAATAATTATCTTATGCATTAGAGAGTACTATTATTACATCTTTTGATCAAGCAATTGATTTAGCAAGAAAAGTGGAACAAGACCTTATCAAAAGAGGCCAACTCAAATTCAAATAAAATAAACTTACTAAGTCTCAACGTAATATTAAACACATAGGAACTGATAATGGAATGGATAGTAGGCATGTTAATAATGTTACTAACAACCTAAAAAATATAGTGAAGAACATAAGCTTATACTGAGAGAGGGGGTGAACAATATTATCCAATATATCAATGGAAATATCAAAAACAATAATCAAAGCAATGCACAAACCATCACACACAATAGAGACACCAATTTAACATGGTTCACCCAATGTGGGCTACTCCATGGAGAAAATATTTCACTAAAATTTTCTCAACAAATCTCTTGGGAATCCTTACCTATTACAATGTTTATGGACCTATGTCCAAAGGAGACACCAATACCCTAATCAAGTTCATGGACACCAATCCATAGGATAACTCTTTCCCATTTGTTGGTTCATGGATCTCTATCCATAGGAGAACTCCTTCTCCTTTGATTTGGCTAGTGATCGTCTAGAAGACTATTGCCTCCACTACATTGGCTTGTGGATCTCTCTCCACTAAAGACCTCTATCCTCACTTAGAATACCTTTGTCCTCAATACCCTTGCTAATTTATATCTATCCATTGGATACTACTATCCTTTGCTCTATCACATCCAAAGCTTGCTCTTAGCTTTGCTCAATATCTATCTCAAATATGCACTAAACACTGTCCTTTGTTCTAGCACAAATTTATTCACAAGTTTTTCTCTGGTATGGCATAAATATAACCTTAAATATGCACCAAAATATAGCCTCAATTATATCCTCAATCCTTAACATAAATATTGATCCAATCACAAATCAACTCTGCTAGATCTACCCTAAGCCTTAACTCAAAGCTTGAACAAATCAATCAATCAACTTTGCTCTCAAGTATTCTCAAATACTTACCTCAAATCTATCCACAATTTCTCTCAAGAACTTGCTCAATTTGCTCAACAAGTCTTCACCAAGACTTACCTCAAATATACTCAACAAGTCCTCCATAGAACTTGTCCAATATGCTCAACAAGTCTTCACAAAGACTTGTCCAAATCTGCTCAACAAGTCCTATCTAGAACTTGTCCAATCTTCTCAAAACATATTCCCTAAAACTTATCTCAAATATGCTTCTAATATTTTAGAAAATATCATACAAATCTATCCTTAATATTTCACAAAATATTACTCAACTTTGTTCTTAAGTCCCCTCTAGGACTTACTCAAATATGCTCACAATATTTCACAAAAGCTTGCTTAACTCTGTTCTTAAGTCCCCTCTAGGACTTACTCAAATCTTCCCACAAGCTTGCTTAATTTTGTCCTTAAGTCCAGTCTAGGACTTACTCAAATATGCTCACTAGATTTTACAAAAGCTTATTTAAATCAATTGCAAAACTTGCATACAAAACTCAACTCAACCTCTTACAAAAAAACCTCTTCAATATCAAAAAATAAGTTCCACTCAGATATTTTTTAACCATAGAAACATATAGAGAATGGTTACAGACTCAATATGTTTCACACTCACAAAACACTCAATCACCTCCAAACTCTCTTTCAAATCAATTCAGAATAAAGAACAATTTGTTTCACAAAACTTGAACTATCACTCCAATGCATTCAATAAATAATGCTCATCCAACTTCACTCAACCATTCAATCAATGAAATACAAACTTGCTTTCAAACCCTAATCAAGTGTTTCATTATGCTTCCAATAACTCACACTATGGAACTCAAAACCTTGACTCAATATGATTCGAAATTCACATAACAATGATACTAATGTTCATTCTTTAACCCTAGCTCAAGAAAGTTCTCAACTTCACATAACAATGATACTCATGATCTTTCACAAACCCTAGATCAAGATACTTCTCAATTTCACATAATAATAATACCCATGATATTTTACAAACCCTAGCTCAAGATAGTTCTCAATTTCACACTCAAATGTTCTCACAAACATTCTCCAATCATGCACATGAAAACTCATTAAAACATTTCCAACAATGTTTATCAAATAATCCTTTTCAGTCCAACTTTGCATTTCACAACATTCAATCCAACAACATTTCACTCAAAAGGAAGATATACCTATACCTTTTGTTTTTATGGAGATATATCTTCAAAACCTGTCTCAATCACAATTAAAAATTATTTGCCAATCTCAATGTTAGATAGCAACAATCTATCTCAAAAACATCACTCAATTATTTCCCTCAAAAATTATTTCACCATACAAAAATACTAAATCTCAAGTACACCTTATAATCTCCAAACTTAAAAAATAATTAGAAAAGATTCAAAGAACTCACTTTCACAATAATTTCCTTTATGCACCTTATTTCTCCTCTCAAAAATAATTATCACAATGTTTTTTTTTTTTTTAAATACACAATACAATTTTCCTTTCATACCTTATCACTCCTACTTTATAAAATAAATTCTAATCACCAAAAAATAAAATAAAATATTTTAATTTTCTTATACCTTATATCTCCCTCAACAAACTCACAAACTCTTTTCTAAATCTCACACAACCCTCTAATGCAATATCTGAATATCAAAAACCTTTGGATAAATTAAAATGTGAGAAGCATACCTTGTATTAAATATTTTTTTGAAAAATAATTTGAAAAAACTTGTATTAAAACAAATATCATTTACAAGTTGGGATGAGACTTTTCCCAGCCTTAGCCAAAGAGAACACATGTTTACAATAGTAAAAGAAGATTTGCATTGGAGCCAAATATCTTAAACCATATTTCTACAATGACTCGTATACATGTTTACAACTTTAAAAGAATATCTACATTGAAGCACAAATCTCCTAAATAGTATTTCTAGAATGATTATCCAAATTAGCTAAGAATTGGATTTGCTCACCAACCTGCGTAATCATCTCATCCTCAATAGCCATTTCCCTGTGCCATTGAACCCTTGCCTCCTTATCAGTACCCATCTTAGCCAGGAAATCTACCACTTTATTTAGATCTCTACTCACATAAACTGGATTCACATCATCTAATTCCCTCCATAATTCCTTAATTTGAGTGACAAGAATCCTCAACTTCCATATTTTCAAATCAAAGTTCCTCATGCAATCTAGAGCTCCAACCATTATTTGAGAATCTGATTATAGGATTATCCTCCTGTGACCTTGTTTTACTGCCCAAATAGAAGCATATTTGATAGCTAAGACTTCTGCTTCATTTTTTGTAGCTCTTCCAAAGCCTTGAAGTTCCCAATAGAGCAATGTTCCAACATGATTCCAGTAAACCACTCCAATTCCAGCTCTACCCGAATTGTTTTTTGCAGCTCCATCAGTATTAATTTTAATCCAGCCTTCTGGGGGTGGTTTCCAAATAGCTCTGTCCTGCTCCTCTTGCACTTAAAATTCATTCTCCATTGCCCCAATAACAACCTAATTTTTCTCTTTAGCATAGACTGCCACAATTTTTGTGACTTTTCTCCAAATGACCTGCCAAACTCCATCTAAAGAAGAAAAAGTTTTTCTAAAAATTTTGGTATTTCTCTTCAACCACACTTGCCACCAAATGAATTTTAATCCAAGCTCCCAACCAATACAAAGAGATTTAGATTTAAATCTACCCCTCTTCCATATTTCCCAAATATTAATCCAATTCAAATCACCATTAACTTGAATTTTATAATATAAAAACCATCTCTCCCAGATCTGGCATGTGAATGGGCACTCAAACATCAAGTGATCAGTTGTTTCCTCACTCTTGTAGCATAAAACACATTGATATGGACCAATGATTCCCCTAAATCTGAGATTATCAAAAGGAAGAATTCCATTATGCATGAATTGCTAGACAAAAATTTTTACTTTCGGCCAACCTTTGGACTGCCAAATCTTTCTCCAATCCTCAACTTGATATGTATGAAGAGGAGGCTCTAGAAGGATATTATCATATCCATCATTCACTGTGTAGACACCAAGGCTCCCATAGCCCAAAGCTAATTCATCCTCCTCATATCTACCTGTGAGAAATTTTTTTCCAAGGTTTTAGTCATGATGGGTGTCAAATCCGGAGGGATTGAAATTGGCCACTCATCCAACTTCTTAAACTACTTAAACTTATAATCCCCCAATTGACTAGTGTTTAAATAAATTTCAATTTGGACCCACCCCTTGGTTTCTATGGCTTTTTTTATTGGTTGTAGTTCAGGAAATTCAACAATGATAGGTGGGTATTGATCCCATGAATATGTCCAAAATTGTGCCTTCTCCCCTCTCCCAACTTTCCAAAATAATCCATATTTTACTACTTGAGATCCTAACTTGAAATCCTACCACACTAAGGATCCATTACCATCCAAAGAGAAACGACCCACCTCATTTGGGTTTACCTATCCCAAATATTTACTAGTTAATATTATACTGAATAAAGAATTTGATTGGAAAATCCACCTCTAGTAAAGCTTTCCAGCCAAAGCTTTATTATTTAACTTTGATATTCTCAGTCCCAAAACTCCTTTTACCTTGGGTTGGCTTACTTTCTCCCAACCTACTAAGGACCATTTCCTCTCTCCTTTTACTCCTTCCCATAAATTTTTTTTGGCCATCTTGTCCAACTCTTTCCATATGGTATGTGGATCAACAAGGATAAAAGATTTATAAATTGGCATGGCCTGAATGACTTACTATGAAAAAGTTAATCTACACCCATATCTTAACCATTTGTGAGACCAATTATTAATTATTTCCTTAATACAATCCAAAATATTCCTCCAGATATCTATTTATAGTTTTTAAAAATGCAAAGGGACCTCCAAGTATACCACTAGGAGAGAAGTCCTTATGAATCCCAAGATCTCTAAAATTTTGTCCTGAAGCCTTTGGTCAAGATTGAAAAAGACCACTTTGTATTTTTTATCATTTATAACTTGGTTTGTAGCCCTAAGGTAAACATTAAGTGTATCTCTAATCATTCTTGCTTCCCTAAAGCTGGCCACTCCCACCAATCCTGTGTCATCCACAAACTATAGGTGAGTCAAAACTTTCTCATCCACCTTGATACCTGTTAGCAAAACTTGTCTTCTCCTCAAGATGAGTCTACCCAATCCTTCAACCAATATGATAAAAATATAGGGAGAGCAAGGATATCCTTGACGAAGGCCTTGAGTAGCTCCAAACGGTTGTGAGGGAAGACCCTTGATTAACACTAAGTATGTCGGAGTAGAAACACAACTCATGACCCATTCTATCCAATCCTAAGAGAAACCAAAGGTTGCCATCATATTTGACAAGAATCTCCACTCCACCCTATCATAAGCCTTTGACATATCTAATTTTATGAACATTCCTCTATTACCAGATGTTTGCATTGAATGGATTGCATCCTGAGCTAGAACCACACCATCCAAGATCTCCCTACCCTCTACAAAACCCTTGCTCTGAGGAGATAATGTTATGTAGAAGAGGTTTTAGCTGCTCAGCCATTACCTTTGTGATTATTTTATATATGACATTGCATAAGGCAATAGGTCTATAATCTAAAATATGTACCCCCTCCTCCCATTTTGGAATTAAGGTAATGAAAGTATGATTTAATGCTTTAAGAATTCTTTTACTACCTTTTGACTCCTCTATAACAACCATTACATCCTCCTCCAAGTTATCCCATAAGGTCTAAAAAAACTCAATTGGAAAGCCATCTGGACCTGGTGTTTTTTTGATGCTCATTCCAAAGACTACATTCTTCAGTTCCTGTCTATAAATGGGTCTAAGTAGTGCTTGATTTTCTTCTTCAAAGATACAGAGGGTATGACATCAATAACTTCTTTTTTAGCCTCTTCATATTGCACCATACTTTCCTTAAATAGTTTAGAAAAATAATCCATTGAATGGAAATGCATACCTGGAATTGTATCAAAGCAGTGTCTGTTCTCATATTGAAGAGCTTCCATGTTGTTCATCTGTCTCCTAGCACAAGCAGTCCTATGGAAAAATTTGGTACTTTTATCACCTTCTAATAACCAAGTGGTTATTGTTATCTGTTTCTAGTAGGTCTCCTCTTGGTTGTCAATGTCCTCAACCACTTTACGCAAGACATCATCCTATTATTTGAGCTGATCTGTAATTGTTCCTTCCATTAAGTGTTTTTGAACCTCATCCCATCTGGACACCAATGGAGCTCTTTGGACCTGGAAGTCTGTCTTGTTAGCTTGCCTCCATTATTTCAGTTTATTTTTGACATAATGAAGCTTTTTGTGGAATATAAACATTGTTGTCCCATATGTTGGGAGGCCTTCTTCCCACCACTATGGAATTTTCTTTCAAAGTTCCTCTTTTTGTAACCAAAAGTTTTCAAATTTAAATGGTTTGTTATGTTGCACTGTATTGATCCCTCCTTACAACAAAATGGGAAAGTGATCTGACAATGGACCCTCCAAAATCTAAAATTTTATATTCCATTTTACAAATGCCTCCTATAAAACCAAAAAATGGTCTAACTTCACCTTCCTACTATGTGGCTCCCTCCTCTTATTAGTCCAAGTATAGTTGGTTCTAGGGCATTTAATATCCACCAAGTGTAATGCTTGGACTTGGGCAATCATAAGTCGATCCCTTGGGTCCAAAATTGGGGTTCCTCCTTCCTAATATCTAGAGGATAATTTAGCATTAAAATCCCTAGAAATAATCCAGTCTAACTCTTCCCTTGAGACTCTCATGTTATGCACAACTTTCCATTGATGCATCTGACCATCTAGGTTTTGAGCCCCATAAAAATTTGTGATTAAAACATGTCCACTTGTGAAATTATTTCTAAAATGTGATGTGAGAACATCCAACCAAGCTATATGTTCTATTGTAGTCCATTCAAGAGATTTACAAATAGTAACTATCCCCCTGAGGCCCCTTGGGCAGCCACTTCCATATGACCAACACCCCTCCAAAGTTTGTTAACATTTTTACACATAAGATCCAACGACATTTTTGTCTCTTGGATAAGCAAAAAATATGTTTTAGATTTTTCTAAGAGTATTTGAATAGCATATTTATGGGTTCCACTGTTTAAACCCCTAAAATTCGATGATTGTTGTAATTATTGGTTACCTTGAGAGTAGTAAAAATCTATTGGTCTCACCGATCCTCTAGTGATCAATTTGTCTACTTGAACTGCTATCAATTTCTTATTTTATTTTCTACCCACTCCTTGAGAGCTACTATTTTTTTATCTCTTTTCCACCTAAGTTATCCCTAGAGTTGGCTTTTCTCTATTCTTTTTTGCTATGCCCATGCTGACATCCTTAATTATTAGTTGCTCTTGGTTATGCACTATCAATGCCCCTACACTCTCTAACTGCGGTAACTCACTATACTCAATTACCTACTCTATGATGGGGGAGATGAAAGAGGAGCTTTAACATGGTTGTTATTATTTTCATTATTCCCATCCACTCCTTACATGAATTGTTCTTCTTCTTGGTCCATTAGTGTCTTAAATATTTCATACCTATTGGAGGGCTTGAGTTGGGTTTTCTCTTTACCATATTTTTTCTTTTGCCTTCTCCTTATTTTGGGTTGTTCAAAACCATCTCCATGTGCTTCTTTACCGTGAGAAATATTGGTTGGTATTTGTTGATTGTTGACTTACCCTCCTTAGGAAGATTTGAAATTCCTATAGGAGCCTCCATTTTTATGTTCATATTATTTGGGCAAGATCGGGCCAAATACCCATATTTGTCATAAAATTTGCATCTTAAGGGCAATGCCTCATAATCCAGTTGTTGAATCCAAGATAGTCCTATAATTTCAAGTTCCACCTCTGTCAAGAAAGGCTAGCTAAGATCCATTTCCACATATAATCTTGCATAAATTGTTGTGTTTCATTCTATTGTCTTTAGAAAAAACCAAATGTCTTTCAAGGGAATTACCGATAATTTCCAATACCTGCTCACTCCAAAACTCCTTTGGAAGTGCATACAAATGGATCCAAACCAGGACAACAATGGGTTTAATTCGAGGATCAAATCCCACTCTCCAGGTTTGAACAAATAATCCTATAGAAACATGATTCTTATTTTCTATTTTGAAAGCCCTATTTCTATTGGCAAGTGAAGAAAAACTAACAATAAAATATCCATTGCTAATAAACCACAAAGAATACTCACCAAGAGGTTCCCAGTTTTTTTGGACCCAAGAATGCAAAAAATTCAGGGTAGGGCGAATACCCATGAATTTATAGATCAAATCATGATTGGCTCTATATAAAACTATTTCTTCAACCATCCTTTGCTCAATGACAATATTTGGACTTGATTCTAACTATGGCAAGCATCCATTAACTTGTTGAGATGTTGATCTATTTCCAGTAGTCGTAAAGAGCATTTTTAATGCAATTTTTTGTGCTTCTTCAATCTTTGATAGAGATTTATCCTTTAAAAAAATTGCAAAATAACTAAGTCTCTCTAGAAGAAGATCTGAAAGTGTCCCCATTGGGCCCTCCTAGGGCAGCAATCTTGTCTTCAAATCCACAGTAACCAGAAATATCTTTGGCTACCCAACTGATGCCCTAGTTTTCTCTTTTAGAGCTCTCTTCTTACATTATAAAAATAGAGAATGTTAGAATCAATAAAAGTGATCCTCATTATAATATTAAATATTATAATATTATTATTTCCTTTTAAACCTGCTTCTCCTTCCTTGGGATTTTCCTTTTAAACTTGCTTCTTCTTCCTTGGGTCTTCAATCTGTTTAGGCCTTTTTAAGTATATAATATTTAAAATAAATATTATATCCTATTCCTTTAAACCTCTTCCTTGCCTTTTGGAAAAACCACCTGATGATCTTAATGATGACAAAACTTATACATCAACCTCTTGACATCAGTGACGACAAAACATGCTCATATTTCCAATAATATCCCCCTTTGTCATTGATGGCAACCCATTTCCCTTTAACGATTTCTTTTACCTTTTTCAATTCTACTCCTTCTGACTAAATGCTCTCCCCCTAACTCAAATCTCTCCCCTTTGACATCAATGGCAAAGGGCCACCTTTTGGGCTTGGGGCTAAATATGATACTCTTAGCTTAGCCCCTCCCCCACCTCATCTATTTGAGGTGGTTAATTTTAATGTGGGAGTATCTCTACTCCCAACATACACTGATATTTACCTTTATCCACCTCCTTCCTCAAATGATCCTTCTAATTTCTCTTAATGTTCTTGTTCCTGCTTGTCTATGGAAATTATGCTCTACATCACTTAGCCATATGCCCAATATTATTGCACTTATAACACTTAGTGTTGTGGTTCCTTGAAGGTGCAAATATCTTGAAGTTCCTCATGGTAAATCCATATCCATTCCTATATTGTACCCTCCAATATATTGCCTTATGACCAAACTGATTACAATAGTAGAAATACCCTTGAAAGAGATACCCATTTCTAAAATTTCCATATCCTTGTCTTTCATGTGTCCTACACTGCGTAGCATTATGACCAAATCTATGACATGAGAAGAAGCACCATCCCTTGAAGAAACCTTGCCTTGACCCCATTGGTCTCTTACTATCTTCTTCCCTGTGTTGTTTCCTATTACATTTGTTCCTTATTTGTGCATTGTTCCTTTCCTTGTTGAACTTTCTATTGTCCAACTTATCCTAAAAATTCTCACTCTCTCTTACACTCTCTTATTTTGAAGCTTATTCTTCTTTGGAGCTTGATATTGACTCCTATCCTTGTTCTTTTTGTTCCTATTCAAAACCAAGTCATGTCTTATTTGATGAAGATATTTGTACCTTGATAATTTTATCCAAGGTCTTTGAGATTATCCCAAACCTGTGTAGCTTGTTTTTAGACTCTTTTACTTCCTTCCTTAGTGAAGATACCTCATGCTCTAATATTTCACATTCTAAAACCTTTGCATCTAACCTATATTTAAATCTCCTTATCTTAGCTATGTAGTTGGTTAGATCTCCTATAAGATTTCCTTTCTCTTCATCACATTATTGAAATTGAAACTTAAGTTTTAAGTTTTGCTTTTTTACCTTTCTTAATTCCTTAAGAGAAAAAACAAGCTCACCCTTAAGATCAAATTATCCTTCACTTTCTAATTCTTCCTTAAATTCTTTGTCTTCAAGAGCATCCTCATTCTTTTCTAATTCACTAGAAGCACTTCCTTCCTCTTCTATTGCCAAGATAAAACTTTATTCTACTAGAATTTCAAGAGCATATTCATATTCATATTCACTAAAACTGAACCCATTCCTTGTGCATTGACCTTCAAGATGACCAAAGTTACCACACCTAAAAAACTTGAGAATTATTTGTGCCCTATTTACATTTTTATTAACATCTTCTTTTTCTTCTACCAAAAATAGAATTTCTTCTTCTTCATTATCTAAGGACCTTCCATCACTATCACTTGATCTATTACCTGAATTATCTGCATAAAATATCTTCTTATACCTTTAGAAAAATGTCTTTCCTTGCTTACCTTATCCATCCCTACTTCTATTTTGATACCTGTATTTTCCTGCTTCCCTATTTTTATGATCCTGCTTCTCATCACCACTGCTATTTTTAGCTTCTAGAAAATCAGATGCATAGTGACCATATTTATCACATTTGAAACACTTAACCATTTTTGTACCTTTATACTTTCTTGTGTCCTTGTTCCTTCTACCATAGTTTACTTCTTCATCACTGGATACCTCATTACCTGAATCTGACTTCTTATTCTTTCTCTTCTTTATAACATTGAAGGATACTTATTTCTGGGGGATAGAATCCACTTTTATTCTCATCTCAAAATCTATGAGAATTCTATGTAACTCATCTCTTTTCAAAAGTTCAATATATTTTGATTCTTCTATGGATGAAATTTTTTCACTATACCTCTTAGAGAGTTGCCTTAAAATATTTTGACAAACATTTGTTTCTTCAAATTTAACCCAAATCCTTGCAAGGATTTAACACCCTCATCCACACGAAGTAGGTATGTAGAAATGTCTTCCTCATTCTTCATATTTAAGTCTTCAAATTATTTCTTGTGATTTAGAAATTTTACCATTTTGACCTTTTTGTCTCCCTCATATATACCTTTCAGCTTTTCCCAAATCTCTTTTGTTGATGTGCAATGCATAAATTTTACAAACTCTATTTCACACAAACCATTTAAAATTCCATTCATTTCCTTTGAATTATTTAGTTGTAGGAGCTTACCATATTTATCTATAGGTGGAGTAGCTGGGGGTGTGTACCCATCTTCAATTGCTTGCCATATATCATTCCCTAGTGGCATTAGGTAAATATTCATTCTCACACTTTAGAATGCATAATTTTTCCCATAGAACAATAATGTCTTATTCCCTAAAGATCCATTTTGATAATCCATATGTGTTCTTGCAAGATTTTTCTTTAAGCTAGTAAAATCTTTCGAAGGAACCTGCTCTAATACCAATTGAAGAACACAAGCTTATACTGAGAGGGGGGTGAATAGTATAAGACCACTTTTTACTTTTCTTTCTCAAACAATATTATCCAATATATCAAAGGCAATATAAACAACAGTAATCAAAGCGATGCACAAATCATCACACACAATAGAGACACCAATTTAACATGGTTCACCCAATGTTGGATACTCTATGGAGAAAATCTTTCACTAAAATTTTCTCAATAAATTTGTTGGGAATCCTTCCCTATTACAATATTTATGGACCACTATCCAAAGGAGTAGGGTTATGCATAAGGGTTTGGACTCAAAATGTACTTGTAAAAAATGACAAATCCTAATAAAAATCAAGGTGAATCATGGTGAATCCTAAGAAAATTAAATAAATCATCTTCACACCAAAATTTGGTGTATTTGAAGCCCTAAAAATAATATCATATTTGGGACACATTTTAACCTATTAAATCACCTTATAACTTCATAAAAACATCATTATTAGATCCGGCTCGAAAAGATATTTTCAACGAGTACAAATATGCCTATGTTTGGATATACATTATGGTGAATTGACCTTAAGAAACAATTTGTCTTGAAAATATTAGGTGAATTGGCTGATGTCAAGGGTCCTCATATTCATCAATTTTTAATTTTGGAAATTCGAATATTCACCCAATTTGTGAATATTTACCATTGTGCATAACCCTACAAAGGAGACACCAATCCCTTAATCAAGTTCATGGAAACCAATACACATGAGAACTTTTTCCCCTTTGCTGGTTTGTGGATCTCTATCCATAGGAGAACTCCTTCTCCTTTACTCCAGTTGGTGATCCTCTAGAAGACTATTGCCTCCACTGCACTAGCTTGTGGATCTCTCTCCACTGAAGACCTATGTTCTCACTCAGAACACCTCTATCCTCACTACCTTGGATAATGGATCTCTATCTATAGAAGACTACTATCCTTTGCTCTATCACCTCTAAAGCTTACTCCCAGCTTTACTCAATATCTATCTCAAATCTACACTAAATATTGTCCTTCGGTCTAGCACAAATCTGCTCACAAGTCTGTCTTTGGTCTGACATAAATCTACCCTCAAGTCTACACCAAAATCATTCCTCAATTCTTTCCTCAAGCCTTAACATAAAGCTTGATCCAATCATAAATCAACTTTGCTAGATCTGCCCCAAGACTTAAATCAAAGCTTGAACAAATCAATCAATCAAATCTACTCTCAAGTCTTCTCAAATAATTGCCTCAAATCTATTCACAAGTCCTCTCAAGAACTTGCTCAATCTACTCAAAAAGTCTTCACCAAGACTTACCTCAAATCTACTCAACAAGTACTCCCTAGAACTTGTCCAATATGCTCAACAAGTCTTCACCAAGACTTGTCTAAATCTGCTTAACAAGTCCTATCTATAACTTGTCCAATATGCTCAACAAGTCTTCCCTAAGACTTGTCTCAAATCTACTTGTAAGATTTTAGAAAAGCTCACAAAAATCTATCCTTAAGCTTTCACAAAAGCTTACTCAACTTTGTCCTTAAGTCCCCTCTAGGACTTACTCAAATATGCTCACAAGATTTCACAAAAGCTTGCTTAACTCTGTCCTTAAGTCCCCTCTAGGACTTACTCAAATCTGCCCACAAGCTTTCACAAAATCTTGCTTAACTCTGTCCTTAAGTCCACTCTAGGACTTACTCAAATATGCTCACTAGATTTTACAAAAGTTTATTCAAATCAACTACAAAACTTGCATACAAAACTCAACTCAATCTCTTACGGAAAAACCTCTTCAATTTCATAAAACAAGTTTCACTAAGATTTTGTTTAGCTATAGAAACATATAGAGAATGATTAGAGACTCAATACTTTTCACACACACAAAACACTCAATCACTTTCAAAATCTATTTCAAATCAATTCAGAATAAAGAACAATTTGTTTCATAGAACTTGAACTATCACTCCAGTGCATTCAATCAATAATGCTCATCCAACTTCACTCAACCATTCACTCAATGAAACACAAACTTAATTTCAAACCCTAACCAAGTTTTTCACTATGCTTCCAACAACTCACACTTTGGAACTCAAAACCTTGACTCAATATGATTCAAAATTCACATAACAATCATAATCATGTTCTTTCACAAACCCTAGCTCAAGAAATTTCTCAACTTCAGATAACAATGATACTCATGATATTTCACAAACCCTGGATCAAGATAGTTCTCAATTTCATATAACAATAATACTCATGATATTTCACAAACCCTAGGTCAATATAGTTCTCAATTTCACACTCAAATGTTCTCACAAACATTCTCCAATCATGTACATGAAAACTTACTCAAAAATTTACAACAATGCTTATCAAACAATCCTTTTCACTCCAACTTTGCATTTCACAACATTCAATCCAAAAATATTTCACTCATAAGGAAGATATGCCCATACCTTTTGCTTTGATGGAGATATGTCTTCAAAAACTATCTCAATCACAATCAAAACTTCTTTAACAATCTCAATGTTATATAGCAACAATCTATCTCAAAAACTTCACTTAAATATTTCCCTCAAAAATTATTTCACCATACAAAAATATTAAATCTCAAGTACACCTTATAATCTCCAAACTTCAAAAATAGTTAGAAAATATTCAAATAACTCAGTTTCAAAATAATTTTCTTTATGCACCTTATTTCTCCTCTCAAAAATAATTATCACAATGTAGCTTTATTTCAAAATACACAATACAATTTTCCGTACCTTATCACTCCTACTTTATAAAATAAATTCTAATCACCAAAAATTAAAATAAAATATTTTAATTTTCTTATACCTTATATCTCCCTCAACAAACTCACAAACTCCTTTTTAAATCTCACGCAACCCTCTAATGCAATTTTTGAATATCAAAAACCTTTGGATAAATTAAAACGTGAGAAGCATACCTTTTAATTCTGCCCACCAAAAATTATCTCTGGAGAAATTCCAACACACGACCTTGCCTTTCCAACACCCTAGCCCAACGCTCATACACCATTTGGGCTACATGCCCACATGAAAATTAAAGCGCACGAAATCCTCTATATTCCCTGTGTCTTCTCCCACTTAGCACAAACGAAAAACATTTTCTTCTTGCAAAACACAATCGCATGAATTGAACCCATGATCTCACCCTCATGAATGTGTTAACGCAGCCCTCTACTGCCACTTGCGCTATCAAGTGCCTTGAGACTTGCTTGGTGCCCCGCTTCAATTGCCCTTCAATGTTTAACACATGCAAATTTTTCCTTACTTCTTAATAAATGCAGCACATGAATTCTTTAGACTTTAGGAACACAATTCACATGGATAAGTTTTAAATAAAAACTTTTACCTATTTTATACCATATGCTATGCACTCCAACACATCGGCGATTTAGGAAATTCAATTTCTAATTAAAATTTAAAAATTAAACTTTTGGCACCTTTATTATTTATTTAAATTTAAATTTTAACCTATGGTTAAAATATTTAAATTTAAATAATTTTAATCATAATATTTAAAATCTGCCAAATGGGTCTTTTTGAGGATTTATAATTTAATAACTCCTTGGCCCTTGTTTTTCTTCAACTCAACCTTTAACCTGGAATATTATAATATTATTATTTCCTTTTAAACCTGCTTCTCCTTCCTTGGGTCTTCAATCTGTTTAGGCCTTTTTAGGCATATAATATTTAAAATAAATATTATATCCTATTCCTTTAAACCTCTTCCTTGCCTTTTGGAAAAACCACCTTATGACCTTAATGACGACGAAACTTAGACATCAACCTCTTGATATCAATGACAACAAAACTTGCTCATATTTCCAACATATAGTACTTCAGAAACCTCCACAAAGGAATTTTACAAGACTTAATATGTCTATGGAAGTAGCTTCGAAACAACTCTTAGAAGCCAATGCAATTGAGTTACCTCCCATAAGATAACCAGATACTACAGCTCATTGGTATAAGGTAGGTCAACATTGTACATATCATAGAGTGGGAGGACATTCGATAAATTCTTGTAAGAAATTGAAACATGTGGTTCAAGAATTGACTGATGCAGGATGTATTGACTTAGGCAATTCTCAAGAATTAAATCATAAATTACCTACCCAACAAACTATGACTACCAATCAAGATATGGGAATATTTAAAGATCCATTTCCAAAACATAATCAACAAGTAACAAATCAGATGGCTCATTAGAATGAGCCTCCTCCCTATGGTAATATGGTTGGCATGGTTGGGATAACCACAAGAAAGCAAGTTCAGACTCAACATCCTCAACAAAGATAAAATTTGGTATTACAACCCAATTTAGTTTTGAAGAATAATCAGAAGAAAGTTTCAGATACAGGGACTCCACCTATTGTATTGAGACCACAATCTAAGGTTTCATTTGATATCCAAAAGCATCTAGCTAGTAGTCCAACAAAGATATCATTTTTAGAGCTCTTACAAACTTCTCCCAATCATAGAGAAGCTTTGATAGAATTCCTAAAGCAGCAATCGGTTCCCTAAGATATTTCTCCTAGTGCTATAGTTGATGTCATTGGTTCTCTTGGGATACATCACATCTCATTCTCGGATGATGATAAACCTTCCTTAAAATTGCAAGAAAATTCTTCACTTTACATCACTACACTTATTGAGGATACTTTTATTAGGTGAATTTTTATTGATAATGTTTCTTCCCTCAATTTGTGTACATATAAATTCTTTCAAAAAATTGGATTAAAAGAGGAAGAGTTTGCAAAATTTGATATTATTATGAAATCTTTCAACAATGAGTCCCAAGAAGCCTATAGTTTCATATATCTTCCCCTTAAGGTCGAACCTAAAAATATCGGATACTTTGTTTTATGTGGTACATTATCCTGCATCTTTTAATCTTCTTCTTGGACGACCTTGGATCCATGCAATGAAGGTCATCCCTTCTACTCTTTTCATTTCTACAAGCATGAATCTAGTTTTCATTTTTACAAGTGTAACTATAGTTTTCATTTATGTAAGCATAACTTTAGTTATCATTTCTATAATCATAACTCTAATTTTCATTTCTATGAGCATAAACTAGTTTCTTTCCTACAACATAGTCTAGTTTCCATTTTAGTCTATTTATTTTAGCAAGTCTAATCTAGTTTCAATTCTAGTCTATTTCATTACTATAAGCATAATTTAGTTTCCATTCCATTTGTGTATTTAATAAAACGTAGTTTAGTTTCCTTACTATTTCAATATATTAATTGTAGATTTATCTTTGCAATTTATATTTACATCAATTTTTGCTTCATGTAGTAATAAATTTGGATAGTAGTCAATTTTCTTTTTTAATGCACTTTCAATTCTAGTAACTATACTAGTTTACTTTTTAATGCAACTTTATATATATTTTTTTGTAAAAGTAAGGATAGAAATGGACCTATCAAATACCTTATTATGTTACTTGATTAAATAAAATCAAACTAAACCACCCTTAAGTATGCATGCATATGTTTTGCTTGAAATATAAAAATATTAACCCTTGAATTGATAATAGTTAAAGTAGACTTAAAATATTTTGGAATCATGATTAAAGATAGTGTCAATACATTTTTAATGTAAAAAACATTATGAATAAAAGTAGCAGCTGTTGCTTTCCTTTTTATAATAAAACTTTAAAATGAATGAATTATAGAATAGGCTCATGAGGGAGTTTTCTTTACAATTTTAGAATTTGAGATATGTGAAGCTAATGATACATTTGACTCATCTATTGAATGAAAAATACTAGTTGAGGCATCGATAATAGATAGTCGTGAATAGTCTATTATAAAATAATATTTTGTAGTAAAAGTACCTAGTGAGAAGCTCTCTACTATAGAACAACTTTCCACCATAGAATGACATAGTATTTCTCTAATAAAGACTAGGTCAAAGAAATTTGTATTCCACAACCAACATAGGAATAAGGAACCCACTTAAATACTAAGGTAGGAACCTTATTTGGTAAGACACCTTGACCCAATTGCACCAACCTATATTGTATTCCCTATTATTAGAAGATAGATAGTTGATGAGGTTAAAAAATACCTATTTTTCACTACCTTTTTGCAATCATTTTGCACCATTTGATCATGTTTTGCTTCATTAAGTGGTATTTACTTGGTTAAAATAAGGTAATTATGATTAAATACAAATTTTAGGCAGAGTGATTTATGTACCAAGAAAGGTAAATAAGGGATATTTTTGTTGATTAATGCAAAGACTTAGGAATAAAGAAGGTTATTAGGATTTTGCACACAATTGGATCTTTTAGGAAAACTTGAAAGATGGCATTGGAGATGATATTTTCCTTGGAGTCAAATATCAAAGTTATAAAAGGCACTAGACAGAACCTTATGCAGTCAATGTCAGACCTGATAGAAAATAATTGGTGTTATATGATGTAGTGTTTTGCTAGCCTAGGATGTGGATAATAGACTGGCACTAGATGTGGATAACAATATGTAACCATATGTTAGATGATAGCCTGGCAATGGATGTTGGGAATGCAAAGAGTTATAGATGTGACTATAGTAGGTAACAAAGGATGTGCCATAAGAAGATAAGGAAGATGATGTGGTTGATAAATTAAACACATTGAACCATTTTCTAGTTTTACTATACTATTTTGATCATTTTTGTTTTGCTAACCGGTTATGCATGATATCAATAAATTAATAAACTATTTCTAACTCAACATAAGTAGCAACAATTACTAAGAAAAGGATGAAGAATGATTTGTACATATTTGCTTTGGAAACCATTTTGGAGTTGCATTTTTCTATTTCTAATTCTTCCACCATGGTAGCTAGGATTTCAAGTTAGTAGGTATGATAAGTTTTGACCATTGTTACACCTAATTCACTTGTTGAAATGAACTACCACCATATTTTACTGTTGTAATAGCTTAAAAACTCAAGTAGGGGAGGTTCGTGTCCTTCCTGATTATAAATAAGACTTGTAGCACCCTAAACTAGAGAGAGAATTTGAAAGATACTATTATGATGTTAGTTATTTAATTAATTTTTGGTATAGTTTGTGAGTACATTATGTAATTTTTAGACTACAATAATATCATGCTTTGAAATACTATTATATTCCATTTTTATGATATGAGTTGAGTTTCTTTCCCTTCCATGTTGTTTGAAATCAAGGGCCCACTCTTAGCTAGGTGTGTAACAACCCAAGTCTACTCACTTGGTTGTACCACTAGAAAATACAAGCAATTTCACAAGGTAATTTTTTTTGTTTTTCAAACCACTATTTGTTCATAGGTTTGCTTTCAGGTTCATAGAAAATTCATTACACCCAATAAAGCATTATCATAAAATTTAATTAGTACAGGCATTTTTCACCACTTTTGGATTCGATATTGCTATAGACAACCACCCAAGTGGACGAGATTGATCAAATCCTATAAATCCATTAAGTAGTAATGACTTATCTCATTTATGTCCATAGGTTTTAGCATGAGGATCGTTCCATGGTTGGGTTTATCTTTTAGGTCCAATAACAACTAAAGGGTGGACACTCATTTCTCCATTCCTTATCATATTGAACCTTCAAATTTTAGTTGACTTTTTCTAAATTTGCATGAAAGGAGACAACATACTTATTCCTAGTGTCTAATTGAGTATCCCCTTCATAGAGTTAGCTAGAGCCATGTCAATTCCCTGACCTTGGACTTGATCACTCATTCTCATTATGACCCACGATCATATATCCCATACCATACATCATGGATTAATCAGCTACATCAAATAAACATAGGATTTATCACGATACTATTCAAGTGGCAACCTGGAGAAGAAATCCCATAATACCTCTCATTATCAAATCTGATCTAGTCACTATCCGACCAATTCTGTCAGTCTAAAGTTGCTCTCGAGGCCTATTGTGTGCATACTAGCACCTCAACATTGGGTGTTTTCTTACAGTCTTCCCTACCTGGCGACCTTTACAAGTTTTTAGTTTCTAACCCTAATGAGTCAAGGTGTTGAATTTTTGGTTGAGGATAATCTTCTTTTTCAAGTTTGGTTTAAAATAGAAAATCTGCTTTTCCTCATTGGTTCAATAATAATGCATATCAATATTAATTATTGCCATAAAATTAAACATCCCTAAAATAGAATACTCATATTATCAAAAAGGTCAAACCTTTACATATTTTAATCTTTACACATGCTATGCCCATCCATGACAGGAGTTTTACCATTAGCAAGACCTTTGGAGTATTTAGCAGATTTCTAACTCCTTTTCTAGACTTAATGGATAGATTTATTTCAGTAAGAAAAAAGTCTAAATAAAATAAAAGGTCATCACTAATTTAGATATGCTTTACACAACAATGGTTACTCTAAACTTAAGGTGTTTATATTTCCTATAAAAAGGGTTTAACCTTTTAAATTTTGAGTTAACAATATGCAAAGTCTACATTTCTCGTTTACCACTTGGTGTGGTTATTATAGGAGATTTAATTAGGGTCTTCACACTTGAAAATGTGGTAGGAAATCTCTTCACCAACCCAAACTTCTTTTATTAACTTAATCTTACAGCGTTAGTCCACTGCTACTATTTTAGAATTATATTTGTTTTGGGTTAGTTTAAGAGATCTTTTCCTAAATGAAATATTATATTCTACCTTTGAAGTATTTAGAAAAGCAAGTGCAATTGGGGATTCACAAACGTAGACAGAGACCATTAATTTTTCTACTCAATTTAACTATATAACAATGTGTAAAGCTTTCACTAAACCTAGGTAGAACAACTAATCACTTCAATGTCCTGGGGAGGGTTTTTAACTTCATCTTGAGCAACATACAAATCATCCTTATAAAAGTTTTAAATTGAAGGTTCAATTTGCAAACTCATAAAAACATCTTTCATTGGTTCAATCCTTCAAATAGAACATTCACAGCTAAATTACACAAAATGAAAACATATACTTTAATATTCTAACATTATTACAAACAAATGTAAATCTTGTACAGTAATTTTATTTAGAGAGAACGTTCCAACCAATAGCACTCTATTTCATGAAATCCCTCAATCCCTTAAAGAGTGTAATGTAACCCGATAACTTAATTATTACAATCCAATCATTTTTCCAAGGTAAAGGTAAATCCTACCAATAAAAAAAATTTCACACACAAAGGAAATAAACTTCAACACAAGGATTTATAAATATTTTTATAAACTGTCTCAATAGTTTACATGGATTTTTTGTTATAGGGTCTATCAAAATACTATGCTCAGTCATCCACACAAACATGTTGCGTTCAGAGTTGGTGTCACTACAACAAACTTCCACCACAAAGCCCATACTACCAATCACATACTAACTAGTTACAAATAATAAAAAATCACTCCTTCTATAATAGCCAATTGACATAACAACTTGGGTTTTCCATGGTAATGATATATTGACAACAAATGGCTGATTTTGGTGAATAATTTCACTATCAGCTTTTTTTAAACCTCGATCGTCTCGTGTCTAAACATGAGAAAACATTCTTAGAGCTTCAAACTTAGTTAAAACAATTCTCCTCACTGCCAAAATAGAATTGTTGAAGGTTGAGGATTAGATTTAGCTCTTTATGAATGCATTATATCCATGCAAAGATGTAACATGCCACTCAACATGAATTTGCAGAATTGGGCAAACAAAATTATGCAACAAGATAGAACACATGAATGATTTTGTTTCCCATTTTAACATAAAAATTAATATAAAAGTTCTTATATTCCACTTTGAAATTCATCATAAAGTACAACACCTCCTTGCTTCATTTCACAAGCAAGCTCAAGCTCAATACTTTATAAATAACATCCATATTTGGTTTTATTTTCTCAGGTAAGGTTTAAGCTAAATTGAGAACAATGTGATACATATCTTGAATTCACTTTCTAGTTTTCATACACGTTTTCACAGAAATATTACCATTTCCTTCTTATATTAACAAGCTGCAAACTAGTTCCAGAAGTGGGCAATCACCAAAAACAAATCACTTCATCTTTTCAAACAATTTCAAACATAAGAAACAAAGTCCAACCTGGTATAAGGCGTGCAGTATTCTATATATTGTGTCTTCCAAATAGGCCAATGAAGCTCCTCTACTATCGTCCGATAAACAGAGACAAAACAAAAGAAGAAGACCTTTCTTTAAAAAAAAACTTCTTATCTTCTACCCACGATTCCCAAAAACTCCAGGTTCACATAACAAAAAAAATGTATGCATAATATCCAGCAGAAAGGAAGTTTTACATATTTGTTAACACACGTTCACCTCCATCATGAAAAGGCATTGAGAAGGAAAATTTTTTCTCAAATTCTACTTTATTCCTTCATATACCTTATCAGAAAGTAACCACCATAGAAAGAAAGCATGTAATATATTCAATATTTTAATTTCCCAAACCAATAGCATTTCTTCCCCTTTTTTATTTATTATTTATTTTTATAACATACCCCTTCATCATAATATTTTTCATATCCAAGTAATTTTCATATTATGTTTTTAATTCAACACAACTAAATAAAATGTGGCTCCCATGACACAACATCTTCATTACCACATAAAAGAAGCAAAATATCATAATAAGCCAATACAAATAATATGCAAATATTAACACAAAACACATACCAAATGTAGTCCTACATGAAATATCTCAATGTGAACTTCCATGTGTTCATGAGCCAAATCATCACATCCCCACTTACCTTTTTCTCACGACTTCATTTTTTTGACGAAGGTATGCTCCTGGTCCTGCATACATAAAATATTTAGCAGTACCATATTTCGAAGTAAAATACAAGTCTTAGATCATTAATTAATTTACTATCAATTGGATATGCGAGGAGGGTCTTTACATACTCCCCTACTAAAAATAAACATAGTCCTTGTGTTTCATGGCATAGTCAAACAAACCAAGTATATATACATATATCCAAATATAGGTTTTCATATTTTCTAAATCAATTTTATCATTTTATAAATCATACTTTATTTTCTTAAAAAAACAATCATCTTTAAATAAAAAATCATACAAATTTGAACACATAGTTAAATCATTCCATATATCACTTGATTTTAGCCAAACATCAATAAGCAAATAAAAATATACATCACATAAGCAATCTACTCTACTTTGTAACTCAAAACAAATACTACCTTAGTATTGGTAGGGACCTAGGGTTCCTAGCACATAAAATGATAAATAAATAATAAATAACCTAAAACTAAAAGAATCGCTTTTGGATTTTCGAGAAGTCCCTTTAATGTTTTAATAAATGTTTTATATAATATTTCATGGATGATTTGAATGATAATTTCTTACAAGGTTTTATACCCACTCTAGGGTTATAGGTGAAAGGTTGCAATGCTTCCTAGCCCTAATCTTATAATAATATAATAATTAATTATATTAATTATTATATTATTATTATAACCATAGGAGAAAATATATTATTATTAATTAATGATGTTAGGATAGGATCCTAACATGCCATCCTCATTTGAAAATCTTTGTCCTCAAAGCTTAGGTTTCTTCTCTATTTGAATCTGGCTTCACATTGGAACACCTTTCACACATAGTACATAGTTGTTTTGGCTTTCATAGGGTCTATATTTTAGGTTAAGAACCTTTAATGTGCAAAGGGTATTATAAAGACCTCCACCTCTAGGATACGTTATTTTTAGGTAGAGATCTCGATTAATCTCAAGGTGACGGGACCCACATCAAAGAGTTTACGTGATGTCATGTTGCATATAACAACCTCATATAAATCGACCTTTATTTTTTTATTTCAAGGTATTCAAACATAAGCAGACCCCTTATCCGTATTAAGAAAGTTGTGGCATTATTTTATGAGACACGGACCTCGAAATTTGTATAAGCCCTTAAATCAGTTACGATGCTCTTGGCTCTAATGTTTGAGGAGTCGAAGGTCTCACCTCCAAATCGGAATGCTTGAGCATTGTAGATGTATATGTTCAGAAATAATGGTACCAGAGATGTATATACTCCATTTGCCATCCATCCCAGTATGCGGTGCCAAACAAAGAGAATTTTTTTCATGCCTTGTCGAAGCAACTGCATGCAAACCTAATGTTGATTGCAGTCTTCTTTTTATCACCATTTAGCACCAAAATCTTGATACCTGCTTGTGTAAGCTTATCGATGCACTTTGGAAGATGGGTCTGGTAGATTCATTTGTTCGTGGACCTTCTAAATAACAATATAGGAAATGGAAACAAACAGCCAGACTTGCCATTTTCACTCATTTTTGTGCCTTGGTGACTAAAAATTTACGAGGTAGATTCATTTTTAAATCCTAGAGAAAACTACCATTGTTGGCTTTATTTCAATGACGTATCTAATTTGTGTACTTCTTCCCAATGATGCTACATTTGGAGGCCGTAGAGAAGATAATGGAAGTGATAACAATGCTCACTCTCTATACCTTGTCTTGATTGGCATTCTCAATGAGTGTTGTTTGAATTCATTGTAGGTGCAAAGTTTAGAAAAACTTAAGGTTGACCTGTACATCTTATTTTTATACTAATGTGTTGGCTAAAAAATCAAATATTTAATTCAGCTGTTATTTAATTTTATCTCCATGATCTCTGATGAAAGGGGGCCTAAGGGATATTTTACAAATATTTTATATTTGCTCACAGAATCCACAAGTATGATATTTCTCATATTTTACAATAACCAAGTTATGCAAGTGATCACAACATACACAATAAAGGATAAACATAGCTTAGACAACCTCTCGTATACAGAAAGGTCCCCAAGTTGGTTCTTCATTCACACCCTGCTCTTAAAAAAAATAGCATATGGACCATATTTTCCCTTTGGCAGTAGCATGCATTGCTTGGCATAACATTTTGCATTAGTGTCTGTTGCAATTTACTACTGAGTTTCATTAATTGTTTGACAAACACAGGTAGTGGTCAAAGTTAGTAATCCTGGTAGACTTCCAAAAGTTGACCAGCCATTTTATGAATATGTTGTAACAGTTGAAGTGATCTTCATATTGTCAAGGATTTAAAATGTATTCCTTGAGATCCCCTAATTGAAGCCTTCCTTCTAATATATTGACAAAAATAACACTAATTAATGCTTCTGGGATCAATGTGTTATGGTGTCGCAAATACAACAGTTCGAGACGTTCTCCTGGACTTAACTTCGGGGGGCAAAGATTTCTGCCTTGCCAAAGGATTAGTTTTCCTTAACAATATATACATAACAGTATACTATGAAATGCAATATTATCAGCACCTCTATTGAAGAGTTCTCATGCCATCTATTGGCAGTTCAGATCAAGCACCCTAAGTACCAAATTATTGGGCATTGGTTCATATGGGAGAGAATTTTATTTTATTTTTTTATTTTTAACATCCTCTAACACTACGACATCATATGTTGTGTCGTCTTCGGTTACAGAAATCCACAATAGAATATTTTTCTCTTCGTTAGTATTAGGGCTATCATCTGGTGCTATAACTTTGAGAGATTAGAAGTGGATATTTGTACAATTAAACATAGTTTTGTGAAAGTGAGAACTATCCAAGAATGATAATCCACTGACTGTGACCCCATCAGTGGCTTCAGAGTATACGATAATTGGTCTATTAACACCATTTGCATTCCATAACTTCTATAATTTTCCATCAATGGTGCCTTCACCTGCCATACTAAGCTGTTCAACTTTTCAAAAAATATTTAATAGGCCAGACCAACAAATTTTCCAATAATTATGACTTATCGAAGGTTCCAAAAACAAAAATAATCATGGACAATGTGAGCTGGAAAATATTTTCCCTCTAGATTTTCTTATGATGGACATTGCATCAAATAGATATTCACGATTTTATTATTTTTCCAAAGGTTGTTGATAATTGATTGTATTACTTACAACTTGGAAGCATTGAGTATGAATTAGACTGTTAAGTTTTTAACATGATACTGTCAACTAATTTATAACTGCAACCATACATCTGAGCTATTCCAAATTCCAGGATTTTCAGGGGCAACTATGGTTCCATCTACATTTTTATGCCAGTAGAGAGAAGAGGAGGTGGCCATGGAGGAGGCCTCAAATATGAAAGGTTCACACTATGCAACACATCCAGCAAATAACCAAGTTGATTCATTTGAAGAACACAAGCTTATACTGAGAGGGGGGGTGAACAATATAAGGCCTCTTTTTACTTTTTCCTTTATACTTCAAAACAGTAAAGCAATATACCCAAAGCAATATCAAAACAATGAACAATATCATCCACAAAGTGACACCAATTTTAACGTGGTTCACCCAGAATGCCTGGGCTACATCCACAAAACTTTTCTATAAAAGTTATCTCAAAGTTCTTTGGGAAACCTTCCCAATTACAATGTTTATGAGCCTCGGCCCAAAGGAGACACCTTCCCCCAATATAAATTTATGATCCTCTGCTCAAAGGAGATACCTTCCCCTAATTTGAATTTATGAGCCTCTGCTCAAAGGAGATACCTTCTCCTCTGCTCTGGAAATGATCCCTCAAAAGATCAACTGCCTCTACCTCTTGCCAGCACGTGGAACTCCTTTCCACCGAAGACCTCCTGTCCTCAATGCTTAGCCTAAGAGACCTCTGCCTTCTATGATCACGTCCACAGTAGCTCAACAACCTGTACCAAACACAGTCAGTCGGTCTAGTACAAGTCTTCCTCTGTCTGTCATATCTGTCCAACTCTTGAACAAATCAATCCTTTGCACACAAGCCTTCTCAAAGACTTGCCAAATCTGTCCTCAGGTTCTTCTCAAAGAAGCAATGCACCTCTGTCCTCAAGTTCTCTGATAGAACTATCAAACACTCAGCTCACAAGTCATCTGCTAGGACCTGTCCAAATCTACTCACAAGTCCCCACCGAAACTTGTCCAAAACCTGCTCACAAGTCCCCACCGGAACCTGTCCAAAACCTCAGCAAGCTCACCAAGAAAAACTTGCTTAGCATGAACCCACAAAGAGAATTTGTAGAGACCTAATGTGATTCATAAACCTCATAGAAGCATAAAGAGAATTGTTAGAGACTCAATATGTTCTATACTTAACTCCCAATCTCAATCTCAAGTCTCATAGAAACATAAAGAGAATTGTTAGAGACCCAATATGTTCTATACTTAACTCCCAATCTCAATCTCAACTCAATCTCAATCTCAAAATAATAAGATAGATGTAGTATGCTTTTCTCAAGAATATGAAACACAACCCAACAATTGCCAACCATGCAATATCTCATATAACAATGATACTCATATTCTTTTTACCAACAATTAGGGTTTCAACAACAATGCTCATCAAACAAGGTTTAGTCAACCAACACCATTCAACTCAACATCCACCTTGAAGCATTCAACCAATCATCACAAGAAAAGGAAACAAGTAGAAATCCTTTTCCCTCCAAGGATATTTGAACAAAACGGCCACCAACACAATATCACCAAATGCAAAGAATAACTTGCTCAAATCAACTCAATGGAGTAAGCCCAATATCATGTATCAAGTAAAGCACTAACTTGATCAAAACAACCTCTATGGAAGCAACTCAACCATAAATATCAAAACATCCAACTAAGGGTTTCATAATCTCAATGCAAGTAGCAAGACTTACTAACATAAACCCTAGTGCAAAAAATGCTTCCTCTTCCTCAACCAGAATTATGCATTCACCCAAAAACTCATCAATGATTTTAATGCATAAACAATCTTCAATATCCAGAAAATAGGATTTACACCAAAAATACCTAGTAGACAACCTTTTCACTCCAAAATCAATTTCAAAAAATATACCATCAACAATATACATGGAAGAAGTTGCCCATACCTTTACTTTGATGAAGAAGGAGAACTCAAAATCTGTCACAACACTAACTCTCAATTTGCCACCAATTAGAGTTAGCAACTATACAACAATATACAATAATAAAGATCCAAATTAACACCTTATTTCTCCAACTTAATAAAAAACCACCAGAAGTATAATATACATACAAAGTAAAACCTCTTTACACCTTATTACTCCACATAAACATTAAGCATCAATAAAACAATGTCAAAGCAAATATGATACCTTAACCTTTATACCTCCAGTGCTTTCACATCCACTATCCTTTGCACACCGCGACCAAAAGAAAATTACCCATGAAGAGAATCGAACTCGGAACCTCTACCTTCTAGCGCCTTTGCTTCAATGCCACCACCGTTGGGTCACAAGTGCCCAATGAAGAAATACAGTGTTGCCCTATATTTTATCTTCCTTTGACGCCAAGAATCTGGAAAACGTAAATGTCTTCCTCAAGCCACATGCAAACTAGTGAGCGCTGTCCAAAACGTAACTTACTGGGCAATAGAAATAATCATCCACATAGTGCGAACAGAAAACACAATTCGAGTGCAGATCCAACAATCGTAGGTGAAAGCAATCTGTCGGATGTCGAAGTGCAAACTGAAAACGTAATTCGAGTGCAGTCCCAACAATTGTAGGTGAAGCGTAATCTATTGGATGTCAAAGCGCAAACTGAAAACGCAAGAAATTACTTGGGCAACTCAATATCGATAATCAACTCTCAATGAAATACAATGCTTTCTCGAAGATCATAGAGCTACGATTTTCATTACTCGGAGTTACAATCACTTTAGAAAATCATCCCCACTTATATAGCCATTTCTCCTTAACTATTTGACGTCGGCGCTCCTCCAATGATGGCAACACATCGGTGAAAGAAATATTTTTTCTCCGTTTCTTAAGGGTTGAAAGACCCTTTAATAATAATTGAAATAATAATTATTATTATTTTATTAATAATAAATTAAACTTAGACCCTTGTCAAAGGTTTGAGTTAATTTAATTATTAATAATAAACATGGACCTTCAAGGTTTTTCAAGAAGTAAAAACCTTTGCATTAAGTTAAGCTTGGTTTTAATAAAAACCCTTAATGAGTCCATATGGTTTTAAGAAAAACCTTTAACCTTGTCACCATGGTTTTAATAAAAACCCTTTAACATTATGAAGCTTCTCAAGATATTTTTGACATCACACTCTTTTTGATATCAACACAAAAATGCCTTTTGACATCAATGACAAATTATACACTTCAGCAAAAGCAATGTACCCAAAGTACCCAAAATTGCCAACAATCTCCCCATTTGTCATTGATGGCAAACCTTTACTGAAAACACTTCTCAAGAGCCAAAACTGAAACCAACTGTGCTAACAACTGACCAATTGTGCCCACAACTGAGAATCTTCCTTTGAAGTTTTGCTCCCCTGACTTGAAGCTTTCCTCTTCACTTTGAAG
Source organism: Wollemia nobilis (assembly GCA_028583015.1). Lineage (NCBI taxonomy): Eukaryota > Viridiplantae > Streptophyta > Pinopsida > Araucariales > Araucariaceae > Wollemia > Wollemia nobilis. Next base: position 729,814 of record JAQPPZ010000367.1, read on the forward strand.
CTCTCCCCCTTACTCATATCTCTCCCCCTTTGTCATCAATGGCAAAGGGCCACATTTGGGGCTTAGGACTAAGAAGGAGCCTCTTAGCTTAGTCCCTCCCCCACCTCATGATGAGGTGATTAATTCTGGGGTGGGAGTAAAACTCCCATTAGGCACTGATCATCATCATCGTCTATAACTTCCTTGTCGGGCCTTCTCTTGAACTCTTTGTCCATATTCCTATTTTTGTTCCTGTCCCTGTTATCATTCCTATTCTTATCCATGCCTTGATCCTTGGACCTGTTCATACCATTGTTCCTGTTCCTATACCTTGGAAGTTCAGCTCTACACTGTCTAGCTGTGTGACCTTCATTGTTGCACTTATAACAAGTAACAATGTTATTTCTTTTAGGCATACCTGTTCTTTGAATCCACCTGTTTCGACTAAACCTGTTCTGACCAAACCTGTTCTGGCCAAACCTGTTCTAACCAAACCTATTCTGACCAAACCTATTCTGATCAAACCTGTTCCTGATATTTGCCTTGCAATAAACTGCCTTGTGCCCAAACTGTTTACAAGAGTAGCAATACCCTTGAAAGAAATTACCACCTCTAAAACTGTCATTTACCTTCCTTACTTGAGTCATGCAATGTGAAGCCATGTGACCAAACTTGCTTTGTCTAGGTAGAAACTCTTCTTGTGCTTGTGAGAATACCTCTTTCCTTGATTGTTGTGCTCATCTTTGTTTTTCTTGTGATGCTTGTGCTTTTCAGAATCCTTGCTCTTAGAATCATGTTTATCTTTCTTGCTGTAATATGCCTCTTCATCACTAGAAGACTCATCACTATCTTGAAGCTGTTTACCTTTGGAATTATTGGTAGCCTTGAAAGTCGCCTCTTTCTTGACATCAACCTTCACTTGAGTTCTCAACTCAAATGTTGCAAGTATACTATGGAGCTCATCCTTTTTCAACTTATCCAAATATTTAGCTTCCTCAATAGCAAAAATATTTTCACTAAATCTATTAGGAAGAGATCTTAAAATCTTATCACAAACATCATTTTCAGTAAGCTCAAGACCTAAGTCTTTCATGGAGTTGACAACCTCATCCATACGAAGCATGTAGTCACTAATATTTTCATCATCATTCATTTGGAGTTGTTCAAACATACCTTTGAAGTGTCTCAACTTGGCCTTTCGGACATTTGCATCACCTGTATGAACCACCTTCAACTGTTTCCACATTTCACTTGTTGTCTTGTAGTGAATCACTTTGGTGAGATATGCTTTCTGTAAGCCTTTAAGGATTGCATTCATCACTTTTGAATTGTTGTGATGTAGGAGCCTATTTTCTTTAGTATAAGGACCATGTACAGGAATATTTTACTCATATTCAATTACTTCCCATACCTCATTACAAGTGCCATTAGATGAACCTTCATCCTTGCACTCCAAAGACCAAAATCTGACCCATCAAGAATAGGTGCTGCATTGCTGCTTGAATAATCCATTGTGTTCTTAACTAGCTCTTCCTTCAAGATGTTAAACTTTTCGAAGGAACCCGCTCTAATACCAATTGAAGAACACAAGCTTATACTTAGAGGGGGGGTGAACAGTATAAGACCTCTTTTTACTTTTTCCTTTATACTTCAAAACAGTAAAGCAATATACCCAAAGCAATATCAAAACAATGCACAATATCATCCACAAAGTGACACCAATTTTAACATGGTTCACCCAGAATGCCTGGGCTATGTCTACAAAAATTTTCTCTAAAAGTTATCTCAAATTTCTTTGGGAAACCTTCCCAATTACAATGTTTATGAGCCTCGACCCAAAGGAGACACCTTCCCCCAATCTAAATTTATGAGCCTCTGCTCAAAGGAGATACCTTCCCCTAATCTGAATTTATGAGCCTCTGCTCAAAGGAGATACCTTCCCCTCTGCTCTAGAAATGATCCCTCAAAATATCAACTGCCTCTACCTCTTGCCAACACGTGGAACTCCTTTCCACCGAAGACCTCCTATCCTCAATGCTTAGCCTAAGAGATCTCTGCCTTCTATGATCACGTCCACAGCAGCTTAGCAACCTGTACCAAAAACAGTCAGTCGGTCTAGTACAAGTCTTCCTCTATCTGTCAGATCTGTCCAACTCTTGAACAAATCAATCCTCTACACACAAGCCTTCTCAAAGACTTGCCAAAACTATCCTCAAGTTCTTCTCAAAGAACCAATGCACCTCTGTCCTTAAGTTCTCTGATAGAACTATCAAAAACTCAGCTCACAAGTCCTCTGCTAGGACCTATCCAAATCTGCTCACAAGTCCCCATCGAAACCTGTCCAAAACCTGCTCACAAGTCCCCATCAAAACCTGTCCAAAAACTCAGCAACCTCACCAAGAAAAACTTGCTTAGCATGAACCCACAAAGAGAATTGTTAGAGACCCAATGTGATTCATAAACCTCATAGAAGCATAAAGAGAATTGTTAGAGACTCAATATGTTCTATACTTAACTCCCAATCTCAATCTCAAGTCTCATAGAAACATAAAGAGAATTGTTAGAGACCCAATATGTTCTATACTTAACTCTCAATCTCAATATCAATCTCAAAAGAATAAGATAGATGTAGTATGCTTTTCTCAAGAATATGAAACACAACCCAACAATTGCCAACCATGCAATATCTCATATAACAATGATACTGATATTCTTTTTATCAACAATTAAGCTTTCAACAACAATGCTCATCAAACAAGGTTTAGTCAACCAACACCATTCAACTCAAAATCAACCTTGAAGCATTCAACCAATCATCACAAGAAAATGAAACAAGTAGAAATCCTTTTCCCTCCAAGGATATTTGAACAAAATAGCCACCAACACAATATCACCAAATGCAAAGAATAACTTGCTCAAATCAACTCAATGGAGTAAGCCCAATATCATGTATCAAGTAAAGCACTAACTTGATCAAAACAACCTCTATGGAAGCAACTCAACCATCAATATCAAAACAGCCAACTAAGGGTTTCATCATCTCAATGCAAGTAGCAAGACTTACTAACATAAACCCTAGTGCAAAAAATGCTTCCTCTTCCTCAACCAGAATTATGCATTCACCCAAAAACTCATCAAAGATTTTAATGCATAAACAATCTTTAATATCCAAAAAATAGGATTTACACCAAAAATACCTAATTTCAAAAAATATACCATCAACAATATACATGGAAGAAGTTGCCCATAACTTTATTTTGATGAAGAAGGAGAACTCAAAATTTGTCACAACACTAACTCTCAATTTGCTACCAATTAGAGTTAGCAACTATACAACAATATACAATAATAAAGATCCAAATTAACACCTTATTTCTCCAACTTAATAAAAAACCACCAGAAGTATAATATACATACAAAGTAAAACCTCTTTACACCTTATTACTCCACATAAACATTAAGCATCAATAAAACAATGTCAAAGCAAATATGATACCTTAACCTTATACCTCCAGTGCTTTCACAGCCATTATCCTTTGCACACCGTGACCAAAATAAAATTACCCATGAAGAGAATCAAACTCGGCACCTCTGCCTTCTAGCGCCTTCGCTTCAACGCCATCGTTGTTGGGTCACAAGTGCCCAATGAAGAAATACAGTGTTGCCCTATATTTTATCTTCCTTTGACGCCAAGAATCTGGAAAATGTAAATGTCTTCCTCAAGCCACATGCAAACTGGTGAGCGCTATCCAAAACATAACTTACTGGGCAACAAAAATAATCATCCACACAGTGCGAACAGAAAACACAATTTGAGTGCAGATCCAACAATCATAGGTGAAAGCAATCTGTCGGATGTCAAAGTGCAAACTGAAAACGTAATTCAAGTGCAGTCCCAACAATTGTAGGTGAAGCGCAATCTGTCGGATGCCAAAGCGCAAACTGAAAACGCAAGAAATTACTTGGGCAACTCAATATCGATAATCAACTCTCAATGAAATACAACGCTTTCTCGAAGATCACAGAGCTACGATTTTCATTACTCGGAGTTACAATCACTTTAGAAAATCATCCCCACTTATATAGCCATTTCTCCTTAACTGTTTGACGTCGGCGCTCCTCCAATGATGGCAACACATTGGCAAAAGAAATATTTTTTCTCCGTCGCTTAAGGGTTGAAAGACCCTTTAATAATAATTAAAATAATTATTATTATTATTTTATTAATAATAAATTAAACTTAGACCCTTGTCAAAGGTTTGAGTTAATTTAATTATTAATAATAAACATGGACCTTCAAGGTTTTTCAAGAAGTAAAAAACTTTGCATTAAGTTAAGCTTGGTTTTAATAAAAACCCTTAATGAGTCCAAATGGTTTTAAGAAAAACCTTTAACCTTGTCACCATGGTTTTAATAAAAACCCTTTAACATTATGAAGCTTCTCAAGATATTTTTGACATCACACTCTTTTTTATATCAACACAAAAATGCCTTTTGACATCAATGACAAATTATACACTTGAGCAAAAGCAATGTACCCAAAGTACCCAAAATTGCCAACATCATTTTTGGATCATATTTTTTAAAAACTGCAGAAACGCTTATTCTTCCTTGGGTATTAAATAAATTGTTGAAAAAAATCTTGTAAGCAATATTGGAGATGTTATTGGAGAAAATATTACTAAGATGATTTCCACTTTGATGTTTGTGTTTATTTCCCCTATGCAGATCTATAAAACATTGCGTTTGGAAACTTGCATCTTTGATATCTTCTTCTCCCTTGTGCACTTCTATTAAAAATATATTTTCATTAGAAGGGTTTTGCTTAATTTCTTTCGAAAGTGCAATAGGTATTTCTAGAAGTTCTCTGGTTATTGGATCTTCCTCCTCCTCATATTCCATGGCTATGGGCTCCTCTTCTTCATGGGATTCCATGGCTAGGGTCTCCTCTTGCATTTCCATTAAATATTGTATAATACGATCAGAACGTTCCATTCATTTTTTTTGTTTTTGTTCAATCATTCTTCTAATTTTTGCAATGTCATTTTTAATTTCCTTGACCAATATGGTTGGATCCATAAGGCTCTGATACCATATGGTAGGAACCTAGGGTTCCTAGCACATAAAATGATAAATAAATAATAAATAACCTAAAACTAAAAGAATCACTTTTGGATTGTCGGGAAGTCCCTTCAATGTTTTAATAAATGTTTTATATAATATTTCATGGATGATTTGAATGATAAGTTCTTACAAGGTTTTATACCCACTCTAGGGTTATAGGTGAAAGGTTGCAATGCTTCCTAACCCTAATATTATAATAATATAATAATTAATTATATTAATTATTATATTATTATTATAACCATAGGAGAAAATATATTATTATTAATTAATGATGTTAGGATAGGATCCTAACAAGTATCTAGTTTCATATTAATTGCATATATCATCAAATCATATGCATTTTTTTTTTAAGTTTATATCTAGTCAAACATATAAGGAAATTGTTGTTGCATATCTACCATGTCCTCTCACATGGTGTTTCTATGTGAGTAGTGGTTCCATTGGATTTGGCATTTCTCTATGCTTATATTCCTTTGATTATTGGTTCTAAAACCAAGTATGTGAATAGGTTGAACTTCAATTTTGAGTGGACCTATCATCTGCAATTTGGAAATCTCCAAAACATGAGTTAGATTAGAAATATATTTTCTTAAGAGGTACACATGGAATACATTGTGAATTTTGGATAGGCTTGGTGGTAGATCAAGTTTGTAACCAACAAGGCTTATTTTGGCCATAATATCAAATGGACCTACATATTGGGAATCAAGTTTGAAAGATTTTATGGAACTTTTAGTTGGTTTTACCCTTAAGAATACCCTATCTCCCATAGAATATTTCCTCGGTGTTCTTTTGAGGCTTGCATAGCTTTTCTAGCGATCTGCAGTCTCTTTCAGGTTCTACTGAATTCTCTTCAATTGATATTCCATTTATTTCACAATTTTTGGTACCATCACTACCCGATATTCTAGATTATCCCAAGGTAAGGGATTTCTACACCTACTTCCATATAAGGCTTCAAAATATGCCATACCTAGTGATGGATGATAACTATTATTGTATTTTAATTCCACTAGGTGTAAATAGTCTTCCCACTTTGTATGTTGGTACATGCAATATATTCTTAACATGTATTCTAGTACCTAATTCACCCTCTCAGTTTGCCCATCTGTGTCACAGGTTGGCTCCCAAGGCCTCATGTAATGCTTGCCAAAATTCAGCCGTGAAGTGAGAATCTCTATAAAAAATTATGATTTCTAGAAACTCATGTAGTCTTACCACTTGGAAAATTTACTCACTATTGCAAGTGCATCATCTTGCACGTTACTTGGTATAAAATGTGCAACCTTGGTTAACTTATCCACAACTACCAAGATTGCATCATGTCTAAACCTTGTCTTAGGCAATCCCACTATAAAATCCATTGATACCACTTGTCATTTTTGTGTAGGTATATCATGTAGGTACAACTTTCCAGCTGGATGTAGATGTTTCACTTTCACTTTTTGACACTCTAGACATCTAGCCACATAATTAGTGATATATTTTTTCATTCTTGGCTAGTAATAAGCTTTCCTCAAATTCTCACGCATTTTTTCCCATCCTAGGTGCACAGAATAAGGAGTATTATGTGCCTCCTTTAGGATTGTATTCTCAATCCAGATATGCTTGGTACTACCAACCTATTTTTGTAAAATAACAGATCATATTTTAGTACAAAATTTGTGTCCTTTCTAGGTTTTCGCTCAACCTGATCATTACAAGATTGGAAAATTTTATGTTTTTCTTAGAATTACTTAATATGATCCAACAAATCATATTGGCATTTGGTCATTGAAGTAATATTCCCTCTCCTGCTCAGAGCATCGATGACCTTATTCTCTTTACCCTTAATATACTCAATGCCAAAATCATACTCAGCTAAAAATTCCATCCAATATTTTTGGGTGCGCAAAATAAGGAGTATTATGTGCCTCCATTAGGATTGTTTCTCTCAATACAGATATTCTTGGTACTACCAACCTATTTTAAAAAAAAAATAGATCATATTTCAATACAAAATTTATGTCCTTTCTAGGTTTTCGCTTAACCTGATCATTACAAGATTGGCTAAATTCATCTTTTCCTTAGAATTCCTTAATATGATCAAAAAAATCATATTGGCATTTGGTCATTGCAGTAATATGCCCTCCCTTACTCAGAGCATCAATGACCTTATTCTCTTTACCCTTAATATACTTAATGCCAAAATCATACTCAGCTAAAAATTCCATCCAGTATTTTTGTCTAGCATTCAATAAGGTTTGAGTAAATATGTACCTCAAAATCTAGTGATTTGTCTTCAACTCAAATGGTTTTCCCAATAAATAATATCTCCAAATTTTTAGGGCATGAACAACCGTTGCCAACTCCAAATGATGAGTGGCGTAGTTTATCTCAATCCTCTTAAGTTTTTCGTACTCATAGGCAATAACCACATCATCTTGGATCGAAACCCCTCCTAATACTTTAATAGAGGTGTCAATACATACTGTAAACCACTTATTAGGATCTAGAAATTGTAAAATTAGTGCAGTGGTTAGCCTTTCTTTCAAAAAACAAAAATCATCTTCACACTGTTCTATCCATTTGAAGGCTTTTCCTTTCCTTTGAATATTTGTAATGGGTTGCAATTCTTGAAAATCCTCAAATAAATCACGTATAATATCATATCATATCCATAAAAATTTGCACCTCTATCACATTAGTAGGTGCTGGCTAATCAATAATTGCTTCAATTTTCTTAGGATCTACTACAATCCCTTTTGCAGAGACAATATGTCCTAAATATTGTACTTGTGAAGTATAAAATTCACACTTTGATAGTTTTCCATATAACTGATTTTTTCTAAGAATCTCATGAACAATCCTCATATGTTGATCATGTTCCTCCTTGTTCTTGGAATAGATCAATATATCATCCAAAAATACAAGCACAAACTGGTCCAACTACTCTCTAAAAATGTTATTCATGAGATTCATGAATGTGGTTGGGGTATTGGTCAGCCCAAAGGGTAGGACGATAAATTCAAAATATCCATATCTTGTTCTAAATATTGTTTTAGAAGTATCTTATTCTCGTATCCTTATCTAATGGTAGCCAAATCATAATTCAATCTTCAAGAAGATGGTTTCTCCTTTTAGTTGATAAAATAGATCATCAATTCTAGATAATGAATACCTATTTTTTATAGTTACCTTATTCAACATTCAGTAATCTATGCACATTATCAAGGTACCATCCTTTTTAAAAAACAAGATAGGATCTCCCCAATATGACACACTTGGATTTATTAGCCCTTTTTCCAACAAATCATGAAGTTCCATTTTGAGCTATTGTAGCTCAATGAGAGTCATTCGATATGGTGCCCTTGCAATAGGTGCAACTCTGGGCAGTAACTCAATAGAAAAATCAAATTCCTTTTGAGGTGGTAACCCTAGAAAGTCCTCCAAAAATACATCCTTGAATTCTCCCAACATAGGATGCCTCTTAAATAAGTCATATTCCATTTTAATTTCTTCTTTCTTATTCATATTAATTATGAAGATCATTCCTTTATTCCTAATGACCTTCTTTATCTACATTGCATATAGTAAATGTGGTTTAACCTCACCTCAACCACAACAAATTATAATTATTTGATTAATTTTATCCATAAAATCCACCCATATCTCTTCAAACCATGCATATAAAACCATGCAAAGGTGCCACATATAGATGCTAATTAGTATTTCCTTGTGACAAGGTGATATGAGGGTCAAACAGGCATTGGATAACTTGGTAGGTTTACCCTAATATGTGTTCTACCTTCCAGTTGTTGGCCAAAATCCCAGGTCTAATAGGTAATTCCCTCATTAATTTAGTGGAAATAAAGATATTAGTTGATCCTCTATCTATCAAAATATTCACATATTTATCAAAAAAAATTCCATTTAATAATAAAGGAGTAATTTGACCATCAATTTTGGAACTACCTATGGCCAAAAAGATCCTATGAGTGGCCTCTTCTGAAGCTTTATGTTATCGATCAACTCTGTGGGGGTATTTCTTGGCATAATGAGATCCCTGACATATATAACATCCCTTTGGTGGAGCTTTATTTCCTCGATTGCTATTCTCATTTCTTTTTGAGGTGCAGTTTCCCAAGTCTTTTATTGACCTACTGTTTTCTGGTCCTATCTTTTGGAAAACTCTCTACCAACCCTCTTGAACTTACCACCTTGATAGTTAGGTTTATTTTTGCTACCTTGCTTATTATGTTCTCCTCCTTTGGGTTTCTTATTTTAATATTTCTACCATCTCATAAACCCAACAATTTTTTGCTTTTTGTGTTCATATTTCTCCTTTTCAGATAGTTTTTGGTAGTTAAAATATGTCTTTCTGGTTTCCTGATTGGCTTCCTCTTTTATTGTCAAATAAAATACTGTAGACAGATTAAAAATGTTGTGCATGTTTACCACCTTCATGATTCTAGGATGTAATCCCAAAATGAATTTTTGAGTCTTCATTTCTTCATTACTTTCATATTGAGATGCATATTTTAACAGCTACAAAAATTTTTGGTGATAATCATGGACTGGCATATTTTCTTGTTGTAAATGAGAAAATTTCCCAAAATCTTCCATATAATACTATTTGGTCATAAATATATCTTTGAATTCCTTGGAAAACTCCTTCCACCTGAGTTCTACAACTTTCAATAATATACCCTTTTTTTATAGGAATTCTACCAATCTAGAGCTACTTCAGTCATATTCATAACTGCAAAAGTAATTTTAGATTCAAATGATAAAACCACCAGGAAAAATTATGACTCTATTTCATTTAGCCAATTTTCTGTAGTATCACCTCACCTCTCGCATTAAATTTTGATATCACAATCTTCTTTATATTTCTATCCAATTCTTTACTCACCTTGGACCTACTAGTACTGGATACTGCAGGTTCTCTAGGTACCTCCTCTATCCTACCACTTTCGATTTCTCTTCCCCTAGATAGGTCTTCTATGACCCTCTAGTGTTGAACAATTAATTCTTGTTGTTGGGCCATATGGGTATTTTGTTGGGCCATCTCTTCCTTTTGTTGATCCATGTATGATTACAATAATTGTACCACTTTAAATAGATTTCCCTCCTCTCTAACAATTTTGTTTGGAGGAAGTTCATTCATTTGTTTCATTCTTATTTCAAATTGAGGACCTTATCATATTATGCTTTTCCTTGGTCCCCTACTAGGTCTTTCAATGGCTTCTTCCTCCTTGCCTCCTGCAAGATTTCTCGAAGATCCTCCTCGCATCATCCGTACCATTTGACCAATCAATGAAAGAAATACTTCAACTTTATAATCTTTCATTGATCTAGCCAAGATTTATTAAATACATAATTTGAGTTACACAACTTAAGGTTTCTTCTACTATGATACCATATGTAACAATCCAAGTCTACTCACTTGGTTGTACCACTAGAAAATACAAGCAATTTTTTTTGTTTTTCAAATCACTATTTGTTCATAGATTTGATTTTATGTTCATAGCAAATTTATTACACCCAATAAAGCATTATCATAAAATTTAATTAGTAGAGTCATATTTCACCAATTTTCAATTTGAGACTACTGCAGATAGCCACCCAAGTGGACAATATTGTCCAAATCCCATAAAGGTGCCATTATGTGGTAACGACTCATCTCATTTATGTCCATATGTTCTGGAATGAGGGTCATTCCACGAATAGAGTTATCCTGTAAGGCCCATAACACCTAAAGAGTAGATGCTCATTTCCTCATTTATTATCATACTAAACCTTTGACTTTCAATTGACTTTTTATAAATTTACATGAAAGGAGACATCGTACTTATGCCTAGTGTCTAATTGAGTATCCCCTTCCTAGAGTCAGCTAGAGCTATATCAATTGTCTAACATTGGACTTGATAACTCATGCTTATTATGATCCATAATAGTATGTCCCATACCATACATCATGGCTTAATCAGCTAGTTCAAATGAACACAAGATTTATCATGGTACTATTCGAGTGGTAACCTAGAGAAGACATCCCATATCGCCTTTCGTTGTTATATTTGATCTCGTTATTATATCTAATATAGTACATAAGTGGGCAATCACCAGAAAAAAAATCACTTCATATTTTCAAACAATTTCAAACATAAGAAATAAATTCCAACCTGGTATAATGCATGCAGTATTTAATCTACTGTGTCTTCCAAACCGTCCAACAAAGCTCCTCTACTATCGTCTAAGAAACAAATATGAACTAGAAGAAGACCTTTCTTTAAAAAACAAAACCTTCTTATCTTCTACCCATGATTCCCAAAAAATCTGGGTTCATATAACAAAACAAAGGCATGCATAACATCCAATGGAAATGGAGTTTTAGATATTTGTTAACACACATTCACCTCCATCATGACAAGACATTGATAAGGGAAATGTTTTCTCAAATTCTACTTAATTCCTTCATATACCATATCAAAAAGTAACCACCACAAAAATAAAGCATGTAAAATATTCAAATTTTAAATTCCCAAACCAATAGCATTTCTTCCCTTTTATTTATTTATTTATTATTTATTTTTATAACATACCCCTTCATCATAATATTTGTCATAACCAAGTATTTTTCATATTATTTTTTTAATTCAACACAACTAAATAAAATGTGGCTCCCATGACACAACATCTTCATTGCCACATAAAAGAAATAAAATATCATAATAAGCCAATACAAAGAATATGTAAATATTAACACAAAATACATGCCAAATGCAGTCCTACATGAAATATCTCAATGTGAACTTCCATGTGTTCACGAGCCGAATCATCACCTCCCCACTTACCTTTTTTCCATGACTTCATTTGTTTGACGAAGGCATGTATGCTCCTGGTCTTGCATACATAAACTATTTAGCAGTACCACATTTCGAAGAAAAATACAAGTCTTAAATCATCAATTAATTTGATATCAATTGGATATGCGAGGAGGTTCGTTACAAGGTGAAAGGTACCTCCTACATTTTTATTTGTTATAGTTAGATTAAATTGCTATTATTTTCTACATTTATCATTTTCTATAGGACATATTAAACTTGTTTCTTATATTAGCTCTTTTATTTCCTACTATAATAGATTCTAATTTTACTTTCTTAGTAATTTAGAATAAAGAGCCTATACCCAACCTTACCTAAGAAATTTCCTAGTGCATATAGCCTACAAACACCACCCTAAATCTGATAAATTAAAGTGGTATTATTAAAGTATGGTTTAATGACACCCATCACTTCTTGGTACTGTTTCCAGGGAACACAATGTTGCTAGGATCATTTAAGAACCTATTGAATATCCAACATTGCACATTTTCACTTAGAATAATGATTTGTCATAGAGGTAACATACCTCCTTAGTTGGCCATTCTTGATATAAGTGTTCAATAGGATAGATTAAAGTTGATATTATAAACTAGTATACCAAGTGCCCTTATTTGCACCTTATTCCAATAGGAGACTAATTGGTTGAAATTAAGTGAAAACTAGAAGTGTTAAGAAAGAAAGATAGAGGTGTTAGGAAAAGGATTTATTTGATAAGTTAGGATGTATGAATAGATTTAGGGATAAGAAGGGGATATTTGTTAAAAATAATACCCAATAAGACATAGGTGTATATAAATCATGCTTAGAGGTTGCATAAGAATACTCACTACCTATAATCAAGGTCCTAACTGGTCCATTACAAATAATAGAGAAGGAAGTACTAGTAGATGATCATCGCCAGTTCTATATTTGTAATATTTCATGAATTAGAAGATTCCCAAGAATAGTCGAATAGTATTCCATATACCCCATACATATTTACATCTAAAAACTTTAGATAAATTTACACCATTTATTGGGAAGACAACAATATGGGGGATAGACAATATAAAAACAACACATTGGATGAACAAGTGATATACATAATCATGGGGAATCCACTAATTGTACTAGGAATTTCATATACCCTATTAATTTAGATCTCCATAATCAATTAGGGGGACTACAATAGAAGACCCTAATAAATTTTTATTTGAATTTAAAGTCATATATCAAACTTATGATTACATACCTAAAAACCAAAAACTCAAACTATTTTCTTCCACACTCAAGGACTCAACTATGATATGGTTTATGCAATTGGCCTTATAATCCTTTCATACCTGGGTAAATATGGAAAGGGCCATCCTAGAAAAATATTGATAATACTACCATGCCAAGGATAAAAAATAAGAATTATTTAGGATGAAACAAAGTGAGGATGAAATTATTGAAGACTACTTAGATAGATTCCTCTTCATTCATAGAAGATGTGGGGAAGGGATGGACCAAGAACTCGTAAAGATAATATTTTTGTGAGTATTACAAGATGAGTAAAGGGATGTCCTAAATCTAATGGAAAAAGTTGATTTGAACAAAATAAGCCTTCCTGATATTATGGAACTGTGTAGGAATTATTCTTGAACAAGGAGAGGAAATCGTAGACATCGAGTATGAAAGAGTGACAATGATATAGGAGAATTATTATAAGAATTTACCAATTTCAAAACCAGTATCTTAGTATACCTAAATACAACATTAGATGAATTACAAGCTAAATATTGAAGAACACAAGCTTATACTAAGAAGGGGGGTGAACAATATAAGATCAACTTTTACTTTTCTTTCTCAAACAATATTATCCAATATATCAATGGTAATATCAACTGTAGTAATCAAAGCAATGCACAAATCATCACACACAATAGAGACACCAATTTAACGTGGTTCACCCAATGTGGGCTACTCCACGGAGAAAATATTTCACTAAAATTTTCTCAACAAATCTCTTGGGAATCCTTCCCTATTACAATGTTTATGGACCTCTGTCCAAAGGAGACACCAATCCCCTAATCAAGTTCATGGATCTCTATCCACAGGAGAACTCTTTCCCCTCTACTGGTTCGTGGATCTCTATCCATAGGAGAACTCCTTCTCCTCTACTCTGGTTGGTGATCTTCTAGAAGACTACTACCTCCACTACACTGGCTTGTGGATCTCTCTCCACTGAAGACCTCTATCCTCACTCAGAAGACCTCTATCCTCACTACCCTGGCTAATGGATCTCTATCCACTGGAGACTACTGTCCTCTACTCTATCACCTCCAAAGATTACTCTCAACTCTGCTCAATCTCTATCTCAAATCTGCACTAAACACTATCCTTCGGTCTAGCACAAATCTGCTCACAAGTCTATCTCTAGTCTGGCACAAATCTACCCTCAAATATACACCAAAATCTATCTCTGCTATGGCACAAATCTATCCTCAAATATGCACCATACTCTATCCTCAAATCTATCCTCAAGCCTTAACACAAAGCTTGATCCAATCACAAATCAACTCTGCTCAGATCTACCTCAAGCCTTACCACAAAGCTTGAACAAATCAATCAATCAATTATGCTCTCAAGTCTTCTCAAATACTTACCTCAAATCTATCCACAAGTCCTCTCAAGAACTTGCTCAATCTGCTCTCAAGTCTTCACTAAGACTTACCTCAAATCTGTCCACAAGTCCTCTCAAGAACTTGTCCAATCTGCTCAACAAGTCTTCACCAAGACTTACCTCAAATATTCTCAACAAGTCCTCCCTAGAACTTGTCCAATCTGCTCAACAAGTCTTCACCAAGACTTACCTCAAATATGTCCAACAAGTTCTCCCTAGAACTTGTCCAATATGCTCAACAAGTCTTCACCAAGACTTACCTCAAATATTCTTGCAAGATTTCACAAAATCTCACACAAATATGTCCTTAAGCTTTCACAAAATCTTACTCAAATCTATCCTTAAGTCCCCTCTAGGACTTACTCAAATCTGCCCACAAGCTTTCACAAAATCTTCCTCAATTCCCCTCTAAACTTACTCAAACAATTGCAATACTTGCATACAAAACTCAACTTAATCTCTTTCAGAAAACCTCTTCAATCACACAAACAAGTTTCACTCATAATCTTGTTTAACCATAGAAACATATAGAGAATGGTAAGAGACTCAATATGTTTCACACTCACAAATCACTCTATCACTTTCAAACTCACTTTAAAATATGAGTGGACCTAAATAAGATATAATTTGTTTCACAAAACTTGAACTATCACTCCAATACTTTCAATAAATAATGTTCAATCAACTTCACTCAACCAATCACTCAATGAAACACAACTTGCTTACAAACCCTAATCAAGTGTTTCACTATACTTCCAACAACTCACACTATGGATCTCAAACCTTGACTCAAGATAATTCCAATTTCACATAACAATGATACTCATGTTATTTCACAAACCCTAGCTCAAGATAGTTCTCAATATCACATAACAATGATACTCATGTTCTTTCACAAACCCTAGTTCAATATAGTTCTCAATCTCACATAACAATGATACTCATGATATTTCAACATCCCTAAATCATGCATATGAAAACTCACTCAAACATTTCCAACAATGCTTATCAAACAATCCTTTTCACTCCAACTTTGCATTTCACAACATTCAATCCAACAATATTTCACTCATAAGGAAGATGTGCCCATACATTTTGTTTTTATGGAGATATATCTTCAAAACCTGTCTTAATCACAATCAAATCCTCTTTGCCAATTTCAAGGTTAGGTAGCAACAATCTATCTCAAAATCTCCACTCAAAAATTCTCCTCAATATTTATTTCACCATACAAAAATAACAAGTCTCAAGTACACCTTATAATCTCCAAAATTTTCAAAATATAACTAGAAAAGGTTCAAATAACTCACTTTCACAATAATTCACTTCAAAATTTTAATGCATAAAATAATCAAAATAACTCCCTTATATCTCCCTACTCAAAAATGCATTATCAAATAATCAACACCACTTTCCAAAAATAATGCAATTCACTTTTTAAGCCAAAAATAAATCATTCACCACCTTTAACTAAGGTAAAAATAAAATATACCTTAATCACCTTATATCTCCCCAAGGCGCTCACTATACAACCTTAGACCACTGCAAAATTCACAATATATAAAAATTTAAATACCTTTTGTGCATGCATCCTCGGTGGGATTCGATCCCCTATCGCACTGCCACCAGCGCCCTAGCCATGGCCTAACCGCCGCATGATCTAGGTGCTCACTTGAGTCGTAAAAGTGCCTCGTGCACTTTATCCCTCCTCTTGGCACCTAAACCAAAAAAAAAAACTTACCCTTTCTTCTATTGCGAGACTCGAATGTGGAACCTTCGCTCACCCTATGCCTTACACAATGATGACTTGCCACTAGCCCAACCAGTTGGTTGGTGACAAGGCTTTAGGCCTTCATCGATTTATCCGTCATGTTTCCTACTGCCTTTTAAAAATAAAAATCCTTTGTCTTATGCGCTCACGAATTTTGCATTCCACACAATAGCCAATATTCGCACATGCATTATAATTCGGAGACTTGCTTTAATGTGGCAAGTCTTATGGTATTTATACCATATGCCAATTTCCTTCGAACGTCGATGGGGGAAGAAATATTAAAATGAATTTGCACCCAACCCTAACTTAGGGTTTAATAATTTTATTTTATAAATTAATTTATAATATAAATATTATAAATAATTTATAAATGACCTTAGGCTTTATTTTTAAACCTTTAATATTATAATATTATTTCCTTTGGGCCTAGGTATTTTCCTTTTTCACCCTTAGACCTTCTCTTACCACCTTTAATATTATAATAATAAATATTATAATATTATTTCCTTTAGGCCTAGGTATCTCCTTCCTTCAGGGTATTTAACCAACCTTTTGACCAATCATTTGATGCTTTTAAACCAAATATCTTGGGCTTAAAATATAAATATTTTAACCCTCCTTTTGCCAAAACCTTGCACTGATCACTGACACTGACTCTTGACATCAATGACAACACAACTACTCAAAATTTCCAACAATCTCCCCCTTTGTCATTGATGGCAACCCTTCTCCTTTTTCCTTTTTCCAAATCTGCTCCCCTGAGAAACTACTCCCCTTGACTGAATGCTCTCCCCCTAACTCAAATATCTCCCCCTTTGTCATCAATGGCAAAGGGCCACCTATGGGGTTTGGGGCTAAAGATAAGACTCTTAGCTCAGCCCCCTCCCCACCTCCTCTCCTTGAGGTGGTTAATTTTGGGGTGGGAGTATCTCTACTCCCAGCATACACTACTCCTTTCCTTTGTCCACCTTCTTCCTCAACTGATTCCTCTGATTCCTCTGAATATTCTTGTTCCTGCTTGTCTCTGGAAATTTTGCTCTACACCACTTAGCCATATGCCCAACATTATTGCACTTATAACACTTAATGTTGTGGTTCCTTGAAGGTGCAAATATCTTGAAGTTCCTCCTGGTGAAGCCATATCCATTCCTGTCATGAACCCTACAATTAACTACCTTATGACCAAACTGATTACAAGAGTAGCAATACCCTTGAAAGATATGCCCATTTTTGAAATTTCTATTGGTGAAACCATATCCCTGTCTTTCATGTGTCCTGCACTACATAGCCTTGTGTCCAAACCTGTGACATGAGAAGCAACATCCATTGAAGAAACCTTGCCTTGACCCCATTGGTCTCTTAGTCTCTTCTTCCCTGTGATGTTTCCTATTCCATCTGTTCCTTAATTGTGTATTGTTCCTTTCCTTGTTGAACTTTCTATTTTCCAACTTATCCTCAGAAGTCTCACTTTCTCTTACACTCTCTTCTTCTAAAGCTTCTTCTTCTTTGGAGCTTGAGATTGACTCCTCTCCTCGTTCTCTATGTTCCTATTCAAAACCAAGTCATGTCTTGTTTGATGAAGATATTTGTATCTTGATAATCTTATCCAAGGTCTTTGAGCTTCTCCCAAACCTGTGTAGCTTGTTTTTAGACTCTTTCACTTCCTTCCTTAATGAAGATACCTCATGCTCTAATATTTCACATTCTAAAACCTTTGCCTCTAACTTCTCTTTAAATTTCCTTGTCTTAGCTATTGAGTTGGTTAGATCTTCTATAAGATTTCCTTTCTCTTCATCACATTCTTGAAATTGAAGCTTGAGTTTTGAGTTCTGCTTTCTTACCTTTCTTAATTCCTTAAGAGTAGAAATAAGCTCACCTTCAAGATCAACTTCTCCTTCCTCTTCACTTTCTGATTCTTCCTCTACCTTTTTGTCTTCAAGATCCTCTTTATTCTTTTCTGATTCATTTCCACTAGAAGCACTTCCTTCCTATTCTATTGCCATAAGAAGACTTTCTTCTTCTGGACCTTCAAGAGCATCTTCATATTCATCTTCACTGAAACTGAACCCATTCCTTGTACAATGATCTTCAATATGACCGAAGTTACCACACCTAAAACACTTGAGAATTATTGGTTCCTTTTTTACCTTTTTCTTAACATCTTCTTTTTCTACTGTCAGAAATATAATTTCTTCTTCTTCATTTTCTGAGGACCTTTCATCACTATCACTTGAACTCTTGCCTATCTTATCTGCATAGAAACTCTTCTTATGTCTCTGGAAAAACTTCTTTTCATGCTTGTTTTTTTCATACCTATTTTTCTTTTGGTACTTGGATTTTCCTGCTTCCTTGTTCTTATGATCCTATTTCTCTTCACCACTACTATTTCTAGCTTTTGGACAATCAGATGCATAGTGACCATATTTACCATAATTAAAACACCTAACTATTTTTGTACCTTTATGCTTTCTTGTGTCCTTGTTCCTTCTGCCATAGTTTGCTTCTTCATCACTGGATAACTCATTACTTGAATCTGACTTCTTATCCTTTGTCTTCTTTGTAACTTTGAAAGCTGCTTCTTTCTAGGGGATAGGATCATTTCCTATTCTCATCTCAAAAGTTATGAGAGTTCCATGTAGCTCATCCCTAGTCAAAGTTTCAATATCTCTTGTTTCTTCTATGGTTGAAACCTTTTCACTATACCTCTTAGGAAGTGACCTTAAAACCTTTTGACAAACATATAATTCTTCCAATTTAAACCCAAGTCCTTGCATGGAGTTAACAACTTCATCCACATGAAGTAAGTATATAGCAATATCTTCCTCATCCTTCATCTTCAAGTCTTCAAATATTTTCTTGTGATTTTGCAATTTTGCCATCTTGACCTTTTTGTCTCCCTCATATGTTTTCTACAACTTTTCCCAAATATCTTTTGCTGATGTGCAATGCATAACTTTTACAAACTTTGATTCACGTAAACCACTTAAGATTCTATTCATTGCCTTTGAATTATTCAGTTGTAGGATCTTACCATATTTATCTATAGGTGGAGTAGTTGGTGGTGTGTACCCATCCTCAACTGCTTGCCATATATCATTTCCTTGTGCCATTAGGTAAATCTTCATTCTTATACTCCAAAATGCATAATTATTCCCATCGAACAATGGTGCCTTATTTCCTGAAGATCCACTCTAAGAATCCATCTATGTTCCTATAAGCTTTTCCTTCAAGTTGTTAAACTCTTATGAAAGAACCCGCTCTGATACCAATTGAAGAACACAAGCTTATATTGAGAGGGGGGTGAACAGTATAAGATCAAATTTTACTTTTCTTTCTCAAACAATATTATCTAATATATATCAATAGCAATATCAAATGCAGTAATCAAAGCAATGCATAAATCATCACACACAATAGAGACACCAATTTAACGTGGTTCACCCAATGTGGGCTACTCCACGAGAAAATATTTCACTAAAATTTTCTCAACAAATCTCTTGGGAATCCTTCCCTATTACAATGTTTATGGACCTCTATCCAAAGGAGACACCAATCCCCTAATCAAGTTCGTGGATCTCTATCCATAGGAGAACTCTTTCCCCTCTACTAGTTCATGGATCTCTATCCATAGGAGAACTCCTTCTCTACTCTGGTTGGTGATATTCTAGAAGACTATTGCCTCCACTACACTGGCTTGTGGATCTCTCTCCACTAAAGACCTATGTCCTCACTCAGAAGACCTATATCCTCACTACCTTGGCTAATGGATCTCTATCCACTAGAGACTACTATCCTCTACTCTATCACCTCCAAATATTACTCTCAACTCTACTCAATATCTATCTCAAATATGCACAAATATACTCACAAGTCTATCTCTGGTCTAGCACAAATCTACCCTCAAATCTACACCAAAATATGTCTCTACTATGGCACAAATCTATCCTCAAATCTACACCATACTCTATCCTCAAATATATCCTCAAGCCTTAACACAAAGCTTGATCCAATCACAAATCAACTCCTAGATCTACCTCAAGCCTTACCACAAAGCTTGAACAAATAAATCAATAAATTATGCTCTCAAGTCTTCTCAAAGACTTACCTCAAATCTATCCACAAGTCCTCTCAAGAACTTGCTCAATATGCTCTCAAGTATTCACTAAGACTTACCTCAAATATATCCACAAGTTCTCTTAGGAACTTGCTCCGAATCCACTCAACAAGTCTTCACCAAGACTTAACTCAAATCTGCTCAACAAGTCCTCTCAAGAACTTATCAAATCTGCTCAACAAGTCTTCACCAAGACTTACCTCAAATTTGTCCAACAAGTCCTCCCTAGAACTTGTCCAATCTTCTCAACAAGTCTTCACCAAGACTTGCCTCAAATCTACTTGCAAGATTTCACAAAATCTCACACAAATATGTCCTTAAGCTTTCACAAAAGCTTACTCAAATATATCCTTAAGTCCCCTCTAGGACTTACTCAAATATTCCCACAAGCTTTCACAAAAGCTTGCTTAACTCTGTCCTTAAGTCCCCTCTAGAACTTACTCAAACAACTGCAATACTTGCATACAAAACTCAACTTAATCTCTTTCAAAAAACCTCTTCAATCACACAAATAAGTTTCACTCAGAATCATGTTTAACCATAGAAACATATAGATAATGGTAAGAGACTCAATATGATTCACACTCACAAATTAATCTATCACTTTCAAATCAATTTAAAAATAAGATATAATTTATTTCACAAAACTTGAACTATCACTCCAATAATTTCAATCAATAATGTTCAATCAACTTCACTCAACCAATCACTCAATGAAACACAACTTTCTTACAAACCCTAATCAAGTGTTTCACTATACTTCCAACCACTCACACTATGGATCTCAAACCTTGACTCAAGATAATTCCAATTTCACATAACAATGATACTCATGTTCTTTCACAACCCTAGCTCAAGATAGTTCTCAATCTCACATAACAATGATACTCATGTTCTTTCACAAACCCTAGTTTAATATAGTTCTCAATCTCACATAACAATGATACTCATGTTATTTCACAAACCCTAGTTCATGCACATGAAGACTTAGTCAAATATTTCCAACAATGCTTATCAAACAATCCTTTTCACTCAAATTTTATATTTTACAACATTCAATCCAACAATATTTCACTCATAAGGAAGATGTGCCCATACATTTTGTTTTGATGGAGATATGTCTTCAAAACCTGTCTTAATCACAATCAAATCCTCTTTACCAATTTCAAGGTTAGATAGCAACAACCTATCTCAAAATCTCCACACAATTATTCTCCTCAATATTTATTTCACCATACAAAAATATCAAGTCTCAAGTACACCTTATATAACTCAAAAATAAAATATATTTTAACCACCTTGTATCTCCCCAAGGCACTCACTATACAACCTTAGACCACGCACAAAATTCAAAATATATAAAAATTTAAATACCTTTTGCACACGCAGCCTTAGTGGGATTTGATCCCATGTTGCGCTGCTGGTAGCGCCCTAGCCCTGGCCTAACTACCGCATGAGCTAGGCGCTCACTTGAGTCCTAAAAGTGCCTTGTGTACTTTATCCCTTTGCTTGGTGCCTAAACCGAAAACAAAAAAAACTTGCCCTTTCTTCTGTCACGGGGACTCGAACACGGAACCTTCGCTCACCAAATACCTTACACAACGACGACTTGCCACTAGCCCAACTAGTTGGTTGGTGACAAGGCTTTAGGCCTTCATCGATTTATTTTCGTGTTTTATGTCGCCTTTTAAAAATAAAAACCCTTTGTCTTATGTTCTCAATAATTTCGCATTCCACACAATAGCCAATATTTGCACATGCATTATAATTCAGAGATTTGCTTTAATGTGGCAAGTCTTATGGTATTTATACCATATGCCAATTTCCTTCGAACATCAGTGGGGGGAGGAAATATTAAAACGAATTTGCGCCCAACCCTAACTTAGGGTTTAATAATTTTATTTTATAAATTAATTTATAATATAAATATTATAAATAATTTATAAATGACCTTAGGCTTTATTTTTAAACCTTTAATATTATAATAATAAATATTATAATAATAAATATTATAATATTATTTCCTTTTGGCATAGGTGTTTTCCTCTTTCACCCTTAGACCTTCTCTTACCACCTTTAATATTATAATAATAAATATTATAATATTATTTCCTTTAGGCCTAGGTATCTCCTTCCTTCAGGGTATTTAACCAACCTTTTGACCAATAATTTGATGTTTTTAAACCAAATCTCTTGGGCTTAAAATATAAATATTTTAACCCTCCTTTTTCCAAAACCTTGCATTGATCACTAACATTGACTCTTGACATAAATGACAACACTACTCAAAATTTCCAACAAAGATAGGGCCAATGAACCATTAGTGATATATTGTCCAAGTTGTAGGTAGAAACATGTCTTACATGAGTGTCCTCTAAATAAGAACAATATATGTAGCATCTATGAGAAAATTCATCCTATAGATTAGTGTGATATTTTACTAGAAATCAAATCTACCCTTGGAAGATATTATTCTAATATAGAATATCTTGATTATGTAGGACAACAAAATATTTTTCCCATACTTAGAGAGCACCGTGGGTACAAAATCCATGGAATATACTCCCACCACAATAAAAATGAGTCCAGTACCCCTATTCTCCATTTCTTGAATGGACTAATCAAGGATGGCTTAACCCACCATGGATGCAACAAATGCCTAACCAATCATGGTTGAATCAAAACCAACAATGGTTAGGACCATCCTAATCTAATTTTCCTTATGAGGGACAATGAATACTTCAAGTTCAACAACAAATGTTGCTACTAGGACCCATTGGTCCTCTCCAAATAGTACACTGACACCTGCCAAAGCAGCCTCCACTACCAACTCAACCTGTGGCCAACCCAAACAATAATAGGTAGGCAACCCCTATCTACAATACATAATATAATGGCATACTTAATCTTAATGCTATCAACTATGACAATACCTAAATATACTTAGAAAATATATTTCCTGGTACAAAACCTCCTAAAATAGAATAATTACAATAAGAAAGAAAAATAACTTCACCAAATCCTAAGTTGAATAAAGAAGAAGAAAATCTTCTAGAAAACACACCTTCAAAATATTATAAAGCACCATTAGAACCCAAGAAAGAGCACACTAAGGAATTTGATCTATTAATAGTGCTAAAACATTTGAATAGAATATTTTTCTTACTCCTAGCAATAAAATATGTGCCAATTTTTAACAAGGTTATCTGAGAAATTTGCATTAATAAACCTAGGACAAAATAAAAGGCTTATCCAAAGATAATACAAGTGGATGGGAATTTAGCTAACCTCTTAGTAGGTAAATGTTAGAGATATAACATTATTTGATAGTATTTGTAAATATTAGTTTAGGAGTGTGAGTTATATTTTTCTCTAATAAATGTGTCAATGTGTGAGAGAGTGCAAAGTGTCAAGCTACTAAAACAACGAGTCATTAGAGTTTTGTCATATGTGAGGAATATAAAAGGATGCATCTCCTGAATTTTTGTGCAATCGCTTGTTAGGATCATTGTTCTCATTACTTGTGCAACCCCTTGTTAGGATAATTGTTCTCTTTATTTTATGTAGTTTACAACATAGTGGCTAGGCACATCAAATGTAGCCCTTTAGTCCTGAAAGGGTGTGGGTTCAAATCACCATCCCTTCCATGTTCCATGGTCAACATACACCACTTTGGTATGTGAAATAATGTGTAGTGGATTTCTCATGAAGAAAACTCATATAAATTTTAAGTCAACCTTTTTTTACCCTATAAGCCCTATGGAAGGTGTGGCTAGCACAAGTGGCATTAAGACTTGATGCATGGGAGGTCAGAGTCTTAAATCCCCATGTAGACACTTTGGTAGCACTTGCTTTGATATTTGTTGGTTGGTAGTCAACATGGTCTTGTTGGGTGATGTGGCACCATGGAGGAGAAAGATAATTTTTCTTTTATAAAAGAAATATAAACCAATGGATTTGAGACATTGCACTTGTACATTTGTTAATTGCAAAATTATTTAACTATTTGGCAAACAAATGGTGATCTCTATATTTTAGTGGTAACATGTGGTAGTGTAACGACCCTCCTCGCACAACCCTTGTTAATAGATAAATTGATGATTTATACTTGATTTCTTCCTTTGTAATATGGTACTGTTGAAGGTTGATGTGTATGAAGGACCAGGTGTACGTCTTCGATAAACAAAAGGTGTTTTTTGGGAAGGATAAGGGGGAAGTGATAGTTCACCTCATGAGTACATAGAAGCTCACGTTATTGCATTTCATATAGGTACCTTGTAAGTGTTTTTAAATTGTGCGTGGACTTATTTTTATTAGGTGCTTGTTGTTTGATGCATGATGAACTTGCATAGGAATTCTGGTGGCACTGAAGATGCTATAAATATGGGATCCACTTTTTGCTAAGTTGGATAATGAATTAAAATAATCATGAGTTCATTATTTTATAAAATAAAATCTAGTAAATAGATCTTATAATATTAAAAATATATTTATATAAAAAAATAAATAATAACTAAATACTTTTAAGCATAATGGAAAGTGATTCTCACCTTGATTTATGCTTTTGGTAGTGTGCACACAATTGCTTGATATAGTGCTAAGGTAATGCAAAAACGAATAATAAAGTAAAATGCTGGACTTCGGATGTTTCTACTATGATGACTGTTTGATATGTTATACATATATAGATGTGAATATAATCAATAAATATATATATATATATATATATATATATATATATATATAATATATAAAAGCAGAAGTAAGTTTACTACCTGATTTTCATAGCAAGCATCACGGGTTATGGCAAGGGTAGTGATTAATTATGATTTGAAATGGCCATGATGTTTCCTTTAACCAGTCCCGAGTTCTCCTGAACGAGCGAGAAGGATGTGAGTTGAGGGAGAGAGAGGGAAGTGATATTTTAGATTTACATGAAAAAGAAAAGTATTGTTATCTTCTGCATGGTTTTGGGGTTTTGGGAAGGAGCGAAAGAGTGAGCTTTGGAAGCAAAGACCTCAGCATCAGTTCTAGATTGGATTACCTTTATTTTCTTGTCTTTTGAATGTGCTTTGAGAAAATTAAAATACTTTGGTGCTGGAAAAGTTTGTATGCTGCCTGTTGATTGGAAAGAAACCAATTTTTTTTTGTGTGTATCTTGATTGTTGATTTAACAATTGAAATCCGAAATGGAATATTGTATGCACTGTGTATGAATGTGTAGTGCACTTGAAAATGGTTTACTTACTATTTTGTATATAGAACAGAACAAAATGTGCAATTGTTAATACTGCTGTTGTTGTCTGGAAAAACAAATGACAGAGAAAACGTGTTTATGAGAACTATTGGTTATTATTATGTGAAAAACGATACATGAAGTGCATAATAGTTTATCTGCAAGTAAATAGTTTTGCAATCTTAAAAGATAACTGAAATTTGATCCCTTTTGCTATCAAAGTATAAACCGGTAGAATTCGTGGTTGTAAAAGAATGGTCGAAGATACATGCCAGCATAGCAAGTGCAAGCGATATTTCGGATAGGATGAGTAAGAACCTCTGCGGAGAATATAGTCAGCTAAAATTATTATTTCCTTTTTACCTATTGAAACTCTTACTGAGTTGATTCAACGTAGTAGTATTCTGTGTAAATATTAGTTGTTCACTGTCAAGAGGGACTGGGGAACAGTGCACTTTGATGTGCTAAGAAATGAGTAAGATGGGGTAGAAATTGTATTGAGCTAGCCACAGGCATGATGTAATCTATTCAAAATCTGTATCAATATGTAATACATGCAAAAGCTTTATTACTGTTTTGATTGAAATAATTCTAAAGAAATATCGTAAGACGTTTGTTGTATCTCAGTGATAGAAATGAAACATGTTTGATTCGTTGTTAGCAATCAAATTCTATAATTGTATCTTTTCGCTCTAAATATATTTGAAGGGATATACTTGTAAATTGTATAATTGTGTTTATTGAATGCGGAATGCTACGGACACCCTTTGCATTAATTTAAACATAGATTAACAGATAACTGGAATAGTTAAATTATGTTCCTGCAACTTGTTAGAAATATTAACCCTGATTTGAACTCTCCGCCCAACTGCACTGCGAAACTGGATGACGTCAGACTGCGCTCGCCAAAAACAGCGAAGTTGGGCGTCCTGCCTATTTGTCCGATGTGACGTCTCCTGATAGATGTGACGCCTAACAGATCTGATCCACGCAAATCAGATCGTCGCACTTTGCCAAGCATGCGTAGTTAATGCCAGTTCGACGATTGGTCAGAAACCCTAATTCAGAGTCTGTCAGAACCTATTAGAGGATAAGCCCTATCTTCTTCTCGTTGTGGCTATATAAGGCAGATCGAGTCTTCAGAGTAAAGTGTGGGGACTTTCGAAATAGCGGGCGAGAGGAAAGCGCAGGAGAAGAACAGACGCAGAGTAGTTCAGAGAGCAGAGTCGCTCATCTGGCTTAACTCCGAGCAGCAGTCTCGGCAGTTTGTCTGTTGTCAGTTTATCCTACAGACATTTGTTTGCAAAAGTTTGTATTTCCTCGGTTGAGGAATTTTGTAACCCTCATCTCAGATAAATAAAATTTGTTGTAGTTTGAGGCATTTGTAGGGTTTGAGTTTATCTATGTCTACATGTTGTGTGACATGATTCTCTGTTTACACAGTCGTTGTTTTGTTGCAGTCATTTTATAATAACTTGTTGTCTGCTGACCCTTCTAATAGCACTCAGTTTGTTGTCCTTTTGTACAATCGCTTTGGAGTGATTTTGTGTTATGTTAAAAGGTTGAGCTCAGATCCCAAACATTGCATTCAGATTTGGTGTCTCTCTCCTACCCGCACAACTCTTGTCAAGCCAAGCAAGCCATCGTTGTAGCCGCGCGAGCCTCAGGACAACAAAGTTCGATAGGCAAAAATTTGCCTAAGTGTGGGACTATCCTCTTCAAAATTTAGCTAAGTCAGGAAGTCGCCCGACTGCACAATGCAATCTGACTGCGCACTGTTTGACTTGCGCAGTCGGGCATTGACTAACCAATTTATTTGGCTAAGTTCCACTGCTACCACTCGACTGCATAGCGCAGTTGTACTACACACTGATTGACCTGCGCAACCGGGCGTTGACCAACTACGTCCATCCACCTTCGCAATTTTTTGATTGCGCTACCCGACTTCGCAGATTTTTTCTCACGCACTCAAGCGGATTTTAATTCACGCTCTCCGTATTTCCACCCTTCGTTGGGTTTAAAATTCAACAACAAGAATTACGATTACTGGAGCATCCAGATGAAGATCTTGTTTGGATCTCAGGAGCTATGGGAGTTAGTCGAGAACGGCTACCCAGAACTGGTAGATGCAGCAGCACTAGCCGCCCTCTCCCAAGCAGAAAAGGACCTGTTGAAGGAGAACACGAAGAAGGACCAAAAGGCCCTCTTCTACATTATGCAAGCGGTCGAGGAGACCATATTCCCATGGATTGCATCGACCACCAAGGCGAAGCAGGCCTGGGAGATTCTGGCCAACTCGTACTAGGGCACCAACAAGGTGAAGTTGGTGAAGTTGCAGATGCTCAGGAGAGAGTTCGAGAACCTGTATATGAGTGAGTCGGAGTCCATGAGCGACTTCTTCACCTGGACCACAGACATCATCAACCAGATGTGGTTGAATGGAGAAATTATGTAGAGCCAGAGAATCATGGAGAAGATTCTCAGAAGTCTGCCTACCAAATTTGACTCTGTTGTGATAGCAATCGAAGAGTCGAGGGATTTGACAACCCTCTCGACAGACGAGCTCATGGGTTCGTTGCAGACGCATGAGCAAAGGCTGAGCCGTTCATCTTAGACCTCTCTGGAGTAAGCATTCAAGGCTCAGGTCTCATTCCGAGATAGCGGTAGACAAGAATCCCACCAAGGCGCCTCTAGTTCTCAAGGAGGAAGAGGCAGAGGTAGGCATGGGAAAGGAAACAAGCAAGGAGGAAGGTCAAACCCTAGTGAGGGAGAGACCAACTGCAACTTCCATCAGCAAGGAGGAAGAGGTGGTGCAAAGAACCAACAAGCCGGATCTGGTCAGAAAAGGACATGTCAAAGGTCCAGTGCTACTATTACAAGAAATTCGGCCATTACATCTCACAATGTAGAAAGCGGATGGCCAAGGAGAACCATCAGCAGACCCATTATATGGATGAAGCCAAAAATATGGCAGGAGGGAATGTGATGCTAACTTGCAATATCGAGGAGGAGAGCCAGAAGAATATCTGGTATCTGGACAGTGGGTGCAGCAACCATATGACGGGGAACAAGGAGATGTTCTCACAACTGGATGAAACAGTCCAGTCCGAGGTCAATATGGGGAACAACAACAAGGTTCCCATGATGGGGAAAGGAAAAATCCTCATCCACACTAGGCACGATGAACGAAAGCAGATCTGTGATGTCTACTATGTGCCTGGTCTGAAGCACAACTTGCTGAGCGTTGGACAGCTCGTGCAGAAGGGGCATACGGTCCAGTTCAAATATGGAGTATGCACCATCAAAGACAAGTCGCATGGGCAGATTGCAACCGTGTCCATGACGAAGAATAAAATGTTTCCGCTGTAGATTCAGAATGAATCGTTGATGTCTCTGAGTGCAGTTGTGAAGGATGCTACCTGGTTGTGGCATCTCAGGTTTGGTCACTTGAGTTTTAGTGGCTTGAATCTATTGCACAAGAAGTAGATGGTGAAGGGTTTACCCCTGATAGAGCAGCAAAATCAGATTTACGAAGGTTGCTTAGTCGACAAACAACACAGGGATTCGTTCCCTTCCGGTCAGTCTTGGAGAGCATCACAACCATTGGAGTTGGTGCACTCAGACATCTGCGGTCCGATGCAGACCAACACGTTTGTCGG
The DNA here is from genome assembly GCA_028583015.1 of Wollemia nobilis. Classification (NCBI taxonomy): domain Eukaryota; kingdom Viridiplantae; phylum Streptophyta; class Pinopsida; order Araucariales; family Araucariaceae; genus Wollemia; species Wollemia nobilis. The sequence continues at coordinate 759,213 of JAQPPZ010000367.1, forward strand.
TAACAAATACTTCTTGACATTCATTGATGACTTCAGTCGTAAGACCTGGATTTACCCCATCAAGCTGAAGTTAGAAGCATTTGCCAAGTTCAAGGAGTTCAAGGCTCTAGTGGAGAAACAGAGCGGATATCAGATCAAAACTCTCAGGACAGATGGTGGAGGTGAATACATCTCCAATGAATTCCACAACTTCTGCAAGCAACATGGAATTTGGAGGCAGCTCACTGCCAGATACACGCCGTAGTAGAACGACGTAGTTGAGAGGAAGAACCGGACCATCATGGAGATGGCACGCAACATGATGAAGGCGAAGGGATTTTCGCACGAGTTCTGGGCAGAGGTTGTAACATGTGCAGTCTACCTGTTGAACAGATGTCCCACCAAAAGCATGAAGGACAAAATCCCTCAAGAGGCCTGGAGCGGTGTGAAGCCAAGTGTGGCTCATTTGCGTGTGTTTGGGTGCATTGCATATGCACATGTTCCAGAAGAGAAGCGGCAGAAGTTGGATGATAGAGCTGAGAAGTGTATCTTCATAGGATACAACGAGCAGGCAAAGGCATACAGGTTGTACAATCTTGTGATGAAGAAGCTCATCATCAGCCGTGATATGAAGATCTTGGAAGATGAATCCTGGAACTGGAAGTCAAAGACTGGCCAGTCAGAGCCAACAGTAGTCGAGTCTGTTGACTTGGAGGAGGGCAGTGTGCAGCCACCTGCAGCCTCAAGCAACAGCAGTGGTGCCAGCAGTAGCACAACCTCACCATCTCGATCGCCTCCACTTGCAAGTAGAATCCCGAACTTGGTGACACCTATGAAGACGAGGAGCTTGCAAGATATTTATGAGGCAACCCGAACTCATCAAGATGAGGAATACTCTGACTTTGCATTCTTCACTGAGGTTGATCCAGTGGAGTTTGAAGACGCAAGTCAGAATCAGAAGTGGGTGAAGGCGATGGACGAGGAGATTGAAGCCATTGAGAAGAATGATACATGGCAACTGGTAGATCTTCCAACAGGGAAGAAGACCATTGGGGTCAAGTGGGTGTATAAGACGAAATTCAACGCCCAAGGAGAAGTGGACAAGCATAAGGCCATATTGGTGGTGAAGGGCTACAAGTAGAAGTCAGGCATTGATTACCATGAGGTATATGCGCCTGTAGCTCGACTTGACACAGTGAGGATGATCCTGGCACTGGCAGCTCAGAAGGGCTGGAGTGTTTACTAGATGGACGTCAAGTCAGCCTTCCTCAACGGAGTTTTGGAGGAGGAGGTCTACATAGACCAGCCACTAGGTTACGAGATTGAAGGCTAGGAGGGCAAAGTCCTAAAGTTGAAAAAGGCCCTGTACGGTTTGAAGCAAGCACCCCGGGCTTGGTACAACCAGATTGATAGCTATTTTTAGGAGAATGGGTTTGTCAAATGCCCATATGAGCACACCCTGTACATGAAGATAAATGAAGCAGGAGAGCTCATAATCGTCTGCCTGTATGTGGACGATTTGATTTACACTGGCAACAACGCAACACTGTTTGCCCAGTTCAGAACAACCATGAAGAAGGAGTTCGAGATGATGGACTTAGGGTTGATGAAGTATTTTCTTAGGCATTGAAGTTGACCAATCGATAGATGGCATCTTCATTTCTCAGGGCAAGTATGCGAAGGATGTCCTAAAGTGGTTCAAGATGGAGGACAACAAACCTGCCATCACACATGTTGCCACAGGTTTGAAGTTGAGCAAGTTGGACTCCAGGTAGGAACGTTGATCCAACTTTGTTCAAGCGGCTAGTTGGCAGTCTGATGTATCTGACTGCAACTCGGCCAGATCTGATGTTCGGAGTCAGTCTGATTAGTCATTTTATGGAGACTCCGAAGGACACGCACTGGCAAGCAGGCAAGAGGATCTTGCGCTATGTCAACGGGACGTGGAACCATGGCATCTTTTATGCCAGACAAGACTAGCTAGAACTGGTGGGCTACACAAATAGTGACTGGGCTGGCAGCACCGATGATTGAAAGAGCACCTTCGGGTATGCTTTCCATCTCGGATCAGGGGTAGTCTCATGGGCGTCCAAGAAGCAACCTATCGTTGCGTTGTCCACTACCGAAGCAGAGTATGTCACCGCCACGTCAACCGCATGCCAGGCAGTTTGGTTGCGAAGAGTTATGGGTGAACTGAACTATCCTCCGAAAGGCGCGACAACAGTTTTTTGTGATAACAATTTTGCCATTGCACTATCGAAGGATCCAGTGTTCCATGGTCGGATGAAGCACATTGACATTCGTTATCACTTCATCAGAGAGTTGGTGAAGTTCGAAGAAATTCAGCTGCAGTTTTGCAGATCCAAGGAGCAGTTGGCAAATATTTTCACGAAGCCTTTGAAGGAGGAAGACTTCAGCAGATTGCGAGAGCAGCTTGGAGTCAAAGCGCTCATGAAATCAGGTTTAAAGGAGGGTGTTAGAAATATTAACCCTGATTTGCACTCTCTGCCCAATTGTCTATGCGAAACTGGGTGACGTCGGACTGCGCTTGCCAAAAATAGCGAAGTTGGGCATCTCGCCTATTTGCTCGATGTGACATCTCCTGACAGATGTGACGTCTAATAGATCTGATCGCTGCAAATCAGATCACCGCACTTTGCCAAACATGTGCAGTTAATGCCAGTTCGACGATTGGTCAGAAACCCTAACTCAGAGTCTGTCAAAACCTGTCAGAGGATAAGTCCTATCTTCTTCTCCTTGCGGCTATATAAGGCAGATCGAGTCTTCAGAGTAAAGTGTGGGGACTTTCGAAATAGCAGGTGAGAGGAAAGCGTAGGAGAAGAACAGACGTAGAGCATTTCAGAGAGCAGAGTCGCTCATCTGGCTCAACTCCGAGCAGCAGTCTCTACAGTTTGTCTATTGTCAGTTTATCCTGTAGATATTTATCTGCAGAAGTTTGCTTTTCCTCAGTTGAGGAATTTTGTAATCCTCGTCTCAGATAAATAAAATTTTCTATAATTTGAGGCATTTGTAGGGTTTGAGTTTATCTCTGTCTGCATGTTGTGTGACATGATTCTCTGTTTACACAGTCGTTGTTTTGTTGCAATTATTTTATAATAACTTGTTGTCTCTTGAACCCTGCTAACAACACTCAATTTGTTATCCTTTTGTACAATTGCCTTGGAGTGATTTCATGTTTCGTTAAAAGGTTGAGCTCAAATCCCAAACATTGCATTCAGATTCGGTGTCTCTCCTGCCCGCACAACTCTTGTCAAGTCAAGCAAACCATCGTTGTAGCCGCACAAACCTGTGAACAACAAAGTTTGATAGACAAAAATTTGCCTAAGTGTGGGATTGTCCTCTTCAAAATTTGGCTAAGTTAGGAAGACGTCGGACTGCGCTGCGCAGTCCGACTGCGCACTGTTTGACTTGCGCAGCTGGGCATTGACCAACCAATTTATTTAGCTAAGTGCCACTACTGCCATCCGACTACGCAGCGCACTCGGACTGCGCAATGCTTGACCTGCACAACCTGGCGTTGACCAGCTGCGTCCGGTCACCTTCGCAATTTTTTGATTGCACTGTCCGACTTCGCAAAGTTTTTCTTGCGCACTCTGGCGGATTTTAATTCATGCTCTCCGTATTTCCGCCCTTCGTCGGGTTTAAAATTCAAACAAAACTTCACAACTGAGGCTTAGCGAGTAAGTTAATGCAATTGGAACATTTAATTAATTTGTTTTGTTTTGCCCAGTGCTTGGGTGGCTAGTAGGAGGTTAGAGTTCAAGTTTGAGAATATTATATTTTATTTACTATTTCATTTTGAGTAATGTGTGTCGACCAAGCACCAGTGGTTGGTTAGATTCCGAATCTGATTGTAAAATATAAATCTTTCTAAAAACCAAGTCTGAATAATTAAACTACTTTAGGATTCTTGTCTTATGCGAGAACTGAAACCTGTGAGACCCTACCTGTTATGAGATGACTTTAATAAGGAGGAATAGAAGGTAATATATTCTTGTCATTAAGACTTGAACTCAGGATGCTTTTTTAGAGCGCAAGTATCATTTTGAACTTGGCTTTGGAAAAACAACTCAACGATGCATAACAATCTAACATTGTTTAAATATCGTGAACCGAGAAAGATGGATGTTTAGGCTAAGAGTGCTTGTAATTCCTTACTATAATCCCTTTGCTTAAGGCTCAGTGGAATAGTAGTAAGCAATAGAAGAATTTAAACTTTAGGTTGTAGAAGTCGTCATATCACAGTGACAATAATAGTATGCTATGTTATGGTTCTATGTTAATAAGAACATATTAGTATTTTAAGAATGATAATAGAAAACTAGTACTCTGTTTTTGGAGGGTTAGGGAGAAGCTTTAAGGTTAAACTTTAAATCCATAATAAATTTATGAAAGGAGATGAGTAGAATTAGTCATCCCAAAGGATGATTAAACATATTCTTTAAGATACCTAATGATGTTTAGATGTGGGTAAGCATTTAACATGATTCAGAAGAAACCGCTTTTATGATAAAATAGGTTGAAACAAGTGACCTAGTCAGTACTAGTAACGAGGGGTGGTATGGAAAGCCACCTTTAAGTTGTTGCTAGGGAGTACAGTGATATTTTTGTGCTTCCCTCTAGTTAAAAAGGACTAGCATGATAGCGAAAGCTAGTTCTGGCACAACCTTTGGTATGGGACAAACGATAGTGAATCAAAGTGAGAATTTGAGACTAAGTCCAGTGTTAGGGTAGGCTCTAGCTAATTTCGAGTAGTAAGATAATCATCTAGACACTAGATATATGTACACTTACCCCCTTGTATGCAAATTTTAGAACAAGTTGTCTAGCTTAGTTGAGGTTTGGTATACTAAAGGATGGGGAGAGTATGCGTCCACCCTCTAGGTGTTATGGGCCCTAAAGGATAACCCCAATCGTGGATCGACCCTCATGCCAAAACAAGAGGAAGTCAAATGAGATAAGTTGATTCCACAAAATGGTACAACTTACGAAATTTGGCCAATCTCGTCCACTTGGGTGATTGTCTGGAGTAATCTTGAAACTCAAATGTGGTATAATATGCCTATACTGATTAAACTTTATACTATTATATCATTGGGTGAAACATATTTGCTACAGACATGAAAGCACTTCTTAGATTAAACAAAGTACTTAGACAAAAAAAAATACCCTTGAAAATTGTTTAGCTTGTTTTTTTTTGTTCAACCAAGTGAGTAGATTTGCGTTGTTATAAGTAGATTGTGAGTTATGTGTGTCTTTTCGAATAAATTTTATAATCAATGTCCTAGTGGCACCCTCTTAACGAGTTTAATGATAGTTAAGAATAATTGGTTTGCTGAAGTTTTGCCTGGTTGGTTGTCCAATCAAACACATAGTTGGCATCCCCTTGGCCATTTAGTTAATGACACATAACACTTCACCATTTGCTAGAAGTATATTTAAAATTTTCCCTAACATAATATTGCTTGACAAGATTTGAATTAGATCTCCTTCTTATATGTTAAAGAATTTAATTATTTAAACTAATACCATGTAATACCATATTTTCTATTTTTAAATGTTACTAACTTTTATTACATTAAAAAAATATTTACATGATGAAAAAAATTAAACAAATTATATTTAAAAAATAAGTAAATAAGAAAGAGAATACCAATAATCCTCTACACCACCTACAATAAAAAGATAACAATAACATGGCGAAAGTATTATACAACAATAGAAAATGGGACGTTAATATGTGATAATAATAGTCATGGCGTAATAATTTAAAAGTTGTTCTAGTGTAACATAGATAAATTAAAATAGAACATGTTAATATCCCCAAAATTGAGGAAGAAAATCATAAATCATTGCTATACAAGTTACAAGTTAGGTTAATTAGACCTAAAACTTATGAGATACAGAATTTTTACATTTCAAAGAAACGATCTTCCATTAAAATGTCCTGACATCATTCCACCATGACAATTTCAATAGTAGTAACAATATCAACCAATTTCAAATTTCATCGTCAATTTTGATAACAATCTTGAAAATTTCACCATTCTATACTAATCTTGAAAATTTCACCATTGTATACTATAGTTCCTTCAGAATTCTAACCAGAACAACTTCTAAAAATTATAGAAGAAAAATGTAACCTAAAGCAAAGACTACCCAATAATTTCAGGTGCACTGAAACTGCTACATGTTCCCTGAGAGAAATAATTTCAGAGACTTCCATTACCTATTCATTTGTAGCCACCTGACAGCATTTTGATATTCCTTGTCATCGTTTCTTACAGAGCTGATATCAGAAGTTGCATGCATGTAGTTACCATGCATTATTTCTGTTGTCAATGCTATTGGAATCATTGTGTCTCTTTCACCCATGACTCCTGCGTAATTCAAAACGTTGGCCCTTTCGATGTCCATGGTCATATTATAATCCTGTATTCTTGACATAACTGGTTGCCTGTTGTTGTATATCCCATTCTCATATTCAAAAGTGGGGGGCATGGCATAAGGGTTCCTTTGCAAAACATGAAACCCTCTCTCAGAGGGTCCCATAATTAGTTGTCTGAACATGAAAGTCTTACAACGTCCAAGAGGGAAACTGTGATCAATTCGGGCACCATCTCCCCTCTTGTTAGTATAGCCAGGATAATCTCCTGCCCTGAAATCAACCATATCTTTTAAAATCAGTCCATTATTGCCTGCATGTTCTACCAGATTCCATCTATTATATGGTTCCCCCAACTTGTGAGTGACATGGATTTCTCCAATGTCACTCAACAACTTGCTTGCACTTTCAAAGAACCTTCTCACTAAATTTGTATGCCTCTCAATAACATTGCTATCCTGTTCCCTCCCGCAAAAGCCTGAATGAGGAAAATTGAAGATGATTTTGTCAAACATCATTCCTCTTAAGCACCGATCCATTATTGTTGCATCTACCTCATGCAGTACCAATGCCCCACGTGCTATCAAGTTTGCAATTGTAATCCTGGCTGATTTGTAGACCCTTATAACTCGCTCTGCATTTGTAATGTTCATCAGTATGCAAGCAAACCCCTTAGGAAGTATTAGAGAGATTCAAATATCAGTATTATGTAAAAGAAAAGCATAAACAATAAACAATGGTCACCTCCACTATCTAGAGATGTTGCAACGATGTTATGTGCACTTCCAAAGGCATCTGCCAATGCAGAAGAAAATGAAAAGTCTCCTTCTCCAACCAACAGAATTCTATCCAAGCTCGAATAGTGCTTAATCTTCCACTCCAATGGGGCTTGCCTCTGTAGACAATTCAGAGCAAACCTCCCAGTAAAGCTAAGCTAATGCCACTTGCCATAGAAGAACGAATTCTATTAAGGGGAAAGCAACTAATTTCTAGTACAGTAGCATTAAAAGCAAGAACCAATTTTGCCCAGGATCAGAAAAGGATTTGCAGCAGTTCATACGGCTTTAAATGCATTATCTCTTTACAAACGTTCTTCACCTAAGCAAGCTACACTTATCAAATTCAGTGAAAAGTCTTTAAGTCCTTAACTTGGTGTAGTTTTATTTAATTTTTCCTTGGGGTTAAAATGGACAAAGAAAACGGCAAATGCATCTTCAATTCCTGAAACCAAAATTAAAATGTTATAAGTAAACAAAGTTCTGAAACACCGAAGGTGAAAGGCCTAAGAAATCAATGTTATCTTGGGTAACATTTTCTTCAACTAGAAAAAAATGGGAAGTAACCTGATATTTCATTGGGTTACGGCAATGTAGAAGTGTGATGGCTATCCCTATACGTTAGACTTATATTCGACCCCATTCTCTGTTTTTTTAGACGAAATTATAATATAATATAAACTTGAAACTAATTTGATGATACTTATTATTTTCCTTTTTCACTTAAAATGATAATAAAAACAAAGTTTTCAATTGAGACCGTACCCGAATTGGGGTCCCGTTTGTATGTGGGTCCGCCCAAGGTTCGGCCTGGGCGGACCGCGGACCAGGTACACTCGGGTTTGTCCAGAGCGGACCCGGGGAGAAAATAAAAGAGTAAACCACGAATGCAGAGAGAAAAATAAAAAAATGAAGTAAACCTTGCGATTTTTTTACCTTTCACCGTCTGATTGAAAATTCTTACCTTTCACCGGTTGGTTGAATTTTTATTTTTATTTTTCCAAGTGACGTGAACTCTATTATTTCAAAGAGAATTTCAACACTGTTAATCCCCCACTCCCCCTATGTAATCGCGTTGTTACCGAGTGTTAAGGAAAGAATAATAACCCCCAATGTTGAAAACGACGTGCCTGGTTAAAAGAAGTTGAAAGAGCGTGATAAAACATGGCAGGCAGAAGGGACCGTTAAAAGAAAATGACGATTAGGGTTTAGCGGTCGGAAAAACAGTTGGAAGAAAGAATGTTCAAAGAATACAAACCGTGGCTGTAACTAAGACAAAATGTACTTGGTGAGAAAAATAATAAAATACGACTAAACAGAGGGAGGGGGTTGCTGTGGGTGGATGGATAAAGTTTATAAAGTAGAGCAAGCATAATCAAGCATAATCGCATATTAATAAAATTATAATTTATTTAATTATTAATTTATTTAATTATTATTAATTTTATAAATAAATTAAAATGATTAACTATAGTATTAAAATCTAATACGCAACTTGCTGTAGGTGGATGGATAGAGTTTAGGCTAAAATAAAGTAGAGCAAGCATAATCGGATATTAATAAAATTTTAATTTATTTAATTATTATTAATTTTATAAATAAATTAAAATTGTTAATTATAATATTAAATTCTAATGCATAACTGTTTATTATTAATTTTATAAATAAATTAAAAATTTTAACTATAATATTAAATTCTAATGCATAACTGTTTATTATTAATTTATTTAATTATTATGAATTTTATAAATAAATTAAAATTGTTAACTAAAATATTAACTTCCAATACGCAACGGTTCAGGCTTTGGTTTTTTCGAAACGTTCAAGGTTCAAACCGCAGCGTGAGCCAATGTGGAAGGGGGTGGTTGTGTGTTAAATTCCCTATTGATAAGCATAGCTCTCAGCTTTCAAAGGGTCATGGTTGCCTAAATAATGTAATTACGTTATTTTAGTTTTTTTAGTTATATTTGTATTTGTTTATAATTTTTTTTTGAACTTTTAACATAAATTATAGATTATATTTAATAAATAAAAATAAATACTTGAAAATTTATTTGTGGTACATAAACGGACCGACAACTTAGATATAAAAGTAAAATAAAATGAACAAATAAGTCTAAAAGTTTTAAGGTTTACAAAAATAATGCCATCTAAAGTTCAAAATTTACTTGGGTATAAAAGTAAAATAAAATGAACAAATAAGTCTAAAAGTTTTAAGCTTTACAAAAAATAATGTCATCTAAAGTTCAAAATTTACTTTTAATGAATACAAATGAAATTATTAGCAACTTAAGCTCTCAAATCAAATTCTCAGATTTAAATTATAATTTTTTTATCAACATTTCATTCATATATATATATATATTATATATATATATATATATAAAATAAAAATGTTATTATCTATTTTTTTTGGATTGTTATGACATTTTTATGTCCTCTTAACTAGGGTGGTTAGTGTGTTGGTTTACCGTGTGTGCTAATCTCACCGTTTTTTTTAATGATTAGATATTATGTGTCAAACTTTAGATACGAATTATATATTAGAAAAACTTCAGTTTTTAAAGGCTAATCTTTGGTAAGTTTGAAGCTTTTATTAAGAAGAAATCTAGGTTCAAATTTTGGAGGCAAGTTTTGTTAGGTAAAGTAATAGTTTGACCTGACTTCGGATAATGAGTGTGTACAAAGATACCAATAAGATGACATAAAGATTATAGAAGTAACTCCACTATGTAAACCCTGATTGATTGACAGCAAAAGATTGGGATGTATTAAAGCAAAAAAAGCTGAACAAGGCAGATTCCTTTTATACTCATCTGCAAGTTTTGTTGAGTAAAGGTAATAGTTTAAAGTGACTCTTCATAAATAGTACATGAATACCAATAAAGTAAAGTAAAAATTATAAAAGATTGATTGACAATAAATAAAAAATAAAAAAATAAATAAAAATGGGATGTATCAAAGAAAAAAGGCTGAACGGGGAAGATTCTTTTACACTCATCTGCTACGAGAATTTTTATCGTGCTCAAAATGGTTACTTAGTTACAGTTCTGTTGAATTTTGATTAAGCGGAATTAAAATATTTAATGTTTTAAAGGGTTAATATTTATTTTAATCTTTTAAATAAATATTAGAAAATTAAAACCTAATTAAAGATGTTGCAGCACTGGGTGAACCCTTTCGGTATATGTTTGCGCTATGACCACCTTTCACTGAACCATCATTTCAGAATAAACTTTTGAGAAAAATATTTTTAACTTGTTATTTTATCGGGTTTGAAGGGGATCACGGATCCATTATGGGTTTGGTCCAGTACATTCAGATCAGATTACTACTTTTGCAATCAGACTACTATCTTTGCAATCAAACTAATACCTTTACAAACAAGCTGTATCAAAGATTTGAACTGTATGTCTTCTTGCTAAATACTTAACCAAACAAATACTTACCAATCCACCTAACCCACAATTTTTTTTTAACCTTTTTCGCTTTTTTCCTTTTCTTATATTTAATACTTTCTTCACTGGCAGGCAAAATTCCTTATAATAATATAATAAATATCCCCAATCCTTTAATTTCAAAGTACTGTTTGGCACGTCACAATAAGATTTAAGCCATACCCATATCCAGGATAGTACGGACTTAAGGCTTGACAATAAGATTTAAGCCATGCGCATATCCCGGAGAGTACGGAGTTAAGGTTCTACAGGCTGCCAAAAGACAATTAGCTCAGTTAAATATTCGATTCCACGAACAAGTGGTACAATCTCTTTAATAGTTACGGCAGATTCCTACCTTGCAAAGCAAAACGTGAAAAACGCAACAGTCATGGCCAACAAAAATGCAGCAATCGTGGCCAACAAAGAGGGACAAATATTTTACAATCTCTCTGGATAAAAAGAAGAAAGCAAAGACACCATAAAAGCGAATTGTAGAAGGGAAGCTTCAAGAGAGAAATAAATGGAACAGCTACCAAAAGTAATCATTATAGAAGGCTTCTGATTGATAAGCACTTCTGATTGGATTGAACTTACACCCATCCTACTAGTACAGCCAAAGGTGGCTAAAGAAAAAAGGAAAAAGAAGAAGAGGAGGAATAATGGAGGAAAGCATATCTCTTTTAAGCATCACTAAGCTTAAAAGGGAAGAAACGCAGCTTCCTTCCTATTCGTATATCACTTAAATCTTCACAACCAAGTTGCTTTTGCTTGCAGCGTTGAATACAGAAAATGGTGTGATGATGATAGTTGGTACTGCTTAACAGGAAAGAACTATTTGCTATTAGAACTTTCATTAAAATATGCAAAAACCATTAAAATTTTTATTTAAAAAAAAAAAAAAAAACCATAAGAGTGATGTTATCCGAATTTAATCCTTAGGGCAATGTGTATAAAAAGTATTATTAAAAAAACAAGATTTTCGAAAAAAAACAAGATTCTAGACTTAGGGCAATGTGTATAAAAAGTATTATTAAAAAAAACCGGATTTTCGAGAAAACATTCTTCTAAACTTAGGGCAAGTGATTTTGATAAAATTTAAAATTTGATTAATTCAATATAACAACGAGTGTTTCCTATATAAACTATGTCACGATAAGGTCGACTGTATTCTACACGTATGTTTAATAGTTCAGGGGTCTCTGGCTGTTGGATATTACATAATGTCTAAATGCATAGAAATTAGACATTGTGTTGTTTTGGGCACTGTCAGCTTGCAGGTTTATCATTATACTCTATTTTATTTTTTTTGCGCGTTCAAGAACAGTTTTTATATAAAAAGGAAAAATATTCATAATTCACATGACAAATCTTATATAATTACTTTTATTTTTGACAGTCCCTAAATGGACAGTCATAAGATTTTCCAAATTTTTGAAAGCCCAGTTTGCTCTGCCCTATACATTGCATATATGCCCTTCCATAAAAATTTACACTTGACACAAACGTAATCTTCAAAAGCTTCAAACTTTTAATCTACAAATCTCATTCGCCACAAAGGTGCTTCAAATAAAAGTAGTAGCTCGCAGATGTCAAATTTAGAAAATTCAGTAACTGCCATTAACGAGTATACTAAGCAATAAAAAATAATTAAATAAGACACACAAAATTGATTCATTAAGAGTAGGAAAAGCTGAACGGTACCTGTGAAAGCCATGGTGGTAGTGGTTCCCACTGCCTTGGCCAATCTCCATAAGACCACGCCATCAAAGATATCAGGTAACAGCAGGTAGTGACAGCACTAAGAATTTTGAAAATTTTAGGAGGAATAGAAAGCAGACATCGATACTCGAGCAGAGAAATTGCCTTTGTATATCGTCCTGCAAGTGGATGTGCCGACAATTCGGCAAAATGAAAAGTACTTGAATGACATAGATTTTTATGTTCTTTAATAATTTATTACTTGCAGAAAGTTAATCATCAAAAACATTTTAAAAATAATTAAAAAAACACAATCAACGTACAAAGATATTTATATTATAAACTCAATTTAAATGACATTTGATAACATGTGCATAGTAGCATAACTAATCCTTTTACACATAAGGTAGAATGGTCTTCTTTCGAAGAGTTAGGTATGCAAGTTAGAGAACTTCAACAGTAGGGAGTAGAGAGGAGTCAACATGTTTTTATACAACACTAACCTCAATATTATTTTTTATAATATTGTTTTTTTTATATATAATTATATACACTTATCCTTTATTTATTCATTATTTTTATAATATTTAATAATATTAAATTTTAATTATTATTTTTAAATTAAAGACTGTTTTGAACGACACCCTCAATTTCTTCAGATTCAAACCATAAATTTTTAAAAAAATACAATTTACAGAAAGTGAAACTAAGGACAACCTCTTAAAAGCAAAGGTGTCCCACCACTAAAAACCCCTGGCAAAAGCATTTTTAAAAAAAGTACAATTTACAGAAAGTGAAACTAAGGACAACCTCTTAAAAGCAAAGGTATCCCACTACTAAAAACTCCTGGCAAAAGCAGCAGCAGGAAATGACAACCCAAACCAGACATACGACGGACAACAGGGTTAATTCTTAAAGGCAAAGGATTTAATTAAAATAATTATATTAATAAAAAATTATATTTTATTAAAATTACGATTGTTTTATTAAAAAATATTAATTATTATTCTTAGTTATAATTTTTTTTTAATTATTTAATTTGTAAAAAATATTTAATTTTTTCTGTTTTAATTCTTCTCAACTTTTAATATGATGATAAAGATGAGCTAAGAATGACTTGAGGAGCGCAAAATAGCCTAAAAGGAAATATTTTATATTTTTAACTTTATTTTGAGCAACTAGGAATTATGACTTTCAAAATAGGCATTGCCATAAAGTATTATTATGTTTGGGAGGCACTGAATAGGAGGGGGCACTTTAAGTGTTGAGGAAAAACATAAACTATAGGCATTTAACCTAAGTTTTCAGACAGTTATGTTTAGCATTTAAATATGCTTCATTACATATTTAAACAAACAGGACCCTATTGAAATATTATATGTTTATATCTCCTACTTCACTTCTAATAAACAAGGTGCGTGCATGCAATAATTAAGTTGTATTTTTACATGTGTAATATGAAAATTAATTGTAATATTGTAAATGAATTTCAGAAGTATTTATTATATTTCAAATTTTAAGATGTATTTTAATATTGAGAGTTTAAAATTGAAGTAATGTGAAGTACAATATTGAGAGTTTAAATCTATATATACTTGAAGGGATGTTTAAATGATATAATATTTGGATATAAGTAGCCTCAAAATATTTAACATGCTAAAGTCAATAGTTTTTTCTTATGTTTGTTTTTTTTGAAAAATAATTTGAAAAAACTTTATTAAAACAAAGATCATTTACAAGTTGGGATGAGACTTTTCCCAGCCTTAGTCAAAGAGAACACATGTTTACAATAGTAAAAGAAGATTTGCATTGGAGCAAAATCTCTTAAACCATATTTCGACAATGATTGTTCACTGTTTACAACTATAAAAGAAGATCTACATTGAAGCACAAATCTCCTAAACAGTATTTCTGGAATGGTTATCCAAATTAGCTAAGCACTGGATTTGCTCACCAACCTGCCTAATCATATCATCCTTAATAGCCATGTCACTATACCACTGAACCCCTACCTCCTTCTCAATACCCATCTTAGCTAGGAAGTCTGCCACTTTATTTAGATCTCTACTCACATAAACTGGAATTACATCATCTAATTCCCTCCATAATTCCTTAATTTGAGTGACAAGAATCCTCAACCTCCATGGTTTCAAAGCAAAGTTCCTCATGCAATCTAGAGCTCCAACCATTATTTGAGAATCTAATTCTAGGATTATCCTCCGGTGACCTTGTTTTATTGCCCAAATAGAAGCAGATTTGATAGCTAAGGCTTCCGCTTCATTGTTTGTGGCTCTTCCCAAGCCTTGCAATTCCCAATAGAGCACTGTTCCAACATGATTTCGGAAAACCACTCCAATTCCAGCTCTACCCGGATTGTCTTTTGCAACTCCATCAGTATTAATTTTAATCCAACCTTTTGGGGGTGGTTTCCAACTAGCTCTGTCTTGTCCCTCTTGCACTTCAAATTCCTTTTCCATTACCCCAATAACAACCTGAGTTTCCTCTTTAGCATAGGCTACCATAGTTTCTGTGACTTTGCTCCAAATGACCTGCCAAACTCCATCTAAAGAAGAAAAAGTTTCTCTAAAAATTCTGGCATTTCTCTCCAACCACACTTGCCACCAAATAAAGTTTAATCCAATATTCCAACCAATACAAATAGCTTTAGATTTAAATCTATCCCTCTTCCATATTTTCCAAATATTAATCCGATTCAAATCAGTATTAACTTGAATTTTATAATATAAAAACCATCTCTCCCAAATATGACGCGTGAATGGGCACTCAAACATCAATTGATCAACTGTTTCCTCACTCTTGTAGCATAAAACACATTGAGATGGACCAATGATTCCCCTACATCTGAGATTATCAAAAATAAGAATTCCATTATGCATGAACTGCCAGGCAAAAAAGTTTACTTTTGGCCAACCCTTGGACTACCAAATCTTTCTCCAATCCTCAACCTGATATGTATGAGGAGGAGGCTATGGAAGGATCTTATCATATCCATCCTTCACTATGTAGACACCAAGGCTCCCATATCCCCAAGCTAATTCATCCTCCTCGTCTCTACCTGTGAGAAATATTTATGCCAAGATTTTAGTCATGATGGGTGTCAAATTCGGAGGGATTGAAATTGGCCACTCATCCAACTTCTTAAACTACTTAAACTTATAATCCCCCAGCTAACTAGTGTTGAAATAAATTTTAATTTGGACCCATCCCTTGGTTTCTATGGCTGTTTTTATTGATTGCAGTTCAGGAAATTCAACAAAGATAGGTGGGTATTGATCCCATGAATCTGTCCAAAATCGTGCCTTCTCCCCTCTCCCCACTTTCCAAAATAATCTATCTTTTACTACCTGAGATCCTAACTTGAGAGCCTGCCACACTAAGGATCCATTACCATCCAAAAGGAAACGACCCACCTCATTTGGGTTTACCTATCCCAAATATTTACTAGTTAATATTCTATTGAATAAAGAAGTTGGTTGGGAAATCCACCTCTAGTAAAGCTTTCCAGCCAAAGCTTTATTATTTAACTTTGATCTTCTCAATCCCAAACCTCCTTTTACCTTGGGTTGGCTTACTTTCTCCCAACCTACTAAGGCCCATTTCCTCTCTCCTTTTACTCCTTCCCATAAAAATTTTCTATCCATATTGTCCAACTCTTTCCATATGGTATGTGGGGCGACAAGGATAGAAAATTTATAAATTGGCATGGCCTGAATGACTGACTATAAAAAAATTAATCTACCCCCATAGCTTAACCATTTGTGAGACCAATGATTAATTATTTCCTTGATACAATCTAAAAAGATTCCTCCAGATATCTATTTTTAGTTTTTTAAAATGCAAAGGGACCCCCAAGTATACCACTGGGAGATAAGTCCTTGTGAATCCCAAGATCTCTAAAATTCTGTCCTGAAGCCTTTGATCAATATTGAAAAAGACCACTTTGAATTTTTTATCATTGATGACTTGGTTTATATCCCTAAGGTAGACATTAAGTGTATCTTTAATCATTCTTGCTTCCCTGAAGATGTCCACTCCCACTAATCCTGTGTCATCCATAAATTGTAGGTGAGTCAAAACTTCCTCACCCACATTGATACCTGTTAGCAAACCTTGTTGTCTTCTCCTCAAGCTGAGTCTACCCAATCCTTCAGCCAATATGAGAAAAAGATAGGGAGAGCAAGGATCTCCTTGACGAAGGCCTTGAGTAGATCCAAATGGTTGCGAGGGAAGACCCTTGATTAACACTGAGTATGTCGGAGTAGAAACACAACTCATGACCCATTCTATCCAATCCTGATAGAAACCAAAGGCTGCCATCATCTTTGACAAGAAACTCCACTCCACCCTATCATAAGCCTTTGACATATCTAATTTTATGAACATTCCTCTATTACCAGATGTTTGCATTGAATGGATTGCCTCCTGAGCTAGAACCACATCATCCAAGATCTGCCTACCCTCTACAAAACCCCCTTGCTATGAGGAGATAATGCTATGTAGAAGAGGTTTTAGTCACTCAGCCATTACCTTTGTGATTATTTTATATATGACATTGCATAAGGCAATAGGTCTATAATCTGAAATATGTACCCCCTCATCCCCTTTTGGAATTAAGGTAATGAAAGTATGATTTAATGCTTTAAGCATTCTTTTACTACCTTTGGACTCCTCTATAACAACCATTACATCCTCCTCCAAGTTATCCCGGAAGGCCTGAAAAAACTCAATTGGAAAGCCATCTGGACATGGTGTTTTTCGGTGCTCATTCCAAAGACTACATTCTTCAGTTCCTCTCTATAAATGGGTTTAAGTAGGGTCTGATTTTCTTCTTCAGAGATAAAAGAGGGTATGACAACAATAACTTCTTTTTGAGCCTCTTCATCTTGCACCATACTTTCCTTAAATAGTTTAGAAAAATAATCCATTGAATGTAAATGCATACCTGGAATTGTATCAAAGGAGTGACCGTTATCATCTTGAAGAGCTTCCATGTTGTTCATCTATCTCCTAGCACAAGCAGTCCTATGGAAAAATTTGGTATTTTTATCACCTTCTAATAACCAAGTGGTTCTTCCTCTCTGTTTCCAGTAGGTCTCATCTTGGTTGTCAATGTCCTCAACTACTTTACACAATGCATCATCCTCTTCTTTGAGTTGCTCTGTAATTGTTCCTTCCCTAAAGTATTTTTTAACATCATCCCATCTGGCCACCAATGGAGCTCTTTGGACCTGGAATTCTGTCTTGTTAGCTCACTTCCATTGTTTTAGTTGATATTTGACATAATGAAGTTTTTTGTGGAATCTAAACATTGTTGTCCCATATGTTGGGCAACCTTCTTCCCACCAATGTGGAATTTTCTTTCGAAGTTCCTCTTTTTGTAACAAAAAGTTTTCAAATTTAAATGGTTTGTGATGTTGCCTTGTCTTGATCCTTTATTCCAACAAAATGGGAAAATGATATGAAACTAGACCCTCCAAAATCTGAAATTTTATATTCCATTTTACAAATGCCTCCTCTGAAACCAAAAAATGGTCTAACTTCACCTTCCTGCTATGTGGCTCCCTCCTCTTATTAGTCCAAGTATAGTTGGCTCCAGGGCATTTAATATCCACCAAGTGTAATGCCTAGACTTGGGCAATCATAAGTCGATCCCCTAGGTCCAAAATTGGGGTTCCCCCTTCCTGATATCTAGAGGATAATTTAGCATTAAAATCCCTAGCAATAATCCAGTCTAAATATTCCCTTGAGACTCTCATGTTATGCACAACTTTCCATTGATGCATCTGACCATCTAGGTTTTGAGCCCCATAAAAATTTGTGATTAAAACATGTTCAGATGTGACAATATTTCTAAAATATGATGTGAGAACACCCCTCCAAGCTATATGTTCTATTTCAGTCCATTCAAGAGAGTTCCAAAGAGTAACTATCCCCCGTGAGACACCTTGGGCAACCACTTCCATATGACCAGCACCCCTCCAAAGTCTGTTAACTATTTTACACATAAGATCTAACGATATTTTTGTCTCTTGGATAAGCAAAAAATTAGTTTTACATTTTTCTAAGAGTCTTTAAACATTATATTTATGGGTTCTACTATTTAAACCCCTGTTTAAACCCCTAACATTCCATGATTGTATAATCATTTGTTACCTTGAGAGCAGTAAAAATCTATTGGCCTCACTGATCCTCCAGTGATCAGTTTGTATCCTTGAACTGCTATCAATTTCTTATTTGATTTTCTACCCACTCCTTGAGAGTTGCTATTTTTTGATCTCTTTTCCACTTGAGTTATCCCTAAAGTTGGCCTTTATATGTTCTTTTATGTTATGCCCATGTTGACATCTTTAATTATTGGTTGCTCTTGGTTATGCACTATCAATGCCCCTGCACTCTCTGACTACGGTAATTCACTGTACTCAATTACCTGCTCTATGATGGGGGGAGATGAAAGAGGAGCTTGAACATGGCTGTTATTATTTTCAATATTCCCATCCACTCCTTCCATGAATTGTTCTTCTTGGTCCATTAGTGTCTTAAATATCTCATACCTATTGGAGGGCTTGAGTTGGGTTTGCTCTTTACCATCTTTTTTCTTTTGCCTTCTCCTTCTTTTGGGCTATTCAAAACCATCTCCCTATGCTTCTTTACCATGAGAAATATTGGTTGGTTCTTTGTTGATTGTTGACTTACCCTCCTTAGGAAGATTTGACATTCCTAGAGGAGCCTTCATTTTTATGTTCATATTATTTGGGCAAGATCGGACCAAATGCCCATATTTGTGGTAAACTCTACATCTGAAGGGCAATGCCTCATAATCCAGTTTTTGAATCCAAGATAGTCCTGCAAGTTCAAGTTCCACCTCTATCGGTAGAGGCTAGCTAAGATCCATTTCCACACATAATCTTGCATAAACAGATGTGTTTCCTTCTATTGTGTCTTTGGAAACACCCAAATGTCTTCCAAGGGAATTGTCGATAATTTCTAATACCTGCTCACTCCAAAACTCCATTGGAAGTGCATACAAATGGATCCAAACCGGGACAACAGTGGATTCAATTTGAGAATCAAATCCCACTCTCCAGGGTTGAACAAATAATCCTGTCGGACCATGATTCCTGTTTTCTTGATTTGAAAGCCCTATTTCTATTGGCAAGTGAAGAAAAACTAACAATAAAATATCCATTGCTAATAAACCATAAAGAATACTCACCAAGAGGCTCCCAGTTTTGTCGGACCTAGGAATGCAAAAAATTCATGGTAGGGCGAATACCCATGAATTTCTAGATCAAATCATGATTGGCTCTATATAAAACTATTTTTTCAACCATCCTTTTCTAAATGACAATCTTTGGACTTTATTATGACTATGGAAAGCATCCATTAACTCATTGAGATGTTGATCTATTTCCAGCAGTCGTAAAGAGCATTTTTAATGTAGTTTTTTGTGCTTCTTTAGTCTTTGATGGAGATTTATCCTTTAACAAATCTGCAAAAGAACTATGTCTCTCTAGAAGAGGATATGGAGATGTCTCCATTGGCCCCTCCTGGGGCAGCAATATTGTCTTCAAATCCACAGTAACCAGAAATCTCTTCGACTACCCAACTGATGCCCTAGTTTTCTCTTATTTTTCAATCAAGCTCTCATCCTGTAGGAATCATGGTAGGACAATGTTCTATTGGTAATTATTTTTCTTATTTTTGTTAAATCATATATATATATATATATATATATATATATATATATATATATATATATATATATATATATATATATATATATATATATATTTTGGTAAAAAAGAGGAATATATTAAAAAAACTTAGAAATAAATTATAAATCATCCTGCCCTGAGCTTGCTAGTTAAATTGTAATCTAATTATAACTACAACTTTGAATTCTTCTACCTACCCATCAAACCATCCATCCTACCACTAGAGCTTTTTTTTTGAAGTATAATCAATAGATTCATTATGTTCATCTTATCAACCACCTTATGGACCAAGGACAACAGGAGGGGGAGGTTGAACCTAGGATTACTAAATGTTAAGACTCATCCTCATGCAGAACCTAAAAATAAACTACAATAATCAAGAGATAAAATAGGGAGGGATATCCCTTATAAAAATTATTATCCTCCATAGACCAATCTTGGTGAATTTGAGGAAAATTGTTGATATGAGGCCCTCTAACATGATCTATCATGGTCAGTATTGCATAACCGTGATATAACAGAGTAGATCATTCTGCACTAGGACCTCTATTAACTTCCATATAACATGTCAAGCACTCTGCTGATCTAATATCCTAAAATTAGAGGGATTAATGATGAAAAACACAATGTGGGCACCCCACATCATCCCAACATAGATTCAGTCTATTTTTATTATGATCAACTTAGATATAGATAACTAAATATGCCTTGGCATGAGCTAAAGAGACCCAAGAGCCTTAGTTGCTTTCTTTTCCAGGGCTCCTACAAAACAAGACACATTTGTAGTGACAATAACCATGAGATAAGGAGAGAAAACAAAAACTGACTAAAAATCATAACTTTCAATAGGTTTTGTTGAAATTATACAACCACAATGAGGATCTTTAATGCCATAAAAAGCAGGATTTGGATGCATTAGATCTTCTCCTAGTAAGATCTACTATTTTTAATAGATTGGGGTCATGTTTTGACTAAAGTCTTGTATTGCTTATCAATTTAAACATAGCTTCCTACATTACCATCAAGATACTATACTAGGAGAATATCAGTCTAACCACTGGTCTAACCACCATCTGGGAGGGTAATCATAGAAGCTAATATCTCCTTTATCAAGAGCCCATTTTGCCATATCATTTGCCACTATGTTATGTTCTCTAGGTACATTATTGAAAACAACCTCCTAAAAACTAGTAGTTATTATCATAATCGTATCTATGATCCTCTGAATTCTCCAGTCCACCTTCTCGAGCCTTGAAGTTGATTTCAAGTAATTAATCATAATTTAAGATTCTGATTCTGCTATCACCCTTCTCCAACTTGCCTTTAGTACCTCTTGCAAACCTCTCAAAATATTTTATCCTTATACAAAGTTATTGGAGAGAATTCCTATTTTGTTTGCAAAAGTGATATTCTCAGTACCATCCTCCAATATACCTATTCCGCCTATACTAGATCTTCTAGGACTTCCCCTAGAGTCTCCATCCATATCAATTTTTTCAAAGTTATTTTGGGGAGGCTATCATTGCTTTGTTTTATCCACCCTTTGGCTAATCACCTTCTTCCTTATGTGTTGAGCTAACCATGGCTAATATTTAATCAAACCATCATTTCTTTCCATAGTTGGTTTGAATTGTGTGGATGAGTTAATAAATGTTGGATAGTCTTTGTCATGTTTTCTATGGTCTTAAGACAAACATAGTGGATGTCCCTACTCTCTTGTTGAAATATTCACTTGTTTCTCTCATTCCAAATGTTCTAGGGGAGAATAAATATTTCTATCCAAACTATTTGGTTCACAAACCAGTCTTTTCCTTCCTGTTTGCTCCAATATCTCCATCTCTATTCTATGGATTGTTCATTGGACCATCTTAAATTCAGAAGAGAAACCATCATCTTCCACAAATTGGAATCTATGGGGTATTCTATGAACAAATAGTTTAAAGTTTCATAGTTATCACAACATATTACACATCGAAAGGGTGCATTAAATCCTTTCTTCATAAGTTGCTCCCCTGTGAGCACTATTTTATGAAGTAACAACCAGTTGAAGAACCTGATCTTTGGCCATAATTTTTGAGCCCATAAATGATTAAATAGATCATGAGCCTTATGGAGATTAATATTTTTTAAGACTATGTAATATTGAGCTATAGTGTACACACCCTACTTTGAGCTATTTCAACCAATGCAGTCCTTGGATTGTGATCATGAAGATGATCACTTTTGAAAGAGTCTGTGAACATCCTTTTTTTGAACTTCACAGAGTTGGACTAGCCATTATTCTACTAGGATCTAACATCTTTCCACCTCTACATTTTTTTTATAATATTTATAATATTTAAATACTCTTATCCAATTTATCCTATGCATTTTATCCATTTCGAGCCTTAGTTCTAGATGTTGGATTGACAATGGAAGGTGTTCATCCCATGATTTTGTCCAAAACTTTTCCTTTTACCCATTGTATACTATCCAAATAGCTTATTATATATCAAATCCTCTCCAATTCTTAGGGCCAATAAATCAGGAACCTTCTAGAAGGTATTAGATGTCGAATTAAATTAAATGGGTCTTTATTTTCTGTATACTTGGCTCTCAACAAAGCATTGGGATGGCTAATCAATCTCCAATATAAATTTACAATCAAAGATTTGTTATTCTTGAATGTTGGTTGGAGATCTAAAACCTCCTTCATGAGTAGGAAGACATAAGGTCTCCCACCTTACCAGGGTCTATTTCTTCTTCATTTTTTATTCTCTCTAGAGGAATCTGTGACTGATTTTATCTTGTTCTTTAAGAACTAACTTGGGGATGTTCAACACTGCTAAAACAAATATTGGGATAGACTAAAGAACTGATTTAATAAGAGTTATTCATCCTGCTAAGGAAAGCCATATGTTGGTCCAACTTCTTATTCTATTCTTTACTTTCTCTAATAACCAACTTCAATGTTTTTGCTTTTGGCTGCCAAGATTAATTGAAACACCCAAGTATTTAATTGAAAGAATTTTTTTTTAATCCTAATCTATTCAATATCAGAGTCTCTTGTCTAGGCAAACAATGAAAGAGTACTTTCAATTTGTCTTCATTAACTAGCTACCCCGAGGCTCTAGTGAAGCAGTTAAGAATTTGTTTTCTTAATGCTACTTCCATTATTGTTGCCTTTCCTAGAAGGATGAAATCATAAAAAAATTATAAATGAGAGATAGGTCTGGATTCTTTAGCTATTGTGACTCCTTTTAACCTCTTACAATATTGATTCTTGGTAAAATTCCTCCCTAAAATTTTTCTAAGATGATGAATAGGTATAGAGAGGGAGGGCCACCCTACCTGATGCCTCTAGATGCTGAGAACAGATGAGTGGGACAGCCATTGAGAATAACTAAATAATAAATTGAAGATATACAACATCTGATCTATTTTTTCCATTCTTGGGAGAATTCAAATTTTCCATTCCTTGGATGAGAATGTTTCAATCTACCTTGTCATATGCTTTGAATAAATCCAATAGAATGAACATGGATAGGGATTTTTGAGCTTCCATAGAGTGAATTTCTTCCTAGGCAAACACTATCTCATCCACTATATTTTGCCCTTCTACAAATACCCCTTGTTCTAGAGAAATGATCTTATGCAGCAATGGTTTGATACTTTTCAACATAATATTTGGGATGATGTTTTAGTATAACATTACATAAGGTGAATGGTCTACATCCAGTAATATTTTCTACTTCTCAAGTTTTTGGAATTAGTACTATGTCCGTATTATTGATTTCTTTTAGGATTTACCTTTCTAGCTTCTTCTACCACCTTTAGAATGTCATCCAACAAAAAATCCCAAAATTCATGATAAATTCAATAGGTAATCCATCCAAATTTGGGGTCTTCTCCTTTTGTATTTTGAAGACTAGACTACCTTTTACAGTTCCCTCATAGTTACTAGTGTAGTTAGGGCATCATTCTGCTTAGCATAAATAAGAATAGGTATCTCACACAAAATTTCTTGTTGGGCTCTTGGATCAAGCAATTTGGTTGTAATAGTTTTGGAAAAAATGGTTCACAACTAATGAAGACATGCCTTCCCAAGAGTGGACTATATATTCTGACTCATTCTTCAATGAAAGGATAAAGTTATGGAAGAAACCTGTGTTTTGGTATATATATTTTAGGATAAAGTTATGGATAAAGTCAGAGTGTGGACTATATCTTAGGTTAAGAGAGACTTATGGAATAAACATGTGTTATGGTATCCTTCTTGTAACCATTTAATCCTTAATTTTTGCTTCCACATCAATTCTTCTCTTCTGTCTTATTACTTCACCTGGGTTGAAAGATTAATTTTTGTCATGACCCTATTTTATATGAGTCCCTCAAGATGAATTTGCTCATTCAACTCCTCAAGTCAGGTTAGAACTTACTTTTTCTTTGCTTGACATCAATAAATTCCTCCCAATTCCAAGTCTTTATTTTATATTTAATATATTATATCCTTTTAATGAAACAAAACATATGTGTACCATATCTTGGCTTACCTTTTTATGACCACTGCTGTAGCCTTGACCTGAAGGATTCATCTTTAAGCCATATTAGTTGAAAATAAAATGGTGTCTACTTGCCATTGGTTCTCCAAACTTCAATCAAAACTAGCCAATGGTTAGAGCCTACATTGTTTAAGATTTTTACTTTTGGGGTGTGTCCTTGTATCAAAATCTTATCTAAAAGTAGGAACCTGTCTATCCTTTCAAGGATGCATGTTGAGCCTTGTCTTCTATTGGACCAAGGCATCAAACTATTGGTTTGCTTAATATCTACTAGGTGAAGGTTGGCCATGTATTTATGTCAGAACTCCCATCTAATTTCCTATTTCCTCCTATTTTCTCTTCTATGGAGAGGATGGAGTTAAAATATCTTCCTATCAAATACTAAGCTTTAGTGAATTAGGAGGTAATAAAAGCTATATTCCTCCATGATGCGCATTTCTCATCTAAATTACATGGAGCATAGATATTTATATAAAGTATAACCTAATCTGAATCTCTATTTTGGCCAACCACTGCTAGCAATCCCTTGTTTCCCATCATGTATTGAACTATAATTTTATTTGGGTCCCAAAGACATGCCACTCCTTATGAGGTTCCTTGGGTGTTGAGCGACACTACTTTACTGTTTGACCACATCTTAGTTGCTATTATTTCCATTTCTTCAATTTAAACTTTTGTCTCTTGGAGAAAGACAAGTTGAGGTTGATTTGTCTAGATCATTCTTCTAATTTTTGATTATTTAGAAGGACTTCATTTAAGTCCTGTCATATTCCAAGTAATATTTTTTATTATTACCATTTTTTGAACAACTAGGTAAGTAATGTTACCTTACCTTCCTCAATTAACTTTTGGCCTTCCTCTAACAGATGATTTTGGTTGGATTTGCATCCTACTTTCTGGTTTGTATCCATTATCATCTTTTTATTTGTATCTTTCTAAATTTTGATTGGGACTATAGGATGATTACTTAGAACTAAGGCACTATTGTTGGGTTCTATATGGTCTTTTTGAGGATCTAGATTGTTTTTTTTTAGAATATGTCCTTTGGTTTTGTACTTGTTTTAATTTTCTACTTTGTTCTTTTTTTGAAAGTCTATTGCTAGCTGAGATGGTTCTCCTTGGTTGTTGTTTATAAAAATTAGGGTAGTTTCTTTTATTCTACTTTTATATTATATTTATTCCAGTTCCCTCTCTTCATCAAACTATATTTCCATAATCATTTTTTCCATTTTGCCATCCTTGTTATCTACCTGATCATCTATGGAGAGAATTTCAAATGTGTTAGGTGAAATTACCATCTTCTCTTTTGTTGTTGATTTTTTTAAGTGTTATTTTGTTTGAGGATTTGAAACCTTGCCAAATCCCCATCCTCTTTCCCTTTGTTAAAAATCTTATGTGGAAAATCCTTGGCTAGATGGCCATATTCATGATAGATTCTACATCCAAAAGGGATATTTTTATAATCTACTTCTTGCTGCCATATGTCTTCATCGTATTATAAAGTGATCTTCATTGTAAGTGGTTTCTCAAAGTTGATTAGAACAAAAATTATTGCATAGATAATATGATAAAACTATTGAGTACTATTAAAATCATCATAAAAACTCCTAAATAATTTACAATCATTGATAATATATTTGGGTCCCAGTATTCTGCTAGGAGGCTGAATAAACAAACCTAAACAGGTCTAATCGATGGTATTTCTTCCTTATATTTGGATTTGGTGTGCCAAGGCTTCATGAAAAGCCTTACACTACCTAAGAACCATGTCCTCCTTGAAAAATTTCCTCCTTATATTCTTTAGTAGCAAACATAATAAAGAAGTAACCATTAAGGTAAGTAGAGAATTGTATCTCACCTTTAGTTCTCCAATTTTTGGCAACCCATAACTTGAAGGTAGCGAGGATTGATCGAAATCACATGAATCGACAAATTAGTCCTCTCCTCTCCATAGCCTCTATTCCCTCCTAGATATCCTATATTTCCAACTTCACTAATGGGTATCCATTAGCTGCTTTCATGCAACCCATCTTTGTTTTCCTTGAATTATCCTTTGAAATCCTTAGTGGTTTCCTTGGAAATTGTTGGTTCTTTTTCCCTCTTATTTGGGATGGTCCTCCACAAATTGCGTCTTTAAGTCATTTTTGGAGGTAGGTCCTTGGTCTCCTTTCCCTAGTTATTTTGGCTATGGCTAGGTCTTTTTGGTTGTGTACCTTAGAACTAGGTTTAGATTTATCTAGATCTAAATCTACTATCAACATGCTATCTCATTTTGTTTGGTCCATATCTTAAATCATGTTTTTGTTTTGTTTTAGACCTTGACTATACTTTTGAGGAGGAGGAGGTCTTTCCTCCTTGTTTTGTACTATGAATTGAAAAGGGTTATTAGTTTTTTCAATACTTGTTCGTTCTATTTTATTTTTTGGTCCACATTCATGAATACTGGACATTACTTTCCCCTAGTCACCTTTCTTGTTGCTTGCTTGATTGAATACCTTACCTATTTAAAATAATATTTCCACACTGTTGTTGGATTTTTGATAACTCTCCAAGAGGCCCACAAACCCCCTAAATTGTGTCCTATATGAATATTGGAGTCTACTTCCTACTAGATAACCTAAATTGGGTTGAATCTGGTCCCAACGAGTCTTTTTTGTTGTTTTCCACTGCTCATGATCAATGCATTGAACCTCCACAATAACCAATATGTGCCTTGATGATTGTTAGCTATAAAATATTTTCATTTAGTCATATCTTATTAAATCAATCCCATGACCTATAATTTGACTATTAAATCATAATTTTAATGGATTATATAGTCAACTGTGTTCTTTGTAAATTTAACTAACTTAAAATGATGATAATAAAACTAGTTACATTTGTTGGATAGTTAAAATTAGTAGTTTGATAAATATAAAGGATTCATAAGAACGATATTAAAAAAAGAAATGATTGATCTATTCCATTACAATATATAAATAAAATCTATGTATTATCTATGTTAAATAGTGATACAACTAGAAATATTGTAATCAAATGATATAATCATATACTTGTAATCCATCCCTTATTATGAATTCAATACAAAATAACTATACATGAATTATCTACAATTATAAACTCATTGGTGCTCAAAAGGAAGATAAGTTTTTAATATAGAGACTATATATGCCATAATTGAGAAATATTACCTTACTATATGTATTACTTCTAAAATATTTGACATTACATGTTATATCAAACCACTTATATGATCACTAATGTGGTGAATATAACTAGTCTTTTATAATCCTATATCTAATAGATATATGTGTTAGGTAAAATCTTGAAGATAGCCAATTCCCTTATGATTATGACTTACAATTATTAGTTTTAAAATTTTCAAGGGACAATTTATAATCAACCAATTAGCACTTGCACCCTTGCCTAAATTTACTCCTCTTAACATTTTTTCTTAATGGATAAATATTACTTATTAATTACATTAAAATTGACCACAATGATGGTATCCAAAAGCCTAAGCCTTTTAAAACTAAGACTAAGGAACTTATACTTGAGAGTTTGTTAGAGTATCCCCAAAAGAGAATTATTAATATCTTAATACTTGGATTTCACATTTTGAATAGTCCAAAATCTAAATTGGGGTGGGAGTGGGAGCATTGTTGTGAATCCCTAATATATGTTTGGTTCTCATTAATTTTTCACCTGCAATTTGATTGTACACATAGTGATGTTAAATATGAAGGTTTAGTGACCAAAAAATAAGGATCAAATCATATGCATGATATTGTATACTCTTAACTAATCATTAAACAATTCAAAGGTGAAGTCAAAAGTGTAGACTCAAAACATTGATCCATCTAAAGGAGTCATTTTCCCCCTTAGATCCCTAGGAAGCCCCTCAAAATTGCTAAGTGCAATTTTGAGCTTCTTTTCCCCTTTGTTTAACCTCTTTTTATACAGTATTACCAAATTCGTGGTCACCAAATATGGTGTGCAAATTTGAAAATCTTGTGTTTTTACCCTTAAAAACCCTAGTCCTATGTCGACTTCTTGTAATGTTGGATTTACCACATGTTTATGTTTTTGTTTTCCTGCCTAAAAGACCTCTAAACCTCCTATAAATAAACGTATTGGACACTCTTTTTGAGCATCACAATAATAATCATGATCCATGATTATTACTCAATGAATGCTCTCAAGAATTAATGCTTTTGAAATGCTCTATTGTTGCTTTACTTTTGTGTTTCTTGTCTTAATTTCTTTCAGTGAACAAGTGGATAAGCCTTGATGACAAATCATGTGCATGACTTATCTTCTAAAAAAGGAGGAAAGGTCTACATTTTAGTTGTTGCCTTCACTATTTCATTTCTCCTTTTATTTCACCATAGATCAATTAGGTTTTTCTTGCATCATTAGTCTCCTAGTTCATTGGTTTTTCTATTTTATTATATTTTGACATTCATAGAATAGAAAGAGTGATTGAATATTAACAAAAATATTAAGATTAAATACAAAATGATAGGCCTAGAATAGTGTGAGATAAATAATAGGAAATTAATAACCTACTAATATGACGATAAATATGCCGACATTAACTTGTCGTCCACAATATCTACCGACGATATGGAATGTCGGTAAGGCAAGTAACTAACCTAGGATAGAAAGGTAAAGTAGTAATAAACTAATCTACCATGCAGTAAATAGAAACTACCTAGGTAAAGCTTACAAATTACCAAATGAGGTAATAATTATAGTTACTGTTACATAGTAACTCTAACAAGAATAGAATTTTAAGCTTTTATTGTGAATTCATGCCTTACCCATATAGCGTATAAATTCAGTTAAACCTTTGGTATCACCAATATTATTTTGTTTTTGAATTCATAGTCACCCTTTATAGGGTATGAATTTGGCTACAGTTATTTGGGGATAAGTTTCAGCTCCCAAAAACTCTCATTTTGTTTCATACATATCTATTTTCTATTAATCATCTTCTATGTTTGTATTTTTATCTATTACATTATGTTTGCTTGTTTCTATAACATCAACAATTATTTTTCTTTCGAATAGTCAGCTAAAAGGACCAAGGAGGTTTGACTGCTACACCTCCAATCTAAGTCTTATAGTGGCCTAAGAAAGCCCCCAAACACTCGATTTTTCTAAGTTTTTGTAGTTGTTTTGCAAGTCTTATTGAATTTGTAGTTGTGGATTTTGGGGTGTGAATTCATATTTGCACTTGGAAATTTTAGAGTACGAATTTGGCTAGGATCAACAATTAGGTCACATAAGTGTTATGATAGATCTTTTAGGTTGTTTGTTATCTATCTTTGTATCTTATTTGTTTTTATAGCTAATAGAATAAAGCAAAATAAAGACAAGTTTATTTCTTGTAATTTTAGGGATAGTCGTTATTGAAATAAAGAATCATTTTAAGAATGGCATTTTGTTTACCTACATCATTGTTTTACCTACCTTATTCTTCAATTTTTATAGTTTAATTCATAGTCAAAGGCTAAAATTAGGTGCTTTCTCAATAAACACATCAAACATTTCATCTCAGACTTGGAGTGAGTCCTTAATATACTCCTAGTGAGCCCTTTTATCCCCAAAATACCTAGTGTAGAGAAACAATAAGCCTCATGGTTACCTCAGCTCCTAGTGGATCTGCCAAGAATCATTCACAAGGGTTATTTCCCCCCTCTACATATTTTGTGAACCCAACATGAAACACATCCTTAGTGGCCATAAAAAACTCTTCCCTTTGTATCCTTTTGTTTTGGTTTTAAACTATAAGAAAAACCATTTAAATTTGTTTGCGTAGGTTAGAAAAACTAAAAAAAAACTTAATTAATTCTTTTGTGTTCGTTTGCATTAGATTTTCATCCCTCGTTTCTCCCTTTCACTTTCTCTTAATACTATGGCTCCAAACCTTAAGAGTAAGTGAACGATGATAGATCTAGAAGATAGTCCTCTATGCTAGGAAGATGATTAGGTTGATAGGGAGAATACTAATATAAAGGAAGACAAGGACATAGATACTGGTGATCAATTTTTTCCTCTTGAAGGACCTAATATTCAAATCACCTTCAAATCACATAAATATTTCATGAATTTCTTTATGCAAAACATGCAAGTCCTAAATGGAGCCTTGGATAGAGACACCCACTTCAAATAAGATAGAACATATCATCATCAAATCAATTCTCCTTAAAATATTCACATAAATCCTTTATTTAAATATTCTCATAATATTAATCCATTCTATAAACCAACATATGCTACTACAACAACCACCAACATTAGGGGAATTTTGCAATCTCCTATAACTAGTAGCATACCCTCAAATAACATTCAATTTCCTTCTCATTCTTCCTTCTTCTTCCAACAATATTCCTCCTCATAACATTCCTTCTTATTTTCCACCAAACATGAATTATTTTCCATAGCAATATTCTAAACAAAATATCTCATTCCATAACCCATACCACAACAGTTTTAATACCTCCAACATTAACTAAGTTTCCTTTCAACATTCCACCTATAATTATTATAACCCACATCTAGGAAATCTAGGGGTATTGCACAACAACAATCCAAACAGGTAAAGTATAACAACCATAGTGAAACAATTGTCATTGAGAATTGATACACTTCAAGCTCCAAGTTTCACTTATAAATATAAATAAATGTGCAATCAACCTTTGCATCCTATAAAAACTGCTAGACCTTACCCTAAGCATTTTTTCAATACCTATTTAACCAATTTATAAGGGAATAAAGGACCCTATAGTACACTTAAGGATGTTTAGAACAACATGTCATGATATCATATATGATGATATGTTGTTACTAAAGATGTTCCTCGCCAACTACCCCACCATTCCTTGAGAAAATTTTAAGGAAAAAATTGAGTTATTTATCCAACAATTTGGAGCTTATGTGGATAAATGAGTAACCCTCCAAGATTTATACCTCTTAAAACAAGGTAAACATGAAAGTTTCCTAGAATTTTTATCTTTGGTGGAAAAGTTTAGTCAAACGATTAAGATACACCCTACCTTATCGAGACATGCTAAAGATATTTATCGAAAACTTGCAAGAGAAAACATCATATGAGTTGGAAATAGCAATCATTACCTCTTTTGAACAAGAAATAGATTTGGAAATAAGATTATAGAAGGCTCTTATTAAAATAAATCAACTTAAATTAAGGAAAAAATGAAAGACCAATAAAAACCCAATATAATAACAATCATGTAGTTGGTTATAGGGTAACAGAGAATAGATCAACCAGTAATGTCAATATCACTTGCACCTTGTTGAAGTTGGTACTTATAAAACCTCAAAAAAACCCACCAAGAAACTTGACTATACTCAACAAACCTATTTAATTGGTCCTTAAGCAACTTATTTAAAGGTAAGATGTTCATAATACCTCCTATAAGACAATCTAACACGATGGTAGTTTGGTATAATCCTGGTCAACATTGTGAGTATCATAGTGTGGAGGGGAGAATGATAGGTTCATGTAAGATATTGAAACACGTGGTTTATGAATTAATAGACGAGGGACATCTACCTCCAACCAACCTCCTAGACCATCCTTAGTTCTTAAGAGTACCCAAAAAATGAGCACAAGTATATAAAAGCCAACCTTAGTGTTGAAACAACAACCAAAATTCTCCTTCAACTTCCAAAAATAATTAAGTAATACACCTACCAAGATATCCCTCTTAGATATTTTATAGACTTCCCCTATTCATAGAGAAGCCTTGATGATGCTTCTAAGCCAAAAATCTATCCCACAAGATCTTCCCCCTAGTAACCTAGCTAATGTTTTAGGTACTCTTGGGATAAATCAAATATATTTTTATGATGATGATCTTCCTTCCTCAAACTTACAAGGGGATTCTCCCCTTTATATTATTGTATATATTGGGGAAACATTTATCAAGAGGATCTTGTTAGACAATGGTTCCTCCCTTAATATATGCACTTATATATTCTTCCAAAATTTTGGACTTAAAGAGAAATATTTAACCAAATATGATGTCATCATAAAAGCTTTCAACAATGAGTTTCAAGAATCTTGCGACTTTCTATCCCTTCCCCTTAGGATAGGACCCAAGATCTTAGACACTTTGTTTATGTAGTGTCTTGGCCAACATATTTTAATCTTCTTCTTGGACACCATTGGATTCATGCAATCAGGGTTGTCCCTTATCTTCATCAATGTTTGAAATATGAATTTAAAAATCAACTTATCACCATTTTAGGCAACCCTCATCCATCCAATTTTTTTCAATGGTTGAGAAAGCTCAATCTAAAATCAATTTATGTCTAGCTTTTTCTCTTCACAAAATTTCTTCTACTTATTTTCATCATTCTTCTTCATCATCTAAAATCACCAGGATGCTTGAAAACTTCAAAATAAATGAAGAATCATAAATCATTATCTCATCACATGATCAATCCAATCAACTAGTTGGCAATCCTCTTATAGATTTAGCTCATCTACCACCTTCACCCCCAACTATGGGTTTACCCATAAAAAGAGTGAAGTAGTACACATAGATATGTGTACATTTATGTATGTGGGAATGTCACATGAAGAAACGATCTGTGGTATTAACCCTTTCCTAGTAAATATAACCTTCATCCATTGCTACATATCCAATGATTACCCACTTTCTAAGTAGATCATATCTAGTATGGGATATGAAGGTAAGGATTTGTGGACACAAAAAAAAGGTATTCAAGAACCTTTGGAATTTGAGCTTTGGCATAGAAGATGTGGCATAGGCTACATCCCCAACAAAAACTAACCCTTACCAAGTGATGATGATCAAGTTGTCACCTTTGGTGAATTCATAGATCATCATGGCTTAGAGTGGAGTAATGAAGATGAGGGACCCCCTTCTCCCTCAAATACTTTATTTTGCAATATGATCATCTTAGTTCATTGTAAGTTTATAGTGACTTCCAAAGAATATGTTTAAGAGGATACTCTTTATCACATGGCTCATGAGGATATCCTTTGAAATAGATTTTTCTCTAATGGGCCAGTCCCTTGTGTCGTCCATGTCCAAAATTCTAAGTATCAAGAGGATTTAATTTCTATGTATCCTAAATATCTTGAGAAACTAGGAGTTATCCCTACCCCTCCTCACTATGATGTTGAATCTCACATCCTCATTGAGGAGATCCTCAATGTTAATATAGGAACTGAAGAAAACCCTAGAATCCTTATGCTAGGAAAAACCCTTTTCATGGATGAGCTGAGCAATTGACCAAATTATTAAAAAAATTTAAAAAATATTTTTTCTTGGTCATACGCCAATATGCTAGGGCTTGATCCCTCCTTAGTCATGCATCAGCTAGTGGTTATACCCAATGTCAAACTCATAAAGTATAAGCTTAGGAATATGGATCCTAAAGTCACCCTATTAGTCAAGGAGGATCTCCAAAAACTCCTTGATGTCAGTTTTATCAAAGTCATCAACTATTCTGAGTGGATATTTAATATCGTTCCTATGGCTAAGAAGGAAGGAACAATCAAAATATGTATTGAATTTTAGGACATTAATTTTTTTTGTCCTAAGGATGACTTTCCCCTATCCAAAATAGACATGATAGTAGACTTCACCACTAGATGTGGAATGTTGTCATTAATGGATGGTTTATCAGGATACAATCAAATAATGATTATCCCCAAGGATTAGGCTAAGACAACTTTCATAACTTCATGGGGCACCTTTTGTTATAAAGTTATGCCTTTTATCTTGAATAACGTTGGTGCCATATACTAAAGGACCATGACATATATCTTTCATGACTTTATGTATGATATTGTTGAGGACTATGTCGATGATCTTTTGGATCACTCCATACTTCGATAAAATCATACACAATATTTAAGATAGATCTTTGAAAGACTTTGAGAATACACAATTTATCTTAAGCCCTCCAAGAATGTGTTTGGGCTCATATCTAGCAATATTTTAGGCTTCATAGTATCTAGGTGAAGCATTGAAGCAGATCCCACCAAGAGAGTGGGTATTACTAACATACCTCATTTTAGTAACCTAACCGAGTTGCAAAGCTTGTAAGAAAAAAATCAAATTACTCATCACTTCATAGCTTAGTTAGTCAATAAGTGTTAGCCCTTTCTTAAGCTCCTTAAAAAGGATGTAGAGTTCGATTACCGAGTGTTAAAAATCCTTTGATGAACTCAAGAAGTATATCACTTCCCCACTTTTCCTTATCCCACCCAACCCAAATAAGCATTTAATGCTTTATATAGCAACCACAACACAATATTTTGTGGCCATGTAGCTTAACATGATGATTAGAACAACGAGTGATCCAACTACTATATTAGTGGAACCCTCATTAGCTATGAAACTTGGTATACTCTCTTAGAGAAGCTTTGCCTTATTATAGTGTTTGCTTCCCAAAATTTAAGACACTACATGCTTAGCCATAAGACATTGATAGTTGCAAGGTTTGATTCTCTTCACTACTTAATATTGAAACCCCATATTTCAGGTCAAGTTTCTAAGTGGATACTAACCCTTAGTGAATTTGACTTAACCTTTATAGGTCAAAAGGCTATAAAATATCAGGTGATTATCGGCCAACTAGATGTTATTCCCATAGAATACACCTATCATCGAGTTTCTCAATGAGTGCTCTAGCCTAGAAGTAGAAGAACCTGATTCATGGATAATTTTTTTTGATGGATCCTATTTCTTAAAGGGTATTGGGGCTAGAATAATTCTATTCACCCCTCTCCTTCAAGCTACATTTATCTTGCACTAATAATACTTTAGAGTACAAATTTTTGATCCTACGTATTAGGGCATCCATAGCCTTAAATTTTAGAAGTATTTTCATATTTGGTGACTCTCAACTTGTGGTTAATCAAATTAACAATGTTTATCAAACTAGAGATGATAAACTAAAACCTTACAAGGATATTGTCACCAAGATTTTATCTAC
Source organism: Wollemia nobilis (assembly GCA_028583015.1). NCBI lineage: Eukaryota > Viridiplantae > Streptophyta > Pinopsida > Araucariales > Araucariaceae > Wollemia > Wollemia nobilis. Next base: position 794,793 of record JAQPPZ010000367.1, read on the forward strand.
CTTTGATAGGATAGCCATAGAGTCTATTCCTAGATCCTCAAACCACCATGCAAATGCATGGCCACTATTGCATCCTTGGAGTTAGAATATGATCAGAGAACTATCATCATTCGACAACTCTAAGAGCCCACAACCCATAGTTCTAGCCTAGTTTTATTAAATTTCCTAAACATCAAAGTTTCTTAATCCAAGCCATGGTACATAAACATCTTTAACTTTATTAAAGATGGTACAATGCTTGATGGCTCAGGTCATAATAAGCAAAAGATTTTGAGAAAATGAGTATATTAGTTTGTCAATTGATGATACTTTATATCGACATTCTTTTGAGGGTATCCTCTTACGATGCCTTATCTCTGATGAAGCGAACTAGCCCTTAGTGAAGTACATGAAGGATCATGTGGAGGACATTTTAGTAATAATGAGATTGCTAAGAAGCTCCTTAGAATAGGTTATTATAGGCCTTCCATGAAGAAATATGCATGTCACTATGTTTGACACTGTGACAAGTGTCAACATCATGAGAACCCTATTCATGCTCCTTAAAACCTTTAGTTTATTTCTTATCCTTGTCCATTCTCCATGTGGGGTTGGATATTATCGAGAAGATTAACCCCATGTTGTCTGATGGTCACAAGTTTATCAACATGATAACAAAGTACTTCACCAAGTGGGTCAAATTCATACCCCTTGCTATGGTGACTAGAGCTCAAGTCTCTAAGTTCTTCTTTAATCAGATCCTTTGTAGGTATAAGATTCCTTTGGTAATCATATTTGATAATGAAAATCCTTTCAAGAAAAAGGATGTCCATATAATTTATGCTAAGTACAAGATCCAACACAAATAGTCTACTCCATATTACCCTTACGATAATGGTCAAGCCTAAGCATCTAATAAGTCCTTAGTTAAGATCCTCAAGAAGCTAGTTAGTAAGATCTATTGTGACTAAAATATCCAATTGTACCTCCACTACACAAAAAAAGGTCTTTAAGTGTATTTTTTAACCGCTATTAAAGACCTTTAATGATGGTTATTCAACCACTATCTATGAGAGCATTGTAAAAAATCCACATCATACAATATGGTTATCTTAGACCCTAAGAGGGTGGTTCATAACAACCCTCTTAGGATCTCACATTAAAAAAATAAAAGAGGGTAGTTCATAACTACCCTCTTAGACCTAAGAGGGTAGTTTGTAACCATGCTCTTAGGGCCTCCCCTAAGAGGGTGGGTATAAACCAACCTCTTAGGACCTCACATTAAAAAAATAAAAGAGGGCAGTTTATAACTACCCTCTTAGGGCCTCACATTAAAAAAATAAAGGTGAATATGTTAAAATATTGATTGTTCCTTATAACATTGTGACGTCAAATAGTCAAAAAGATACCATACCTTTTTCCAGACCTACAATCAAATATAAATCCACAGTGGTGAGGAAGTGCATGCAAAATTCTATGATGTATGCATCCTAGAAAGCTTTACAATAGTAAAGATAAATCACAACTTGGAGAAGCAACACAAAATACAAAATAAAGTTTTCATATAAAAAATACAATTCGAACTCCCATTCATAATGTTTGACATACAATACATAAAAAATAACTGGTATAATGGTATATGTCTTAGATTTTTATAAAAGAAAATTTTAAACTGTCCATAGTTTTTTAAATTACTAATGAGAAGACATAAATGTTGTCAAGTTTAAATGAGAAGGGGAGGCATTGATATCTTAGGAAGTTAAATAAATAAGGGGAGACATTGATATCATAAGAATTTAATAAAGAGGATGTCAATGATAGTGGAAGGAATGAAGATATGAACCTACATGAATATGGAAGCAATGATAATATAAATATGGAAGAAGATGATAGAGATGGAGACAATGGTAGATATGATATTTTGAAATATGACAACCAATATGGGGGTAACAAAATATAGTGGGAATTGAACTTTCATCATAACTCCTTGTCAATATTTTAAATAGATCACTATGAAGTAATGCAAAAGAAATCTGGCTTGGCATGATGAGATGTGATCTATTTTCTACTACATTTCATTGCAAGAATTGATTTGAAGGTGAAAGAAATCATCTGTGACTTCCATTATGCGAGTTTCCTCCAACACAAAGGGGATTCAACCTACACATCTCTCATTCACATATCTACAAAGATAGAAGACTATAGAAATACAGTGCTAGAGAGTGATTTTTTGGTTAACTCTCGAAGACTCTCACAGTGTTTACACTCCTCCATTATGGAAACCCTAATAGGGCAAGATTGATTTATCACTTTCTACCTGATTCTAACCTAGCATTAAATCACAACCTAGAGAAGCAACACAAATATAAAAAATGTTTTCATCCAGTATTAGGTTTCATATACAAAATACAATTCAAACTTACATTCATAATATTTGATAGGCAATATATAAAAAATAACTAGTATAGTGCTATATATCTTAGATTTTTATAAGAAAATTTAAACTATACATAGTTTTTTAAATTCCTAATGAGAAGACAAATGTTGTCAAGTTTAAATTTGTTGTCTTGACATGTTGATTTCAAGTCTCTTATACATGACCTATTCCAAAGACTTACAAACATGATGTATTCCAAATATTATGAGCTGAGATATGAGATCTTTAATACATGATCTTATTCCAAAGACTCACAAAATTCAGTACTTCAAGCTTGCATGTAAATCATGATAAATAACTTGTTGAAGATCAACTTTCTTCATTAAATGTGAGCATGTTAAAAGATTGATTGTTCATTATAACATTGTGTTAGAAAAAAATAAAAAATACACCATTATTTTTGCCAAACCTTCAATCATACAAAAATATATGATGGTGACGAAGTGCATGCAAAAATCTATGATGTCTACATACTAGAAAGCTTTACAACAGGACAAGTAAATCATTACCTAGAGAATCAACACAAAATATAAAATATTTTTTTCATCCACTATTAGATTTCATATGAAAAATACAATTCAAACTCCCATTCATAATATTGAAATACAATACATAAAAAATAATTGGTATAGTGGTATGTCTTAGATTTTTATAAGAAAAACTTAAATTGTACATAGTTTTTTAAATTCTTAATGAGAAGACATAAATATTGTCAAGTTTAAATTTATTGTATTGACATGTTGAGCTCAGATATTTTATACATGATCTTATTCCAAAGATTAACAAAAATTACGTACTTCAAGCTTGCATGTAAAGCATGATAAATAACTTGTTGAAGATCAAATTTATTCATTAAATGTGAACATGTTAAAAGGTTGGTTGTTCCTTATAACATTGTGATTGAAAACAATAAAAAAAACATGATACATTTTGTCGAACCTGCAATCATACATAAATCTATGATGGTGAGGAAGTGCATGCAAAAATTTATGATGTCTGCATACTAGAAAGCTTTACAACAGTAAAGCTAAATTATAACTTGGAGAAGCAACACAGAATACAAAATAATATTTTCATCTATTATTAGGTTTTATATGCAAAATATAATTCAAAATCCTATTCATAATGTTTTATAACAGTATCAAATACAACACCATGAAGATGTTGTCATTGTGCCACCAAATGTATAATGTTTCTTACCACAAAAATTAAAACCATGTATCAAATAATAATATGAACAATTCTAAAAAAGATAGACAATATACACTACTCCATGTTGTCATAAAGCACCTTTCCATACATTAATGCTCAACATCATAATAACATGCTAGGTTGCTATTGTAACATGTACATATTTCTATTGCCATTATCATTAGTATAGCTTCAAATAAATACCCATAATCAAATGTAACGTTGTCAAAGGGTGCCAAGTTATTACCATAAATGAAGTATATTATACCAAAAGCTGCCAAAGCAAAAGACCTACATACATTATCCATGCATTTTAGTCACTTCCCATATGTGCATACAATTGATAGTGTATTTATATAGTTACCTCAAATACGACAAAACGATATAACATACACTCGATTACTTGAATTATCATTACACTTGAATCACTGGATAATTTTGGATATCCCTTTCCTCCCCTGAGCCTGCATTTCAAAGAAATTATGGTTTTAAGGGTTGAAAATTCTTATAAAACAAATATTGAAAAATAAACTATAAGTACTTGATCTTGTTAGAGTTAGATTATATTACATTATTTAGGTATGTGACTATGTACAACCTTCGGTGCATTATTAGATTAGGAGTTACTTGGGGAAGAAGGAATAAATGCACAAGTGTTAGAATGTGCAAGATGTAAAAGGACAAGTGTCTATCATGCAAAAGCACGTGTCCTTAAGGTAGTTAGGTAGAGTAAGGCCCAAGTAACCTATCTTCTTATATATAGAGCTCATTGTAGATGAAGCATGTATCCTCTATGTATGCACTAATAGAGAGCTCCATATGTTGTATTCTCCATTTTCATGAGCCTTCATTAATGGTTGTTGCATGTGTTATTATAGAAGTTTATCATGCCAATATCATGCTTATTAGTTAGCCATTATCATAGTTATAACATTGCTTACTTATTTTATTACTTGTGGCTTCATTTTCTTTTATTTTATAGCTTCAAAAGATAACATGGTATCATAGCATATGGTAGATCTGTAGAAATTAGGAAAGCCACATGAAAGGTGTAAAAATTAGGACAAACCGATATGTCACTCATCCTAGCACTACTGGAGGTGAATATGCTTAACTATGGAGTTTTTTGATGGGTTGAAAACACTAAGTCTCTAGGGATATTTGAGTTTTTGTTTTTGATTGTAAAGAGGGCTAAAAAGAAAAAAAAAAAAAAAGGCCCTAGCCTTACATTGAAAAGGCCATTTTTGGGGTTTTATGATCGAACGGGTGCAAGTTGCTAACAAAAATTAACTCAGCAAAATATAACTAAAATTGCAGCGGACAATATTTATTTAGAATGCACCCTCAACCTTATACATTAATTTGACAATGCACATTATATAGTGCATAACTTAGAAGGAGTTGGAGAGAATAGAGGAAAGGGAGCGTGGAGGGATAAGGAGGTTGGAGGAATAAAGGGAAAGGAGTTGGAGAGATAAGGGAAATGGAAGGCGTGGAGGAATAAGGAGAAAGTAGAGGAGGGAATATAGGAGGAGGGTAGGGAGAATAGGAAATAGGGGAAAAATTAAAAATTGATGCCGACAAATCTTGCCGACAAAACCTAGGAGTGTTTACACTTAGGACTAGAAAAAAAAGATTTTTCTAAGCCACTTAAGTAGAAACCCTATTCACACTTGCAACATTCTCCCCCTTAAAGTTGAGAGGACTGACTACACAGTCTCTCAGCTTTACAAATTGAGCTTTAGTCATCGCCTTGGTGAAGATGTCCGCGACGTTCTCCAAAGTGTGACAGTATTGAAGCTCAACAATTTCATGTTCCACCATATCTCTAATGAAGTGGTACTTCATATCAAAATGCTTCGTTTTGCTATGGTGGACAGGATTATATGCCAACTGAATGGCACTGATGTTGTCGCAGTAGACTCTGGTCGGACCACTTTGCTGTTCTCCAATCTCTTCTAGTACTTTCCTTAGCCATAAGGCTTGAGTACTTGCATAAGTAATTGCTATATACTCAGCTTCTGTTGAAGATAGCGCTACTACTGTCTGCTTTTTGGAACTCCAAGTTATTAGTCCTGATCCAAGACTAAAACAGTTTCCTGATGTTGACTTCCTGTCATCAATATTGCTACCCCAATCACTATCGCTGAAGCCTACAAGCTTGATAGTGTCACATTTATGGTACTGGATTCCAAAATCCAATGTACCTTTCACATATCTCAAAATTCTTTTAGCTGCCTGCAAATGCAGCTCAGATGGGTTAGCCATAAATCTAGAAACAAGAGATACAACATACTGAATATCTGGTCTAGTGTTGGCGAGAAACATCAAACTCCCAACCATGCTTCTGAAAGTGGTCACGTCAACTTTTGGTGCTCCATCATCTTTGCTTAATTGGATCCCATGTCCAACTAGGAGTTGCAACCGGTTTGCAATGCTCCATAGAAAACTTCTTGATCATATCCCGAGCATACTTATGTTGATCAGATGAAGATTCCTCGTATCTGACTGATGAACCTCCATTCCAAGGTAGTAGTGCATTAAGCCAAGATCCTTCATCTCAAACTGCGTCATCATGGAGTGTTTGAACTCCATATTCATTTTTTCATTACTACCCATAAAAATGAGATCATCCACATACAAGCAAACTATGAGGATGTCATTACCTTGCTTTAGGTAGTAGAGTGTGGGTTCATTTTTGCTCCTGGTGAACCCATAATCTTTGAAGTACCCATCAATGCGTGAGTACCAAGCTCTTGGTGCTCGTTTAAGACCATAGAGTGCCTTCTTCAATCTGTAAACAAGGTGTTCCTTACCTTGCTCTTCAAATCCCTGTGGTTGCTCAACGTACACTTCTTCTGTCAAGTAACCATTGAGAAATGCACTCTTTACATCCATGTGTTGGACTTTCCATCCTTTGTGTGCAGCTAAGGCAAGAACTGTTTTGATAGTCTCCTGTCTAGCTACAGGAGCAAAAGTCTCTTCATAATCAATTCCATATTTTTGAGTAAAACCCTTTGCTACTAATCTTGCCTTGTGCCTCTCAATGCTTCCATCAGCATTAAACTTGGTCTTGAAGACCCATTTACAGACCAACACATTTCTTTCCTTTAGGAAGCTTCACGAGCTCCCAAGTGTCATTGTTTTTTATAGAGGTTATCTCCTCTTTCATGGCATCTTGCCAAATCTTTTGAGTACAAGCCTTCTCATAACTAGAAGGTTCAAGCTGTTCACTAGTTAACAAAGCATAGTTAACTGAATCTCCCCGAGGTTCCTGCTGGGTGAGATCATCACCATACAAGTGCAAATTTTCTAATCTTTGTAAAACAGAACTCATCTCACTAGCTTGACTTCTAGTGTATCTTCTTGAAAAATCCTTATCCAACATTTGATATGATGGATGATGTTGTAGTGTTCTCTTACCTTTGGATGGAGAATCAATGTCCATTGGTGAGGAACTTGCTGGTCTCTGTGGAGAAGGACTTGGTGAAGAAGATGAACTAGTAGAAGAACTTGGGCTTGAAGGTGGAGACTTCTTGCCTTTCTGTGGTATCTGCTGCTGCACCTGCGTAGAACTAGCATCATGTGACTCAACATCACTGAATATTTGGGGTTTACCCCATTCTCCTCCATCAAAAATCACATCCCTTGAAATCACTATCTTTCGAGTCGTAGGATTGTAGAGTCTATAACCTTTTGTGTTTTCACAGTATCCTACAAAAATGCATGCCTGACTCTTTGGATCAAGCTTCTTTCTCAGCTCATCAAGAATGTGAGCATATGCTAATGAACCAAATACTCTGAAATACTTCACATTTGGTTTCTTACCATACCAGGCTTGGTAAGGTGTCTTCCCTTTCAAACTTGAAGTAGGACTTCTGTTCAAGATGTGAACACTAGTCCTTGTTGCATCTCCCCAATATGAATTACTCAAATGCTTTGTCCGAAGCATTGATCTTGCCATCTCCACAATGGTGTGATTCTTCCTTTCTGCTACACCATTTTGCTGTGGAGTGTAGGCAATTGTGAACTGCCTCTTGATGCCATGATGTTTACAAAAATTCAAAAACTGATTAGAGGAGTATTCTCCTCCTTTATCTGATCTAAGACATTTTATAGAATATCCACTCTCACTTTCAATTTTTGCTTTAAAATCAACAAAGCATGCAAATGCTTCATCCTTATGCTTCAAAAAATATATCCAACACATTCTTGTGCAATCATCAATAAAAAGTAGGAAGTAAGAGTGGTTACCTAGACTCTTGGTCTGCATCGGACCACAGATGTCTGAATGCACTAACTGGAGTGGATAGCTGGCCCGCCATGCTTGTCCATGAGGAAATTTTGATCTGGCATGCTTGCCCAAGGCACACCCTTCATAGACTTCCTTACTATCTTGAATTTTGGGAAGTCCAGTTACCATTGCTTGTGAAGTTAGCATTTTCAAACTTGCTGAATTCAAATGACCATATCTCAAGTGCCATAGGACACTTGGATTGGTAATAACAACATTTGCTAACTTATCTCCCCCTGGCTGGCCAAACTTTAAAGGGAATAATCTATTCTTTGACATTGGCACTTGTGTAATGATTCTATTACTATTGTTCTTGTCAAAAATGGTGCATTTACCCTCATCAAAAATCAACTTGTAATTCTTTTCTAGCATTTGACCAACACTTAAAAGATTGTGTTGAAGATGGGGTGTGTAATAGATATCACTTACTTGCTTGACGCCTTCTTTCGTTGGAACCTCCATGGCTCCAATGCCTTCAATTGCCAATGATTTGTCATCTCCCAATCGGATGTTGGATTTGTATGAGGAGTCTAAAGTAGCAAAGAGTTCTTCTTTGCCACTCATGTGATTTGAACACCCAGTGTCCAAAATCCATGTATCATTCATATTTTGCTCTGTCTGGCCATATGAAAGAAAGAGATTTGTGGACTCTTCCTCTTCTCCAAAATTTCCAAACTGACTGCTCTGGTTGTTGTTGCTTCCTTGCGAAGACTTTGACCAACAATCTCGAGCATAATGGCCAGGTTTGCCACAATTGTAGCAAACTTGTTTTGATTTATCTCCTCCTTTTCCTTTGCCTGATTGTTTCCCTCTATTTTGCTGCTGTCCTCCTCTATTCTGATTTCCTCCTCTGTTGGATGATCCTCCTCTGTTAGGAGTTCCTCCTCTTTGATTATTCCTTCCTCTGCCTCTTTGTTGTCCTCTGCCACGACCTCTACCTCTTCCTTCATGTGAGGCAAAAGCTTTATCATCTCCTCCATAACCGGTGGTAGGAGTTTCCTGTAACCTCTCTTCATGTGAGAGAAGTGAACCAATTAGGGCATCAAAAGACAACGAGGTTAAGTCTTTGGATTCTTCAATAATTATTGCAATAGAATTCCACTTAGGAAGAAGTGTCCTCAACACTTTCTTCACCATAACCTCTGGCTTAATATCTTCCCCTAGTGTGACCATTTTATCAACTACGACTTTCACTCGCACGCAGTAATCTCCCACTTTTTCATTTTCTTGCATCTTGAGATTTTCAAAATCTCGTTTCAATGTTTGCAGCTTTACTTGCTTTACTTGGTCACTACCTCTATAACTTTCTTTCAGGGCATTCCAGGCATCTTGTGCAATTACATAAGAGGCAACCCTAGGGAAGATACTTTTATCTAGGGCAGCATGTATGTGATAAAGGGCGAAAGAATTGTTTTTTTGAGCTTCCTTTTTAGCCTTTTTATCAGCATTAGTGAAAGCTGCCCATTCAACAGAGGTTCAGTGTAGCCCTCTTCGACTACATCCCATAAACCTTTTCCTATCAAAAGAGTTTTCATTTTAATTGACCAATACTCATAGTCTCCTCCATTGAATTCAAGAATCGGTAGACTAGTATTGGACGTCATTTCAGAAAACAAACTTTATTTGAAGCAAACAAGCAATATAAAGCAATACAAAGAGATTAATGATTCAAATCAAATCTTGCATTTTTAGAACATTCAGGTTCGGCTTCGAAACTGCTGCTGATGACTATGACCTCAGGTTCTTCAGGATCCACTTCCTCTGGATCTTCTTCTTCTTCTTCTACTTCTTCTTCTTCTGCTGCTTCTGGTTCAGGAGAGCGTGGTGTATAGCTCTCACTTGATTCTGCTACCAGTACACCAGGTGTATAACTGGCACTTGCTTGTACCTCCGGTACAACTTCCACGGTCTCGGACTCTTCAATCCTTTTTTCGAAGATATTGTCTTCAGAATCTCCCTCGTACCCTGAATCCGGTTTCCTCAGATGAGCAATCACCTGATTTTCTAGCTGACAAAAAACTGTATGGAGACCTGATCGTTGAACCCTTTCATCAAAGGATTCCGGTGTCTCTCTTCTCAAGAGCGAGAGAAGTGCATTATAGCACCCCACTGACCGGATCATCTATCATTGCACGGGCAAATTATTTCTCCTTTTTCACAAATGCTCTTCAAACAAGGTTTTTAAAATTTTTATAAAGTCTTTAAAAAATTTAATAAAATTTTTATATATTTTTTTAATTACCTTTTAAATAAATTATTTAAAAAGATAATTTAAAAAAAATATATAATATAAAAAATATTAAATAATTTAAAACTTTAAAAAATTTCTAAAAACAAAAAATAATTTTTTTTTTTTACCTTTCACGCGGGCGAATCGAACCCGCGACCTCCCAAACACCGGCGGGCGGTCTTAGCCGCTGCACCACGCGGCTCCACTGGAAACAAAGGGGACGGCCGCCGTATTAAACCTCCGCCATCCGAAATTTAAATTTTTTTTTTTTTTTTCTCCCCGGTGGGAATCGACCCTGGGACCTCCTCTCCGCTAGCAACTGCCCTAGCCAACTCCGCTAGGCGTCCGGACGAGAATACAAGGGAAGGCGGGTTTATATCAAATCACGCGGTGGTGTTTTTTAAAAAATAAAAATAAACCCTCTTTTATCCCACATGCGCTGTGTGGGAGACGCAATTGGGATATATCAACCCAAAGGCGCACAGGGTTATTCGACTGCCTTCGGGCAGTCAGTTCTCGCTCTTTTGCCACAAACGTAGCCAATAAACAACTGCCACGTGGACCAATGCACATCTGCCAAGTGGCACCCTTTTTGACCAACCAATCGTCGCCACGTCACCTCGCCTGCCACGTCAACTACCGCCACGTCAGCCGTGCCACGTGTCCTCTGTCAGCTCACCAGCCGTGCCACGTCAGCCTCTCTGCCTCGATCCACGAGCTGCCACATCAGCTGCGTCAGCCACCCCTTGTCGCCTTGGTGTCACCTCGATCTAGGTGCCACTACCTCGTGTCACCTTGATCTACGTGTCGAGCCTACACACAATCTATCTTGGGATTTGTGCCCGATCTACCTCGGGATCTATGCCAGAACTTGCTTGTGATCCTCCTCAAGATTCGAGCCCTGCTAGTGACACCTCGTCTGCTACTGAAATATGGCTAGGGAACCGTGTCCGGGCTCTGATACCAGTGATCGAACGGGTGCAAGTTGCTAACAAAAATTAACTCAGCAAAATATTGTTGAGCAAGGTGCAGCAAAAGAATTGCAAAAGTATTGTCATTGTTGTCAACACAGATACATTGATGCGATTGATGCGATTCGGAGGTCGATCGGATCAAGTGCAGTGAATTTCAAGACAAACAGAGGTAACCCAGATTCATAAATTGGCAGAAAGAGACAAGAAAGAAAACTGTCGCGATATCGTGACACAAAAAGTAGGAGAGAGAAAATGCATGCCAAAATGTCACGATTTCGTGACATGTCGAGTTTTCGTTGAGGAGAGAGAAAATGTGTCGCGATATCGTGACAAAATTGAAGAGAGAGAAAATGCAAGGAAGATTGTCGCGATTTCGTGACATTACCGAGGAGAGAGAAAGTGCATGCCAATTTGTCACGATATCGCGACATGGCAGAGGAGAGAGAAGGTGAAAGGTAAACTGTCGTGATTTCGTGACATGCTGGCGGAGAGGGAAGCAAGGTGAAAAGATGTCATGATTTCGTGACATAAATGGAGAAAAGGAGCTAGCAACGAAAAGTGTCACGATATCGCGACACGTCAGGTTTTCGCGACCCGAAGAGGAGAGAGAATGCTCAGCAACAAAGGTGTAGCGATATCGCTACATGTTGAAATGAATGGAAACAAAGGTGTAGCGATTTCGCTGCATGACAAAATGTATAAAAACAAAGGTGTAGCGATTTCGCTACCATTCAAAGTTGAAAAAATTAAAGATGTAACAAGTCAAAAGCACAAGGCACAAAGTTGTAGCGATTTCGCTACTGCATGGAGCAAAGAGCGTACGAAAGCCAGAAGCGTCGCGATTTCATGATGAAGATAACGATGACGTCAGCAAGGGCCGAAAGTGTCACGATTTCATGACAAGTTTCAAGGAAAGCTGCTAGAAGCCGAAAACGTCACGATTTCGCGACAAGAAGATTGATGACGTCAGCAAGAGCCGAAAGCGTCGTGATTTCGCGACAAGAAGGATGATGACGTCAGCAAGAGCCGGAAGCGTCGTGATTTCGCGACATGTTCCATTTTCGCTGGAGGTTGCAAGCAAAGTTGTACGAAAGCCTGTAACGTCGTGATTTCGTGACATGCTTAAGGATGATGTCAGCAAAAGTTCTAAGTGTCGCGATATCGTGACATGAACAGAAGGAAAGCTTTCAAAGCCAAAATGGTCACGATTTCACGACAGCAAGGGCATGAAGTGTGTGGCTTCAAAAAGTGTCGCGATATCGCGACAGGTAACAGTCTGGCAGGTAAAACCCGCAGGAGCATGCAAGGTGACACGTGTCGGAAAAAGCAGACAAGAAAATCATGTAGCCAGTTACGTAAAAAGTAACTGATGTCTGATCAGCAGTTACAAATTGACAGGTGTCGATCATGCACTAGAACAGTTGTATACTCTTGATTGAAAAAGCATTCGATGCATCACATATGGAGTTTCGAAAAAGCATTCGAAAAGTCGTATTCGAAGAAATTGAACAACCGAATATGGAGAATCAGAAAAGCTTTTTAAAAGACGTATTGCAGGGTTTCGAACAGTCGAAGTGCATGAAACAAAATAGCCGTATTGCATGGATTCAAAAGACGTATTGCAGGGTTTCGAACAGTCGAAGTGCATGGAACCGAACAGCCGTATTGCATGGATTCGAACAGTCAGAGTATGTGATTCGATTGCATGCAGGATTGAAAGGTTATAAAAGAATAATCGTATAGAGAAGATGTTGCTGCTGTTAGAGAGAAATTGTTGTAAAAGGAGGGTTAGAAAAGAATCAAGAGAAAAATAAGCAGAGCCATGAGAGTGTGTAGAGTTGGGTTAATTGCAGACCAGTCAGGGTCGTGCATGAAGTGAAGACATTTTTATGTCATTCTAAATTGATCAGAATTGCAGTCCAAGTTGGTGCTTGGTACTAGGAGTTGGTGCTCCATCTGTTGCAATAGAAAATTACAGGGGTTGGTGCTCCTTCTAGTTGATGCTGGTAAAGTATTTGTAAAATTGATTTTGCAAAGACTGGATTTGGATTGGAGTCCAAGCAGTCATTTTTGAGGAGTAGCCAAATTGGTGAACCTCGGTATATTGAGTGTTGTGGTGTGCTCTCTTGTTCAAGTTGTTTTTCAGTTGTCAAGTTCTCTTTATTTCATATTAAATGTTGTAGATATAAAAATTAATAGCTACACTGATTCACCCCCCCTCTCAATGTCATTGTGTAATCATCAATTGGTATTAGAGCAAGGTTCCTTGTACAAGCTTAATCAGCTAAGGAGATCTTGGAAGAAACAATGGCAGGTGGTGAAGGATTTTCATCCAACAAAGCTCCCTTATTTGATGGAACAAATTACACCTTTTGAAAACTCAGAATGCAAACATATCTGAGTGCATTGGGATACGATATTTGGGATTCTGTAGATAGTGGATACACAGCACCCACTACCCCTCCAACACATACTGCTGAGAAAAAGAAATTTGAAAACAACTCCAAAGCTAAGAATGCCATAATGTGTGGGCTTGTTGACGAGTGAACCGATAAGAGTCATGAGTTGTAAATCAGCAAAAGACATGTGGGATAAATCGAAGAGCATCCATGAAGGAGACAGTAAGATTAAGGAAGCAAAACTGCAAACTCATCGAGCATAGTTTGAAGCACTCGCAAATGAATGAAGATGAAAACATAGAGACTTATATGCTTGAGAGTCAACGAATTATTAATGCAATCAGAGGACTCGGTGAAGAAATTGATGATGTAGTTGTTGTGAAAAAGGTTCTCGGAACACTTCACAAAAGATTTAACTCCAAAGTCTTTGCAATAGAAGAGGCAAAAGATCTAAACAACTTCAGCATGGATGAGTTGCATGGTTCCCTGACAACATATGAAATGAGAATAGGACAAACCAAGTCTACAGACAGAGAAGCAGCTTTTAAAGCACACAAGAATGTAAAAGCTGAACATGAATCTGAGGATGAAGGAACACTGGATGAAACAGAAGCCAATTTTGTTCGAAAACTCACAAAAGGAAAAGGAAAATATAGAGGGAAGCTACCTTTTAAATGCTTCAATTATGGAGGAGTCGGTCATTTTGCAGCCAAATGTCCAATGCAGGAGAGAACCAAAAATGGTGAAGGTTCACACCAAGAAAAAGGTGACTGGAAGAAGAAACAAAATTTCAGAAAGAACAACTTCAAGAAGAAAAGCTTCATAACCAAGAATGTCGACGAGTTCGAAGAAAGCACAGATGAGGAGTCCGAAGAAGAAGGAGGTGAAGCTCTGTTCATGGCACTTGAAGAAGAAAGAACAGAGGAAAATCGGGAAGGTGATGAAAATTCCAAGGATGAAGCTGAAGTGTATTTGGAAGGAGAATTGGTTGCTGCACTTGAAGAGTTGAGTGCGAAAGGAAGAAGAATAAAAATTTTTCAAAGAAATTAGAGAATGCCACAAACATAATAAACAATCTGAAAATACAGACAGAGGAATTCAAGAAAATGTCTGAAGTTCTTGATGAACAATTAACTATAAAGACAGTTGAATGCAGACAAGCTAGAGGAAGACATTGTTAAGTTAAGGATGCGATTAGAGGAGATGAATAGAAAATTGAACTATTTTCATAAGTTTGAAGAAAGTATCTGTAAAGTTGGATAAAATGTTAAATAACCAAAGGCCTTCCGGCATCAAATTTGGTTTAGGCTTTGATGAAGGAGAATCTTCAAAGGATTCAAAGAACTTGAATATAGAACCCATAAAGAAAGAAGAAAAGATCGGGGTTGAACCAGGAAAAACAAAATCATGCAAAAGAAAACAATAATGCCGGATTCAAGAAGAATACTCGACAAAGATGGATTCACAAAAGTCACACATCCGAGGAGGAGAAGAGTCATGGCTCCTACTTCAAACTGGCAAAGACCGGCACCCAGGTTTAATCATGCATTTTCTGGTTATTGTTTTAAATGCAATGCTTATGGCCATAAGATTTCAGATTGTAGGCATAATGTATCTCAAAGGAATTTTACCAGTAGAAATGTTTTTTCTCCTTTAATGAATTATGCAGTTGAATGTTATAATTGTCATAATTTTGGACATATTGCTAGAAACTACAGAAGCACTTTTGCATCAAATAATTATCAGGGTAGAAAATCTCAGCCAAGTGGGTTGAAACAAAACTAGAAATTTCTCGAAAAAAGGCACATGCTAATGAAAGGACAAAGGCAAAACAAGTAGCAAAATCTGCTATCAAACCAGAATGGAAAGAAAAGGAATCTTTGATTGTCCAGACCGCTTTTAAAGCTTAGAACAAATTAGCACCTTGGATACTTGACAGTGGTTGTTCCAGTCACATGACAGGTGACAAGCAAAAGTTTGAGAATTTACAGAATTATGAAGGTGGTTCTGTGAAATTTGGAAATAATGATGGAGCAAAGATTGTTGAAAAGGGATCAGTCAAGATCAGTGATGGCAATATAAAATCAAAAGAAGTCTTGTTTGTAATTGGCCTGAAGCATAACTTGCTAAGTGTAAGTCAAATATGTGACAGAGGTCATGATGTAATCTTCAAGAAGGAGGGCTGTGAAGTAAGAAAGACAAAAAATGGAAAGTTAATAGCCACTGGACTGAGAACTTCAAGAAATCTGTATACACTTTCATAAACTACAGAAGGAACATGCTTGATTGGACAGGAAGATGAAAACTGGCTATGGCACAAGAGGCTTGGGCATATTAGTTTTGACAATCTGGAAAAAATCAGTTCAAAAAGAGTAGTTAGAGATATACCAAACATTGGCAAACCTGTAAATAGCATCTGTGAGTCATGCCAAAAGGGAAAACAAACCAGAGCCACTTTCAAAGCAAAAGAATACTTCACTAGCAAGCCATTAGAACTAATTCACACTGATCTATGTGGACCCATGAGAACTGAAAGCATAAATGGACACAAATATTTTATGTTGTGTATAGATGACTACTCAAGAATGACATGGGTACTATTTTTGAAACTCAAGTCAGAAGCCTTTGAGATGTTTAAAACCTTCAAAAATCTTGTTGAGAATCAATCAGGAAAAAGAATTAAATGCCTAAGATCAGACAGGGGAGGAGAGTTTATCTCCGAAGAATTTGCAGAATACTATCAAAAACATGGGATAAGAAGACAATTTTCAGCAGCTAGGACACCTCAGCAGAATGGTGTTGTAGAAAGGAAGAATAGAACAGTGCAGGAAATGGCAAGGACAATGTCGCGAGAAAACAAAATAGCTGACAGATTTTGGAAAGAGGCAATCCATACTGTAGTTTACATTCAAAACAGGTGCATGCTGAGACCACATGAAAGCAAAACACCTTATGAGTTGTGGTTTGGCAGAAAGGCAACAACAAGACATTTCAAAGTATTTGGCAAGCAAGTGCTACATAAAACGGACTCAAGATAACCTCGGTAAATTTGAAGATAGAGTCGATGAAGGTATCTTTCTTGGTTACTCAACAAAAAGCAAGGCCTACACATGTTACAACAAGAGGTTGAAGAAAATTGTTGAAAGTGCTGATGTGAAAGTTGATGAAGGTAGAGAACAAGAAACTACTTATCAAGAAAACTACCCTATGTATGAAGAAGTCATTGAAGGTGATGATGAAAAAGAAACAGAGAAGAATCAAAAAATTGATCCAGATGGTGTAAAAACTGAATCTGAAGAAGAAGAAAACAGGAAATTTAAAACAGAGCAACTGGCAGAAAAATCATCCAAGTGAACAGATTATTGGGGATCCCATAGATGGTATTCAGAAAAGAAGAACAAAGAGTGAGGAACTATTCTCTGTTATCTAGTATTGAACCTAAAAATGTTGCTGAAGCAAGCACTGATGAAAGTTGGATGAAGGCAATCAATGAAGAACTAGATCAGATAGAGAAAAACAATACCTGGGAATTAGTACCTAGACCAACAAATAAAAACATAATTGGCACTAAATGGGTTTTTAGAAATAAATTGAATGAAGATGGGCAGGTTGTCAGAAATAAGGCAAGATTGGTATGTAAAGGCTATGCTCAGGTTGAAGGCATTGATTTTGAAGAAACTTTTGCACCGGTAGCCAGACTAGAGGCAATCAGAATGTTTCTGGCATTAGCAGTTCATAAAAACTTCAAAGTATATCAAATGGATGTAAAATCAGCATTTTTGAATGGAAAACTGGAAGAAGAGGTTTACATTGAACAACCAGATGGCTTCCAACTTGGTGACAATCCAGATTTTGTTTGCAGGTTAAAGAAAGCTTTATATGGATTAAAATAGGCACCCAGAGCATGGTATGCAAGGCTGGATAATTATCTAATTAAACAAGGGTTTAAGAAAGGTTTGGTGGATAGCAACTTATATGTCAAAATAGAGAAGGGTCATCTTATTGTTCTTGTTGTTTATGTAGATGACATAATATTTGGCAGCAGCATGGATGAATACTGCAAAGACATATCAATTAAAATGAAAAAAGAATTTGAGATGTCAATGATTGGTGAACTTTCTTATTTCTTAGGACTGCAGGTCAATCAAAATGAAAAAGACATTTTTATTTCTCAAGTTAAATATGTAAAAGAAATGCTGAAAAAGTTCACAATGGAAGACAGTAAACCGGTCAAGCACTCCCATGACAACAAGCTGCAAGTTGAGCAAGGATGATAAATCCCCAGATGTAGATCAAACAATGTACAGGTCTATGATTGGAAGCCTGCTGTATTTAACAGACACTAGACCAGATATATTACAAGCGAGATGTATGGTTGCAAGATTTCGAGCAAGTCCCAAAGAAACTCATGTAACAACTATAAAGAGGATCTTCGGATACCTCAAAGGCACCATGGATTATGGGTTGTGGTACCCAAAAGGCAAAGACTTCACTTTGATTGCATATTCGATGCAGATTGGGCAAGGTGCATTGATGACCGGAAGAGTACAAGTGGAGGAGCATTTTATCTTGGAGACAAGTCGGTAGCATGGCACAACAAGAAACAAGAATCAGTCTCTCTATCCACTGCAGAGGCAGAATACATTGCAGCCACAACTTGCTGTACACAGATATTATGGATGAGACAAACTTTAAAAGATCTTGGTATCCACTTCAAAGAGCCAATATCAATAAAATGTGATAACACTAGTGCTATCAACATATCCAAGAATCCAGTAATGCATTCAAGAACCAAACATATTGCAATCCGATATCATTTCTTGAAGGATAAAGTTGCAGAAGGAGAGGTTAAATTGGATTTTGTTCCAACTACAGAGCAAGTAGCTGATATATTCACAAAACCTTTGCCAAAGGAAGTATTTGAATACCTTCGGAAGAAGTTGGGAGTAGTCACACCACCCAAGCACTGACTAGCTATGGGAAACACATTCTCAGGGGGAGCATTCAAACTTTTTAAGTCTGAGAATGTTGTGCATAGACTCAGGGGGAGTCTACAGCAGCCCTTTGGTATTATTGGCAAAGGGGGAGAAGAAATTAAGCAAGGTTGCAGTGTGTTGCCAACAATTCCAAAGGGGGAGATTGTTGAGCAAGGTGCAGCAAAAGAATTGCAAAAGTATTGTCATTGTTGTCAACACAGACATATTGATGCAGTTCAGAGGTCAGTCAGATCAAGTGCAGTGAATTTCAAGACAAACAGAGGTAACCCAGATTCAGAAATTGGTAGAAAGAGATAAGAAAGAAAACATGTCGCGATATCGCGACATGTTTTCTGTCACAATTTCGCGACAAAAAAAGTAGGAGAGAGAAAATGCACGCCAAAATGTCGTGATTTCATGACATGTCGAGTTTTCGCTGAGGAGAGAGAAAATGTGTCGCGATATCGCGACAAAACCGAAGAGAGAGAAACTGCAAGGAAGATTGTCATGATTTTGCGACATTGCCGAGGAAAGAGAAAGTGCATGCCAATTTGTCGTGATATCGCGACATGGTAGAGGAGAGAGAAAGTGAAAGGTAAACTGTCGCGATTTCACGACATGCTGGCAGAGAGGGAAGCAAGGTGAAAAGATGTCATGATTTCACGACATAAATGGAGAAAAGGAGCTAGCAACGAAAAGTGTCGTGATATCGCGACACGTCGGGTTTTCGCGACCCGAAGAGGAGAGAGAATGCTCAGCAACAAAGGTGTAGCGATATCGCTACATGTTGAAATGAATGGAAACAAAGGTGTAGCGATTTCGTTGCATGACAAAATGTATAAAAACAAAGGTGTAGCGATTTCGCTACCATTCAAAGTTGAAAAAATTAAAGATGTAACAAGTCAAAAGCACAAGGCACAAAGTTGTAGCGATTTCGCTACTGCATGGAGCAAAGAGCGTACGGAAGCCAGAAGCGTCGCGATTTCGCGACGAAGATAACGATGACGTCAGCAAGGGCCGAAAGTGTCGCGATTTCGTGACAAGTTTCAAGGAAAGCTGCTAGAAGCCGAAAACGTCGTGATTTCACGACAAGAAGATTGATGACGTCAGCAAGAGCCGAAAGCGTCACGATTTCGCGACAAGAAGGATGATGACGTCAGCAAGAGCCGAAAGCGTCACGATTTCGCGACATGTTCCATTTTCGCTGGAGGTTGCAAGCAAAGTTGTACGGAAGCCTGTAACGTCGCGATTTCGCGACATGCTTAAGGATGACGTCAGCAAAAGTTCAAAGTGTCGCGATATCGTGACATGAGCGGAAGGAAAGCTTTCAAAGCCAAAATGGTCACGATTTCACAACAGCAAGGGCATGAAGTGTGTGGCTTCAAAAAGTGTCACGATATCGCGACAGGTAACAGTCTGGCAAGTAAAATCCATAGGAGCATGCAAGGTGACACGTGTCAAAAAAAGCAGACAGGAAAATCATGCATCCAGTTACGTAAAAAGTAACTGATGTCTGATCAGCAGTTACAAATTGACAGTGTCGATCATGCACTAGAACAGTTGTATACTCTTGATTGAAAAAGCATTCGATGCATCACATATGGAGTTTCGAAAAAGCATTCGAAAAGCCGTATTCGAAGAAATTGAACAGCCAAATATGGAGAATCAGAAAATCTTTTTAAAAGACGTATTGCAGGGTTTCGAACAGTCGAAGTGCATGAAACAAAATAGTCGTATTGCATGGATTCAAAAGACATATTGCAGGGTTTCGAACAGTCGAAGTGCATGGAACCGAACAACCATATTGCATGGATTCGAATAGTGATTCGATTGCATGCAGGATTGAAAGGTTATAAAAGAATAATCGTACAGAGAAGATGTTGCTGCTGTTAGAGAGAAATTGCTGTAAAAGGAGGGTTAGAAAAGAATCAAGAGAAAAATAAGCAGAGCCGTGAGAGTGTGTAGAGTTGGGTTAATTGCGGACCACCAGTGGTCGTGCATGAAGTGAAGACATTTTTATGTCATTCTAAATTGATCGGAATTGCAGTCCAAGTTGGTGCTTGGTACTAGGAGTTGGTGCTCCATCTCGTTGCGCAGAAAATTACGGGGGTTGGTGCTCCTTCCAGCTTGATGTTGGTAAAGTATTTGTAAAATTGATTTTGCAAAGACTGGATTTGGATTGGAGTCCAAGCAGTCATTTTTGAGGAGTAGCCAAATTGGTGAACCTCGGTATATTGAGTGTTGTGGTGTGCTCTCTTGTTCAAGTTGTTTTTCAGGTGTCAAGTTCTCTTTATTTCATATTAAATGTTGTAGATATAAAAATTAATAGCTACACTGATTCACCCCCCCTCTCAGTGTCATTGTGTAATCATCAAATATAACTAAAATTACAGCGGACAATATTTATTTAGAATGCACCCTCAACCTTATACATTAATTTGACAATGCACATTATATAGTGCATAACTTAGAAGGAGTTGGAGAGAATAGAGGAAAGGGAGCATGGAGGGATAAGGAGGTTGGAGGAATAAAGGGAAAGGAGTTGGAGAGATAAGGGAAATGGAAGGCGTGGAGGAATAAGGAGAAAGAATATAGGAGAAGAAATAGGAGGGGAGTTAGGGAGAATAGGACATAGGGAAAAATTTTCCGACAAATATTGCCGACAAAACTTAAGAGTTTTCACACTTAGGACTAGAAAAAAAAGATTTTTCTAAGCCACTTAAGTAGAAACCCTATTCACACTTGCAACATTTTATAGGTTCTTTCTTTTCTAGATTTGTTTGGTAGGTTTTGAACCCTTGCTAGTTCCATTTTTCTTGGTTCCATTTTGTTGTGATTAGAATGTTTCATATCTAGATTCTAAGAACCCTGCTACCTAGAGGAAGACCATTACATGTATTGCAAGAGGGTGGTGACTTTTTTGAGAGCCCCAAAATCTTCTTGTGTAGGAGGTATTTTCAGCATGCACAAGACCCTATACTACCATTAATCAGATGCCCTATCATTTCATTATTTTTTTCCAATGAGGAATCCAGTCGAGGCATTTATCATTCTCGAAACTTGCATGTCACTACCCATACCAAACTAGCTGCTATAGTTCTAGCATGACTCTAGGGTTTACATACTCAGATCTTTGGTGGACTACATGTCATTATTTCCTTCTTTCACTAATTTCTCTAGGCCACTCCCTGTACATGGACTCCACACCTATGTCGATTACAAAAACCCTCATAGCTACACTTGACGTACATATACCTACTGTGTGCAAATATCTCTTTTGAGTTCCTTGTGTGAGGATAAGTCCAGATAGTCAAAGAATATATTAAGGAATATGCTTTAGTTTTCCCTTGATGCACACCATATACATCTCCTCGACAATAATACAATCCTATTTATTTTTGCATGAATTTTTGAAACCCTTGGAAGAGTTAGGTGTAACGATCATTCCTCTAATCCTATATTCATTTCAAAAATTCTCAAAGGCCACCCAAGAAGAAAGAGGTAATGGTCGAAGGTTACCTAGTGCATGTCATTAATTGTACAGTGTTTCAAACCTTGATAACATGCCAAAGGTCAAAATACAACTCATTATCCGCTTAGTTCTAAGGTGTACCATGCCGTGCAAAAAGAAAATCACCTTAAGGAGCTTGCCCATCTAAAGGTAAATTTAGGGTTTCCACTTGAAGTTTAATTTTAAAAATGGAGGGATAAGGTACTTATTAAATCATAAAACTAATATTTCAATTTAGGATTTATAAGGTATACTACATCAAACCTTAGAAAGTTAGAATTTATAAATATTAAGCTATTGGATATCAAGGGTTTTTACATTAGAAATTTCAAATATTATTTTCTAAACATTAGGGAGTCATAAGGTAATCAAATTCTAAGGAAATTGCCTATTAAATAATATTCTTTTTCGAATCCCAAGTATTAAAAGGACCTAATTTTGCTCCATGGAAAAATAAAATGAGGTCAGTACTTATTGTTGAAAAACTTTGGGATGTAGTAAATGGAGAAAGAAAAATTCCAGTAGCAAAAACAAGAATTCAAAAATTATGATGCTAAAGCCTTGATGTTAATTTTATTTTCCATATTTGATGAAATTCAAGCACACATTAGTGAAGCAGAAACTTCAAAAATAGCATGGAAAAAATTGTGTATGATATTTGAAGGAAAGAATAAGGCAACTATTTTACATCTACAATCATAGTTGCATACACTGAAACTTCATGATGGAGAAAACATAGAATAATTTCTTCGAAGGATATCAAAATTAAAATCAAAATTGTATATATTAGGGGAAAAGGTTGAAGATGATATTTGGTTTTAGTCACACTTAGAGCACTTCCTAAATCATTCAAAGCATTGGTCACATCTCTTCTAGTATCAAACCAAAAGGTGTCATTTGAGGAATTGATAAATATTCTTCAACAATATGAACTTGAAAATCAATTGAAAAATGAGTCATCCAATAAGGTTCATGCATTAGAAAAAGGATTGTGCACTTCATCACAAAAACAAAAACAAAAACAAAATAAGTATTGTTATATTTGTGAGAAAGAGGGCCATAATACAAAATATTGCAAGTATAATGCATTGACAAGGAAAGGTCAAGACAAAGAATATCCTAACAAGGAATCTCCTAAAGGGAATCAAAGTGATCAGAATAATAAACTAGAGCATGATGCATGATGAGGCCTAGAAATGACTCATTTTTGTCATATTTTGAACATCTGAAAACTACCTTAAAAACAAATGTGATATTACTTTATGCCAATTATGTGATTAGAAACAAGGGGAGTCGGCGAATCTGACATTCAAGTGTGGCGAGACTCCTTCCCCATTGACCTAAGGAATGTTCCTACAAGCTTCAATGTTTGCACAATGTGAGTTGGTGTCAGGGGGATTGGCTGCTTGCCTGCACCTATTGAATCACGAAAATGCAACATGTCACGATATCGCGACACTTTTTCTCTCTCCTCATTTGGCCGCGAAAATGCAACATGTCACGATATTGTGACACTTCTCTCCTTTTTGGCCGCGAAAATGCAACATGTCACGATATCGCGACACTTTTCTTCTTTGGCCACGAAAATGCAACATGTCACGATTTCGCGACACTTTTCTCCTTTGGCCGCAAAAATGCAACATGTTGCGATATCGCGACACTTTTCTCCTTTAGCCACGAAAATGCAACATGTCGCGATATCGCGACACTTCTCTCTTTTTGGCCGTGAAAATGCAACATGTCGCGATTTCACAACACTTCTCTCTTTTTTGGCCGCAAAAATGCAACATGTCGTGATATCGCGACACTTCTGTCTTTTTGGCCGTGAAAATGCAACATGTCATGATTTCATGACACTTTTCTCCTTTGGCCATGAAAATGCAACATGTCGCGATATCGTGACACTTCTCTCTTTTTTGGCCATGAAAATGCAACTTGTCGCGATATCGCAACACTTTTTCCTCCTTTGGCCGCGACGTTGCAACATGTCGCGATATCGCGACACATTTTCCTCCTTTTATCGCGACGATGCAACATGTCGTGATATCGCGAAACCTTTTCCTCATTTGGTCATGACACTACAACATGTCATGATTTTGTGACACTTTACTCTTTCGGCCACGACGATGCAACTTGTCGCGATATCGCGACACCTTTTCTCTTTTGGCTGCGACAATGCAACATGTCGTGATATCATGACACCTTTCCTCCTTTGGCCGCGATGATGCAGCATGTCACGATATCGTGACACCTTTATTTGGCTGTGATGATGCAACATGTCATGATATCATGACACCTTTTCTCCTTTGGCCACGTCGATGCAACATGTAGCGATATCGTGACACTTTTTTCTCCTCAGCTGTGACGATGCATCATGTCGCGATATCGCGACACTTTTTCTCCTTTGGCCGAGACGATGCAACATGTCATGATATCATGACACCTTTTCTCCTTTGGTTGCGATGTTGCAACATGTCGCGATATCACGACACCTTTTCCTCCTCAGTTGCGATGATGTGTCATGTCGCAATATCGCGACACTTTTTCTCCTTTGGCCACGACATTGAAACATGTCATGATATCGCGACACCTTTTCTCCTTTTGCCGTGAAAATGCAACATGTTGCGATATCATGACACTTTTTCTCCATTAGCAGTGATGATGCAACATGTCATGATATCATGACACCTTTTCTCCTTTGGCAGCGACAATGCAACATGCCGCGATATCGCGACACTGTTTCTCCTTTGGCAGCGACGATGCAACATGTCGCGATTTCATGACACTTCCCATATTTTGGCCTTGAAGATGCAACATGTCATGATATCGTGACACTTTTCCTCCGTTGGCCGCGATGATGCAACAGGTCATGATTTCGCGACACTCTTTCTCTTTTGGCCGTGACGATGCAACATGTCACGATTTCGTGACACTTTTTCTCCTTTGGCCTCGACGATGCAACTTGTCACGATATCATGACACTTTTTCTCCTTTGGCCACGACGATGCAACATGTCACGATATCGTGACACTCTTTCTCTTTCGGCTACGACGATGCAACATGTCACGATATCGGGACACCTCTTCCTCCTTTGGCCACGACGATGCAACATGTCACGATTTCACGACACTTCTTCCTCCTTGCTTTCTCCATTTGCTTTGGACCGCGAAAATGCAACATGTCACGATATCGCAACACTTTCCTCCTTGTGGTGATTTGCTTCTTCTTTGACCTTTAGCAATTGGGCTTCTTCGAACTTCTTGGAAAACATGCAAAAAGGTGGGCTCCAATTTTGGGGTACATTGTGGAGCAACAACAACACTTCCAAATGGTGAATTTTCTGTTTAAGTTTCACTTCCCCTTTTCTGATCAACCTCTGGTCAGGGTTTCCTTTAGTTAGTTCTTCTTGTTGGTTCCTCTAGGCGCCTTTACCTTAGGTGGCCCTTGCTATTTTTAGGCTGTCTCGTTCTGCTGCCGCCTTTCTTTCCCTCTGCCTCCCTCTTCGGAGGCCCGTGAATATATTGTACAAGGTTTAGGTACCTTTCAACACCCTTTCAACCAATTAAAAAAAAAATTATGTGATTAAATGTATTATTTATCAAGTATTTGCATGATTTAATGTATAGAATCACTGTACCTTGTTTTAACTGTTTTTCAGCATATTTTTACTTTGTTTTTGAATTATTTGTTAGTGATACGTATATAATGAATTTGGTAGCCAATAAAGTGTGTTGAGATTTATGGTTGCATAAGATAATTTGAATATTTTACCACTCTAAATACAAGCTGGTAATATGATTTGGTTCCAGAACCACCATTCTACTAAAAAATAGGATATTCCAGCTACAACAACAGTCTCATACAAATTCCAGCCACTTGTCATGATAAAGGGAGGCATGGAATTTTTCAAAAGTAGTAAATAAAAAATATGGAAAACTATTAAGGTAGAATTAGAAAGACTTCTGATCCACCTGGAAGCACTTACATATGGTCCAAATATGAGTAGCAAGTCACAAAGATAAAATTGCAGGAAAAACTCGAAATATCATATAAAAATCAAAATTGTAAAAATATTAAGGTCACAAACTAGGTCAAGGGAGGCACATGTTAATGGTTGTAATATGTCTAAAAATGCAAGAAAATACCAGCTACACATTTGAACATGCTCCCAATCAATCAGATTTGATGTCAACAGTACAATCCTATTGCTCTGCCTTATATTTAGGAGTAGCTCCAAAATGAAGGGTAAAGTTGAATTATTTTAATAGAAAAGGAAAATGCATCCAATTCAGAAATAGAAAGGAGGAATAAATCAAAGACATGTGTGAAAAATGGTCTTGGGTTATTTTAACCCTTTTCTACTAGTAGGAGGATGCATATCAAATATTGTAGCAAATTGGTGTCCCAATATAGACTAGGTCTCTTGCAATAAAGTAGGCAAATCAGAGATAGCCAACAAGAAAGATTAATTTAGTGTTTGAAAACATTCATGTAGTAAAGTAGTATATATAATATGCTCCCTTAGGATAAAATACTTTGAAATAAGGCTAAGTTTAAAAATGGTTAGAAGAGATGAAAAAAATTGCTTTAGAGGAGGGACATTCTTTCGTAGGACTGCCCAAAATATCAAACTTGTTTTGGCCATATCTCACTCATTCAGATTTGGATGGAGCTAAAATTTAGAGGGTAGATGCCTAAAAAACCCTAGAAATTATCCACAAAGTTTCATATAATTTGGAGCAACACAAATTCTAGCACATCCCTATGTGTGAACGATATTTTTGGGAAGCGATTATGCGAGGGTTTCATCTGGGTTGAGTGCAAGCAGCTCTAGAGGTTGGTTTTTAGGGCCTTCGGGTCCTAGCGGCCAATATTTTTGTGATTTATGTTCAATATTTTAGCAGGAAATGTTGTAGGGGATCCAATATGGGTTAGAAATTTATCTTTCAATAGATCATACTATGAACTTGAGTGACAACGGCTTCCAATTTGTTGCACAAAAGAAAAGTGAAAACCATACCTTTCCACGTTGTCTAGGGTAAGTATTAAAGAGATCACGAAAAAAATTTCAAGTAGTTTATCAAAAAATGGCTCATATCTCAAGTCAATCTGGTGCTAAGGTGCACCCACAAAATAATTCTACTATGAAAACCCCTGTCAAGGGTAAGACTTTCGAAAACTCAACCCAAAAAATGAATTTTAGGGATGCCCTCTATGGTGGACAACCTCAACCCAATGCTAATATCAATCTTAGGGCTTCCCATAAACCTCTAAGAATGCCTAAGATTTATCCTAGGAAAATGGAGTCAGGATGTTTTAAAGCAGCTGATGGAACTCCTATTGTTAAGCTTGATATGGGTAATATTTAGACTGACATTGAAGATTTGGAAAAAAGAGGACTAATTTGTCGGTTTGTGGGTTTTCGTCCGAGCCTATCTGCTTTCAAAGTTTGGGCTGCAAAAAGCTGAACAACTAAAGGTGAGTTACAAATCTCTATTTATCCAAATGGATATTTTCTTATTTTATTTGCTAATAATGAATATAGAGAAATATTTTCAAGGGGGTCCTTGGTTTTTTGGAATGCAGGGGCAGGGCTTTTCATGAAGCCATGGCATACTAAATTTAAAGCCGAAGAAGAGATGCCTTCTATAGCTCCCATGTGGGTTAGACTCTTTGGTCTCCTTATTGAATTTTGGAATCCTACTATTTTTTCTTCAATTGGAACCTCTTTAGGAACTTTTATGATGATTTCTAATTATACTCAAAATTTTAAACATACTAGTTATGCTTGAATTTGTGCTTTAATGGATTTTGACAAACCCCTACATAAAAAGATCACATTACAATTTGGGGAAGACACTTGGGAGCAAGTAGTGGACTATGAGAACATTCATTTTCATTGTAGAATTTGCCATGAATATGGTCATTTAGCCAGTGCTTGTCCAAATAAAATTCCTGATCAAAAGAAAGAAGATATGAACTCAGCAGGTTTCCAAATGCCTAAGAATAAGAACACTCAGAAAAACCAGTTATGAAGTATCAATCAAAGTCATCTGCTAATATGTTTGAAATCCTTTCCACAAATGATGTCCCAAGTGAGGAAGAGGAAATAATGGAAATAGAAATCTTAGAAAAACAATTTAAATATGAAGGGAAGAACTCAGAGACAAACAAACAAATTAAAGGTTTTCAACCAAAAAAAAAGGAGAAAATTTACACAAGAAAAATAATATTTTAAATGTCAAAACTTCAGATAATACAGGTCCCAATATAGACTCCATTAAACCCTCTAGTAAAATTTTGGCTGTGTACGAGCATTCTTCAAGGTTAGAAGCCATCTCAGATTCAATTGGAATAAGTCAAGAAACAGGGAAAAAAAATTGAATATGGATTCTAATAAAAAAGCAGGTCGCAAGACCAATCAATATCATATGGTAAAAGAAGGTGAAAAGCTTATAGAGGAAGGTAATATTAATGCCCTTCCCAGATTTTTTAGTCCCGGTATTAATGAAGATCATCACTTGGAATATTAGAGGACTCAAAGGGAGTCTTTCAAAACAAAATGAAATTAGAAGAATGATTCAGATAAATCATCCACATCTTGTTTTCCTTCAAGAAACAAAGATGTCAATGGATGATATGGACTCAATTGCCAGTAAAATTTGGCCAGCTAGAAAAGTGGTTTCCATCAGTTCCCAGGGAACTTCTGGTGGCATTGCTTTTTTTTGGGACCCAAAAGGGGTAGTTATTCATCATATGGTTGGCATTTGGGGTCTGTAGGCTATAGCTATTCAAAGTAGACATTCCAATCAAATTATGCTCTGCATTACTATTTATGCTTCGACTGCTTTGGAAGAAAAAAGAAGATAGTGGAAGGATATAACTCATATTATCTCTCATTTTCCTAAAGCTTGGATCTTGATCGGAGGATATTTCGATGCTATCCTCTCTCTGGATGAGAACCGGGGGGAAATAGAAATTTGGACAAAAGCACTAACCTCATGAGCAAATATATTACAAACCTCCATCTTGTGGACATCCAACATGATAATGGCCTTATGACTTGGTCTAACAGAAGGTAAGGCTTAGATTGTACAATGGAGAGATTGGATAGGTTTTTGCTCTCTAAAAATTTCTTAATCCATCGTCACATTCCTAAAGTTAAGACTCTTAATAATGTTGGTTTGGATCATTGGCCAGTTATGGTGGAAATGTGGAAAACCAATGTGAGTTTCTCTCCTTTTCATTTTCAATTAATGTGGCTTAGATACATTTCCTTTAGACCTCGTGTGCAACAATGGTGTAAGGAAGGTAAACCTAGGCATGGGACTAAGATCTATTTTTCCAAAATACTACAATACATTAAATCCAAAATCAAGACTTGGAACTGGAAAGAGTTTGGGGATGTTCATGAAATAAACATGAAGTTATTTCTCATATTTAAAATTTGAATAAGAAAATCCATTTATATGGCCTCACTTAGAAGAGAATTGCATATGAAATTAAACTCACAACTCAGTTAGAGGAATGAGAAAAAAAAAGAAGAAATCTTATGGAAGCAAAAATCTAGAATTTAATGGCTCAAAGAAGGAGATAGAAATACAAATTTCTTCCATAAATATATTCTAGATCGAAGATCTCACAACTTTATTTCTTTCCTAAAATCATATTCTGGATATGTTGTTTATACTTGGGATGGCATGAACTCTATTGTTGTTGATTACTTTTCCAATATTTTTGTTGCTAATCCTCTTGCCTCAGCTTCTCAACAAAATGTTCTTCAAGCAATCCCTTCTCTTATCACTTCTGATGAGAACTCTATTTTGACTACTCCTATTACTATCAATGAGCTTCAAAAGGTAGTTTTTAAAATGCAAAAAGAGAAAACCCTAGGTCTTGATGGTTTTTCCATTGAGTTCTACCAAGAGTTCTGGGATATCCTTCATGTTGATTTATTAGAGGTGGTGGAAGAAGCCAGGAAAGCCAAATAAATTTTGAAGGTTATCAATAAAACTTATATTACTCTTGTTCCAAAAACTCAAGAGGTTGATCATATCTTACCTTTTAGACCTATTGATTTATGTAATGTTCTTCTCAAAATCTTACTAAACTCATGGCAGAAAGGGTGAAGCATATTTTGCATAAGATTATTTCCCCATAGCAAGGGGCTTATGTGAAAGTTCATCAAATAGTAGATGAGATAGTTATTTCTTAGGAAGCCATCCATTCCATGGATATGAAAAAATCTCCTTCCATGTTCATTCGATTAGACTTATCCAAAGCTTATGACAGAGTGGATTGGCACTTCCTTATCAAAGTTTTGAGGCAATTTGGTTTCTCTAAGGATTGGATGGATTGGATTATGGGATGTATCTCTTTAGTTTCCTACTTAGTTCTTATCAATGGCAGGCCTTCTCAGTCGTTCCCAACTTTTAGAGGTATTAGGCAAGGTGACCCACTATCCCCTTATTTATTCATCATTCTTGCTGAATTCTTGGGTAGAACTATAACCAAAAATAGGGAAAAAAAAACCCTTGAGGGAGTTACCATTGCTCATGGAGCTAGACCTATCTCTCATCTTAAATTTGTGGATGACTCTACTCTTTTAGGTAAAGCTACAGTTAAGGAACCTTCTAATATTAAGAAAATCATTAGCTATTTTTCTAAGTCCACTAGGCAGTTGATCAATGAAGACAAATTTAAAGTTATTTTATTTCACTGCTCTGCTAGACAGGAATCCATGGTCTTGGATAAATTAATATATAAGAAGAACTCCCTTCCAATCACTTATTTAGGTATTCCCATAAATATTCAAAGGCAAAAAAATAAATATTGGAATTGGTTGTTGGACAAAGTCAAGAAGAAAATTGGAAAGTGGACCAACATGTGGCTTTCTTCTGGGGGTAGAATCACCTTGGTAAAATTAGTCCTTCAACCTATTCCTATTTATGTATCTTCCATGTTGAATATTCCAAAGGCTTTTCTTCGATAATTGGATCAAATCAGTCATCATTTCCTTTGGAGTGGTACTAAGGAGAAAAGAAAATGGGCCTTGGTTAAATGGGACACTTTATGTCTTCCTAAGAATAAAGGGGGTGTTAGGATTTCGGTCTTCTATTAATAACAACAAAGCTTTAGCTGCTAAATTATATTGGAGGATGTTGCATAACCCCAATTCTCTTTGGGCCAATAATCTCCGTGCTAATTATGCTGAGAATAAAAGTCCTGAAGACCTTGTTTGTTATCAACTTCCTACCAAAGGTTCTCCTATTTTAGCAGTTCTTAATACTAGTGAGGATTTGATAAAGAAAAATTTATTTTGGATCATTCATAATGGTCAACAGGTAAAGTTTTGGATAGATTCTTGGGATGGTCACAAGCCTTTGATAACTAAGTTTCCCGATTGTAGGCCTTGGATGGAGGAGCTTCATCGAGCTAACTGGATAAAGGTGGCTAATTATTTTCGATACCATACTGGTAATTCAAAGGTTGGTAGATATTGGATCCCTATTGAGGAATAGCCTATTCAAATCCTAGAAAGGCAAAGACAAGATATCCAAGGCATCCTTCATATGAGATATCTCTCTTGGTCCCATGAAAAAGATTGTTTTGGATGGAATAACACTACTAAGGGTGAGTATTCAGTTGCTCAAGGTTATTTGACCTTATGCCATAATAATACCAACCATTCTTCTAAAATATTTTCTCAATTGTGGGCTCAAAATCTTTGGCCTAAGGTGAGGTTATTTAATTGGCTTTTATTGCATTGTAGGGTGCTTACTGGTGAGCAACTTATGAAGCATGGTTTTCATGGCCCTTTAAGATGTGAGACGTGTGAAGAGAATGTAGAAAATCTCAACCATATTTTTATTGAGTGTACTTTAGCCTCTGAGCTATGGAGGAGAATGACCACTTTACTTGGCTTACAGTGGTCCAATTTTTTTACTTTTGAACATCTTTGGAGGGATTGGCCTAATCAAGAGGGTGTTGATCATTTTATTAGGCAGCTAGTTTGGATGGGTTCTACCATTCTTCTTTGGAATATTTGGATTGAAAGGAACAACCAAATTTTTAATCAATATAGGAAGGATATTCACTATATTTGGCAAAAGACCATAGCCAACTTAGTTGAATCAGTCCATCAAATCCTTAATCACCCCTAAAACTCCCACCAAAGATGGGATCAAGTGATGCAAATATTGAAGATTAAATATTCTAAGGGCAACCAACTTAAAGGGAATGTGAGTATTAGTAAGATGGATAGGACAAGAAATTGGCAACCTCCTCCTAAGGATTTTGGAAAAGTCAATACCGATGGAGCCTCTAGAGGGAACCCTGGAAAAGCTAGTGTGGGAGGAATTGGTAGAATTTCAGATGGCTCCCTGGTTTTTACTTTTGTTGAGAATTTGGGTATTCTTTCCAATAACCTTGTTGAGGGGTATGGTATCCTCAGAGGCCTTTAGGAGGCTACTAAGGTTGGATGGGAAAATGTGTTAGTTGAGTCTGACTCTCAACTTATGATTAATATTTTGAAGACTCCTTCCAAGAATCATAAGGTTGATTGGAGAATAAAAATAATTATTGAGAAGATTCAATTAATCCAGATGAGATTTTTGAAATTTGATTACAATCATGTGGTCAGAGATCAAAACAAGAGTGATGATGCTTTAGCTAATTGGGATTTGGACAAAGGTGATCTTACTTGTTATGGCCACCCTCCTAGATGGTGGGCTTCACAAATTAGGGAAGCTCTTCTTTCTATCATTTCTTTGGATGGCTCCAGTTTCGAAGGTACCTAGTTTCTTCTTGTTTTTTTTTGCTTCTCCTTGGTTCATTCAGGTTTTTTTAGTTCCCTAGCTCACTCTTTTCTTTCTTTTGTTTCCTTTATTGTTTCTTGCCTTAATAGTCTTCTGGTCTAGATAGGTCATTGTTATGTTCAATTTTTTTTTTTTTTCTTTTTTGTTTTTTTGTTTAATTTTTTAAGGTGTGTGTTCTTTATTTTTGTTTTATTTTTGTGTTCTTTGTGTTATTTTTTGTTGTTCTTGTGTTTTTGTTGTTTTGTGTGTTTTTTTTTATGTTTTTTGTTATTGTTCTTGTGTTTTTGTTGTTCTTGTTCTTGTGTTTCTCTTTGTTTGTGTTAATTCGTGTTTTTTTGTGTGATTGTTTTCTATGTTTTTTGTTTTTGTTTATTGTCTTTTGTTGGTTGTTTTTATTTTTATTTTTAATTTATTTTTAATATTTTAGGTTTTGGTTGTGTTTATTTTTTTTTTGGGTTATGTCTTTGTAGTGTTCTGTTGTTTTTGTCTTGTTTGTGTTTTGTTATGTGGTTCTTGTGTTTTTCTATGTGGTTCATGTTGTGGTTTCTTTTATCTTATTGTGTGTGTGTGTTTGGTTGTGCTTTTGTTTTTGACACACTCAAGGAGCATGTTTTTTATTTTATTTTATTATTTTTGTTGTTATTTACTTATTTATTTACTTATTTTTAAATTGGTTTTGTGTGTTTGTTTGCTCCTTGAGTATGTCAAAGGTGGTAGGCTTAGTCCGAGCCCTTGGTGTTTTTGGCAGAATGGATACCCCTGCCTCCTTGGGTCTTACCCAAAAGTGGCATCCCTTTTGGGATGTTTTCCATACAAAAAAAAAATATGCTCCCTTATTGTTTGAGTGGGTAGAGAGCCTATAAAGATTCTAATTACAATTTAGAAGTAGACAAAGTCTTTTGTAACCATTATGATTTGAATATTTGAATAAAAAGTGTAGTTTTTCTTCATTTGTATGAGATCGTGAGTTTATGAGTAATTGGTTCTTAGTATTGGAGTAGACATTATTCCCTCTAGACCAAGGAGAAAGGGCCCACTCTGAGTACCAGAAGGAAGGATCAAAAAGTGTAGATTTTTGACTAATTCTATTTTTGCAGCATTTCTGTCAAATTCTTATTTTCATCTATGCAACAATACTGACCTTTGTTATAACATAATTTATATGATTTTGAAAGTGTGATATGTGTGTTAGAATATTTGTAATCGGTTGACCCCTATTTTGAACATGTTTTGAATACCCTATTTTTTATAATTTCATTTTTGCAGCAATTTCTGACAAGTTTTCAAGTAACATTTTTCTGACAAGTTTTTACAATAATTTTGATAATTTCCAGCATTGTGAATTTCAACATGATGATTTTAATTTGAGCATTTTACTTTCCATGTTATTTCCATTAAGAAGAGTAAATAGGCTTTTCAATTTTGCAAATGTTCAATTCTACAATTGTAGTTTAGAATTGTCAATTTTCTACAACTGTAGCTTAAAGGTTCAATTTCTACAATTTCAATTTTGTCAAGTTAAAATAGTTTTATTTCTACAATTTAGGATTAAAGTGACCTTGAAAGAACCAACAAATATTTGTTTCACCAAATAAGCTTGTAACCTAATTGCCTGAACTATAATTTGCCAAAACTTGCTATCATAGACAACCTTGGACACCGCCCTGGATTTGATAATCATAAAAATTAAATTATGACAATAATGACACTCATCATATTTGGCACCATTTATGGGGAACATAAATGTTTTTAGTAGGTCAATTAGTGAAACCAATTATTATTGTGAAAGTTGTGAACTTTGAAGTGAAAATCTTGAAATAACTTGCATCAAAACAATTGGAAAAATTGAAAATTATATTTTTGAATATTTAGAAAACAAGCATGAATGAATAGGTTAAGGGATGAGCAAGGAAGATTCACCAAGTCTAGACCCTTACCTATCACAAGTAGGTGATAATCACGCCAAGGCGGTGGATTTACTACATTTGAAATTTCTAAAGTAGTTGAAAGAAAACCACCAACTTCATCATCAGGAAGTATAGGATTCCCTGAACAAGAAATCTTAGAGGAACCATTTATTATTACTCCTCCACCTACTCTTGTATCCATACCATCAAGAAAATTTAGATAAATCTATACCAGGTTTTGGAACGATATCATGGCAGATATGCAAAACCAAGATAGGTATAGTAATATCCATAGTCAAGTAGATAATCCTCCTCCTTCTAGGACTTTATAATACCCCATTCGATTGAATCCTACAATAAACTCTCCTAATGAAAACAATCTCACCTTTAGTACTTCCAAACTTTAGGGGGGTTGTATCTGAATATCGTGAACAATTATTTTTTGAGTTTAAGGTTGTGTGTCAAACTTATGATTATGTGAACAACAACCAAAAGCTTAAAGTGTTTCCTTAAACACTCAAAGATGCAACTTTACACTGGTTTATGAGTCTAGAACCTAAATCAATCTAAAAATAGGAACAAATAGAGAGCAAATTCTTGGATAAATACCAAGAGTATTGTAGGGTAATAAATATAAAAGATGAATTATTCCAATTCAAACAAGAAGAGGATGATAATTTAGAAGATTATCTTGATAGGTTTGCTTTTATACAAAAGATATGTGGTCCTGTAGAATCTGAAATGTGTAAGGCCATATTTTTGAGAGGATTACAAGATAATTCTAGGGAAGTATTAGATTAAATGGGTAAGGAAGAAGTGGGTACCCTTGACATTGAAGATATTTTGGAATTATGCAAAAATTACTCCTACACAAGACAAAGAAGACGAAAGTAGAGTACTAATAACAATGAGATGAAAGACCTAATGGAGGAAATAACCAACATCAAAACTAATATTATTGTGCAATTAAATACCATATTAGGGGAGAGGAATATAAAATCTAACTCTACACCACCCCTAGCTATTTACTACCCAATATACATAGGTAAGCATGCTCTACAATATTATCCCTTGAACAAAACCTCTATTTCAACTATTTGTAGGATTTGTTCAAAGGAACATATCACTAATAAATGCCATTTGCTTCCACAACTCAGAAATATCCTGGAAATACAGGCTGAGGAACTCAATTTTACTGGGCAAAAAAAAGGAGGAAATTTTTCACAATACCAACATGCCCTACGTTTTTCTACAAATTGGGAACAAAATCCTTGGAATATGCCATGGGGTTATTCAGAACCACCCCAATAGTATTGGAATAATTCTCCTTGGACATCTCCTCAAGATTGGTCACAATCTGGATGGGTGGATCCACCATGGAATTAGGTCAATCCACCTTGGATGCAAACCCAAACTCATGGACAAAGCTAGGGATATCAGTATCCATCATATCAAGGGCATCGAAGATATCAAGGACAAACACAAAATTTGATACTTGGTCCTACTCAAAATTTTTCACAAGGGAGACAACAACAACAACAATCATAGTAGGTAAACCAACCACCACTTTCGACCCAACCTATGGTTAATCCTAATAATACATGGCAGACAACCCCTGTCTATGTAGCTAAATTTGATGCAAATGTTGTAGTGAATTTCATGGACTGTAGAAACATCTAGTTGCATGTAGACAAGACATTACCTGAGCCTATTCCACCCACTATTGATGAAATAACAAATGATAAACAAGAATCCTCCAGTCCAAAAACACAGAAATCAGCCCTAGATAAAGGAGAAGAAAAAATAAAAAAATTGCACATAGAAAATTCACCTTCTTTAGAGAAAAATACTATATCCTAAAAGGTTTAATAGTTCTAAAAATACCCCTGAATTAGACCTAGTAAAAGAACTCAAAAGTTGACTATTTTACTTCCTTTGTTGCAAGCAATCAAGGATGTGCCTCTAATCAATAAAAATAACAAGTAGAAAAAAGAAGTCATTTCTTAAGACTATGCAAGTAGAAGGGAAATTGGTTGATCTACTTTCTAGAAAACTTGTCCCACCAAAGTATAGTGACCTAGGAAGTCCATTTGTCACCATAACTATTGGACTAGTGTCTGTTTATAATGTCTTGGTTGATTTAGGAGTAGCCATTAATATAATGACCAATGATACAATGCAAAAATTATAGTTAAACAATCTACATCCTACATCTACTATCCTAGAAATGGCTAATAAATTTGTTGCCAAACTAGAAAGGATCATTGAGGATATTCTTCTAACAATTTCTTCGTGGGAATACCCTATTTATTTTTTGGTATTGCAACCTCACAATTCTACAAATGGTTATCCTATTATCTTAGGTAGTCCTTGGCTTGCTAATGCAACTGCTTTCATAGACTGTAGATAAGGAGAAATGACTATTTCCAATGGCATTGATTTGAAAAAATAATCTCTGTATCCACCTACCAAACCTTCAAAAAAAAATCTGGTCAATTATGGTATCCTAATTCTGATGAATAACAGGGTGAAATTGTGTCCACATTAACCACAGTGGTAGTAAAAGAACATATTTAAGAGATAAAATCATGTGTGAGAGAGATTTTTGAAAATGAAACTATCCTAGTGGATACACTACATAAACAAGGACTTGAAGATGAACCAATTATTTTTCATTGCTTGTTGTGGAATGATGAAGGTCATACATTTGAACAACTTTCATCCATTATATTGTAGGAAATTTACTTCACATTACCACATGGATGGCATAATCACCTTATTTCCTCTTTCCATTATCCCATGCAAGAGTTGATTATGTAGACACTAAAATCACGTCAATCCGATTAGACTACCAAGACAAGGTCTAATTGACACCATATGGCCCCCTTGGGCAACCCTCAGAGGTTACATAGTGGTCCTAACCACTTTTGGGAGGTTCTACCCCACTTTTGGGAAGTTTTGGGCCATGTAGGCATGGTCGTCCCACCCTGGGATGACCATAGTTCATGGTCATCCCACCCAAGGATGACCACCAATAGCCATCCCTGGGTGGGACGACCATGGCCTTGGACCCTCAAAAAGTCAAAGGAGGGACAAATGGCACCCAAAAACTACCATTTATCCTACCCATTCAAGCATGCAAGTATGAGGGCACATAACTCTCATGCCAAGTTGCAAATTGGAGGCCCAAAATAGAGATTCCTTCCCCTCCAATGCATGGCAACCTTTGGACAAATGGCAACACTTGCCTCGCATGGCCTCGCATGCCCATTTGACCATATGCCCTCTTGGGCTATAAAGTGGATCAATTCCACCCAATTTTAGAGAGGAGTCTTTGCAATATTTTGCCATGAAGTGCTATCGAGATTTATCCCCAACCTACTATGCATTTTCCCTTGAGATCTCCATCGAGCGAAGGAGGTTTTCAAGTGATTCAAAAACATGCAATCTGTTTACAAAACCGACCCATTCGAGTGAATCAGGTCCCAAAATTTTATGACAATACCCATAAGAGTAATTTAGACCAAATCCCAGAGGAATTGGTGGCAAAAACCACCAGATTTGGTGGTCATCCCACCCTAGGATGACCCCCAAATTATGATAGTCCTAAATGGCTCACCCTGGGATGGCCATAAATTGGAGTATAATTTCTCTACTATTTTTGCATAGATAGATTCTAGATTAGATTATATGCTCTCTATTCAAATTTGGTGCAATTTGGAGTTGTTTTGCTTCTATTATCATGCTTTTTGTGTTTTGTAGGCCTGAATGGCTCACCCCAGGATGACCACAAATATGAGCATAATTTCCTTACTATTTTTAATTAGATCATTTACAGAGCACATAATATGCATGAATCTAAGTTTTGGTAGCATTTGGAGCAATTTTGAATAATCTATTGCACTTTTCCTCTTTCAAGCTCATTGATGCATGCACCTTCACGGTTTCATCTTAATCTACACATGCTATTAATAAATTTTAGTTTCTTGTGTGTAGATCTAGGTATCACAGTGAGGAAGGAGCAACAAGTTAGAACAGTGATATAACACATTGCGGTGGCATCAGAAGCCCGCTCTTCAATTGTGAGTGCGAGGAAGACACTACAAGCATGCCTTGGATTTTTGAAAGGATTTGATCCTTTGAGTATTGTAATGAGTGTATCAATTGAGAGCCCTCAAGGGGATATTTTGTAACCACATATTTGACATTTATATTAATATAAGGAGACCCACCCATTTCTTTCATATACTTGTCATTTTATGCTTGCTTGAAGTGTCACTTTCGTAGTGCTTAGATCAAGTAGAACAATAGATGCATCTCATTTACCCTTTCTAGGTGCACTCATTTTTTCGCTCTATAGTGGTGATCATGGTGGGACCCCTATCCCATTTCATTTTTGCAAGTTTTGACCCTATTTCTATCCTTTGAATGTTGTAGGTTTTGGTCATTCTAGCCTAAAATGACCCCTGATTTCCTAATTGGAACACCTAGGGATGGCCATAGCAATCATCCTAGGTAGGGACGACCCCCAAATTTGTAGTTATCCCACCCCAGGACGACCACAAAATAGAGGGTCTACAACACAAATTTCTAGAAACAACAACTTCTTAGGCTTTCAAGGTAAGTACCTAGACCTTTACTTTGCATTTTTACTATTCAAAAAAGCTTAAATTTGGTTTTTCTTCACTTCCCTTGTTTGCTTGAAAGGTAGATCTCACTTTTATTTAATCGCAAAAATAACAAAAAAAGAAGAAAAAAATAAAAAATAACTAAGTAGAAATGCATTTGTATGGTTTGCTTTCTTGTGACCTACCTAATGGGTAGGTTACCATATAGGATATACATTTTGTAGGTTCCATTATTCATGCAATATTTTTGAAAGTGAAACATTCTTTATGCATTTAGTGAAGATTCATTGAGTGCTCTCTTGTTTTACTTTCTTTAAGCATAAAAGGAACCACACACACCACATCTCATTTTGAATACTAGTGAGTTGGATTTCATCACCAACCACTAGTAGAGACCAACGATGGTGGGTTTCATCTCCACCCATTGGCTCAAATCCTATGAACCCTATTTTTGGCCAAGGTCGGCTCCAAGATCCGTCATAGCCTATGGGATATAGCACATATTTCTCTTTGGAGAGGTATATCACTGCTTGTGGTTAACTGGGTGAGGACTAGTAGGACCTGTGCTCCTTGATCAGGTATGGGCTTCATCTCCATACTTTGGTGGGTTTACATGACCAAAATTTCACTATCGATTGTCGAGCTATGAGTATATAGGTGAAATCCCTTTAACAAAAGAATATCATCCAACAAGATCAAAACACGTGACACAAGGTCTTCTTGCAAACAATAAATCAAAACACACAAAATAATTTTAGGGAACACACATAAATCTTTAAAAGAGATAAACACTTGTCTTATTACGTGTTTCCATTCTTGTGTGCTACATTATTAAAATTTGTAAAGGAGATAATCACCTAGGGTTTGGTAGGAAGTAGCTATGGTGTGCACCCACAGCCAAGCCCATTCAAGGGTGGATGCTATGGAGAGTAGACAAGGAGACATGAGTCATCTCTGATTTAGCCCTAAGGACATGCTCATACCTCCTTGGTGGCCTCCTACTCACCCAAGTCCTAGAATAGCTAGTCAGGAACTCCACCTACAAGGGAGCCCTACGCGGGACACCCCTACAGGTTTTGATCCTAATCCGAGAACATACTCCTAATATTTAGACACTTCACATGCCTTCTTTCAAGAATAACAACCACACATTGAGGTGCTACTAGATAGAGCAATACCATGCATTTGCATGCCTACTAGGTCTACCACACCCACCTATGGGCAAGAGCAAGAGTACACACACTAGGCAGGACCAAATGATCAAACTTCACCCTTAAACTACCCTAATAGGTTACAACAACCTAAGTACCAAGATGAGTATGATACTCATCACTCGAGGTGAGCAAACTCAACCCTTCCCTTCCTCATCAATGAAGGAAGGCATGAGGAAATCCTTGATTATCCTCAAGTCCATTATGCTATGCAAGCATGATGTGCCTCTACGCTAGTTGAGTACAAAGATCACTTGTCTAGGCCTGAACCTCAAGTGAACGTGACTACCCTTGATCGAGGGAAGCTCGTAATCGATATTTCAGACCATCCTGAATGAGATAGGCCTCAGGGTGATATTGCTAGGGCTCATAGGCCCTACACGATAGAATAAATAAATCAAGAAATCACGAGATATGTTGAATACCAAGTGCAATTCAAGAAGCTTCAATGGGATAAAGAATGCTTGGACCACTTGCATCAATTAGAAAAGAAAAGAATTGAACAACAAACCAATGAGCTATTTCAAAAGACCTTACATGAGAGGGTTCCTACCCCAAGTACCCATAGATAGGGGGTCCATCAGAGGCAACCTAATTTCAATCAAGATAGGCCTCCTAGGCCTAACCAAATGTTGCCTCCTTGACCTCCTAGGCCTAATCGGGACTTGCCTCCTAGGCCGAACATAGATCACCTTCCATAGGCGCTTACCCCTCTTTGTAGGCTAGTTCAAGAGACACCCTATGGGGCCTACACTGAGCATGAACCAGAAGTGGAATATCTTGAAGTACCTTATGGAGGTAGGGTGGATGACATTCAACCACCATGCAATAGGCTTGATGTTCCTCACCCTCCCCTATAGGGTCGAAGCAAAGAAGAGGAGATCAAATCCTCTGATGCGTACAAAGCATTGCTAGAATGCATGGAATCGATAGAGAACAAGACCTCTAGGTCTGGGGCTCAGAAGCCCACTTTGCATCAGATTCATAATCAGTCGCTTCACCCATCAGTACCTTCCCCTCCCTATCTAGAGCATTTCAAGATGCCCAAGCTAGATAAATTTAAAGGAGAGGAGGATGCGTAGGAGCATGTCACCAGATTTTTGAATCACTGCTTCTGCATCCAGGAAAATGATGCCTTACTTTTGAGGATATTTTTGCTTACCCTCTCTAGCCCTACCATAGAATGGTACAATCAACTCCCGAAGTATAGCGTCTACAACTTTGAGCAGTTCGTAGATGCATTCCTAGAGTGCTTCACCTTCAACACCAAGCGAAAGGTGACTTTAACTGACCTCACAGGGTTAAAATAGTATGATGATGAGTCAATCACAGACTATGGCAATAGGTGGTGAACGCTTCTTGCCAAGCTACCATACTTACTCCCCATGTCTGAGCTGACTCAAATGTTTGCTAAGAGCTTCTTGAAGCCAATTTTCTTGTTGTTGCAACTCCAATAGTACCCAACTCTTGAAGATGCTCTAGCATAGGCTAGAACAATCAAAGACATTAAAATTCAAGAGGGGAAATTGTGAAACCCCACAAGAAGGAATGGACTAAGAACACCAAGAAAAATCCAATGCAACCAAAGCCAACAATAGTCAACCAAGTTGCTATCAATATTCCAGGGCCTGCACAACCAACGCCACCTCAGAAGCCTAACTATCAGGCCACACCTGGAAACTACAACAAGGAAAATCAAAAAAACCAAGGGCAAAACCAAAAACATCACCCTAAGTGACAATTTACGCCCATTGTTGAGTCCATGGACTCTTTATTTGAGTGCCTCTGTGCAGCTAAGGCAATTAATCTACCTGAAAGTTGACCTATCGATCCGAATGCACCAAAGCCCAAAGGATATCATGAAGACCTATACTACAAATACCATAGGCAGAATGGGCATGACATGCAGATGTGCTACAGGTTCAAACACCTAGTGCAAGACATGATTGATAGGAATGATCTTCAGGTCGATAACCCTATTGTACCAAACAATCAACAAATGGGTGTTTTTAAAGACCCATTGCCTACTCATGAGGAGCAAGCAAAGCCAACACCACAAGTGAATGAGGTCCATAAAGCACCCCCTAAACAAGGGTTCATCGACATGGTTAGCATTGTGACAAGGAATAAGTATTACCCAAGTCAAGTCGCACCACCTACGGCTTCAAGCGATATTCCTTCAACATCACAACCTCTGCCACCTCCAGTGCAAAACCTTCCACCTCGATCGATGGTCACAATAAAGAGCAAGCTTACTCAGAGCTTATGAACAACATCGGCTAGGCTTTCCATCTATGATCTTATTCAATAGTCTCCACCTCATCGAGAAGCTCTCATGGAG
This sequence comes from Wollemia nobilis, assembly GCA_028583015.1. Lineage (NCBI taxonomy): Eukaryota > Viridiplantae > Streptophyta > Pinopsida > Araucariales > Araucariaceae > Wollemia > Wollemia nobilis. The sequence continues at coordinate 837,688 of JAQPPZ010000367.1, forward strand.
ATCCTCAAGTCGATTGAGCTATAGCCCTAGGAGTCTAACTCCTTTAACAATTTTGTGGGGCATGTTCGACAATGCACAGAACCAGTAATCACCTTTCATGAGGATGAACTCAAGCCGATACCAAATGACATGGTGGATCCTCCCCTGCACATCATCACATGTGTAAATGGAACACCCTACAAGAGAGTTCTGATTGATATTGGTTCCTCCAATAACATCATCACCACGACTACTCTCAAACATCTAGGGCTTCCAACATCCCATATTGTTGCATCCACATATACCCTCTAAGCATTTAATGATGCTATATGCTCGATGGTTGGTACCATAGTCTTACCCATACCATGTGGGACAAAAGACCATACCAACATTGTGCCACATCTTGGAGGGTGAAATGGCCTACAATATCTTGTTGGGTAGACCCTGGATTAGGGACATGAAGTGTGTGTCATCCATCGCTCACCAATGTTTGAAGTACACTTATGAAGGTCAAGTACATGTTATCCCTATAGACCTTGAGCCCTTCAAATACTGTAACGTGGTGCAAAAAATCCCCGAGTCGACCTTACCATCAACCCACCTAGAATTTCAACCGAATACATCCAGCCAAGGTCTGACTCCTTCACCATCACCTTCCATTAATCCATCACCATATTCTACCATACCATCCTCATCATCGACACCCCCAGATATACCTTCATCATCATCGAATCCTCCATAGAGGAATATGGGGAAAAGGCCTATTGATGAGATCCCTCCAACCATATCTACCATCTCCACAGAAGAGATTCCTAGTCCAGCAGATGAGGAACCACCTCATGAGGTAAACATTGAGTCAACTCAAGCCTCACTTTCATCTCATCCATATCCACCACCACAAGTCATAGTTCATCTAGCTACCACTGGTTTAGGAGAATACCTGGTAAGGAACATCACAACTCCTACCATTGAGATAGTGTAAAACATGGGTCGACCTCATCTTCCCATAGGTACCATTGTACCTCTAGGCTTACCTCCTAATAAAATGAATTTTATTTATGGGGGTATTGACTATGGCATAGAACCATATCAGCAACAAGAAGAGGATGAAGAGCCCTTTTCTGAGGATATTAATTACATGTCCAATCTCAAATTTTCCATGAGATATATCCATCTCTACAATTGGCATGGCTATGGTTTGGGGTTGTACGAATAAGGTACTCACATTCCTTACCAATCGCAATATCAAATGCCATATGATAAGTCTAGTTTAGGACACAACAAGCCTGTGCCTCTTGATGTCCTCACTGATAGTTTAGAGTGCATGAGCCTAAACTATAGGGATGAGCTTGCGCATGATCCCTACGCCAATCCTACTCATGTCCATTATTTGGGGGATTACTTCCCTACATCCATGAGAGATCAAGAGATATCTCATGATTTCACCCAATCTTACGAAATAGGTGAAAGTTCGCATACCCTTCCACATGATAGTGAGGAAGAAGATCAAGGTCCTCCCTATGAATGGACATCTGATGATGAGTTAGATTACAAAGTAGCATCTATCGACTCTTCTAGTTCGCACGTCGAATACGCATAGATCATCCCATTGGATGATGAATATGAGGTTTATCTACGTATGTTCCCATTACAGCACCCTATCTAGTGATAGTTTCTACCTATAGAAGAGCAAGCTCACCCACATCCGCATCGACCACCTTCGATCATTCCACTTCCACCGCAACCACCTCCACAAGTCTTGTGACAACCTATTGTCAATAGACCCCATCAACCACCTAGAGGAGATCATCCATCCATCAACATGATTTCCATAGATCTTTTTATGCCCCTGCATGATTCGAATAACCCATCAAAGCCACTGCACCTTGACTTGGGGGCAATCAACTTTGATCGAGGAGATTCTCCACCATCTCCTTCTGAGTATTGGCCTTGCGATGAGATGTTACAACCATTTCATTTTGCTCCAAGGCCTACTCAAGATGTCTTTCACATTGAGGTTGAACCAAAATTTCCAATCGATGACATAAACCCAGTTGATGACATTCATCTGATCCCTACTCCCCACCAGTTGGAAGAGGGGTCTCATATGTCAATTGAGCCAATAATTGATAGGGATATCAGCTCAGATCCTAAAAACCCTCAATTCATCAAGTTAGGGGAAGGCTTATCCCCCACTGAGCAAGCCAATTTCATAGCCCTTCTCAAAGAGAAGAAGGAAGCTTTTGCATGGTCATACAAAGACATGCTAGGATTGGATCCAAATATCATCATGCATAATCTTACGCTTGACCCCAATGCCAAGCTAGTTAAGCAAAAACTATGCAAAATGCATCCAATAGTAGCCTTAATGGTGAAATATGAGCTACAAAAGTTGTTGGATGCCAAGTTCATTATATCAGTGGATTATCCGCCATGGCTTTCCAATATGGTTCCCATCAAGAAGCCTGATGGGAGGATTCATATTTGCATTGAATTTCATGATCTAAACAAAGCGAGTCCTAAGGATGAATTCCCATTACCGAACATCGATGCCCTGGTAGATGCCACAACAAGCCACGAGATGTTATCCCTAATGGATGGTTTCTCTAGATACAACCAAATTTGTATTAATCCAGAATACCAACTCAAAACAATTTTCACAATGCCTTGGGGGCATTTTTGTTATAAGGTCATGCCTTTCGATCTCAAAAACACTGGTGCTACCTACCAGCGGGCTATGACTTACATCTTCCATGACTACATGCACAAAATTTTGGAAGATTACATGGATGACTTATTGGATAAATCTTTACTATGCCATGAGCATATCGATGTATTGTGCAAAGTTCTCGATCGCCTCATCGAACACAATATTAGACTAAACCCCAAGAAGTGCATCTTCGATGTCACATCTGGAAAACTCTTGGGATTCATAGTCTCTAAATGAGGCATCAAAGTTGATCCAAACAAATTCAAGGTAATCCTTGAGATGCCTCCCCCTACTACCATCAAGCAACTACGTAGTCTATAGGGTAAGGTCACATCTATCAAGTGCTTCATAGCACAATTATCATATAAGTGTCGACCCATGAACAAGTTGTTACACAAGGGGGTTGCATTCAACTGGGATGATGAGTGTCAAGCCATATTTGATGAAATAAAGCAATATCTAGCTTCACCACCAGTATTGTCTCCTCCCCAACCATATATATCTCAACTACTGAGCTTGCATTGGGCATCATGTTAGACCACAAGAATGAATTGCACAAAGAACATACTACTTACTATATTAGTCACACCCTGGTTAGTTATGAAATCAAATACGCATATGTTGAGAAGCTATGCTTAGTAGTGGTTTTCACCACCAAAAAGCTACACCATTACATGCTCAATCATACAATGTATGTAGTATCCAAAGAGAATCCATTGTGATATATGATGAGTCATACTTATCATAATAGTCACACGACAAAATGGATCATGCTATTGATGGAATTTGACCTCAAATTTATCAAAAAAATCAATTAAAGGTCAGGTCATCGCTAATAAAATCACAGAGGATCCTATCCAATATGATCAACCTCTTAATGTAGAGCTTCCCGACGATGGAGTCTTTCAAGTTTTAGAATCGCATGATCCTGATGAGGCTGAATCACAGGCTGACATGACTCTATTTGTTTATGGCTATAAATGCGAGCAAGGGGGTAGCACGAGAATTATGTTTTTCACACCTCAAGGGGCTCCAATACCCCTATCTTTCAAACATGATTTTGAAGAACACAAGCTTATACTGAGAGGGGGGGTGAACAAGTATAAGACCTCTTTTTACTTTTTCCTTTATACTTCAAAATAGTAAAGCAATATACCCAAAGAAATATCAAAGCAATGCACAATATCATCCACAAAGTGACACCAATTTTAACGTGGTTCACCCAGAATGGTTGGGCTACGTCCACAAAACTTTTCTCTAAAATTTATCTCAAAGTTCTTTGGGAATCCTTCCCAATTACAATGTTTATGAGCCTCGGCCCAAAGGATATACCTTCCCCAATCAGAATTTATGAGCCTCTACTCAAAGGAGATACCTTCCCCTCTATCTAAATTTATGAGCCTCTGCTCAAAGGAGATACCTTCCCCTCAATCTGAATTTATGAGCCTCTGCTCAAAGGAGATACCTTCCCCTCTATCTGAATTTATGAGCCTCTGCTCAAAGGAGATACCTTCCCTCTGCTCTGGAAATGATCCCTCAGAAGATCAACTGCCTCTACCTCTTGCTAGCACATGGAACTCCTTTCCACTGAATACCTCATGTCCTCAATGCTTAGCCTAAGAGACCTATGCCTTCTATGATCACAACCAAAGCAGCTCAGCAACCTGTACCAAACACAGTCAGTCGGTCTAGTACAAGGCTTCCTCTATCTATCAGATCTATCCAATACTTGAACAAATAAATCCTCTGCACACAAGTCTTCTCAAAGACTTGCCAAATCTGTCCTCAGGTTCTTCTCAAAGAACGAGTGCTCCTCTGTTCTCAAGTTATTTGATAGAACTATCAAAAATCATCTCACAAGTCCTCTGCTAGGACCTATCCAAATCTGCTCACAAGTCCCCACCAAAACCTGTCCAAAACTACTCACAAGTCCCCACCGGAACCTGTCCAAAACTTGCTCACAAGTCCCCACCGGAACCTGTCCAAAACCTGCTCACAAGTCCCCACCGAAACCTGTCCAAAACCTCAGCAAGCTCACCAAGAAAAACTTTCTTAGTAGGAAATCACAAGGTGAATTGTTAGAGACCCAATGTGATTTTTCAAACTCATAGAAGAATAAAGAGAATTGTTAGAGACTCAATATGTTCTATACTCAACTCCCAATTTCAAAACTCAACTCAAATCAACTCAACTCAAACTCAATCTCAAATCTGAAAACTCAACTCAATATCTGAAATGGATAGGATAGAATGCTTTCTTTCAAGAACATGAAACCCCAAAAATTGCCAACTATGCAAAGAATCACATAACAATGATACTCATGTTATTTTCACCATAAATTAGAGTTTCAACAACAATGCTCATCAAACAAGGTTCAATAAACACAATTCAGATCAAAACACAACCTTGAAGCATTTCACAAACAACATCAGAAAAGGAAACAAGTAGAACTCCTTTTCTCTCCAATATTGTTTGAACAAAAGCATCCACCAACTCAACTCATAATAGCACACACAACTTTTCAAATCATCAACAAAGGAGTAAGCTCAACACTTTAACAAAGTAAAGAATAGCTTAATTATTACCAATTTAATGAAAGCAAATGTCAATCTCAAAGCTGCCCACTTAAGGTTTCACAACTCCACACAAGAAGCAATTGACCTTAAAACATCATGCTTTCATTTCCATAATCAACCAAAAGCACTCTCAACATTACAAGAAAGATTTAACCCTTATACACCTTATTTCTCCCTTATAGTCTTATCAAAAATAAAATTTATCTCTCATAAGAATGCAATAAGATATTTCAACAACATCTTCAAAAAGAATCTTTTATCAAAATACAAACAAGCTTTAAACTCCTTATAACTCCTAAGCTATTTTTCCCTCTAACAAACTTCCTCCATCCGCAAAATACACTTAGCAAAAATTAATTTTGAAAATACCTTGGCCAACATAAAAAATCGCTATGGAGAAATTGTGCACGAATTCTAACACCACCCACTGCATCCACTTCACGACGAAAAACCCTTTTGTGATATTCGAACGTGGAACCTCCAGTTTGGGTAGCACGCCAACAGCTTAGCCGCTATCGGTGCGCCAAAGGCACCCGGTGAGATTTAAACCTCACGCTGTAAACCTTGATCCTTCTGCACCAAGGATTAAAAGAAACACCAGTCCCTTCCTTTCTTCTTCCGCAACACGATGACAATAAAATTTATGGCAGATTCGACAAACGGCGAGTGCAGACAAATGAACAGCGGATACACAAAAATCAGCGAAGACACAGTTGAATTTACAGCAAGCAACTCCTTTTGAAATTTAGATGGGATGAATCTTTGTTTTCATTGAGGGAGATTTATATGCAATTTACCATAAGCTCTTTGACGTCGACGAGGAGTTTAACACGTCGGCGGAGGTCTTTGGCTAGCGCCCACAATCTAAAAACATAGTGCCCACCTAGTTAAGACATTTGTGCCATGGATTAGGAGAACCCATTGCAAATAATAATTTAATATTTATTTAAAAATAATTAAATGGAACCTTAACAAGGTTTTTAATTATTTAAATAAATACTTCCTCCTGGACCCAAATGCATTAAACCAATGCATCCACCTGTAATATTTAAACCTGCCAACTTGGGGTTTGCAAAAGACCTTTGAAACTGTCATGCCGTAACCTTCATCAAAACAAATTATTTGACATCAAATCAAATTCCTTCAAGAGCTTCTTGACATCAATGACAACTTATACACTTGAGCAAAGGCAATGTACCCAAAGTACCCAAAATTGCCAACAATCTCCCCCTTTGTCATTGATGGCAAACCTTTACTGAGAACACTTCTCAAGATCCAAAACTGAAACCAACTGTGCTAACAACTGAGAAACTATGCCCACAACTAAGAATCTTCCTTTGAAGTTTTGCTCCCCCTGACTTGAAGCTTTCCTCTTCACTTTGAAGCTCTCCCCATTACTCATATCTCTCCCCCTTTGTCATCAATGGCAAAGGGCCACCTTTGGGGCTTAGGACTAAGAATGAGCCTCTTAGCTTAGTCCCTCCCCCACCTCCTGATGAGGTGATTAATTCTAGGGTGGGAGTAAAACTCCCATTAGGCACTGATCATCATCAGCGTCTATAACTTCCTTGCCGGGCATTCTCTTGAACTCTTTGTCCATATTCCTATTCTTGTCACTGTTCTTGTTCTTGTTCTCATCCCTATTCTTGTCCATGCCTTGATCCTTGGACCTGATCATGCCACTGTTCCTATTCCTGTATTCTAGAATTTTAGCTCTACACTGTCTGATTATGTGACCTTCATTGTTGCACTTTAAACACTTGACGATGTTGTTTCTCTGAGGTAAACTTGATCTTTGAATCCACTTGTTCTGACAAAACCTGTTCTGGCCAAACTTGTTCTGACCAAACCTATTCTGACCAAACCTATTCTGATAAAACCTGTTCTGACCAAACCTATTTTGATCAAACTTGTTCCTATTATTTACCTTGCAATAGACTGCCTTGTGCCCAAACTGTTGACAAGAGTAGCAATACCCTTGAAAGAAACTAGCAATTCTAAAATTGTCATTTACCTTCTTCACTTTAGCCATGCAATGTGAAGCCATGTGACCAAACCTGTGACAAGCAAAACATTTTCCTTGAAATTTTCCTTTATTTGACCTCTTGGGTCTTGAAAACTTCTTCTCATTATGAATTTTGTTTTCTATTTTTGTGCATCTATCATTCAAGGACTCATTTTATGAAGTACTTTCCTCATCAGAACTCTCTTCCTTTTGGAGTCTCTTACTAGACTCTCCAACTTGTTCCTTGTGTGGCTTAACAAAACCAAGGATTGTTTTATCTGTTGTCTTTCTTTGACATTTGATGAGTGACTTAACATTTTTGGAGCTATCTTGAAACTTGTAAAGATTATCCTTGTACTCTTTAGTTTCCTCTTTCAAAGAAGCCATTTTCTGTTCTAACTCACTATACTCAAGAACCTTAGACTCTAACTCATCCTTGAGTTCTTGTGTCTTAGCTATAGAGAAGTCAAGACTTTCTATAAGATCATCTCTCTCCATACAACATTCATCTAACTTATCCTTGAGTCTAGCATTCTTCTCTCTTTCCTTTTTCAAAGCACTAAGAGCACTAATAAGTTCACTTTCAAGATCTTTTATTTGATTTCCTTTTGAATCATCAAAGCCTTTTTCAGATTTCTTATCACTAGAGGTGCTACCCTTTTCAAAAACCATACATGCATCTTCCTTATAATTTTCTGAAGCATCCTCATACATACTAGAAACCAAATCATTATTTGTGCAATCATCCTCAAGGTGACCAAAATTTCCACATCTAAGACATTTCATGATAATGAATCTATGTTTCGGTTCTTCCTCTTTTTCTGATATGAACAACATCTCATTTTCATTATCACTTGAAGAACTTTAACTATCACTACTAGAACACTTACTTGCTTTGTCTAGGTAGAAATTCTTCGTGTGCTTGTGAGAATACCTCTTTCCTTGATTGTTGTGCTCATCAGAATCCTTGCTCTTAGAATCATGTTTATCTTCATCACTTTCATTATTGGGAATAGTACAATTAGTAGCATAATGACCAAAATTTCCACAATTGAAACATATTATATTTTTCATACTTTTGTGTTTTCTAGAGAACTTGCCTTTCTTGCTGTAATATTCCTCTTCATCACTAGAAGACTCATCACTATCTTGAAGCTGTTTACCCTTGGATTCCTTAGTAGCCTTGAAAGTCGCCTCTTTCTTGACATCAACCTTTACTTGAGTTCTCAACTCAAATGCTGCAAGTATACTATGGAGCTCATCCTTTTTCAACTTATCCAAATCTTTAGCTTCCTCAATAGCATAAATATTTTCACTAAATCTATTAGGAATAGATCTTAAAATCTTATCACAAACATCATTTTCAGCAATCTCAAGACCTAAGTCTTTCATGGAGTTAACAACCTCATCCATACAAAGCATGTAGTCACTAATATTTTCATCATCATTCATATTGAGTTGTTCAAACATACCTTTGAAGTGTCTTAACTTGGCTTTTCTAACATTTGTATCACCTGTATGAACCACCTTCAACTGTTTCCACATTTCACTAGCTGTCTTGTAGTGAATCACTTTGGTGATATCTGCTTTATGTAAGCCTTTCAGGATTGCATTCATTGCTTTTGAATTGCTATGATGTAGGAGCCTTTCTTCTTTAATATTAGGACCATGTTCAAGAATAGTGTACTCATCTTCAATCACTTCCCATACCTCATTACCAAGTGCCATTAGATGAACCTTCATCCTTGCACTCCAAAGACCAAAATTTGACCCATCAAGAATAGGTGCTACATTGCCACTTGAATGATCCATTGTGTTCTTTACTAGCTTTTCCTTCAAGTTGTTAAACTTTTTGAAGGCACCTGCTTTGATACCAATTGAAGAACACAAGCTTATACTCGAGAGGGGGGGTGAACAAGTATAAGACCTCTTTTTACTTTTTCCTTTATACTTCAAAATAGTAAAGCAATATACCCAAAGCAATATCAAAGCAATGCACAATATCATCCACAAAGTGACACCAATTTTAACGTGGTTCACCCAGAATGCTGGGCTACGTCCACAAAAATTTTCTCTAAAAGTTATCTCAAAATTCTTTGGGAATCCTTCCCAATTACAATGTTTATTAGCCTCAGCCCAAAGGAGATACCTTCCCCATTCAGAATTTATGAACCTTTGCTCAAAGGAGATACCTTCCCCTCTATCTGAATTTATGAGCCTCTGCTTAAAGGAGATACCTTCCCCTCAATCTGAATTTATGAGCCTCTGCTCAAAGGAGATAACTTCCCCTCTATATGAATTTATGAGCCTCTGCTCAAAGGAGATACCTTCCCCTCGCTCTGGAAATGATCCCTCAGAAGATCAACTGCCTCTACCTCTTGCCAGCATGTGGAACTCCTTTCCACCGGAGACCTCTTGTCCTCAATGCTTAGCCTAAGAGACCTCTGCCTTCTACGATCATGACCACAATAGCTCAGCAACCTGTACCAAACACAGTCAGTCGGTCTAGTACAAGTCTTCCTCTGTCTGTCAGATTTGTCCAACATTGGAACAAATCAATCCTCTACACACAAGCCTTCTCAAAGACTTGCCAAATTTGTCCTTAGGTTCTTCTTAAAGAACCAGTGCTCCTTTGTCCTCAAGTTCTCTGATAGAACTATCAAAACTTAGCTCACAAGTCCTCTACTAGGACCTATCTAAATCTGCTCACAAGTCCCCATCGAAACCTGTCCAAAACTGCTCACAAGTCCCCACCGGAACCTGTCCAAAACCTGCTCACAAGTCCCCACCGAAACCTGTCCAAAACCTGCTCACAAGTCCCCATTGAAACCTGTCCAAAACCTCAGCAAGCTCACCAAGAAAAACTTTCTTAGTAGGAAATCACAAGGTGAATTTTTAGAGACCCAATGTGATTTTTCAAACTCATAGAAGCATAAAGAGAATTTTTAGAGACTCAATATGTTCTATACTCAACTCCCAATCTCAAAACTCAACTCAAATCAACTCAACTCAAACTCAATCTCAAATCTGAAAACTCAACTCAATATCTGAAATGGATAGGATAGAATGCTTTCTTTCAAGAACATGAAACCCCAACAATTGCCAACTATGCAAATAATCACATAACAATGATACTCATGTTCTTTTCACCATCAATTAGAGTATCAACAACAATGCTCATCAAACAAGGTTCAATCAACACAATTCAGCTCAAAACACAACCTTGAAGCATTTCACAAACAACATCAGAAAAGGAAATAAGTAGAACTCCTTTTCTCTCCAATATTGTTTGAACAAAAGCATCCACCAACTCAAATCATAATAGCACACACAACTTTTCAAATCATCAACAAAGGAGTAAGCTCAACACTTTAACAAAGTAAAGAATAGCTTGATTATTACCAATTTAATAAAAGCAAATATCAATCTCAAAGCTGCCCACTTAAGGTTTCACAACTCCACACAAGAAGCAATTGACCTTAAAACATCATGCTTTCATTTCCATAATCAACCAAAAGCACTCTCAACATTACAAGAAAGATTTAACCCTTATACACCTTATTTCTCCCTTATAGTCTTATCAAAAATAAAATTTATCTCTCATAAGAATGCACTAAGATATTTCAACAACATCTTCAAAAAGAATCTTTTATCAAAATACAAACAAGCTTTAAACTCCTTATAACTCCTAAGTCTTTTTTCCCTCTAACAAACTTCCTCCATCCGCAAAATACACTTAGCAAAAATTAATTTCGAAAATACCTTGGCCAACATCAAAAATCACTATGGAGAAATTGCGCACAAATTCTAACACCACCCACTGTGTCCACTTCATGACGAAAAACCCTTTTGCGATATTCGAACGCGGAACCTCCCATTCGGGTAGCACGCCAACAGCCTAGCCACTATCGATGCGCCAAAGGCACCCAATGAGATTTAAACCTCATGCTTTAAACCTTGATCCTTCTACACCAGGGATTAAAAGAAGCACCAGTCCCTTCCTTTCTTCTGTCGTGACACGACGACAATAAACTTTACGACGGATTCGACAAACGGTGAGTGCAGACAAACGAACAACGGATCCACGAAAATCAACGAAGACAGTCGAATTTACAGCGAGCAACTCCTTTTGAAATTCGGATGGGATGAATCTTTGTTTTCATCGAGGGAGATTTATATGCAATTTACCATAAGCTCTTTGACGTCGGCGAGGATTTTAACACGTCGGTGGAGGTCTTTGGCTAGCGCCCACAATCTAAAAACATAGCGCCCACCTAGTTAAGACATTTGCGCCATGGATTAGGAGAACCCATTGCAAATAATAATTTAATATTTATTTAAAAATAATTAAATGGAACCTTAATAAGGTTTTTAATTATTTAAATAAATACTTCCTCCTGGACCCAAATGCATTAAACCAATGCATCCACCTGTAATATTTAAACCTGCCAACTTGGGGTTTGCAAAAGACCTTTGAAACTGTCATGCCGTAACCTTCATCAAAACAAATTATTTGACATCAAATCAAATTCCTTCAAGAGCTTCTTGACATCAATGACAACTTATACACTTGAGCAAAGGCAATGTACCCAAAGTACCCAAAATTGCCAATAGATTTCCCATGCACCAATAATAATTTCGAGTATGAAGCTCTGCTCATAGGTCTTCAAATGACAATCGCCATGAAAATAACTAAACTCAACATTTTTGGCGATATCTTTCTCATGGTGAACCAATTCAAGGGAATATACCAATACAAATGTCCAATATTGCAAGCCTACAAAGCCCTTGTGCATAAAATTCTGATAAAATTTGAATGGTATGACATTGAGACACTCCCTCAATCATCTAACTATTTTGTAGATACAATGGCCTCCTTGGGGTCTTTAATCCTACATAATCCTATTGTTGATATAATGACCATTCAAGTCAAAATTATATCGTAATCTATGATTAAACGTGAGAACATCCAATCCACTCTAGAAGTCCACATGATTCAAATTGAACCTTCTCATGAACGGTTCTCATAAATTCACAATTACCTGAATAATACCGCTTGGGGGACTTTATTCCCTCAAACTCCTTTTGATTGCAGCACAATGCTATTTTTATAAGTTCTTTTCCAATAAACATTCACTAGGGATGAACTTCAAAAGGATCAAAAAATTCATGCAATTGAGGCTTCTTCAAATCTAGATTGGTAGCTTAGATAAAATATTACCTAAAGCTTGGCAATATAATCAACAAAGTATGTCTTACTTGGAGATATTTTGTATCATCGAAGCTATGAGGGTATCCTACTTCGTTGCTAGAGTATCAAGAGTTAGTTTGGGTGATCACCCAAGCACACAATGGTACATGTGGTGGCCATTTTAGCGGCATGGCCATCATGAAGTGCATTATCCATATGGGCTCTTGCTGGAAAACTTTAGAGTGGGATAATGCGCTTATGTTAAAAAATGTGAAAAATTTCAACACCATGCTAATTTTACGCATGCACCTTCTTAGGCCTTACAACCAATTCAATCGGTTTGGTCTTTCTGGCAATGGGGGTTTGATTTAATTATGAAAATATCACCCTCTTTCTTTGGCTGTCACATGTTCATCATTACAACCATAGAGTATTTCATAAAATGGATGGAAGTAATTCCCCTTACCACTACGACTGGACCCCGCATTGCAGAGTTCATATTGCATAATATTATTTTTCATTTTGGTATTCCATCCAAAATTATTTCAAATAGTGGGCCACCTTTTAAGAATAAATATGTGTGAGCTTTGACAAGAAAATATAAAATCTAGCACAACTTTTCTATACCCTATTATCTACAAGAAAATGGGTAAGCTCAGACATCAAAAAAAATAGTGATTTTCATTTTAAAGAAAATCATTAAGGATAATAAAAAATATTGGTATATGCAATTACCCCTTGCTCTATGGGCCTACCACACTAGTATGCAGACACTAACTGGGGCAACTCTATTTTCACTAGTGTAGGGTGTTGAGGTAGTCATGCCCTTAGAGCTGGAAATCCCGTCGTTGTGCATATCCATGCAAGAGTTCATCAATTATGATACCACATGATAGGCTCGCCTATATCAGCTACTGTTTCTTGATGAATTATGTGTTAATGGTCTCGAGCACCTACGTATTTATCAAGAATGTATTAAGAGAGCCTATAATATGAAAGTCCATCCTAGAGACTTTCAGGTTGGTGACCTTGTTCTAAAAGAGAACCAATAAAATTCTAACTTGTTGCACCATCTGCAGGACAATTTTATGGTAAACTGGTTAGCTCCATACATCATCAATAGTGATATTAGATTGAGAACTTATCGCCTGGCCTCCATTGAAGGAATTGAGGAACCTGAACCATTGAATATTTTTCATGTGTGACATTTTCATTCTTAAAAGTGTCGTGCACCCAAAAAGGCCCAAAGGTATTCCATAAACCCTTTGGTCATCCAAAAATCCCCAAAGGTATACATAAACCCTTTGGTCACCTAAAAAGCCCCAAAGGTTTTCGTAAACCCTTTGGTCACCCAAAAATCCCCAAAGGTATCCATAAAATCTTTGGTCACCCAAAAGGCCCAAAAGGTTTCCCTAAATCCTTTGGTCACCCTAAAATCTCCAAGGTATCCATAAACCCTTTTGTCACCCCAAAACCCCCAAAGGTATCCATAAACCCTTTGGTTGCCCCAAACGCCCCAAATATTTTATTAAACCCTTTGGTCACCTAAAAATCCCCAAAGGTATCCATAAAACCTTTGATCACCCCAAATGCCCCAATGGCATCCAATAAGCCCATTGGTCAAATGTATATACATATATATTAATAAAAATCTAACAACATCATCAAAATACAAAAATATTGCATTGCATCACATTTCATACCACTGCATTATACAATCACTTGCACTAGGTATACCCATCCTAATATTTTGTATTTTACAATTGATCATACATGTATAGAACCAGGTCTGTATACTCGGCATCCTTTAAAATCAACTTTGTCAATAGTCAGTATTCAAACACGCCTAAATTACAATTATCACCTGTATTTCCAACCCTTCATATTTGTGTCTGTTTACCTTCACCTAGTCATTTGTTTTAGGGTGCCTTTAGGGTTTTCAGTCACTCAGTTGTCTCTAGTTTTCTTTTCAAATTTTGTAGAAATCTAGCCTGATTTTTAGAAGGTAGAGTCTTGCTTTGATTATACCTTGTATACGTCAAAATTCCAACACATTTTCACATTAAATATATGTTTTGCACAAGGAAATATGAAACCTACAAAGTGGTCCAGGTTACCTTAAGTGAAAAGTTTACCTTGCTCATACCCCTGTGTGAATGGTTCAAAAATATTGAGAATTGATAAAAGGACAAGCTCCTCCCTACCCAAATCCCCAAAATAAATAGTGGTTTTCACCACTATTAAAATCAAAAGCACAAGTAAAAAAAATAAATAGTGGTTATCACCACTACCAAAATCCCTTTCTCACCAAAACAAAAATGAGAAACTCCCTTGAGCAATTCAAAAATAAGAGAAAATAAAGGAGTACTAAACTTGAATCCCTACAATTCTCAGCATTTAACAAACCATGAGTTGATCCTCATTACAGGTTAGGTTCCATCAAGCCTTCTTAGCAATGGTGGTATCCTTACACATGATGATATGTCTTTCACATTAACATCTTGCTTTTATACAGACCAATGTTTGCATACATATGAGCTAGCTTTTGGTAGCTTGTACTACCTAGTGGTCTAATCCAAGTACATTCAAAACCTAGGATCACGATACTCATAGGGTGATATTCAATACATATGGGTTGCATCAATTCTGTTTAGCACCGGGGTAACTCTATGTATTATTATGGTAACGAACTCACATGCACACACAGGGATATTGAGTATCTTGGTCATCCTAGAAAATTCATACCTTGTCAAAACGTCTTGCATGGTTAGTATATATTTTTTGATTAGTTTACTAGAGTGTTTGAGTGTCATGAAAACCTCAACGAAATTCTATAACATCTTATTATTCATTCTATTCTATACCATTTTATCACATTTTGTTAGTTTACTTTTTCACAAATCCATCACATATTCTCATGACAACATTACAAATGAATTGATGAATTTTATATAGTATATGGTGCTAACATAATGTGTCAACTAGTGTCCATATTTCATCATATAGAGTAACAAATAATCCATTTCATTATGCATCTACACATATCCTTATCATCAAAAATATCATATTACAACACATGCATCCATTAAAATGTCAATAAAGTAAACATAAGCATCACATACATCCAAAAAAGCAATAAGGAAACACATGATGACAATAAAACAACTCATATATATATATGTATGTGTATGGGACAAAAAGATACATCATCATCCATTTCTTGTAGGCTACAATAAAGTGGGTCCTCAAACCTCACACTCCTAAAATATAAACAAAACCATAGAGTATCAATAGCTATGGTCACGCAGGACTGGCATCATGACTCTCACTCCCACCCTTAGTTGGTGTAGACACCTAAAACGCATCATGTCGAGGGCGACTACTCATATGGACATGCTAAAAAACCATATGGAGGATCTTGGACAGACTCCAAGATAGAGCAATGGTTCTAACTACTCAATTTAGGCATTTTGGCCTAAGTAGTCTGAACCGCAGCCCAAACTTGTGGTATCCAGTCTAAACCATAGTTGACACCTACAGTTTGTAGTTTGGACTACAACTATGAATTGCGGTCTTAACTGAAGTTTAGTTAGGCCTTCCATCCGATCCAAATCGGGTGGAATGACCAAAAGATCTAGAAGGAGGCAGTTGAAGGACGAAATATTCCAGAGGCTTCCATCCCAACTGTCACAACCACCCTTCTTGGTCTTGGCTTCTCCATGAAGCCACCCCTAGCCCTAGGGGCATGCTATAAATACCCCCTCCAAATAGGGAGAAAAAATGGGAGAGAGTTAATTGATCAAGAGAGCAACAAAGCCCTATCGAATTGCAAACTGAATCTGTGCATTTGAGATCCCATTTGCTATTCACCTAAATACCAATTAGCCATGGATGCCCTAGGTGCCTAGGAGATTTAAGAAACACAAATCTAGGAAAACGAAGGCCCTTCACAGCAATTTGACCGCCAAATCTATGAGAGGAAAAAAAAAGGTGACCCTTGAACATCAATTTGGATAAGGAGGTCAAGCCCAGTGTCCCTAATTCTGAGGGTAAACCTATCAGAGGTCAAACCACGGTTGTCAGCCACAGTTCATAGTGCAGATCACCCACCATAGTTGCGGTTTGCAATAGGTAACTGATCACCTTACTTGCTTTGTTTTGACCGCATATATTAGTTTTATTAGTATTTTCATAGGTTTAATTGTATTTTAGAGAAACTCTGACTATAGGAATTAGTCATTTCATGCATTGTATTAAGTAGGATTATATTATATCTTTTATGCACTTTATTGCTCCTAACTTGATATTTGATCTATGCATCATTTGCTTATTCATGTTTTATAACCCTAAAATTGGCATAGTTAAACCATCAGTAAAAGATAAAAATTTGAATTTTAACCTCGAAACCGCCCGTTAACCACTCACCTCATTTTTTGTGCCATTTTTAGAAGTTGTTTTGATCGTTGGACGATATCGTCACCGATATGATGATATCATCTCAAATCGGATGAATTCGTCTAGAACAGAACGTCTAGATGATTTCATCCCAAAACAAAATTTTCATAATTAGCTTATGTTTCAATAGCCTCTCCAACTCAGGCAAAAGCGTGTCTGCATAGTTGGAGATTCCTACGTTGGAGATCTCCTAGATTGGGATGATCCCCAACATCCTAACCTCCCCCTAATCCTATACAAACTTGGGATTTTCCTAGTTTATCCCCCTGGATGTTCATTCCCCTGTAACCTTAGCTTTTGTTATGTTAGAACATCCTATTCCCCATCATTTGCATTTGTTTTTTCAATTTTTATTATAGGATATCACTGTGTTTCAGCCAGAGGAAGCTCAGATCGTCGTAGGTGATTCAACCACAATTTTGGATGATCTTGGCGAGATCAGCAACGATCTCGTACGATTGCAGATGATTTTGACTACAGTTCAAATTTGGGGTAATAAGAGCCCTGAGTTTGCATTCTCTATCTCTTTTCTTATTTAATTGTGCATTAGATTAATTCACTTCTGTTCTGCATCTTAGAGTTCACATCATTTAGCATATTTGCATGATAAAATTCAAAATAAATTACTAAAACATTGCATCCTATTTGATTTGATATCTGGATTTATCATTTAAGCATTTATATTCTTATTTCTATCATTTTGTATAATTCTTGCAATTGTATTTTTGGTTTTTGGTGTCTGTTTTCATGATTGCAGGTTTCTATCAAATTCATCTTACGAATTCGTTAGGTCGCTGATGATCTTGACTGATCTCAGATGATCTAATGTGATCTGGATGATTCTGTATAATTACAGATGATCCTGTCATATCCGGGACGATCTGGACTCCTACAAGCTTCAGAATCTTCATCAGACATCAGAAATCAGGTGCGCTCTTCTCCATTCTAGATATTTTCTGTATTTAGGATTCATTTATGTTTATTGTCTTCATATAAACTAGAAATTTCATATAGAATAACTTAGATTCATTTTGGCCAACCTAGGAATCTGAATGATTGAACATAAAATGAACACATCAAACCCATTATCAACCTAGGCATGGAAAATACCACTTAAAGTTTCCTGGTGAACCCCACCATCCGTCAAAAATTCACCCTTATACCCCTCCCTCGAGAGGCACGACATTAAAAGGGCCTCTCCATCCGAGGTATTGTCCCATCCTTCTCGCATTCCCCTTCCGGGCACGGATCCTTTAGCCTGAAGGTAAGGGTACAAAAAATTTGGGTGATACATTTTGGTGAACCCGACGTGAATCTAAAACACCTTTTGAAAACAAAAAAAATAGAAAACACATTATTAAGAACATCTAGAATCATTAGACAACCGTTAAATTTACATATCCTTTTTAGATGGTAGATTATAATAGAAGACGAGCTGTCACTATAAATGTTGAAAATCAATTAACGTCCATAGAGATTACTTTTGTGCTTAGAGTACCTCAAACAAATAGAGCCCAACCTTTGTGGGATGAAATTGATAGGAGATTGGGTATTATTGAATCCAAATCTGTAGAACTTAGGCAAATTAAGAGGTTTGTCCTAGATAGAATCCTGGATCCTGATCAGGTAACCTTGTATCATGAACTTCAGAGAGCTTGCCATAGGTGGTTAGCAGATAAAATAGCACTCATGTCTTCTGAATTATACACATTTGATGAATACCTTAAGAATGCATTTGTAGTACATAAATTTCTATCTCGTATAGAGGATCAATAAGTCGTTCTTATGAATAGAAAAATATGGAATAAAGTTCCTAGAGCTGTGTTTTATTGAGAGTATTTCCGTGAACATTATTTTTACAAGTCAGAGTCTGAAGTAGATCATATTACCATAGCACACTTTGTCAAATTCTTGAAAAACCACTTCCAATTTGAAGAGGAGCATTTCATGACTCCTGATGAACTTGATCCTATCAATGATATCCATAAACTATTCATAGAAAACTAAGTCATTCTTTTTACTATTGTTATTTCTTGCAACTAGCATGCTATTTGTTATTTTTATTCTCGTAAAATAATAATATAATCAAACAAAAAAAAACAAAACAAAAACAAAAAAAATTCCTTTTAAAGTATTATAGTAGGTATATAGTTAAAATATATACCTCTCAACCCTACCACATATATATATATATAAGTATATATATTTGCTAGAACCTAAGTGTAGCACAATGCCTAGACTTAGGAATGGAAAACAAACGAAAGAAGATGAATATTGGCTAGGAAGACCATTGGTTGACCAAAATGTCCCTCTTGAGGACCAAGTTCAGGAAGAAGAAATCCTAGACCAGCAAGAAGAAGATCTTGTTGTAGGAAATGAACAAGAAGAAACTAATATAGAGGAAGGATCCTCATCCCCTAAAATGTCTTCGGGAGGAGCTATCACTTTTGAAAACATGGAACAATTTTGGAAGTTCATTAACACTAATATTGGTGTTTTTAATAGAGCAGCCCATATGGACAAGGATCGAATTAGTGACACTCAAGAAACTCTAGAAGATGTATTTCAAACACGCACTAATCCCTTGTCCTTTATTGATCAAGAGAGTGATCAAGCTGGACCATCCAATTTGGATATGGTAGCTGTGATCTAGAACATGCAACAACAACAGGCTACTCAAAAATCTAAAGTGCCTGTTAAAAAGCCTAGGGTCATTCTCGCACAAAAGAAACCATCATTTACTACTCTATTTTGCCAATCTCTTGATCAAAATACATCAAATAAACAAAAACCCAAAACAAAACCAAACACCAATTACCAACAATCTGGGGTACAACATAATACTATTACAAATCCTCTTCATAATATTCTTCCTATCAACACTTTGCATAATAGCAATATAGCATCTAATCCTTATGTTACACCATCATACTTTCATAGATCCCATACCTATGTCCCACCGAAACAATATGGTGGACAAACTAGTAATATTGAAACCATGGTGAAATAGCTAGTTTCTCGCATGGACCAGATAGATCCCTATCGTCCCTCGTACAACTATCGAGAGATGTGTAGTCAGCCTTTAGATCCTATAGTCATAGCATAGCTGTATCCTAAACATTTTCCTATGCCTGTTCTTCCCATATATAAAGGAATCGAAGATCCCATAGAGCATCTTCGTATGTTTAGGATAGCATGTCATGATATATCACATGATGAATAGTTATTACTAAAAATGTTCCCAAAAATCTTGGGAGGAATGGTGTTAGAGTGGTATTATCAATTACCCATTAATTATTTGAGGAATTTCGAAGAAAATGCTGAGTATTTTGTTCATCAATTTAGTGCCTACATCGAAAGACATCTGACCATTAAATATTTGTATAACTTAAAACAGGACAAATATGAATTCTTTGCTGATTTCCTAGCTAGGTGGAGACAGTTGATAGGAAAATTGCACTTTGTGTTACCTTATAGGGAGATGTTGGACATATTTATTAATAATTTGCAAGAACAACTATCTTACGAATTATCAACTGCTACCTTGACCACCTTCGATCAGGCTATAGACTTAGCTCCAAGAGTGGAAGATGCTCTCATTAGGAGAGGTCAACTTAAAAAGAAAGAAGATGAGAAAACATCCAAAAATCAATATAAGAATAAACAAGTTGTGGGTGATGGAGTCACCAATAGCAGAAATATTGCTAATGTTAATGCTGCAAAGACAGCGGAGAAGTTTGTACTGAAACCTCCTGATAGACCTCGAGAATTTACTAGGTTAAATCAACCTTTATCAACTGTTCTACCGCAATTATTAGAACGAGGTTTGATTCAAGTACCAAATATCCAGGAACCTGATCCAACTATTCCCGGATACAGGGAAGATTTACATTGTGACTTCCATAGAGGACTTGGACACACTACCAACTCTTGTAAAATATTAAAACATAAAATACAGGACTTGATTGATAAAAATGAGATGGAGGTGCAAGCCTTTCAACCTAAGCAAAATCCTCCTAATAATGTTCAAAAGAACACCACACAAAACTAGAATCAGAACGCCAATCAGTCATTGGACATATTTAAAAATCCCTTATCAAAACATGGTAAGGAGGTGGCTAATCAAATTAAACACCATAATGTCCCTCCTCCTGCCCGATATGTAGGAACTATTAGTGGGCATTTACCTGCTCATGATCTCGAAATCTTTGACACAACTTTATCCGTGGTTACAACCAAGACTCTATATAATATTTAGATACATGATCTTAGTGATATAGAATATGAGATTGAGAGTGATATGGAAATCACATCAAATCTATCGAATAGTTCTAAAGATGAATCAGATACTATTCACCCTATCACAAGTTATATGGTTCCAGAAGAACCATTTCCAAGAAGAGTCACTACTATACCATCGTCTCACTGATTACTTTCTAATGAGCTAGCTATAAACGCTAGACCAAGACCTATTCATCATCCATAGAATAATATTGTGGGTACCATTGAAGCTGTTACTAGACAACAGGCTCAAAATTATGAACAAGATCAAATTCAGAATGATGGATCAACTCCATTTGTTTTGAAGGTTCCTAATAAAGGGAATCATGCACCTAATGTTCAACCTAATCCTCCTTATAATATTAATGAACAATTATCAAATATTACAGCTAGAATTTCCCTCTTGGACATTTTAAGATCTTCTCCTACACATAGAGATGAATTAATGCTCACATTAAGCTAGATGATGGTACCATAAGACATTCAACAAGAAGCCATGGCTAATACTATAATAACTCGTGAAGTTGATTGTATTGACTTCTGGGATAGAGACATACCTCAACATAGTTTACATAAAGATAACCTCCTATATATTACTGATTTAATTGGAGATGTAGCAGTCAAACAAGTTTTGATTGATAATGGTTCATCTTTAAATATATGCACTTTTGACTTCTACCAAAGATTTGGGTTTAGAAGTGAGGAAATGAAAATAACTGATATGATCATAAAATATTTCAATGATGAAACACAAGAAACGTGTGGAGTTATTACCATTCCATTGTAGGTTGGTCCAAGAACCTTGGATACGATCGTGTTTATTGTACATTGCCCTACATCATACAATATACTCTTGGGTCATCCTTGGATCAACGCAATGTGAGCTGTTCCCTCAACCTTACATCAATGTGTTAAGTTTGAATTTAAGAATCAGTTGGTTACCATTCATGGTGATCCAAGACCCTTTGATATGTGTGCGTTGGTAGAACCTATTGGAGTTCAATTTTGCCCTGCTCTATCATCCACAAATCCTAATTCTCATTATCCATATAAACGTGTGAAACTTGCACCCACAAAGTCATCTACTTCTCCATCAGTTACACCTCCACATATAGCTCAACCATCTTCTGAACAAACCGCATTAGGACCTAGGAAATATCCTAATCCCACAACCAATGTCTCTTCTTCTACTCCTATAACTTCCATACCTATAATAGACCCATCTATCGACACCTCTACACCGTCTACATCCACCAAAGTCATATTTTCTGCATTAGAAGATGTAGGGAATGTTCCTTCTACCTCTTATGCTCTTACTGACGAAATCTTACCCGATCTATCTAAAATTATTATATCAGAAGAAACGAATGCTTCTATGCAAGATTCTCTTATTTTAAATAATTTTCCATCTCCTCATACCTTGGGCCTCCCACAGCCTATGGGAAGTATTTACCAATTCGGGAGCTATGCCTTTATTTATAAGGGATATGACTGGGGTAGAATACTCAGAAACATCAGAACTCATTATGATGGATATGCTCGATGTTATTTTACTAATGAGTATATTAAAGCCAAAACTATAATGCTGAAATTGGGATATAAAGGGAAAGGTTTGGGACCTTTCCAAAATGGTATGAAAGAACCTTTTGAGGTAGAAGCATGGCCCGCCCAATGTGGTGTGGGCCTATTTCCTAGTAAGGGTCAACCATTCCCATTTGAGGATGATGACCAACTTATATGTTACCAATATTATTTAGATGAACGCGATGCCTTGCATTTAATAAATAAGACATTCACATGTAATATGCTATCTATAGCTTATCCTGAGATGATCGCTGAATTCGACGATGAGTTGGAGGGAGATATCTTTCATGACGTCTCCATTGAGGAATTATTATACAATGGATTTTATTTTGATGGCTCTATACCTAGTATAGCCTAGCTTGAGGCCATGACTCCTCAAGACGAATTATCCAAGCTAAACTTGGAAGAATTACAAGAATTGGGCGTTTCACCCGCCCCACCCAATTTTGAGAGAAATCTACATATGGAAGTAGAAAATTTCATAAAAATTAACATTGGAACCGAGGATAACCCCCACATAATCAACATTGGATCATAATTGAGTCAAGAAAAATAGGATGTATTTCTTAAAGAATATGAAGATGTATTTGCTTGGACATATGAAGATATGCCAGGATTAGACCCTTCTATAGTAATGCATCACCTAGTAGTGCATCCAAATGCTAAACTTGTTAAGCAGAAGCTTAGAAAAATGCATCCTAAAGTGGCCTTACTAGTCAAAGGGGAGTTAGAAAAACTCCTAAATGTTATTTTTATACAAGCCATTGATTATGCTAAATGGATCTCGAATGTAGTTCCAGTAACTAAGAAAGAAGCTACTAAGGTTAGGGTTTGTACAGACTTTAGAGATATTAATGTTGCATGCCCTAAAGATGATTTTCCCCTTCCCAATATGGATCAAATCATTTATTTTACTGCTAGGAGTGGAATGATATCCTTAATGGATGGATTTTCTGGTTATAATCAGATCAGGATATCTCCTAAAGATCAGACTAAAACAACATTTATTACCCCTTGGGGGAATTTCTGTTGGAAAGTGATGCCATTTGGTTTGAAGAATGCAGGTGCAACCTATCAACGAGCCATGACTTATATCTTTCATGATATGATGCATGATATACTACACGATTATGTAGACAACATTATAGCTCATTCTACTAAAGAAGATGACCATTTAGATGACTTGAGAAAAGTATTTGATCGGTTAAGGGAATATCTTATCCGATTGAATCCAACCAAATGTATATTCAAAGTTAAGTCAGGTAAATTATTGGGGGTTATATTTTCTTTATGTGGCATAGAAATCGACACTCTCAAGATTACGGCTATCATTGATATGCCTGTACCTACAAGTATATCTGAATTATGGAGTCTACAGGTAAACTTCAAGCTATCCGTCGCTTCATCGATAAGCTGTCATATAAAACTGGACTCTTTCTTAAGCTTCTTAAGAAGGATATCTCTTTCCATTGGTACGACGAATGTCAGGAAGCATTTGAACTCCTCAAACAATATCTTCTTAACCCACCTGTACTTTTGCCACCTAAACCTGATCGCCCATTTATCTTGTATATTTTTGCTTTAGATTTTGCTTTTGGAGCTATGTTAGCTCAACTTGACAATGAGAAAAGAGAGTGTGCTAATTATTACATTAGCAGAACATTAATTAGTTATGAAACCTGCTACACAACATTAGAGAAGTTATGTCTAGAAGTCGCATTTTCTACACAAAAACTATGTCATTATATGCTTAGTTAGAAAACATACGTTATTGCTAAATCCGATTCCTTGCGGTATCTCATGAGTCGACATTATTTATCTAGTCACACAACAAAGTGGGTTCTTGTGTTAAGAAAGTTTGAACTCACTTTTATAGGAAAAAAGTCTGTTAAGGATCAAATCATAGCAGATCAAGAAGTTGTTGCACCCTTAGAATCCACTCATCCCCTCATCATTGAGTTTCCTGACGAATGCCTTAAACTAGAGGTATATCATTCAGAGCAATTGTCCTTATACTTTGACAGAGCCCGATGCATGAGTGGGGCTGGTGCAGGTATTATTTTGATATCTCCATAGAAACATCTCATACCTTTATCCTTTAAATTAACGTTTGCCTGTACTAATAACACTGTTGAATATGAGGCTCTCATCCTTGGATTACGAGTAACCCTGGCACTAAAAATTAAAAATCTATTAGTTTTCGATGATTCTCAAATTGTTATAAATCAAATTAACGATGTTTATCAGACCATAGATGATAAATTGCATCCATATAAAGCATATGTATTACAATTAATATCTTTATTTGATCAAGTTACCTTGGAAGCTATTCCTAGAACTAGCAATCGTGCGACTGACGCTATGGCCACAACTGCATCTCTTTTACCCTTGGAGTTAGATGACAAATATGCTACCATCATTATTCGTCGACTCTAGGAACTCGCTTCAATTAAATCATGCTTGGAACCTTTGGATGTGTTTCTAATCAACGAAACTACTCCTGAACTTTGGTACACTGATATCCTCAATTTTCTTCAAAATGGGACCTTCCCTAAAGGTTTTAATAGAAACCAGCACCGGTTATTACGTAGACGAGCAAGTCGCTTCATCATAATTGGAAATACCTTATATAGGAGATCTTTCGAAGGTATCCTACTGATATGTTTGAATCTAGAAGAGACTAGATCAGCTTTGAGTGAAGCCCACGATGGATCTTGTGGGGGACACTTTAGTGGTAGCTCCATTGCTAAGAAGCTCCTTAGGATAGGATATTTTTGGCCTACCATGGAGAATGATGCACATGAGTACGTGTGCCATTGCGAAAATTGCCAGAAACACATTGACCTTGTCCATGCACCTGCACAAGAACTGTAGGATATTTCATCTCCTTGGCCCTTTTCAAAATGGGGCTTAGACATCATCGAAAAAATCAATCCTGTGTCATTTGATGGACACAAATTCATCATAACTACCATCGAGTATTTTACGAAGTGGGTTGAAGCTATGCCCTTAGCTTCTTGCACTAGAACTCAAGTTTCCAATTTTTTTTTTAATCAAATTATTTGTAGGTTAAGAATTCCTGCAAATCTCATCTCAGATAATGGAACTTGTTTCAAAAATAAATATGTAAAGAAACTATGTCAAAAATATAAAATTCAACACCATTGGTCCACTACCTATGATCCTTAGTGTAATGGCCAAGTAGAAGCATCTAATAAAACGTTAATTAAAATCCTCAAAAGACTGGTCAATAAATCTGGCCATGATTGGCACATTCAATTATATCCTACTTTGTGGGCTTATCGAACTAGCATTCGTACTCCCATGGGCACTTCACCTTTTGTTTTGGTTTATGGTGCTGAAGTTGTTTTTCCCTTTGAACTAGAAGTTCCTTCTTTGGCTCTGCTACTCCAAGATAGTGAAGTAGGAGATGAATATCGTGCTGGCAGATTTAGTCAGTTGGAACTCCTATATGAGAAGCGCATTAATTCTTTGGAGCATCTTCGTGCCTACCAGAATAAGTTCAAACGAGCATATCTCAAAAAAGTTCATCATCGATCCTTTGAGATCGGTGACATCGTCTTAAAAGAAAAGAAAAAAAAAACTAATGCAACTAAAGACCTTAAAGGTAAATTTGAGCCTAAATGGATTGGGCCATATATTATCACTGCTAAATTTGGATCAGGAGCATACATATTAGCTACCTTATATGGTAAATATCTTAAAGAACCTATGAACATTATGCATATTAAGCGCTATTATGCATAAATTTGGTAATTTCCTCACTGTATATATTATACATATTGTCTTATTTTAGTAATTCATATAAATATTTCAAAAATAGTAATATTATGTATTCTCTCAATTCATAAATTAAAATCAAAATATAAAAACATCAAAATCCTCAAAAACATCTTCTATTTCTGCACCTGTCAATTCTTGAAGTATTGCATTTATATTTTTAGTTATTTTGGATAACTTAGCATTTATTTGGAATCCCTCACTTTCACACTCACATGAATAATTGTCTTGATCTTATTTGGTATGATTATTAATCTCTCTTATATCAAATTCCACAGTTGAATTAAATAGAGTTTTGAGCATAGAGAACTGATCTTGTTATTTACTTGAACCAAGTACACATTTTCACATTAAAATGATTTCATTGCAAATTCAAAGCGATGCTACATAGTAGAAGTGGTCTCTTGAGCGAAAAGTTTCCCTTGCTATCCTATCATGCAAATGGTCTAGAATCTTTGAGAATTGACAAAAGGACAAGCTCACCCCTACCCAAAATAAAAATCCCTTGCTCTACAGCCAATCCAAGCAAGTATCCCTAGTATATAAAAAAAAAAGAAGGAAATTCAAGAAAAATCATGAGAAAAAGAAGCATTATTTCAGTATCATTTTGTACCACCTTAGCAATATTTCCAGCATTATCTCAGTGCCAAGCAAAAATACAAAAAAAAAAAGAGAAAAGAAAATAAAAAGCAAAAAGCAATAAATCCCTTCCCCTACCCTTTGAAAGAAAAGAAGGGTGAATGAGCTTGAATCCCTAAAATTCTCAATTATTCAAAAAATGTGAGGTAAGCCCCATAACAGGTGGTTTGTGCCCAACCCGCTTGGCCTTGGGTAACTCTTAGCGTGGTGATATGTCTGTCACATTAGTGACCTTATTTTGTACAGACCTATGTCCACTCATGGATCACCTAGCTCTTGATGACCCGACTTACATAGTAGCTTGGTACAATTACATTCATATAAATCATGGTCAACGAACACCCATTTGGTTAATTCAAATTACTTGCATCAAATTATCTTGCTCAAAATTAGTAAATGAACAATAAAATTGCACACACATTTGTGTTTGAGAGATTTTGTATCATTATAATAGATCAAGATTGGAAATGAACTCATGTATGCACACGGGGTTCCTTATAAATATAAATTTTGTCTTTGAGATAATTTACAAATATTTATGCAAATATTCTAAAATAATTTGATTTTCTTACTTGAGAATATTGGCTTAGCGCAAAAACAATTAAATATATTTTTTCAAAAATCCAAAATTTTCTTTCAAAACATGTTAAAAAATCTAGCAATAAAGTCACATTTATATATTTTCTACTTTCGCAACGATGGTATAGTTCCTAAACCTAAATTGGAATTTTATGCCTAGTGCAAGTCCTCATTTATTTTCTATTTATCTCAAAATCAAAAATCAACCATGCAATAAAACTATTACATCAATTTCTTCTTTGGATTTCGCGATGATGGTATAAGTCTATACCTAAAATTCTATGCCTAGCGCAAGACATCATTCTAATTTTATCTCCCATTTATTTAATCCATAAAAGCATATGGCTTAAATCATTATGTTACACAATTGTGCTTTAAAAAGAACGAAAACTTTTTTATTTTCATTTCATTATGTCAACATTCAGTTTTGCGACAATGGTATAATTCTTAGGCAATCGTTCCAATTTCTATCACACTTAGGAATTTTATGCCTAGCAAAAATCATATTTTAATATTTCATGCATAATATTTTCATGGAAATCTGAAAATAAATCATCACCATCATCATGTTCATCATCACAACAAGTCTTAAGAAAGTCTCTTAAGCACCCTTTTACTTTTAGCAATATTTCTCTCATAACGGGTTAGCTTGATGACCTAGCGAGCGGCGACTCCATGAAATGGTCATGTAACAACGACAATGTCCTTTGAAAATATTGTTAGAAGTCACTTTATTTTTCATCAAATCACACCACCACAACCAGTTTGTTTACATCAGATTATTTCATTTAAATTTATAGCATGACATAAAATTATAATATTTTCAAATGACATAACCAATGAATAGTCAATCAACAATTAAAATATTAAAGCATCATAAAACATATGCACAAGTCATATCACAAAAAGAACACATATATCAAAAAGTATATACATCATATCAAAAAAGATTGGTATGCCACAATCTATACCTTGGCATACTCAATTATCTCAAAAATATATGGTCTATGTACAATGAGCAGCTAGTCTCGAGAAGCCCTCGAGCTCTCAGCCTCATCTTCTTTCCCGCCCAGAGGTGGAGGAGGTGGTCCCATCGATGTCTATACTGTATCGCGAGTCCTCGACATCGATCATGATGATGTCCTTGATGAACCCATCCTGATCAGCTCTGCAATGCTGGCTGGAAGCGGTATCATTTGCCCCTCTAGAACCACATGATAGTACAACCCCTGGTAGAACATGATCTATGCAATAGCCTGCACCAGCTCCAAAATGCTTGCCCCTCTGCTCTGAGTCCTAAACTGTGTCACCTCATCCTGAACAGTCTGCACCTAAGCTCGTAGGCAAAAATTCTTTGCCTGGAGAGCCGCCATCTCGTTGCTCTCCCCCACATCGACATCCTTGCCATTATCAGGTGATGGTGGCCTATCCCTCTGCTGAGAAGGGAGTCTCTCCCTCCTCTTTGGCTGCTACTGTCTCTTCGAAGACTGTGGTGCTCTCTTGTGTCTCTCCTAAGGAGGCCATTGTTGATCCCTCCCTCCGTGACCCCTCATTGCACCGATGGTAGCCTGGCACCGCCTATCCATTTGTTGAACTATAGCATGCATCAGACCCTATTCCCTCATCATTCAAGGAGGGTGGATGCCTGCATACCAGGAATCATACCCATCTACTACTCTCACATCGTCCCCATCCACTGGCTGAATGGGAGCATCATCAGCATCTTGAATCCAGAACTGTTGCATGTCTGAAGCCTCGCTTAATGTGGTATTATCCCAAATAGTATGGGAGTAATCATAATCCCTAAGATAAGGGATCCCCTACTGTAGACCGAACTACCTCAAAACTTGGTCATAGCGGTGGAGCTCTACCTCTCCCCGCTCTATCCTTAACCAGATGACTCGCCTGATGCAAGCCAACTCCTGTCCATCCTCTACCCACCCTAGATGCTCTCTCCATGGTCTCCAGGTGATATGATCTAGGGTGAGGTCATCTAGCAACCTCTAGGACATCGACAGATCTATCTACCGATGTGACCCTCTTTGGAGCCGCCAATAGAAAACCTGGGGTCTCTCCTGATCAAATCCTATCAGTGGAAGCCCTACCGGCCTCCACACCACAATATGCTCCCAGCACCAAACCTATAGTAGCGATGTCATCACTAGACATCGACCTCCCTTGTATACGACCCCGTAAAGGATCCTATACAAGCGACATAATACAAAGCTACCCCAAGAAAACTTGTATTCATGGTCTCTCATGTCGCAGACCACATCTGAGAGGAGCCATGGTAACCTACATCCACTTTGGTGGCATAGAATAAGGCCACCCACCACCCCTGCCAAAACCTAGGTCAATCAAGACGCCCCAAACATCTGCCTCAAAGCCTTGATGTTCACTCTGCCCTTCTCCAGGGCGAAGCTTGGTTTGCTGCACAATCTCATCATGGCATGGCCCTGATTGGTCGAAGGAGTCATGAACCGCCCATGTATGGGGATCCTCAAGATCCTCCATACATCCTCTAGAGTGGGAGTCATCTCCCTTGTCGGTAGCCAAAAGCAGGATGACCCCGGATACCCTCTCTGCTAGGGCCGTCAATAGCCCCATGTCCATAGGAATTTGTGGCATCTTTGCCACATGCCGTAGTTCGACCTCTGCTAGTCTGTCTCGCTCGACCTGATCGAGCGCGGATAAGTCATCCCTAAGACCCTCGTATTTCCACTCTCGACTCTTTAGCAATCCCCTCTACAAAATAAATAATAAAACAACAAAAAATATTAGTACATAATCATTAAAATCAATTAAAATCAATTTCATCTCATAAAAAATGATATCGCCCATTATTGGATGATATCGTACCAAATTTATTTAAATCATCCTTAATAGGACGAAATTGTCTCTGATTCTTCAATTTTGGGATCTCCCCTTATTGGACGGGATTGTCCCTATTTTTTTGATTTCGTCCTCAAACGAAATCGGCGATATAGGGACGATTTCGGTGAAATTGGGACAATTTCGTCCCGACATCGTTGACGGCCTAAAAACGGCCACGACACCCAAAAACAATTAAAATTCAAATAAAAAATTAAACAAATGAAGTTAAAAACATAGTACACTAGGTTTATATCCTTACCCGCAACCCGCACCGGACTTATGTCGATCTGTGTGCCGTTTCCACCATTTCACCTGCAAAGCTCTGAAACAACGAAAGTGAATAGTAAAAATGAATTAGGGTTTTACCCTATTTTTCCTCTTTTTATTTAAAAACAACTTTTTTTTTTAATTTTACTTTTCCATGCTCTTACCTCAAACATTCGATTTGGGTAAAAACTCGGAGGGGGCACCATAGCAAATAGTTGTATGATTTGACCTAGAATCATCGTCTAAAAAATGGAATAATTTTTTGCTTTCTTGTAAAGTGTGGAGAACTCGTCTTTAACGCATTTTCTTTAAAAAATTTTCTAAAGAGGGGGCAAAATGTAGCATCCTAAAATTGGCGCAGTTAAACCATTAATAAAAGATAAAAATTTGAATTTTAACCCCGAAACTACCTGTTAACCGCTCACCTCGTTTTTCATGCCATTTTTAGAAGTTTTGACCGTTGGACCATATCATCGCCGATCTGACGATATCGTCTCAAATCGGATGAATTCATCTGGAACAGAACGTCCAGACGATTTCATCCCAAAACCAAATTTTCATAATTAGCTTCTATTTCAATGACCTCTCCAACTTGGGCAGAAGCGTGTCTGCACGGTTGGAGATTCCTACGTTGGAGATCTCCCAGATTGGAATGATCCCCAACCTTTTAACCTCCCCCTAATACTATATAAACTTGGGATTTTCCCAGTTTATCCCCTTGGTTGATCATTCCCCTGCAACCTTAGCTTTTTCTGTGTTAGAACATCCTATTCCCCATCATTTGCATTTGTGTTTTCAAGTTTTATTGTAGGATCTCACTGTGTTTCAGTTAGAGGAAGCTCGTATCGTCGTAGGCGATTCAACCACAATTTTGGATGATCCTGACGAGATCGGTGATGATCTCGTATGATTGCAGATGATTTTGACTGCAGTTCAGATTGGGGGCAATCAGAGCCCTGAGTGTGCATTCTTTATCTCTTTTCTTATTTAATTGTGCATTAGATTAATTCACTTCTATTTTGCATCTTGGAGTTCACCTCATTTAGCATATTTGCATGATAAAATTAAAAATAAATTACAAAATTATTGCATCCTATTTTATTTGATATCTGGATTTATCATTTAAGCATTTATATTATTATTTCTATCGTTTTGTATCATTCTTGCAATTGTATTTTTGGTTTTTGGTGTTTGTTTTCATGATTGCAGCTTTCTGACGAATTCGTCTGATGAATTTGTCAGGTCACTGACAATCTTGACTGATCTCAGATGATCTCATGTGATCTAGACGATTCTATACAATTACAGATGATCCTGTCATATCCGAGATGATCTGGACTCCTACAAGCTTCATAATCTTCATCAAACATCAAAAATCAGGTGCACTCTTCTCCATTCTAGATATTTTCTATATTTAGGATTTATTTATGTTTATTGTCTTCATATAAACCATAAATTTCATATAGAATAGCTTAGATTCATTTTGGAAAACCTAGGAATCTGAATGATTGAACATAAAATGAACACATCAAACCCATTCTCAACCTAGGCGTGGAAATTACCACTCAAATTTTTCTGGTGAACCCCACCATCCGTCAAAAATTCACCCTTATACCCATCCCCCGAGAGGCGTGACCTTCAAAAGACCTCTCCGTTCGAGGTATTGTCCCATCCTTCTCGCATCCCCCTTCTGGGCACAGATCCTTTAGCCTGAAGGTAAGGGTGCGAAAGATTTGGGCGATACACATGTCCTTCATGTTTTAGTATAATTCTTGATAAAATTAGAATAGTTTAAAGTATTTATTTATGTTTTCTTATTTTACTAGTTTAATGGCATTTGCATACATATTTTCTTAAAGGGCCTCATCAAAAGAGGCTATCAATATTTTTAATCGTGTGCTGTTGCTTCTTGTTCGCAGGGAGATAGGTGCAATAGGATATTATGTCATAATCCTTCCACATCGTGAAGAAGGGGGTCAACTCCACCCCAAGGAAGTTTGTGACTAATCAATAGAGCACTATAAATGCACCTACCCTATTGAGGGCATTGGCAATTGTAATATCAGTATCATATTTCAAGTGACCCTATGAGGGCATTTTTGTAATCAAAGGTCATTCAAAGATTAATACAAGAAACCTTACATTGTTTTTGTTCAATTTATGTACTTGTGTGAATCTTTATCCTTTAATGATGATATAGATCAATACAGTATCTAGGTGCACGCTCCATGATTAGGTCAGATGGCGATCATGATGGAACTCCACAATTTTAGCCCTGAGTTCTGACTCTTCTTGGCTTTTTCTTATCTCAGGTGCTAACCATAGAGTATAGATAGACCAGAGATCTGCCCATACAGGGGCAAGAGGATAGGTTCGCTTTCGAGCATAGGTCCACCCATACTCCCACACGTGGCCCACCATGTAAGATCACCATTGATATTTCAAAGGTGGGAGCTAATGGAACACCATCGCATGAGCGGTGGAGGTCTAGACAGTTATATGGTCTAGGTAGTGTTCTTGAGCAGCTAGGTTGTAAGCCTATAGCTCTGCCCACTCATTCTTCAAGTGAGCATAGCAGCAGTTGTATCAAGATCACTAGAGATCATGGATAAGCTTCTAAGCACCCTCATGTCATGCGTCCACCATCAACACATTTGTTCGATGGGTACAGAACCCATAAGGTAGCTTGCACATAGCATACACACCAGAGGCCTCCCACGGTCAACCAGATCGACAGATCACATAGACTGGTGTTTGAGAAAAGATGTCAACTCCTCCAAGATCAATTGGAGGATGCTCACCTAGAGAGGCAACATATTGAAGATGAATATCTTCAAGCACAAGGGCTCCTACGATAGATATTATATGAGTAGTGCATGCATGAGGAGCGTATTCTAGCTCAAAATGAGCGCATAGAGCAGGAGGATCGGCTAGCCAAGGCTGGCATATAACCTCTCAAGGAGCATAGAGAGCGTGTGCATAGGAGGGTTATGTACCTAGCCAATATGCACGAGGAGCATAGATACATTCGTACTCATGTCAGTACCCAATAAAGGGAGCGACTGTCATCACTCAATGATATTAGACAGAGGTAGCATAAACATGTAGATGTAGATGGATACAATCATGAGTATCTTGAGAGTTACCAAGTTGAGGAGGAGGAAGAGCCACGTAATCCACCTCCCTCGAAGAAGACATTACATCCTAGACCGCCTCCACGTCAGCTTAGGGAGGAGGACTTTTTGTCTTCTGAGGCGTACAAGGTTTTGGCGAATAAGGTCAAAGCAATAATAAGGCAAGGCGTAAATATGCAAAATCTGACACTGAGAAAGATACACAATGAACCTCTAGACCCCTCGGTGCCTATGCCTCCATATCTCGAGCATTTTGATATGCCTAGGTTAGAAAAATTCAAGGGTGATGAGGATGCCCAAGAGCATATTACGAGTTTTTTGGATGCTTTTTTCCAGATAAAGAGTCATGATGCCTTGTTGTTGCGCACCTTCATGACGACACTCTCCAGCTCGAGAGTGGTTCAACCAATTGAAGAAACATAGTATTACTGGTTTCGAATAGTTAGCTGATGCATTTCTTGAATGCTATTCATTTGGTGTCAAGAAATAGGCCAACCTTTTTTATTTGGCCACGCTAGCTCAACATGATGACGAGCCCATCGAGCAATACATAAAGAGATGGCATAGAATAATGGCAAAGTTGCCATTCCCTATTCCTACAGTAGAACTGAATTGAATATTTACAAAGAGTTATGCCAAGCACATCTCACTACTATTGCAGTTGTAGTAGTATGCTATATTTGAGGAAGCTGTGGTGCAAGCCAAGGTGATCGAGGACATCAAGTTGCAAGAAGGCAACTTGAAGCTAAAGACTAGGAAAGAAGGGTTTAAAAAGAGTACTACAAAGCAACAGGGCAAGCATGCCCACGTGAATCAAGTAGTACTAAATCTTGGAGGAGAGGATAAGGGACAACAAAAGCCTAATTATCAAGCCCAACCTCCTCTCACACGTTATGAGACATGCAAAAACAACTATAAGGACAAAAATAGAGAAGAGCGTCCACATCACCAGTTCACACCTCTAACGGAATTGATGACTTCGATTTTCCATCAACTATGTGAGGCCAAGGCCATACGATTAATTGAGGTCAAATTAATAGATCCGAATGTGCCAAATTCGAAGTGGCATCAAGACGATCTGTTCTGCATGTTCCACAGAGCAAAAGGCCATGACATCGAGACATGTTGGTCCTTCAAACACATTGTGAAGAACATGATAGAAAAATGAGAGCTTGTAGTACCAAGAAATCCATAGGCGCCCGACAACATAAACATGGGGATTTTCAATAATCCACTACCCAATCACGAGGTACCTCATAATAACGCCGACCAGGTCAATCAAGTGAGAATCGAGCCACCTACCTAGGGGTTCGTATGCATGGTCAATGTTGTTACTAGACACGGGAGGTATGATCAACTGAATCAACCTTGTTCCCCCATTAGAATACAAGCTACGTCGGATCAACGACCAACTCAAAACATTCCATGCCCACCAACTAAACTGGTGGTGACCATAAGGAGCAGGTTAGTTCAGAACCTACAGACAACTCCTGTGAATTTGTCAATATATGAGCTTATTTAGTAGTCCCCTAGACACAAGGGGACTCTTATGGACATTCTAAGGTCCATTAAGGTACAGTCCCAAGATGCGCATGCATTTACAAATTTTGTGGGACATGTACAATAGTGTCAGGAACCCACGATACAATTTTACGATCATGAAGTGAATATGGTTCCTACTATTATGGCTGACATGCTGCTACATATTATCACATGTGTTAACCACATGCATTTCAAAAGGATCTTGATCGACACTGGGTCCTCGATCAATATAATTATGACCAAGGCATTAAGCCATCTCAAGTTTCCCAAATCACACATTGCGCCTACCACCTTTACGTTGAGAGCGTTTAACGATGCACTATGATCGATGGTTGGTACAATTGTTCTACCTATTTAGGTGGGATTCAAGACCATCTATATGATGTATCATATGATAGAGGGTACCATGCAGTACAAAATTCTACTCGAAAGGCCTTAGATTCATCAAATGTGTTGCATCCCCTTGATCTTGCATCAATGCGTGAAGTACATTCATAAAGGACAGGTTCACGTAGTGTTCTTAGATGAAGAACCATTCAAGTTTGTCACCCTAGAATATTTGTCTGGGGGTTTTATACTCTCATAGATGCACTTGGATATCCAGCCTGCTTCACCAGTTAAGATTCCAAGAGGTAAACCAATAGCCTGTGCTCAACCATCGACATATGTGTCACACAGATCTGAGCATACAACTGCAACTTCTATAAAACTGACTACATCAGCAATACATCAAAAATATGAGAAGCTAAAGGTAAAATTGGGCGAGAAAGTAGAATATCATATGCTCAGACCAGTCGCCAATGAGACTCCCACTCCCATGGATGTGGAAGAACCTCAAGACAAATACGAGGAGGCACCTCATCCTACTTCACATACATGTTCAGTAGGGTCATCTACACCGCAGGTGACCATTCATCTGGCTAGCACAGGATTGGGTGAGTATCTTATGCAAAATATTACTTTCGGGCCTATATTAAAGACTGCACAAGAGATGGGCTGACCACACGTCCATCAATTTATGATTGGATTTGTAGTGCCATTGGGTGAGCCACCCAACCAAACAAACTTCATCTACGTAGGGCTAGATCAAGCGCCCACCAGAATATTTGTAGATGAGGATGATGACGAGCCATTTACTGTGAATGTGCACTATCTATCCAACCCAAAATATGCCATGCATATTTTTGAGTCGTATCATTGGCATGGGCAAGACCTTGGTCTTTTCAAACAAGGACATAGGACTCCACTTGAACCTTAATATCAGTTAGCTAATGATAGGTTCAGGTTAGAGTTACAGGTACAGGATCATGATGATTTTCTTACCGCATCCTTAGATCGCATGTACCCGAGTCTAGGGGATGATGTGGATTTTAATCCATATCACCCTAATCCTTCCAATTGTTGGAGGACTCGCCAGATGGTATCGTTTATTACCATAGGGCCACCTGATTCATATCATGATGGGACCTTAGAGGACAACCCCATAGGCAACCTAGATAACCAAATTCGTAGTGCTACCAACGACACTAGTATGCAAGGGCATAGCCCCACTACTATAGGTGATATTGAGTTAGGAGATCTTTGTGATAATAATGTAGAGGAGTCCACCTCCAAAATGAGTGGAACTAGTTATGATGCAAATGATGAGTCCTCAAATGATGATCAATTTGAGGAGGAAATCAAGCCGACCTTTCTAGGTCTGGCATTTATACGTCATTTGCTGCTTATGGAACAAGTGGAAGAGACGAATGAGCACTTCATAGTCGATAGTGATTATAAATATGAAATAGAGGAGGCCTATTTAAGGCCTAGCCCAGCTAATCTCCCACTGTTCATAGATACAATAGAGTGGTCCATCCACGGTGGTGACCACAATGATGTAGATGAGAGGACCGATTCCAGGATCATGTATCCATAATATCTATTTCCTAGGCAATCATAGCATGTTATGGAGGAAGTGCCTCCTGACACTGAGCACTCTAAGAAAGAAGTAGTTCTAGTTTATACGGTAGTATCATATATATGATAATTTTATCAGATTTATCTAGATAGCGATGATAGTGACCGCAAAATCAGATACATGGGGCCACATCTGGCAGGTCATCCCTTAGAAGAGGGGGGAAGTGATGGATTGTATTTATATAGTGATGAGAGGATTCATTGGATATGGCCTATTTGGGACCTCATCATATACGTAATAGGCCTCCATGTTGAGGTCCCCCACCTATTACAGCTGTAGGTTTGCATCGGGATATTAATCTCCATCGCAACCTAAGGGAAAAAAGAGAGCTCAAAGAGAGGTATCAAGAACTATTTCCACATTAGCCTACGTACGTGGAGCTCCTTGAGTTGAGAGATCCCATTTTGCAGCTAGTGCACTGGGAGGATCCAGTTATACGGGTATCCCATAGAGAGGATCCATTTGTGCCTGTACCATCCGAGCCAGATCTTGGATACAGAAGCTACACTTTAGATATAGATTTTTGTTCATGTGGTTCTGGAGATCAATTCCATTCCATCAATATGGTCTCCGTTGATTTGACCACTCCACTCCACAATCCAATAGATCCATCCAAACTGTTGCATCTGAACATGGATGCTATCGATTGGGATCAAGCTGACTCACCGGTCCAGCCTAAATATTTCTTCCCTAAAGAATAAATATTGCAACCGTTTCATTTTGCACCAGGCTATGCTTATGATGTTTATCACGCTAAGGGTTCTTCCCATGAGGAATATGTGAACCCGGTTGATGACATCCATATAATTCCTATGCCTAACCAGCTTGAGGAGGGATCACATATGTCAATAGAGAAATTTTTTGATGTGGATATCAGTAAAGATCCCACCAATCCAAATAAGGTTAGATTTGGAGATAGTCTCACTCTGGATGAGCGTGATAGCATCATCCCTCTACTA
The DNA here is from genome assembly GCA_028583015.1 of Wollemia nobilis. Taxonomy (NCBI): domain Eukaryota; kingdom Viridiplantae; phylum Streptophyta; class Pinopsida; order Araucariales; family Araucariaceae; genus Wollemia; species Wollemia nobilis. Next base: position 876,224 of record JAQPPZ010000367.1, read on the forward strand.
AAAGAGAGACCTGATCTCTTTGCTTGGACTTACAAAGACATGTCGGGTCTAGATCCGAAATTGGTTACTCATAACCTTTCGCTAGATCTGTCGAAGAAGCTAGTCAAGCAAAAACTTAGAAAAATACATCCAATAGTAGCCTTAATGGTGAAAGACGAGTTGCAAAAGCTATTGGATGTAGAGTTTTTCATCTCCATCGACTATCTAGAATGGGTGTCCAATATGGTGCCCGTAGGAAATCCAGATGGAAGGATCTGTATTTGTACAAATTTTAGAGATATCAATAAGGCAACACCCAAAGATTCATTTGTGTTGCCAAATATCGATGCTCTGGTAGACGCTACTATATGTCATGAAATGCTCTCCCTTATGGATGGTTTTTCTGGATACAATCAGATTTAGATTAAACCCAAATATCAACATAAAACCGTGTTTATAACACCATGGGGGACATTTTGTTATAAAGTTATGCCATTCGTTCTTAAAAATGCTGGTGCCACATATCAACAGGCTATGACATATATATTTCATGACTACATGCAAAAAATATTAGAAGATTATATTGATGACTTACTAGCTAAGTCGTTGCTACGAGCAGAGCATGCGAAGGTATTAAGGAAGGTCTTCGATCGCTTGATAGAGCATAATCTCAGGTTGAATCCTAAGAAGTGCGTATTTGGAATAACTTCAGGTAAACTCTTGGGATTCATCGTTTCTAAATGAGGCATCAAAGTAGACCCAGCAAAGGTCAAGGCTATTCTAGAGATGCATCCTCCCAATAATATCAAAGAACTAAGAAGCCTTTAGGTCAAAGTAGCATCCATAAAGCAATTAATCACTCAATTATCGGATAAATGTTGACCCATGAATCGACTACTACACAAGGGGGTCCCATTTTATTGGGACGAGGACTGCCAAGTAGTCTTTGCGGATATTAAGGAATACCTGGAAATGTCACTAGTACTAGCTCCACCAAGGCTAGATGTGCCTTTTTTGCTATATATATCGGCAACCCACTTTGCATTAGGGACCATGTTATCCCAAAATAATGTGTAAGGCAAAGAGCAAGCCGTATATTACATCAGTCACACCTTGGTGAGTTATGAGTCAAGATATGCATATGTTGAGAATCTTTGTTTAGTAGTGGTGTTCGCTACTAAGAAATTATAGCATTACATGCTAAGTCATACAACATATGTTATATTGAAACAAAATCCTTTGTAGTATATGATGAGCAAGACATATCATAACACACGTACTGCAAAGTGGATCATGCTATTGACATAATTTTATTTGCAATTCATCAGCCAAAAGTCCATCAAGGGACAAGTCATAGCTGATTAAATGGCTAAGGCACCACTGTCTAATAATAGGCCTCTAACCATTGAGCTTCTAGATGATGCGGTATTTGTAATATCTGAAGCTCCTGAACTCGAGGAACCAGAGAATAATGCTGATATGACATTTTTATTCAATGGTTCGAAGTGTGAGCAAGGGGGTGGCATAGGAATAATTTTTTTCATGCCACAAGGAGCTCCAATGCCCTTGTCATTCAAGTTAGACTTTCCATGCACCAACAATAATGCTGAGTATGAAGCCCTACTTTTGGGCCTCCATACAACCATTGCCATGGGAATTAAAATATTGAACATTTTTGGCGATTCTATGCTCATAGTTAACCAAGTTAAGGGGCTCTTTCAGTGTCAATGTCCCGTACTGAAAGCCTACAAATATCTTATTGCCACTTATCTGGATAAATTTGAATGGTATGACATCAGGGCAATCCCTCATTCATCAAATAGGTTCACAGACAACATGGCATATTTGGGGTCCTTGATCCCTCAGAATCCATTTGTTGATTTTACTACCATCCATGTTAGAATGCTCTCGCACCCAGTAGTGGAGCATGCAACCTTTGATAAAAAAGATTTAGTCAACATGATTGTCATGGAACAAACAACTGATTGGTTTCATAGAGTGGAAGAATTTCTTAAGCAGGCACCCTGGGAGTCATTGAAGTCTCAGAGTCCTATAGGGAGTGGTACTACAATTCACCATAAGGTTATTTCCTAGTCTGCATTTACAAAGTTAAATATGCAGGGGGAGCAAGTCGTCTTAGCAGTCGAGGTTGAGGCTTGTCAAAGTTGGATTTTGTAAATCCAAGACTTCTTAAAACTTAGTATGATTCCAGAGGGATTGTCGTGTGCCACAAGAAACACATTCAAATAGAAAGAAACTAAGTATGTCTTTTTAGGAGATATTTTGTACCGATGCAGCTAAGAAGGAGTTCTTCTTCGATGTATTGAGCCCCAAGAGTCATCTTGGGTAATTTTAGAATCTCACGATGATACGTGTGATGGCCATTTCAACAGCATGGCTGTCATCAAATGCATCCTTTGCATGGGTTATTATTGTCCCACTATGGAGAAGGATTGTAATGTGTATGTCAAGAAATGCTTTAAATGTCAACATCATGCTAATATTACGCACTTGCCATCACAGGCCTTACAACCCATTTAGGCGGCTTGGCCATTTGCTCAATGGGGACTAGATCTTATTGGAAATATTTCTCCTCCATTGTTAGGCCAATATACATTCATTATAATGGATACTGAGTATTTTATAAAGCGGGTGGAAGCCATTCCCCTTACAACAACCACTGGAGCTCGCATCATAGAATTTATTCTCGAGCATATCATGTCTTTTTGGGATACCATCCAAAATAATTTTGGATAATGAAACTTCTTTTAAGAACAAAACTATGTGGGATTTAACGTCTAAATACCATATTAAACACAGTTTTGCAACTCCATACTATCTGTAAGAAAACGGGTAATTTGAGGCCTCAAACAAGACTGCGGTAGCCATCTTAAAAAATACAGTGTAAGAACACCACAAGGATTGGAATTTACAACTACCCCTTGCATTATGGGCTTACAGGACTAGCATTCGGATGCCCATTGGGGCAACGCCATTTTCACTAGTATATGGCACTGAGGCCATTATGCCCTTAGAGTTAAAAATTCCAACACTGCGCATCGCATTGAAGGAGTTCATTGATGATGACACCGTGTGGCAAGCTCACATCGATCAATTGACATTGCTCGATGAACTTCACGTGAATGCTCTCGAACATCTTCGTGTTTATCAAAAGCGATTAAAATGAGCTTACAATGTCAAAGTCCACCAGAGAGACTTTGAAGTTGGGGATCTTGTGCTAAAAGAGAACCAACATAACTCGAATTTATTGCCTGATATGCGAGACAAATTCATGGCTAATTGGCTAGGGCCTTACATCATATCTAAAAATATTGGTCTAGGTACCTATTTCCTAACATCACTAGAGGGTGTGGAAGAGCTTGATCCTCTTAATATCATCCATATTAAGGCATTTTATGCTTGAAAGTGTAGTAAAGGCACCAAAGGCATCTGTAAGCCCTTTGGTCAACCCAAAAGCTCGGAGGATTTGTCCACAACCACTCGGTCATCCCAAAAAGGCTCTGAGTTCTTGAATTGAGAAGCTTGGTCAAGTAAATGCACCAAAGGCATCTGTAATACCTTTGGTCAACCCAAAAGCTTCGAGGGTTTTGTCTCAACAGCTCGGTCATCCCAAAATGCCCCAAGCTCTCTGTTGAGTAGCTTGGTCAAGTAAAAGCTCCAAAGGCAGTTCCTCGCCATTTTGTCATCCTTAAAAGCTCCAAGGACATGTCCTCATCATTTGGTCAAATATGAAAGCTCCAAAATCCATAAAAATCAAGAAAAATATATAAAATTCCAAAAAAAAAAATGATAAAGCTTAAAATCCAAAAACATTTTCTTTTGCAGTTTGCATTTTCATACATGCATTCACATCATCATATTGCATTTAGGCATTTTTCATCCGTTGCATTCCACAATAGAGTGTAATGTGTATATCAAAATCTTACAAATGATCACACGTTTGTGTTTCAATCATGCACCCTTGCATTTATCATAATTCATTGCATTCATGCACGATACTTGTTACAGAGAAATATGTATGTATATTAAGTTTTCCAGTCATTCAGCCATACCTAGTGGGTTCTTCAGGTATTGTAGAAAGCTTGTTTTGCTGTTATAGACAAGGTCATTAGTTGGGATAGTGCTTCAACATATTAGAATCCCATCACTAAGTAAAACAATATAAAATCCTACTAAGACAAGAGATGATGAAAGCTACGAAAGAAGTCTTAGGTATCTATAGAGATGGGTTTCACGACCTGCTTATCTTGCAAATAGTCGGTTTAGAAAGGTGAACTTTGGCAAAAGGACAAGAATTTCCCCTATAAATCCCAAAGTTACAAATTTTAAAGTGCAAATTTCAAAATACCAAGTTCAAATCAAATGTAACATGACATAGTGAATCAAAAGCACTATAAAAATCCCTTGCTCAAAGAAAACGGTAACACATGGACTAACAGTGATTTTTATCACTACATATGAGCAAGTAAGAAGGGTGAGAACTTGAATCCCTGGATTGTCCACCTTTTGAAAGCCATAGAGTGATCCTCGATCGTAGCAATGGGTTGGAAGAGTCCCGCTTGCAATCGGAGGGGTAGTTCTATTGGGTGATCCCAAAACATAGCAATGGGTTGAAAGAGTCCCACCCGCATTTGGAGGGGTAGCCCTGATCAATTTGCAAGATGAGCTAGCTCCAGGTACCTAGGATTGTCTAGATGTATAAGTCTAATCAAAGCTGAAACAAGGATGGTATGATCGTATGAGGAACCCTATCTCACATATGGGTTGAAAGAGTCCCGACTGACATACAGGGTATGCTTATGATCTATCTAAAAATACTCACATGCACACACAAGGATAATGAATAGTTGGGTTTGTCACGACAAAAGCCTTGTCCAATATAAGCCTTGTACAATTAGTATGTGATTTTTTGAGAATTCTACTAGGGTGTTTTAGTCTTAAGGAAAACCCCAAAAAGTTCTACAATAGCAACAAGATACCAAATATCATTAGACTTCATAATTACGAGTCATTCATTCATTAGAATGCATTTTACAAAGCATAATAAAACATATAGGATAGATACCGCATGAATATCAGAAATGATGTTTAGATGACCACTGACTATTTAGTGCAGTAAAGAAGAAATATACAAAATGACATATTCATTCATTAGCATTATACCAATCCATTTCATTGCATTTCATATATGGGTGATTAATTGATTAAGTTCTTGTAATGAGAATGATCAATTATTTTACATGATTGTTATACATTTTGTGGTGTCATATTTAAAAAAAAAATTGATATACACAATTTACATTCATTCCTTATGTTTTAAGTGATTAAAGCATATAGGTTCATTTCCATTAGATTGTGATTATGTACATAATGCATTACCATACATTGCATAGCATACCATAAACTGCATAAAATAAACGCATGCCCACAAAACAAAAATAAATATGCATTTAAAAATAAACATCGCATCCATATGCATACATCATATCTTGCACATCTAATCATCTAGATCACTGCATATCATCATCATCAAATAAAATAGCTATCTAGTGCATGTCATCCATACATCACATTATATAAACATAGCATTTACATAAGCATTGCATTCATGTGCATCAAATAAATAAAATAAATAAATAAACATGTACACATAATGAGCCATAAAATATCATATCATATATATGTGTCCAAAAGAGTACATAGTGAGTACAAAATTCCCATAGTCTACAACTGTGTAGGTCCTCAACCTTACACACAAAATGATATATCAAAAATGTAGTCGACAACTGCTATAACTTAGATCTAGGCTGCTCCCCCCGTACTAGAGCTCTCTTCGCCTCCCTTCGCATTGTGCTCTGGAGCCTGCTCTCATGGCTGACCTGGCACCTTTGGTGGATCTTGCCTACCTCCAAAGCCTAAAGTACCTAACATATAGGAAATTGGTAACTATAGTAGGCTATTACTCTCATTGATCCTCATGACCATACCATGCAGTCGCTCTACCTCAGTTATTGGATCCTGTGTAGATACTGTACCTACTACTGATGCTGCAAGAGACCCCATAGTAGCCTAAGGAGGTAGCATACCCCCCTCGATGCTCAAGCAAGATCTCGCTCTACCTCTGTTGTAGTCTGTTATGCCTGTGCTAACTCCAGGAGAGTGTGCAGTATTTGCACCTGGGCCTCTACATTTGTGGCCTTAGTCATGAGATCCTATACCTGGTCTTGCACCTCAATCAAGCACCGCTCCCTATCAGCTACCTTCACCTCCAGAGTGGTGATGGTAGTGTCTCTCTATAGCTTCTATGTGTGAAACCGCCCATCTTGAATTTGCAAATCAACCACCTGAGCTAGAAGCCATCCCTCTATGTTGTCAGGAGGGACCTCACCCTCCTATGGAGTATCCTCATTAGGGTCAATCTCAAGAATATCCTTAGTGGCGGCCTCTGTGCCCCAAATTACCTATGTATGCTAGTGCACCCTGTGCCCGTCAGGATCTACCTGTGCCTCTACTTGAGCTGACTCTCGACCCAGAGGCCTTGTCCCATGCCATCTGAATAAGGACCACCACCCATAATAGTTTCGCGTGGTCTCAACTATCTCAACCCCTGACTCCTAGAAGTCATCGGGTGCATATCCTAGTGGTGGAGGAACTATCAATGGGAGGTCCCTCTCCAGAGCTAGACATATGTACCTCAATGGCGTCTCTGGTATGTCCTACACCATGCTAAACTATCACAGGACATGAGAAAAGAACTAATACTATCTAAACTTTGGCTTATGCTAGATAAGCCATCTGTCTCGATGGGCCCGTCATAGCCACTCATCCACCTTAGGCCATGTAGGGAAATCAATGTAGGGGCACCAGACAACGTCCCCTGGCCCAAGTGATGCAAACCTAATGATGTAGTGCTTAGTATTCCCAACATGAGCCCTACTATGGATACCCTCCTCAGCACGAGGCCAGCATGTGGCGTAACACTAATGGTTGGCACATATGGTGATGATACGTAGTGGTAGCTCCATAGGATGCTCGACCCAGATTTGCTGCCACCTCCAGATCTATAAAAAAATACTGCAGCTGATTCCCTTACGTCTATGCTCTAGATCGAGGAATGTTATCTCTCTCTCTGAGCTCTCAAATTGCTAGTAGTTGCAAGAAATAATGAAAATTTTCAAATAGAAATGCAATTTATAGGTCCTCCTAGTCTCCACGGACCGCAACTGACACTTGCGATTTGAGCACTAGGGTTTTCCGCCCATAGGTCTGACCCGCAGTTCCCAAAGTTTGGAAATGTAAACCGTAGACCGTACCTGTGGCCCGTAGATAGCAATAAATGCACTCAAAACCCATCGTGGTAAGGTCTAAAAAGATAAATTAATGACTCCCATTGGATAAAAATTCAAAATCAATGATCAAAATTATAAATTTGGTGATGTTAAAAGCACCAGGATCAATCAAATAAATGCAAAATTAAATAAAAAAATCATATAATGAAAAACCAAATGCGCCTCGTATTTAGTGATTTATCCTATAAAATTGGTGGTTGCAGCGAATTACGATCCATGTAATCTGACAAGATGAGTAAATCATCATAAGGACATTTGGGGTAAACTTGTCATTTCTTTTATGACATCTTTCAACAAATCATCGACAATATGATTCAACTTAAGTCTAATTGCATTTGTATTATTTTGATTCCCTAAGATATCTATCTGAGCTTGACTGCTCCATGGGATAGAGATGTGCAAATACTACTAAGAGTTACAATCATAAGCTGAACCAGGCCTAGCCAAGGCATTAAAAGGCTCGAATCTAAAGTTGTTCAGGATCATTCATTATGGTCAAGCGATTTCATCGCTTCATACATTGTCATTACCCTCATCGACTCGTCGCTTGAGGGGGTAGTCATAATTTCATGTCATAATCAAAATCAAAATAAGATCCTGAAGATCGTAGATCCCTTTATCTTATCAAAATTACATTTGTTCTTGTGAATCATTACTAACAGCTATCATAAGCTTCCCCCTTTGCTTGGGGCAAATAGAAAATATGAAATTTTGTTTGTAGCTCTCATCCTTCGGTTATATAGGCCTAACTCCTATTGTAGCACCAAAGCTACCCAAACTAATGATGGTGAGTGAAGACTTTTCAAATGTAAGCCTTTCCAATTTAGAAGCAATGATTCTAGGATGCGCGTCCTTTTGCTGGACCTGGGGCATCTAATGTTGATCAGACTAATGATCATCATAGAACCTTCAACATCATTTTAGGATGTATATTTTTGCTCATCATTGTTCGATCTCACAATGCATCTCAAAAGGGGCATGTATAGACACCTAAAATGCGTCATGTCGAGGGAAACTCCTCATATGGACATGCTACAAAACCATATGGAGGATCTTGGATAAACTCCAAGATAGAGCAGTGGTTCTAATCACTCAATTTAGGCATTTTTGCCTAAGCAGTCTGAACCGTAGCCTAGACCTGCGGTCTCTAGTCTAAATCATGGTTGACACCTGCGGTCTATAGTCTATACCACAACTGTGAATTGCAGTCTTAACTGAAGTTTAGTTAGGCCTTCCATCCAAGCCAAATCGGTTGGAACAGCCAAAAGATCGAGAAGGAGGCAGTTGAAGGATGAAAGATTCCAAAGGCTTCCATCCCAACTATCCCAACCACCCTTCTTGGTCTTGGCTTCTCTATGAAGCCACCCCTAGCCCTAGGGACATGCTATAAATACCCCCTTAAAATGAGGAGAAAAAAGGGAGAGAGTTAATTTATCAAGAGAGCAGTGAAGCCCTGTTGAATTGCATACTAAATCTGTGCATTTGAGAGCCCCTTTGCTATTCACCTAAAGACCAATTAACCATGGATGCCCTAGGTGCCTAGGAGATTCAAGAAACTTAAATCTAGGAAAATTAAGGCCCTTCATAGTGATTTGACCGCCAAATATGTTAGAGGACAACAAAGGCGACCCTTGAACATCAATTTGGCTAAGGACGTCAAGCCCACTACCCCTAATTCTAAGGGTAAACCTATCAGAGGTCAAACCATGGCTGTCAGCCACGGTTCATAGTGTAGACCGCCCACCATAGCTATGGTTTGTAATAGGTGACTGATCATCTTAATTTATTTGTTTTTGACTACATAGATTAGTTATATTAGTCTTTTCAGAGGTTTAATTGCATTTTAGAGAAACTTTAACCGTAGGAATTAGTCATTTCATGCATTATATTAAGTAGGATTATATTGGATATTTTATGCACTTTATTGCTCCTAACTTGATATTTGATCCATGCATCATTTGCTTATTCATGTCCTTCATGTTGTAGTATAATTCTTGATCAAATTAGAATAGATTAAAGTCTTTCTTTATGTTTTCTTGTTTCACTAGTTTAATGGTATTTGCATACATATTTCCTTAAAGGGCCTCATCACGAGAGGCTATCAATATTTTTAATCATGTGTTGTTGTTTCTTGTTCACAAGGAGACAGGTGTAAGAGGACCTTATGTCATAATCCTTCCACATCGTGAAGAAGGGGGTCAGCTCCACCCCAAGGCAGTTTGTGACTAATAAATAGAGCACTAGAAGTGCGTCTACCCTATTGAGGGCATTGACAATTGTAATATTAGTATCACATTTCAAGTGACCCTAAGAGGGCATTTTTGTAATCAAAGCTCATTCAAATATTAATACAAGAAACCTTACATTTTTTTGTTTAATTTATGTACTTGTGTGAATATTTATGCTTTCATGATGATATAGATCAATACAATAGCTAGGTGCATGCTCTGTGATTAGGTCAGTTGGAACTCATTGAGAACTCCTAGATATGCTCCCCTCGGACCTATCTACTCTCCTCCCAGAGCTAGGAGCCCCCATCCTCGTAGATGACTGCCCTATACCACTCCTACTCTGGTGTGACCCACTAGTAGAAGAGCGAGCTAGTAAGTGCCCCCTAAGGCATGCTATCTCATCCTCTAAACCATCTGTGTATGATGTATCCTATCAGTGATGCACCTGGTGCTTACTCAGTAAGTTCTAGAGTTGTATCACCTCCTCATATAGCCTGGATACCTTACCAATACTAGATGCTCCTTGGTCCAAGCTCCCTAAAGTAACCTACAACCGAAGCATGGCTAGCTCTATCGCCTACTCTGCAATCATGGTCTCATGTGACTCAATTACTAATGCCTATCAGTCAATCTATTCCTATGTAGTTTGCACCTGTGCTTATAAGAGAGCCCTCTCCTCTATGTAATCCCTTCGCTCATGCCTCCCTCTGATCAGCTCACCCTAAAACTCTATAATTGTGGTATCCTTTGCTTCCATATGTGCTTGGAATCCTTGCTCATCCAAATCATCCTCATCATAGTACACCTACTAGCCCTTTGTATCCTTGTGGTCCATCCACTCATCATATATCCAATGATGCACATCTTGCTCCCCTGATTCAATCTCCTCATCAGGTCACTTCCCCAAGTTTGGATCCTCATCTTCAAGAGCCTCATTTGGAGCCTCCCCATGAGCCTCCTCTACCATTGCATCCATGTTACCCCCTAGTGGTCCATCCCCACACCACCGGTGCATCACCCACTAGGAGTCATACTCTACCATGGTCCCAACATCATCCCCCTTAGTGGTAGCCTCCACATGATCTACCTCCTTCCCAAATACCTACACTATAGGCCAAACCAATGTCCTATCATCACCACAACATTTGTAGATAATTAGCTCGCCAGGTAACCCCTAACATAGTCCAAAATGCCATAGTACCCAAGCATATGGGAAGTACTATCGCTCGGTCTCGTGTTGACCAACTATCCACCTCCCTCATTCTAGTTGTCAAAAATGTACCTTAGCCTCGAGCCATGCTGGAAAATCTCCATCTGGTCACTAGATAACTGCATCTACCCCGAGTCATACAAATGAACCTACATAATTCTCAATCAAACCTGCATTAGGATGGATCTAACCCCTCTCCTAATCCCACTACCATAGGATCCCATATCCTATCTCCCTATCCACAAGTTATGCCCACGTCATCTAGGGTAGCCCCCGTGGTCAATCCATGAAAATATGCTACCATTCCCACACCTACAATAAAAGCTACACCCTAATCCTTTTTACCCTTGATAATGAATCTCGTATAAATCATCATAAAGTTGTGCTAATAATGTAGTGCCCCATGCCATCACTAAAGATCTCTCTATGGGGCACTCCACCAGTGTAAATATCAACTCCAGTAGGTTCCATAAGAACCTAGGTCCTAATGATTTTGACAATAACATATTAGAAATAAGTGTCATCAACAGGGCATGTCTCCTCTACAAGACCTCTGCATTATACCATAGATCCACTAGGATGCCTTCGCTAGGTAAATCTCATAGTGCCTCAGGAAAATCCTCTTCGAAGTATCTCTCAAAAATCATATCTCTAAGTTCTTGATGAGTAAATATGATTGGATTCACCTCTATAAGAATACATAGAATCTGATAGATGTCCTCTAGGGTTACCATCATCTCCCAAGTAGGCAATTTGAATGTGTTAGTGCATGGGTCCCATAGATCTATCAGTGTAGTTAGGTAGGCTCTTTCCCCCATCACTGGCTGTAGCCACATCACTTGCTTGAGACCAATGACATCAAGCCATTCCTCGTAATCCTATATAAATAGGCCATGAGTAGTCCTAACGAGAGTCAAAAAGCGATACCGACTCTTAATCACCTGGTAGGGGTAAGCAAGTTTTAAAACAAAACCAAAACAAAGCAAAAAAAAAAAAGCAAAAAGACACCCAAAAATATCAACAAAAGGCCCATTTTTCAGGCCAAATCATGGCCATTATACCCAAGGACGACCTCCAATTTGGTGGCCGTCCCACCCAGGGATGACCCCCAAATAACTTAGGGCAGTCGTCCCTCCCAGGGATGGCCACAAAAATAGCCCAAAAATGGCCTTCCTAACCAAAAAAAATAGGCATAAAATGCCCTAAAATTATAGAATAATGCAACCAAAATACTCAACATTAAAAAATAAAGCATAAATTCTTACAAATTATTACTACCGAGGTTCATTTACTAGATTTTAGTGTGTTTTGTAGGAAAATGCAAAAATAATTACACTTCCAAGTTCAATAAGGTATAGGCGCAAATTTAGTCCTTACCCATCTCACATTGACTTTGTTGCTTGTCGAGTCCATTCCATAGCTCATGGTTACTGTGGGATGATTTTGATAATTCTACACTTTGAAAAATCACTCTCCTACTCCTCACCTCTCAAAATGCCAAATCAAAAATACACAAATGAGCCCATTTTTTCAAAATTTGAGATTAAATAGCCTTACAAAAGGCATGGCCATCTTAGGGTGGGATAGTAATCTATGCTAGAAATTGTCCCAGCTTGGGACAACCACAAACTGTGCAACCATCCCACCTTAGAATGACCACCAAAAAAATACCTCAAAAATAGCAAAAAAGGCTAAAAAACCACCAAAAATAGGTCAAATCCGACAAAAATTCAATCTGGATCAATATTGAACCAAATTATTCATGGATGAATTGAAAAGTCTCTACTTAAATCCCTAATAATACCATTGTGGTTGGACCACTCCATGGGAACAAGGTATTCAATTCATTTCTTCCATTAAATATCAACAAAATCATCAAAATCCTCACAAAACAAATAAATTTTATAGTGGGTAAAGCTGAAGAAACCCAACCAAGTCATAAGGGTCAAGTGACTTGTCACTTTTATCACTGGTCATTCCCTCATTGAATTGTCACTTGAGGGGGTACTCATAATTAACAAATTCATAATCACTATCAACAATCAACAATCAAACACTCAATCATGCAAACTAATTTCGTCCAAAAAATCATTGCCAAAGACAATCATGCCCCTGCTTGGGGTAGACAACAAGAAAATATTTCAACTAAGCACAGTACAGGGTAGACAAACCTGCTTGATTGGTATACCTCACAAAGTTACCAAATACTTGGTATTCTCTAAAGCCTAGGATTATAAGTCCCCCAAACCTGCCTAGAAGCTAAAGAGAAACCAAAACCAATTTCTTTAATGAGTTGGAAACAAGGATTCAAGAACGCATGCTCTTTCTATGATTGGGGTATATAAATTTGGTTAGGTTACTGAATAACCTTAATCATTTGACATTTTAGTCATCTATTTTTGCTTAGTGTTGTGCTGCACAATGCATCCCAAAAGGGACATATGTAGACACTAAAATCATGTCAATATGATTAGACCACCAAGACAAGGTCTAATTGACACCATATGGACCCCTTGGGTGGCCCTAAAAGGTTACATAGTGGTCCTAACCACTTTTTAGAAGTTTTGGGCCATGTAGGCATGACCATCCCACCCTGGGATGACCACCAGCGACCATCCTTGGGTGGGATGACCATGGCCTTGGACCCTCAAAAAGTCAAAGGAAGGACAAATGGCACCCAAAAACTACCATTTATCCCATCCATTCAAGCATGCAAGTATGAGGGTGCATAACTCTCATGCCAAGTTGCAAATTGAAGGTCTAAAATGGAGATTCATTCCCCTCCAACGCATGGCAACCTTTGGACAAATGACGAACACTTGCCTTGCATGGCCTCGCATGCCCATTTGACAATATGACATCTTAGGCTATAAAGTGGATCAATCCCACCCAATTTTGGAGAGAAGTCTTTGCAACATTTGCAACAAAGTGCTGCCAAGATTTATCCCCATCCTATTGTGCATTTTCCCTTGAGATCTCTACCTAGTGAAGGAGGTTTTCAAGTGATTCAAAATGTGTAATTTGTTTACAAAACCAACCCATTTGAGTGAATAAGATCCCCAAATATTACGGAAATACCCTTGAGAGTGTTTTTGACCAAATTTAAGAGGAATTGGTGGTAAAATCCACTAAATTTGGTGGCCATCCTACCCCAGGATGGCCCCTAAATTGTGATAGTCCTAAATATCTCACCATGGGATGGCGATAAATTGGTGTACCATTTTGTTAATAATTTTGTATATATCAATTATAGAGTAGAATATATTCTTGTTGTTCAAATTTGGTGCAATTTGGAGTTGTTTTGCTTCTGTTATCATGTTTTTTTGTGTTTTTTGTAGGCCTGGATGGCTCACCTTGGTACGACCACAAATATGAGCACAATTTCCTTAATTTTTGAAATTATATCATTAAAAAGCACATAATATACCTGAATATAAGTTTTTGTAACATTTGGAGCAATTTTGAATAATATATTGCACTTTTCCTCCTTCAAGCTCATTTATGCATGCAACTTCACAGATTCATCTTAATCTGCACATGCTATTAATGAATCTAGTTTTCTTGTGTGTAGATCTAGGAATCACAGTGTGCAAGGAAGGAGCAATGAGTTACAACATCAATGGAACATTGTGGTGACATCATAAGCACACTCTCTTCAATTGTGAGTGCGAGGAAGAAACTACATGCGCGCCTTGGATTTCTAGAAAGAATTTGATCCTTGAGTATTGTAACGAGTGTATCAATTGAGAGCCCTCAAGGAGAAATTTTGTAACTACATATTTAACATTTATATTAATATAAGAAGACCTGCCCATTTATTTCATATAATTGTCATTTGTTGGCAATTTTGGGTACCTTGGGTACATTGCCTTTGCTCAAGTGTTGATGTTGTCATTGATGTCAAGAAGCGGAAGGGTTTTTGTGAAAACCAAGGCAGTAAAAATAAAAGGTTTTATTTAAAACCATGGATAACAGATTTGAAATGGGTTTTTCTTAAAACCCAAGTTGGCTCTTCGTTTCATTGAAAAAGGTGTCCCGGTGATGAAGATATTTAATTTTAAATATTTAGTTTAAATTTTATTTATTTAAAATTTAAATTAATATTTTAAATTAAAAGGGCCGACGTGTTTGGAAATGCATCTTAGTGCATATAAAATGTGGCAATGGATTTCATTTATCATGTTGAGAAAGTGTTCGATATTAATCGCTGCAGAGATATGAAATTGATCTTTGTACGCTTATTCGTATGTCGAAATGAGAAAGATGAACATGCTGCGATGATGCGAGTAATCCCCTATGACACGAAATTTTTGAAAGACATGATAAGTGAGAGGAAGTTACAGAAAGCGAGTTTGGAAGAGTTGGCATTTTGTCCAAGCTTATGCGGTACGTGGTCAAACGTTCGAATCACTCCAGCGACCAACGACGGAGAACCTGGAGAAGCGCAAAGGCTAAGTCATAGGCAAAGTTGATGAGATCGTAAGAAACGACATCGACGGGTTTCTGGGCGAGAGGTACAATCACCGATCACGTAATCAACAATCATGAGATGAAGGAAGTCGAAGATGAACAGCGAGATGTGGGCGATGGATTCGAATACCGGTATATTCATTCTTGATGTCGAAGACCGAAAAGTTTGAGCATGGATGACGGCTTTGAGACTATGGACGTTGGAAATCTCGAGGTCGCGCATTGATCGTGAGCTATGGCGAATAGGTCGATTGACAGGGGATACGTAGAAGTGGCGATTTCATAGTGGTCGTTATCACGCTTTAGCCATCTAGTAGTATACGATGAATAGACAAATTGGCAGACAGACGACGTGGTAGCCTTGACGGCCACAACGTGGCGGACAGCTCAGATGAGGCGGATGTAAGGGATATTACCCGGCGGTCTCCACTGTTCAAGATAGTGATACACGGTGTTGACGAAACCAGCAGGTGGAATGGGCAGCGATGCGCAGTGTGACAGTGGATGAATCCAGAATGGCCCACCGGTTGAAGATGCTCTGACACGGGACGAACAAGCCGTCTGCAGCGCACGAGTCATGATTAATTTTAAGGTATGTTTTTATGTTAGTTTGAGGAGACATAAGGGTAAGGAGAATTTACTTAATTGAGTTTGGGGATTTGCATCTTAGAAAAGGATGAAAATCGCTTTTGTTGTGAGTAAGGGAGATATAAGGGTAAGGAAAATATATTTACATTAAAGCTTGTTATTGGTTATGTAATATTTTATTTTACTTTTATGGTATAAGTGGTTTTGGGAGTTATAAGGTTATGCAATGTTGTGATTTATTTTATTTTATGGTACAAGTGGTTTTAGGAGAGATAAGGAAGTTGTGCAATTAAAGGCTTTGGTAATGATTATTGAAAAGTGGAGTAATGTTGATTATTTTGTGATCTACTAACCCTTGTGAAGATTGGCAAAAGAATTTTGTGATGGTGGCAGATTTCCAAAGGGGTTCCTTCACTTCAATAAGGTATGGGCACATTCTTCTTATGAGTATGATTGGTGTATGTTTTCCTGAAATAAGATTGGAGTGAAAAGGTATTCAACAAGGTTTCCTTTGGTTGGGTATAAGTCCTAGTTTCTGGTTTGTTGAAGACTACTTATGCATTGTTATCATTGATGAGAGTTTTGGTGAATGCATAATTCTGGTTTGAGGTAGTGGAAGCATTGTGCACTAGGGTTTATGTTTGTAAGTCTTGTTACTTGCATTGAGATGGTGAAACCCTTAGATGGCTGTTTTGAGAGTGATGGTTGAGTTGCTTCCATAGAGGTTGGTTGATCAAGTTATTGCTTTTACTTGATACATGATATTGGGCTTACTCCATTGAGTTGATTTGAACAAGTTATTCTTTGCATTTGGTGATATTGTGTTGGTGGCTGTTTTGTTCAAATATCTTTGGAGGGAAAAGGATTTCTACTTGTTTCCTTTTCTTGTGATGATTGGTTGAATGCTTCAAGGTTAATGTTGAGTTGAATGATGTTGGTTAAACCTTGTCTTTGAGCATTGTTGTTGAAGCCCTAATTGGTTGAGAAAAGATATTGGTTGTTGGAAAGAACATGAGTATCATTGTTATATGAGATATTGCATGGTTGGCAATTGTTGGGTTGAGTTTCATGTTCTTGAGAAAAGCATACTACATCTATCTTATTCTGTTGAGTTTGAGATTGAGTTGAGATTGAGATTGGGAGTTAAGTATAGAACATATTGAGTCTCTAACAATTCTCTTTATGCTTCTATGAGGTTGATGAATCACATTGGGTCTCTAACAATTCTCTTTGTGGGTTCATGCCAAGCAAGTTTTACTTGATGAACTTGTGAGCAGGTTTTGGACAGGTTCCATTGGGGACTTGTGAGCAGATTTGGACAGGTCCTAGCAGAGGACTTGTGAAGCTGAGTTTGATAGTTCTATCAGAGAACTTGAGGACAAAGGTGCATTGATTCTATGAGTAGAACCCAAGGACATTTGTGCTAGACCAAAGGACTATGTTTAGTGCAAATTCGAGGACTAGCTTTGAGGTGATAGAGTTGAGGATAGAGGTCTCAGCCAGAGCAGGGAAGACAGGTGTCTTCTATGGATAGAGTTCCATTTGCTAAGGGCAACGAAGGCAGAGGTCTTCTAGAGGATCACCAGCCAGAGTAGAGCTAGGGGATTGGTGTCTCCTATGGGTCGGTGCCCACGAACTTGAGCTAGGGGATTGGTGTCTCCTATGGGTCGGTGCCCACAAACTTGAGCTAGGGGATTGGTGTCTCCTGTGGGTTGGTGCCCACGAACTTGAGATTAGGGGATTGGTGTCTCCTTTGGGTTGGTGCCCATAAACTTTGTAATTGGGAAGGTTTCCCAAAGAACATTGAGATAACTTTTAGAGAAAAGTTTTGTGGACGTAGCCCAGGCTTTTTGGGTGAACCACGTTAAAATTGGTGTCTCTTTGTGGATGATCTTGTGCATTGTTTTGATATTGCTTTGGATATATTGCTTTACTATTTTGAAGTATAAAGGAAAAGTAAAAAGAGGTCTTATACTGTTCACCCCCCCCTCTCAGTATAAGCTTGTGTTCTACAATTGGTATCAGAGCGAGGTTACTTCGAAAAGTTTAACAGCTTGAAGGAAGATCTTACAAGAACACAAATGGCAAGGAAAGGCAAAAGCAAAACCATAAGACACAAGAAGAAGAAAACTCACATGGTCATGAAAGGAAATGAAGATGATCTCAATGTTGCTATTCTGGGAATGGAAATAGATTCAAGAGATGAATCAAACAGTGGAGAACAAGCCAGATTAATAAAGTTTTGCACCGGATGTGGGAAGATCGGTCACTTTGTAGCTGATTGCTCACAAGGAAGAGAATGTTTTGTTTGTGGTCAACTCTATCATAATGATCATCATTGCCATGGGTTTAGTAGAAGTGAAGATGAAGATGATCCGTTCAAAATTGGTGAAGAAACAGATTCAGAACAAGAGTGTGATGAAGAAGGAAGTGATGCAGAAACAAATTGGGAACAGAAACTGATTTCAGACCTGAGTAAAAAGGTTGAGGATGCAGAAGATATAATCACCAGCTTGAAAGTTCAAGCAGAAGATTACAAGAAAATTTCTGAAGATCTCGAAATGCAATCTTCTAGGAAAATAGAGTATTGCAGCAAGCTAGAAAAAGAAATTGACGGTTTAAGAATGCAGACAGAAGAAATGAGTAATAAAGTTGGTATATACAGCAAACATGAAGAGGAATCTAACAAAGTTGTTAACAATCTGAAGCTAAAAATAGAAGAGTTCAAAAAGAGTGAAGAAACTCTCAGGTATCAGATCAATGAGAAAGAGACTGTTTGCTGCAAACAAAAAGAAGAGATTGTTTCATTGAAGAAACAACTAGAAGAGGCCAATACAACTCTTAAAATCAAATATGAGCACAACAATCAAGAAAAGAAGAGCGTCTACCTTGACAAAGCAAGTAAGTGTTTTAGTAGTGATAGTGAAAGTTCTTCAGGTGATTATAAAAATGAGATTTTGTTCATATCAGAAAAGGAGGAAGAACCGAAATGTCTTAGATATGGAAAGTGTTGGCACCTTGAGGATAATTGCAAAAATAATGATTTGGTTGCTAGTATGTATGAGGATGCTTCAAAAAGTGATAAGGAAGATGCATGTATGGTTTTTGAAAAGGGTAGCACCTCTAGTGATAAGAAATCTGAAAAAGGCCTTGATAATTCAAAGTGCAATCAAATAGAGGATCTTGAATGTGAACTTACTAATGCTCTTAGTGTCTTGAAAAAGGAAAGAAAGAAGAATGCTAGACTCAAGGATAAGTTAGATGAATGTTGCATGGAGAGAGATAAACTTATAGAAAGTCTTGACGTCTCTATGGCTAAGGCACAAGAACTCAAGAATGAGTTAGAATCTAAGGTGCTTGAGTATAGTGAATTAGATCAGAAAATGGCTTCTTTGAAAGAGGAAACTAAAGAATACAAGGATAAGTTGTACAAGTTTCAAGATAGCTCCAAAAAGGTTAAGTCTCTCATCAAAGGTCAAAGAAAGACAACAGACAAAACAGGCCTCGGTTTTGTTAAGCCTCACAAGGAACAAATTGGAGAGTCTAGTAAGAGACTCCAAAAGGAAGAAAGTTTTGATGGGGAAAGTATTTCAGATCATGAGTCCTTAAATGATAGATGCACAGAAATAGAAAACATAATTCAGAATGAGAAGAAGAAGTCTTCAGAACCTAAGAGGTCAAATAATGGAAAGTTTCAAGGCAGATGTTTTGCGTGTCACAGATTTGGTCACATGGTTGTACATTGCATGGCTCAAGTGAAGAAGGCAAATGACAGTTTCAGAAGTGGTAATTTCTTTCATGGGTATTGCTACTCTTGCAATCAGTTTGGGCATAAGGCAGTTTATTGCAAGGCAAATAACAAGAACTGGGTTAGTCAGAACAGGCTTGGTCAAAACAGGTTTGGTCAGAACAGATTTGGTCAAAACAGGTTTGGTCAGAACTGGTTTGGTCAGAACTTGTGGATTCAAAGAACAGGTATGCCTAAAAGAAATAACATTGTTACTTGTTATAAGTGCAACAATGAAGGTCACACAGTCAGACAGTGTAGAGTTGAAATTCCAGGATACAGGAACAGGAACAGTGGCATGATCAGGTCCAAGGATCAGAACAATGACAGGAACAAGAATACGGACAAAGAGTTCAAGAGAAGGCCCGACAAGGAAGTTATAGACGCTGATGATGATCAGTGCCTAATGGGAGTTTTACTCCCACCCCAGAATTAATCACCTCAACAGGAGGTGGGGGAGGGACTAAGCTAAGAGGCTCATTCTTAGTCTCGAGCCCCAAAGGTGGCCCTTTGCCATTGATGACAAAGGGGGAGAGATATGAGTAAGGGGGAGAGCTTCAAGTGAAGAGGAAAGCTTCAAGTCAGGGGGAGCAAAACTTCAAAGGTAGATTCTCAGTTGTGGGTTTCAGTTTTGGCTCTTGAAGATGTGTTTTTAGTAAAGGTTTGCCATCAATGACAAAGGGGGAGATTGTTGGCAATTTTGGGTACCTTGGGTACATTGCCTTTGCTCAAGTGTTGATGTTGTCATTGATGTCAAGAAGCGGAAGGGTTTTTGTGAAAACCAAGGCAGACAAAATAAAAGGTTTTATTTAAAACCATGGACAACAGATTTGAAATGGGTTTTTCTTAAAACCCAAGTTGGCTCTTCGTTTCGTTGAAAAAGGTGCCCCGGTGATGAAGATATTTAATTTTAAATATTTAGTTTAAATTTTATTTATTTAAAATTTTAATTAAATTAAAAGGGCCGACGTGTTTGGAAATGCATCTTAGTGCATATAAAATGTGGCAATGGATTTCATTTATGAAGTTGAGAAAGTGTTCGATATTAATCGTCGTAGAGATATGAAATTGATCCTTGTACGCTTATTCGTATGTCGAAATGAGAAAGATGAACATGCTGCGATGATGCGAGTAATCCCCTACGACACAGAATTTTTTGAAAGACTCGATAAGTGAGAGGAAGTTACAAAAGCGAGTTTGGAAGAGTTGGCATTTTGTCCAAGCTTATGCGGTACGTGGTCAAACGTTCGAATCACTCCAGCGACCAACGACGGAGAACCTGGAGAAGCGCAAAGGCTAAGTCGTAGGCAAAGTTGATGAGATCGTAAGAAACGACATCGACGGGTTTCTAGGTGAGAGGTACAATCATCGATCACGTAATCAAAAATCATGAGATGAAGGAAGTCGAAGATGAACAGCGAGATGTGGGCGATGGATTCGAATACCGGTATATTCATTCTTGATGTCGAAGATCGGACAGTTTGAGCATGGATGACGGCTTTGAGACTATGGACGTTGGAAATCTCGAGGTCACGCATTGATCGTGAGCTATGGCGAATAGGTCGATTGATAGGGGATACGTAGAAGTGGCGATTTCATAGTGGTCGCTTTAGCCATCTAGTAGTATACGGTGAATAGACAAATTGGCAGACAGACGACGTGGTAGCCTTGACGGCCACAACGTGGCAGACAACTCAGATGAGGCGGATGTAAGGGATATTACCCGACGGTCTCCACTGTTCAAGATAGTGATACATGGTGTTGACGAAACCAGCAGGTGGAATGGGCAGCGATGCGTAGTGTGACAGTGGATGAATCCAGAATGGCCCACCGGTTGAAGATGCTCTGACATGGGACGAACAAGCCGTCTGCAGCGCACGAGTCATGATTAATTTTAAGGTATGTTTTTATGTTAGTTTGAGGAGACATAAGGGTAAGGAGAATTTACTTAATTGAGTTTGGGGATTTGCATCTTAGAAAAGGACGAAAATCGCTTTTGTTGTGAGTAAGGGAGATATAAGGGTAAGGAAAATATATTTACATTAAAGCTTGTTATTGGTTATGTAATATTTTATTTTACTTTTATGGTATAAGTGGTTTTGGGAGTTATAAGGTTATGCAATGTTGTGATTTATTTTATTTTATGGTACAAGTGGTTTTAGGAGAGATAAGGAAGTTGTGCAATTAAAGACTTTGGTAATGATTATTGAAAAGTGGAGTAATGTTGATTATGTTGTGATCTACTAACCCTTGTGAAGATTGGCAAAAGAATTTTGTGATTGTGGCAGATTTCCAAAGGGGTTCCTTCACTTCAATAAGGTATGGGCACATTCTTCTTATGAGTATGATTGGTGTATGTTTTCCTGAAATAAGATTGGAGTGAAAAGGTATTCAACAAGGTTTCCTTTGGTTGGGTATAAGTCCTAGTTTCTGGTTTGTTGAAGACTACTTATGCATTGTTATCATTGATGAGAGTTTTGGTGAATGCATAATTCTGGTTTGAGGTAGTGGAAGCATTGTGCACTAGGGTTTATGTTTGTGAGTCTTGCTACTTGCTTTGAGTTGGTGAAAACCCTTAGTTGGCTGTTTTGATATTGATGGATGAGTTGCTTCCATAGTGGTTGTGTTGATGAAGTTAGTGCTTTACTTGATACATGATATTGGGCTTACTCCATTGAGTTGATTTGAACAAGTTATTCTTTGCATTTGGTGATATTGTGTTGGTGGCTATTTTGTTCAAATATCTTTGGAGGGAAAAGGATTTCTACTTGTTTCCTTTTCTTGTGATGATTGGTTGAATGCTTCAAGGTTAATGTTGAGTTGAATGATGTTGGTTAAACCTTGTCTTTGAGCATTGTTGTTGAAGCCCTAATTGGTTGAGAAAAGATATTGGTTGTTGGAAAGAACATGAGTATCATTGTTATATGAGATATTGCATGGTTGGCAATTGTTGGGTTGTGTTTCATGTTCTTGAGAAAAGCATACTACATCTATCTTATTTCGTTGAGAGTTTGAGATTGAGTTGAGATTGAGATTGGGAGTTAAGTATAGAACATATTGAGTCTCTAACAATTCTCTTTATGCTTCTATGAGGTTGATGAATCACATTGGGTCTCTAACAATTCTCTTTGTGGGTTCATGCCAAGCAAGTTTTCTTGATGAAATTGTGAGCAGGTTTTGGACAGGTTCCATTGGGGACTTGTGAGCAGATTTGGATAGGTCCTAGCAGAGGACTTGTGAAGATGAGTTTGATAGTTCTATCAGAGAACTTGAGGACAGAGGTGCATTGATTCTATGAGTAGAACCCGAGGACATTTGTGCTAGACCGAAGGACTGTGTTTAGTGCAAATTCGAGGACCAGCTTTGAGGTGATAGAGTTGAGGATAGAGGTCTCCAGCTAGAGCAGGGAAGACAGGTGTCTTCTGTGGATAGAGTTCCATTTGCTAAGGGCAGCGGAGGCAGAGGTCTTCTAGAGGATCACCAGCCAGAGCAAAGCTAGGGGATTGGTGTCTCCTGTGGGTCGGCCCACAAAGAGCTAGGGATTGGTGTCTCCTATGGGTCGGTGCCCACGAACTTGAGCTAGGGGATTGGTGTCTCCTGTGGGTCGGTGCCCATGAACTTGAGCTAGGGGATTGGTGTCTCCTGTGGGTCGGTGCCCATGAACTTGAGATTAGGGGATTGGTGTCTCCTTTGGGTTGGTGCCCATAAACATTGTAATTGGGAAGGTTTCCCAAAGAACTTTGAGATAACTTTTAGAGAAAAGTTTTGTGGACGTAGCCCAGGCTTTCTGGGTGAACCACGTTAAAATTGGTGTCTCTTTGTGGATGATCTTGTGCATTGTTTTGATATTGCTTTGGATATATAGCTTTACTATTTTGAAGTATAAAGGAAAAGTAAAAAGAGGTCTTATACTGTTCACCCACCCCTCTCAGTATAAGCTTGTGTTCTACATCATTTTATGCTTTCTTAAAGTGTCACTTTCATAATGCTTAAATCAAGTAGAACAATAAATGCACCTCATTTACCCTTGCTAGGTTTGCCATTTTTTTGCTCTATAGATTCCATCAGGGATTATTATTTGTATAGAGACAAGTGTCTTTCATACTATTCAACCACACCACTATTGATTGAAATCTTTAGTCAACAAATACGAAGGAGTTAACTCTATCCACTCAGGGACAAAGCAAATTGAAGTGCATCCAAGAAAGTTTTTGAACATTAATAGTTGGATGATTAATGAACAGGAAAAAACTTTTTACTATTTTGAAACAACATGTTAAAGCCTTTGATTGGGACTATAAATATATGTCAGGAATTCATCCTGATGTATGCACTCATAGGATATATACTGAATATATCAAACCTGTGAGACAACCCCACTAAATCTTTCTTTGAAAGATATTGTTAAGGAAGAAATAGAAAATATCTTAGAGGTTGGATTCATATATCCAATTTTAGATAACCGTTGGGTCTCTCCATTGGTTACTGTGCCAAATAAAAATGGAAAACTAAGAGTATGTGTAGACTATCGAGAGCGAAACAAAGTCACACACAAATACCATTTTCCATTACCATTCATAGATCAGGTGTTAGATACACTCACAGAGAAGAAGCATTTCTTGTTTCTTGATGGTTTTAGCAGGTATAACTAGATATAGGTTGTACCTAAAGACCAGGAGAAAACCACCTTTAATTTCCCATGGGGAACCTTTTCTTATAGGGTTCTACCATTTGGACTGTGTAATGCCCCAACAACTTTCCAACGAGTTGAATCCAACCATTGAAAACGTATAAATATATATGGATGATTTTACCATGTGTGGAGAAACCTTTGAATTTACTTTGGAACATATTGATAAGGTTTTAAATCACTATGAAACTTACCATATATCCTTGAATCTTGATAAAACCTTTATGATGATGGAGGAAGGGATTGTTCTTTGTCACCACATCTCTTCTAATGGTATCAAGGTTGATCCTAATAAGGTTGAAATCATCAAGAACCTTCCTCCTAAAAACCAAACCAATATCAGGAGTTCCTTAGGACACATTGATTTTTATCACATATTCATTTTGAATTCTAGTATAATAGAAAATCCCATGTTTACATTATTGATCAAAGATTTTGAATTTAACTGGACTAAAAAATGCCAAGGATATTTTGATGCTTTGAAATAAAAGCTAACTACTCCACCTATGTTACGAGGTCCTAATTGGATAATACCATTTCATATCCAAACTAATACCTCCAATACTATAATTGGAGCAACATTAGAATAGATAGAACATTATGCTATCTACTACATAAGAAAAAAATTTACTGGAGCAGAAAAGAATTATACTACTATTGAAAAGGAATTTTTAGTAGTAGTATATGCCATCAATAAATTCTAACACTATATCACTAGTTATCAAGTATTCATCCATAATAATCATTCATGCATCAAACACTTGATGACCAAACCCATGGTTAGTGCAAGAATTATTCGCTAGTTATTGCTATTACACTAATTTGATATTACAATAGCAAATAAACCAGAAAAAGCAAATGTAGTAGCAGATTTCCTATCAAGGTTGAATAACACAGAGGTAGAAGAGTTAGTTAAGGATAATTTTCTAGATGAAAAACTCTTTGCTATATCAGTAAAATCACCTTGTTTTGTAGATACAACTAACTTTTTGGTAATAGAAAAAAATCCTTCTCATTTCACTGGCAAACAAAAGAAGAAATTGGTAAGATAAAGTTCATTTTTCAAATGGATAAAATGTCTAATTTTCAAGTGTGGTCCTAACCATGTTTTACGTAGATGCATTCAAAAATATGAGGTGCATGATATCCTCCAAGCTTGTCATGATGAACCATCAAGATGACATTATTTGGTAAAAAGCATAGTTCAAAAATTTTTAGGTATAAGTTATTATTGGCCATTGCTTCATAAAGATGTAAAAAAGTATATTTACTATTGCGATGCATTTTAGAGAATGGAGAAACCCACACACACACAAAAAATACCTCTACATCCTCAAGTGGTTTTAGAACCATTTGAGAAATGGGGGTTAGATTTTATGGGACCCATTGACCCACCATCTCAAGGAAAGATGCATATATTGGTATGCACTGATTATGTGACTAAGTTTTCTGAGGTGCATACCTTTAAGCATGCTCATGAAGAGAAGGTTGTTGATTTTATTTGCACT
Source organism: Wollemia nobilis (assembly GCA_028583015.1). Classification (NCBI taxonomy): domain Eukaryota; kingdom Viridiplantae; phylum Streptophyta; class Pinopsida; order Araucariales; family Araucariaceae; genus Wollemia; species Wollemia nobilis. Next base: position 902,057 of record JAQPPZ010000367.1, read on the forward strand.
CATTTTTTAAGATATTTGGAGCTCCACGATCTATCACCACAAATCATGGGCCCCAATTTTCATCAAAGGTAATTGAAGCTTTTACTGAACTCTATGAAATTAGGCATAAAAAATCATCACCTTATCACCCACAAGCAAATGGTCAAGTTGAGGTAACAAATAGGGAGTTAAAAAGAATATTGACCAAAATAGTAGACTCACATAGGAGAAATTGGAATAATAAATTACCAGAAGTAGTTTGGGCATACAATAAAATATGGAAATCCACCATGGGTTTCACACCTTATTAACTGGTTTTTGTTAATAAACCTCTTCTTTCTATTGAATTTGAGTTATTGATACTTCGTACATCTTTAGAAGTTGGTAATGACTTATAATAGGTATAGATGGAGAAGATACTACAATTGAATGAATTGGATGAACTTCGGTTGGATGCATTACAGCAAACGAAGGTGATCCAACAACAACAAAAGTTGTGGCATGATAGTCACATTCATCAAAGGAATTTTGATCAAGGAGATTGGTCATTGTTGTTTGATTATTTTTATAAGGATTTTCCTAGAAGCTACATACAATATGGCTTGGGTCATACCTAATTGAAGAAGTGTTCGATAATGGAGTAGTTCATATTTCTCCCATAGATAATTCAATGAGAAAGTTAGTGATTAATTTATACCACCTTCGGGTATACCATAATCCATTGACTAAAGAATTTTTTTTAAGGTAGATCACATAGTTGGAAATACATATATTAGAAGAGATACCCTCTTCTGACACAGATTCAACATGATTTTTGAAAAATAATTGAAAACAAAAAAAAAAACAAAAAACAAGAAAATAAAAAGAAAAATAAATAATCTTGATTGTGAAATTCCTTCATAGACACAATTTCAGGGAAACTTTGAAATTCCTTCATGGGCACAACCAAGACAAAAAGAGATGAAAAAAAGCGAGATGAAAAAATATGAAAAAAATATTAAAAAATGAGAGAGAAAAAAAATTAATGAAAAAAAGAATAATCCAATAGTGAAAACCTTTTTGAAGGCACTATTGAATTAGACTTACATGAAAACTGGTTTTCAGCATCATTGTATTTTTGATCTACCCATCATTTTTCCACCATTGTATCAATATCACCAACTGCACATATGTTTTGTTTTTGATTCAGATACTCAGCTAACAATCATCATAAGCAACAATTTGAAAGTGCATGATCAATTTTTAGGAAAACCAGGTATGTGTTGCATTTTTTCAAAGTAGGCATTTAGCATGTATTGTATGATAATCCATGTTTGGCATAAAAAATTCATAAACCTAGCAAGTATAAAAATATATTCTCTCCAAAATACCAAAAAGTACCCTATTTAGCTCTTGGTTGAATGAGAAATGCAGGTCTGATTGTAGAGAAAACATAGAGTTCTAGAATAAAACATAGCTCTAGAATGAAAATACAATTCTGGTTGTATATATGCAAGAAAAACACAGAGCTTCAAAATGAAAACAAATATCTAGAATGAAAACTACATGTTTTGGTTGAATGTATGAGGGAAATAACATAGAGCTCCAAAACGAAGAAGAGCTCCATAATGAAATTTCACATTTTACCATTTCTATGGGAAGAAAAAAATAGCGCTTCAGAATGAAAACAACTCTGGAACAAAGTTTAAAATTTGAAATCACGTAGCAACACGAAAAGTTAAAATTTTTTGGAATGCACGTGTGGAATAGTTCAAATCGGTTGACGCGCTCGTGCAAAAAACAAAAAAAATCCACTTGATGCAGGCCATAAACCAACCCTCATGAATTTGGGTATGATTTTTCAAGCACACATGATAGTGATCAAATAGGTTATGGATAACATGTTTTCCTGCATCCAAATGTACCTAGTTTTCATCACCTGATTTGGACCTATGTGATCTAGGTATTCTGACATGCATAATCACACGATCCAAGAAAAGAAGGGCATCCATAGTTTTTGAAAGAAGATCCAAGTGTTTAAAATCTTACTGTCCACATCAGATGGTAATTTAGGTACATGCATTGTAATCTAGAAATTAACTAGCCCACCATATTTCACTCATGCACGAAAAAAAATTTAAACTCCAACGAAACAATGATTGCCATGTGTCTGGAAGTTGCATGGAAATATTAGCGTATTTTGCACCACATTCCAGATCCAAACCCTGTATTCAGAAGATATTTATTCTTGATTTTTGTAATCACCAATATATGTAGGATACACTGGATCAAACCACAACAACATTCTGAAGAAAAATAAACATTGATTCATAGAGTTAATTTCTCAGGTCGAAACTGGTTGAGCATAGAAACTAGAGTATGAAGAATTTACAATAGAACCTAACGTAGTTTGAAGATAACACGGGGAAAAAAAATAAAGTAAAACTAGATAACCTAGAGGAGTTCAAAAAGTATCCTGAAATGGTGAGAATTTTTCAACAAGTAGGTTTAATGGAAATTCTAGAGAAATTCGATGACCATTCAGAGGGGTTGGCAACATAGTTTTCTCACACTCTCCAGAACAACAAGGCAACCATAAATGACAAGAGAATAGAGGTAATCCTCTTGGTCTCAAGCTAAATTATTGAATTACCTTTGCAAATCACCAGATCCAGTAGAAATACACTCTCATAAAGTGTTAAAACATTCTTCAAAGTAGATGATATAAAACATGTTATGCAAATGAATAATAACATTGAAGAACACAAGCTTATACTGAGAGGGGGGGTGAACAGTATAAGACCTCTTTTTACTTTTTCCTTTATACTTCAAAATAGTAAAGCAATATACCCAAAGCAATATCAAAGCAATGCACAATATCATCCACAAAGTGACACCAATTTTAACGTGGTTCACCCAAAATGGTTGGGCTACGTCCACAAAACTTTTCTCTAAAAGTTATCTCAAAGTTCTTTGGGAATCCTTCCCAATTACAATGTTTATGAGCCTCGGCCCAAAGGAGATACCTTCCCCCAATCAGAATTTATGAGCCTCTGCTCAAAGGAGATACCTTCCCCTATGCTCTGGAAATGATCCCTCAGAAGATCAACTGCCTCTACCTCTTGCCGGCCACGTGGAACTCCTTTCCACCGAAGACCTCCTGTCCTCAATGCTTAGCCTAAGAGACCTCTGCCTTCTATGATCACGTCCACAGTAGCTCAGACAACCTGTACCAAACACGGTCGAGTCGGTCTAGTACAAGTCTTCCTCTATCGGTCAGATCTGTCCAATAGCTTGAACAAATCAATCCTCTGCACACAAGCCTTCTCAAAGACTTGCCAAATCTGTCCTCAGGTTCTTCTCAAAGAACCAGTGCACCTCTGTCCTCAAGTTCTCTGATAGAACTATCAAACTCAGCTCACAAGTCCTCTGCTAGGACCTGTCCAAATCTGCTCACAAGTCCCCACCGGAACCTGTCCAAAACTGCTCACAAGTCCCCACCGAAACCTGTCCAAGACTGCTCACAAGTCCCCACCGGAACCTGTCCAAAACTCAGCAAGCTCACCAAGAAAAAAAAACTTTCTTAGTAGGAAATCACAAGGTGAATTGTTAGAGACCCAATGTGATTTGTCAAACTCATAGAAGCATAAAGAGAATTGTTAGAGACTCAATATGTTCTATACTCAACTCCCAATCTCAAAACTCAACTCAAATCAACTCGGCTCAAACTCAATCTCAAATCTGAAAACTCAACTCAATATCTGAAATGGATAGGATAGAATGCTTTCTTTCAAGAACATGAAACCCCAACAATTGCCAACTATGCAAAGAATCACATAACAATGATACTCATGTTCTTTTCACCATCAATTAGGGCTTCAACAACAATGCTCATCAAACAAGGTTCAATCAACACCATTCAACTCAAAACACAACCTTGAAGCATTTCACAATCAACATTAGAAAAGGAAACAAGTAGAACTCCTTTTCTCTCCAATATTGTTTGAACAAAAAGCATCCACCAACTCAAATCACAATAGCACAAAACAACTTTTCAAATCATCAACAAAGGAGTAAGCCCAACACTTTAACCAAGTAAAGAATAGCTTGATTATTACCAATTTAATGAAAGCAAATGTCAATCTCAAAGCTGCCCACTTAAGGTTTCACAACTTCACACAAGAAGCAATTTTAACCTTAAAACATCATGCTTTCATTTCCATAATCAACCAAAAGCACTCTCAACATTACAAGAAAAATTTATCCCTTATACACCTTATTTCTCCCTTATAGTCTTATCAAAAATAAAATTTATCTCTCATAAGAATGCAATAAGATATTTCAAACAACACCTTCAAAAGAATCTTTTATCAAAAATAAAACAAGCTTTAAACTCCTTATAACTCCTAAGCTGTTTTGCCCTCTAATAAACTTCCTCCATCCACAAAATACACTTAGCAAAAATTAATTTCGAAAATACCTTGGCCAACATCAAAAATCGTGCTATGGAGAAATTGTGCATGAATTCTAACACCACCCACTGCGTCCACTTCACGATGAAAAACCCTTTCGCGTTATTCGAACGCGGAACCTCCCGTTCGGGTAGCGTGCCAACAACCTAGCCGCTACCGGTGCGCCAAAGGCGCCCGGTGAGGTTTAAACCTCACGTTGTTAGCCTTGTTCCTTCTGCGCCAGGGATTAAATAAAACAACAGTGCCTCCCTTTCTAAAGGATTTATGACAAACGGCGAGTACAAAAAAATGAACAACGGATTCACGAAAATGGCGAAGACACAGTCGAACAAGAAATCCGAACAACGGATCACGAAATCACAGCGAGCAACTCTTTTCAAAATGCGGATGGGATAATTCTTGATTTTCATCGAGGGAGATTTATATGCATTTTTACCATAAGCTCTTGACGTCGGCGAGGAGTTTAACACGTCGGCGGAGGTCTTGGCTAGCGCCCACAATCTTAAAACATAGCGCCCACATAGTTAAGACATTTGCGCCATGGGTTAGGAGAACCCATTGCAAACAATAATTTAATATTTATTTAAAAATAATTAAAGGGAACCTTAACAAGGTTTTTAATTATTTAAATAAATACTTCCTCCTGGACCCAAATGCATTAAACTAATGCATCCACTTGTAATCTTTAAACCTGCCAACTTGGGGTTTACAAAAGACCTTTGAAACTGTCATGTCATAACCTTCATCAAAACAAATTATTTGACATCAAATCAAATTCCTTCAAGAGCTTCTTGACATCAATGACAACTTATACACTTGAGCAAGGGCAATGTACCCAAAGTACCCAAAATTGCCAACAATCTCCCCCTTTGTCATTGATGGCAAACCTTTACTGAAAACACTTCTCAAGAGCCAAAACTAAAACCAACTGTGCTAACAACTGAGAATCTTCCTTTGAAGTTTTGCTCCCCACGACTTGAAGTTCTCCTCTTCACTTTGAAGCTCTCCCCCTTACTCATATCTCTCCCCCTTTGTCATCAATGGCAAAGGGTCACCTTTGGGGCTCGGGACTAAGAATGAGCCTCTTAGCTTAGTCCCTCCCCCACCTCCTGATGAGGTGATTAATTCTGGGGTGGGAGTAAAACTCCCATTAGGCACTGATCATCATCGGCGTCTATAACTTCCTTGTCGGGCCTTCTCTTGAACTCTTTGTCCATATTCCTGTTCTTGTCATCGTTCTTGTTCTTGTTCTCATCCCTGTTCTTGTCCATGCCTTGATCCTTGGACCTGATCATGCCACTGTTCCTGTTCCTGTATTCTGGAATTTCAGCTCTACACTGTCTGATTATGTGACCTTCATTGTTGCACTTGAAACACTTGACGATGTTGTTTCTCTGAGGTAAACCTGATCTTTGAATCCACTAGTTCTGACCAAACCTGTCTTGACCAAACCTGTTCTGACCAAACCTATTCTGATCAAACCTGTTCCTGTTATTTGCCTTGCAATAAATTGCCTTGTGCCCAAACTGTTGACAAGAGTAGCAATACCCTTGAAAGAAACTAGCACTTCTAAAATTGTCATTTACCTTCTTCACTTGAGCCATGCAATGTGAAGCCATGTGACCAAACCTGTGACAAGCAAAACATCTGCCTTGAAACTTTCCTTTATTTGACCTCTTAGGTTCGAAAACTTCTTCTTCTCATTCTGAATTCTGTTTTCTATTTCTGTGCATCTATCATTCAAGGACTCCTTTTCTGAAATACTTTCCTCATCAGAACTCTCTTCCTTTTGGAGTCTCTTACTAGACTCTCCAACTTGTTCCTTGTGTGGCTTAACAAAACCAAGGCATGTTTTATCTGTTGTCTTTCTTTGACCTTTGATGAGTGACTTAACCTTTTTGGAGCTATCTTGAAACCTGTAAAGCTTATCCTTGTACTCTTTAGTTTCCTCTTTCAAAGAAGCCATTTTCTGTTCTAACTCACTATACTCAAGAACCTTAGACTCTAACTCATCCTTGAGTTCTTGTGTCTTAGCTATAGAGAAGTCAAGACTTTCTATAAGATCATCTCTCTCCATACAACATTCATCTAACTTATCCTTGAGTCTAGCATTCTTCTTTCTTTCCTTTTTCAAAGCACTAAGAGCACTAATAAGTTCACCTTCAAGATCTACTTCACCTTCCTCTATATCTTCCTCTATTTGTTTGCTTTTTGAATCATCAAAGCCTTTTTCAGATTTCTTATCACTAGAGGTGCTACCCTTTTCAAAAACCATACATGCATCTTCCTTATAGTTTTCTGAAGCATCCTCATACATACTAGAAACCAAATCATTATTTGTGCAATCATCCTCAAGGTGACCAAAGTTTCCACATCTAAGACATTTCATGATAATGAATCTATGTTTCGGTTCTTCCTCTTTTTATGATATGAACAACATCTCATTTTCATCATCACTTGAAGAACTTTCACTATCACTACTAGAACACTTACTTGCTTTGTCTAGGTAGAAACTCTTCTTGTGCTTGTGAGAATACCTCTTTCCTTGATTGTTGTGCTCATCTTTGTTCTTCTGTGATGCTTGTGCTTTTCAGAATCCTTGCTCTTAGAATCCTGTTTATCTTCATCACTTTCATTCTTGGGAACAGATACGATCGGTAGCATAATGACCAAACTTTCCACAATTGAAACATCTTATATTTTTCATACTTTTGTGCTTTCTAGAGAACTTGCCTTTCTTGCTGTAATATGCCTCTTCATCACTAGAAGACTCATCACTATCTTGAAGTTGTTTACCCTTGGATTTCTTGGTAGCCTTGAAAGCTTGCCTCTTTCTTGACATCAACCTTCACTTGAGTTCTCAACTCAAATGCTGCAAGTATACTATGGAGCTCATCCTTTTTCAACTTATCCAAATCTTTAGCTTCCTCAATAGCAGAAATATTTTCACTAAATCTATTAGGAAGAGATCTTAAAATCTTATCACAAACATCATTTTCAGCAAGCTCAAGACCTAAGTCTTTCATGGAGTTAACAACCTCATCCATACGAAGCATGTAGTCACTAATATTTTCATCATCATTCATCTTGAGTTGTTCAAACATACCTTTGAAGTGTCTCAACTTGGCCTTTCTGACATTTGTATCACCTGTATGAACCACCTTCAACTGTTTCCACATTTCACTAGTTGTCTTGCGGTGAATCACTTTGGTGAGATCTGCTTTCTGTAAGCCTTTCGGGATTGCATTCATTGCTTTTGAATTGCTGTGATGTAGGAGCCTTTCTTCTTTAGTATTAGGACCATGTTCGGAATAGTGTACTCATCTTCAATCACTTCCCAAACCTCATTCCCAAGTGCCATTAGATGAACCTTCATCCTTGCACTCCAAAGACCAAAATCTGACCCATCAAGAATAGGTGTTGCATTGCCACTTGAATGATCCATTGTGTTCTTTACTAGCTTTTCCTTCAAGTTGTTAAACTTTTCGAAGGCACCAGCTCTGATACCAATTGAAGAACACAAGCTTATATTGAGAGGGGGGGTGAACAGTATAAGACCTCTTTTTACTTTTTCCTTTATACTTCAAAATAGTAAAGCAATATACCCAAAGCAATATCAAAGCAATGCACAATATCATCCACAAAGTGACACCAATTTTAACGTGGTTCACCCAAAATGGCTGGGCTACGTCCACAAAACTTTTCTCTAAAAGTTATCTCAAAGTTCTTTGGGAATCCTTCCCAATTACAATGTTTATGAGCCTCGGCCCAAAGGAGATACCTTCCCCCAATCAGAATTTATGAGCCTCTGCTCAAAGGAGATACCTTCCCCTCTGCTCTAGAAATGATCCCTCAGAAGATCAACTGCCTCTACCTCTTGCCGGCCACGTGGAACTCCTTTCCACCGAAGACCTCCTGTCCTCAATGCTTAGCCTAAGAGACCTCTGCCTTCTATGATCACGTCCACAGCGGCTCAACAACCTGTACCAAACACGGTCAGTCGGTCTAGTACAAGTCTTCCTCTGTTCGTCGAGATCTGTCCAATCAAGCTTGAACACATCAATCCTCTGCACACAAGACTTCTCAAAGACTTGCAAAATCTGTCCTCAGGTTCTTCTCAAAGAACCAGTGCACCTCTGTCCTCAAGTTCTCTTATAGAACTATCAAACTCAGCTCACAAGTCCTCTGCTAGGACCTGTCCAAATCTGCTCACAAGTCCCCATCGAAACCTGTCCAAAACTGCTCACAAGTCCCCACTAGAACCTGTCCAAGACTGCTCACAAGTCCCCATCGAAACCTGTCCAAAAACTCAGCAAGCTCACCAAGAAAAAAAACTTTCTTAGTAGGAAATCACAAGGTGAATTGTTAGAGACCCAATGTGATTTGTCAAACTCATAGAAGCATAAAGAGAATTGTTAGAGACTCAATATGTTCTATACTCAACTCCCAATCTCAAAACTCAACTCAAATCAACTCAGCTCAAACTCAATCTCAAATATGAAAACTCAACTCAATATCTGAAATGGATAGGATAGAATGCTTTCTTTCAAGAACATGAAACCCCAACAATTGCCAACTATGCAAAGAATCACATAACAATGATACTCATGTTCTTTTCACCATCAATTAGGGCTTCAACAACAATGCTCATCAAACAAGGTTCAATCAACACCATTCAACTCAAAACACAACCTTGAAGCATTTCACAATCAACATTAGAAAAGGAAACAAGTAGAACTCCTTTTCTCTCCAATATTGTTTGAACAAAAAGCATCCACCAACTCAAATCACAATAGCACAAAACAACTTTTCAAATCATCAACAAAGGAGTAAGCCCAACACTTTAACCAAGTAAAGAATAGCTTGATTATTACCAATTTAATGAAAGCAAATGTCAATCTCAAAGCTGCCCACTTAAGGTTTCACAACTTCACACAAGAAGCAATTTTAACCTTAAAACATCATGCTTTCATTTCCATAATCAACCAAAAGCACTCTCAACATTACAAGAAAAATTTATCCCTTATACACCTTATTTCTCCCTTATAGTCTTATCAAAAATAAAATTTATCTCTCATAAGAATGCAATAAGATATTTCAAACAACACCTTCAAAAGAATATTTTATCAAAATAAAACAAGCTTTAAACTCCTTATAACTCCTAAGCTATTTTGCCCTCTAATAAACTTCCTCCATCCGCAAAATACACTTAGCAAAAATTAATTTCGAAAATACCTTGGCCAACATCAAAAATCGTGCTATGGAGAAATTGCGCATGAATTCTAACACCACCCGCTGCGTCCACTTCACGATGAAAAACCCTTTCGCGTTATTCGAACGCGGAACCTCCCGTTCGGGTAGCGTGCCAACAACCTAGCCGCTACCGGTGCGCCAAAGGCGCCCGGTGAGGTTTAAACCTCACGTTGTTAGCCTTGTTCCTTCTGCGCCAGGGATTAAATAAAACAACAGTGCCTCCCTTTCTTCAAACAAATTTACGACAAACGACGAGTACAAAAAAATGAACAGCGGATTCACGAAAACGGCGAAGACACAGTCGAACAAGAAATCCGAACAGCGGATCACGAAATCACAGCGAGCAACTCTTTTCAAAATGCGGATGGGATAATTCTTGATTTTCATCGAGGGAGATTTATATGCATTTTTACCATAAGCTCTTGACGTCGGCGAGGAGTTTAACACGTCGGCGGAGGTCTTGGCTAGCGCCCACAATCTTAAAACATAGCGCCCACATAGTTAAGACATTTGCGCCATGGGTTAGGAGAACCCATTGCAAACAATAATTTAATATTTATTTAAAAATAATTAAAGGGAACCTTAACAAGGTTTTTAATTATTTAAATAAATACTTCCTCCTGGACCCAAATGCATTAAACTAATGCATCCACCGTAATCTTTAAGCCTGCCAACTTGGGGTTTACAAAAGACCTTTGAAAGTGTCATGCCGTAACCTTCATCAAAACAAATTATTTGACATCAAATCAAATTCCTTCAAGAGCTTCTTGACATCAATGACAACTTATACACTTGAGCAAAGGCAATGTACCCAAAGTACCTGTTGGTCCGGCTTTCATACGCACCCCCGTGAAAGGATGGGCAGGAAGTCGCCGGAGACACCCACGGGACGGATCCCACTCACTTTAGGATCTAGCTGGTTATCCAAGGTGCGAGTTACAGAGTTGGGTCGAATGGCTATTCACTCTTTTCCACTTATGAAATAGATTTCAATATGGACTACTCTGTTATCTTATAGGGGGTTCTTGAACTTGTTCAGTAGTTGCAAAAGTTGTTGACAATCAGATTTAACATGAATTCTTGATCTAGCTCTCATGGGTCAGCAGATTCAAATAAAAGGCAAACAAAAAAATTAAAAATGGATCATTCACCAAAAACAAAGAGAGGGTAGGGTAAGGCAGAAAGAGAAGTTTATCAAACATCAACTGTAAAACCCAAACTATCAATCTTATCTATGCTATCAGCTTCACAACCGAACAAATCAAAGAAGAAAGTGTCCAGTCAGTCTAAGATCACTTTCAACTAAGAGCACAAGGCAGAGTGAAACAGATTTAGCAGAAAATCATAAATCCAAGGGCGAGTTGGTTAAAAGCTGGTATCTTTCATCGACAGCCTAGCTCACACAGTGAAGACAGAGCAATTAGAACAAACTTACACCTGAAATCTGTAATTTTCCCTAGCAGACAAGAGAACAACTGAAGCCTAACAACATATTTAAACTTGATAACTCAGATTTACAGCATATATCTAACAAAATTTAATGGAATAGAAAACAAAAGAAGATACACTTATCACACTCTGCAAAATATTAGGCTCCTGGCCATGCTATCGCAGAAAAGCTAAAGAACATCAACTCCAAGTCCAGAAACAAAAGATTTCACAAAATTTGCAAGAAATTGCTTATAAGCCTTTTATTTCTAAGTCTCCGCCTCCCACGATTACATTGAGAAGAAGTATTTATAGACTCAGGACAGACCCTGATCTTTTCAGAAATATCTTCTTCTTTAACTACAAATCTTATCTTTCTAAACCCTAGGACCCGGGTTTTACAATAAAAATCCATTTAAAACCAAAGTCCGGATAGAAATTAACCCTTCTACAAATTAGGGCAGTTAATTGCCATAAATGGAGAAGATAAAATCTAAATCCACTTGCATTCATCCGCAGCTGCAAATAAATGCCTCCATTAATTTTTGTTGGTGAGCCGGATGAGTCACCACCTCTCTCAGATCTGATCTCCGTAAAGCCATTCCTGTGTTGAAATTGTCTTCATGCTATCAAGTCTGCAATAAATTTATCATTGAATGCTCTCACAAGCAGCTTCTCTTCTAGCATGGCGGTCCTTGACTAAATCCACACTTTAACTTTGCCTTTATGGCCTTTCCCGGTTGTCCCGTAAGTGCCAGATGGATTCCTACATGAAAGACAAAAAGATTAATTAGCTCTTTAATAAACATTAAATCCAAGCTTAAAACATTAAAAAAGATTAAAAATCGCAAAATAAGCTTGCATGTCGGCTTCTGCTTGTCTGCCTCACGCTTTGACACGTGTCGCTACCCCAGGAAGCCTTCTGTTTCCCGCTGGAATGCACTTCTGGTCAACTTAGGACTTTCTCTCTCCTATCACGATTCTGCGACATGTCACGATTTCACGACATGTCGGGAAATCGCGACGTCCCCAGCGCATCGGCAACTTCTTCCCCTGTCGGCTACGAAAACGCGACATGTCGCGATTTCGCGACATGTCGCGAAATCACGCCTCCTGCCAGCTATCGCACAACTTTCTTCTCGCATGTCGCGATTCTGCGACATGTTAGCGACGCGCTGCACCTTTTGCACTTAAGCGTTTTTCATCAACAACCCGTGAAAATAGAACACGTCGCGATATCGCGACAGTTCCCGTAGCTGCATGCGTTGACCGCGTTGACCACGATTTTGTGACACATTTGCGACTTAGCCGATTTTCATTCTGCAGCCCACTTTCTCTCTCCTATCGCGAAAATGCGACATGTCGCGAATTTTCATTCTGCAGCCCACTTTCTCTCTCCTATCGCGAAAATGCGACATGTCGCGATTTCGCGACATGTCGCATGATCGCGCCCTTCCGTACGTTTTCTTTCTCTCTCCTCTGGCCGGCAGCGATTTTGCGACACTTTCCAAAAATGGAAATGTCACGATATCGCGACACTTCCAAAAATGGAAAGTGTTGCGATTTCGCTACACAAAAATGACTTAGATGCTTTTTTATTTACCCGTCGCGATATCGCGACATTTCCAAAAATGGAAGTGTCACAATATCGCGACACTACCAAAAATGGAAAGTTTGATTTTTCATGAATTTATGCAACTGTTTTCTAGATTTTTCTCGGTACCGGTGCAAGATTTTGTTTGTGCATGAATAATTCTAGCATGTAAAAAGTGAATTCTTGGATAACACAGCTAGAATGCAAGAAAAAGCACAACTTTAAAAAGGAGGCAAGCAAATTTGGATTTAAAACCTGAAAATTATCAAGAGGGTCCCTATTTGCCAAAAATGGAAGTTCGGGGCTTTCTAAGGATGGAACCTCATTTTTCGGTGGGGGTGTGTTGCTTCTCAACAAATGGTGATATCTGCGGGTAAAATAGTAGCACTATTTTAGAACCCAAGACTCTGGTTTCAAAACAAAAAGACCATGCATCATGCCTTGCCACAGACATTCTTCACAATAAATTGACTACTAACTGCTAGCTGTTAAAATTTCCCAAGGACATACTAGGCTGAATTACTTCAAGGAAGATTTTTGATGTGCAATTTCAAAGGGTATAAACTTTTTTCAAGGATGACTGGATTGAATGATGAATTTTGGACTGATCAGCTTTTCTAAATTGTAAAAGGGGAAACCGAGTAGAGCTCTGTTTACTAGTTTAGCCTTTTACAGCCTAGATAGAGTTACCCTTTAGATTTACACGACCCAAATTTACAACTGTAGGGCAGAATCTATAATTCAGTAAAAATATCTTTGGAAGTATTGGCTGCCTCTTTTGATCATATAACTTTTTTTTTTTTTTCTTTTTTTTTTTTTTTTTATCTCTCTTCTTTTTGAAATATATCACTATCTGGAAGACCTTAGAGAAATTACAATTTTCTTCTAACACTTGATCAATTTGAAACTGTTTCAGTCTAAGCATTGATAGCCTCTATGGATACCCAAATAATTGCATGAACCATAGTCCCCTCTTATAACCAGCTTTTCTTGGATTCCCCGGGAGTTCCTCCAACTGAACAGTATAGCAGTTTTTCTATTATTAAAACAACTGTGGCAAGTAAGACACAAGATCCCATCATCTCTCTACCTTTGTCTTGAATAACAAAATAGCTCTACAGTTCAGAGTAAGCAGACTATCTCAATTAGAATGATGAACAGCATGGGCACTGGATGGAAATTGGATTGATCAGCTAGGAATAGAACAATTTTTAGCAGGCTGACTTTTCATTGATTGCTCAGGCAGAGGTTAAAGAATAGAATTTTAGAAGCCAAAGGACTTTGTACAGGCTTCCAAGGACAGACACAGGCTTCTAAAGCAAAACAAAAATAAAACTGCACAGACTAAAACACTAAACTGTACAGACAGCAAAGAAAAGGAAAAGCAGGGAAGAAAATAAAAACTGAACAGGCAATAAAAGAAACAAACTAAAACAAAAGACTGAAGCAAAGCAACTAAAACTGCTAAACTGCAGCAAAGCTAAACTGCAACAACACTGAAATAAACTAAAGCAAATGAAATAAACTAAACTGCAACTGCATAGACATCAAAGAAAAAGAACTGCAATAAAGAAGTAAAGCAAATAAAACTGAAACAAAAGACTGTACAGACTTAAACAACAAGCTGACATAAAAAGACAAAGAAAGGAAACAAAAAGCACTGACAAAAGAAATAAACTGCACAAGCTAAAACTGAAAAACAATGAAGCTTACTTACAATGTATACATATGTTACAACTTCCCTTCATACTCAAAAAAATGCAGCAGTTGGGAAAGCAGAGAAATGGTGCCTTAAAATTTTTTTGACCATGTGCAAGTAATTTAGAAAAATTACCTTTCAAGTCCTGTTGACGAAATGCACTCCAGACTGTGCTTCAAAAATTTGCTATCTGGGAAAGACTTGTGTTTACTGTCTTCGCTGTCCCATTTGAAAAACAAATCTGTAACTCCTTCAAATTAAATAAATCATATAATAACAAATCATATGATAACATGTTTATGCTTCTAATTGAAGGGTTTGTAGAGTTCTTTCAAAAGGACTGAATGTAAAAAACCCCCAGGATCAAATACCTTAAAATCTTGACAGACTTAGACCACCACATCTTCAAAATTATGTGACCACTGAAAGAAATCATGTTTTATCTGTATGCCCTGGTTCTTAACAACTTGAACATTTTGTGGTTGCTGTACTGCTTCAATATCCAGGACTTCAATTTTTATCCCTCTAGCAGAATGTTTACAATTTGCTTTTTTACCTGAGCCTTGCTTAGATTTAACCTCATCAATGTGTAATATCCAAACATCATGGTTGTGATTGATTAGGGCTGTAACTGTTCTCACCTTCTCAGTTGCCAAATTATAAGATCCAATATCTGCATCAACACAGTTTATAGCATTTTCTTTGACATTATGTTCAGAAGTTGCAGGCTTATGTTGAGACAGTTCATCAATTCCAAGTTGGCTGACCACATTCATATTTACTATCTTTTCCTCCTTTTCTTGAAATCCAACAGGTGGTCCAGAGTAAGCCTCAATCAAGTTAACCTTTCGTTCAACAATCTGAGGCAGTTCATAGAGGGTGATGTCATCTTTAAGTTCCCTCATATCCTTAATGATGTTATCCTCCTCAGTTACTTCTGTATAGTGACGTTGAATCTCACTTTCATCATCCTCTGATGAGGAAGAATCATTGTTAGATTCTGGACTCTGACATCTCAAGTCATAACTGTCTCTTTTTAACTGTTGAAAATCTTGCATTTCATCCATAGGAGTCTGTACAAGACTTTCTGTCTCTTCACGAAAAGTGACAGAATCTGAAACCCTGGTTGTACTATTTTTGGGTGAACTAGAAATATCAATATTTCTTTGATCTCTAGGAAAATTTAACTCACCAGGAAAAACTTCAGATTTGGGTGGTGCCAGATCACAACTGTTCAGTTCAAGCACTTCCACTTTGAACTTGTCAGAACTTTTCTGTATATTTTGCACATGTTGAGTGGATGTCACAGTTAACGGAGTTTCCTTGGGTAGAGCATGACATGTTGGCACTAACTCATGATGTGGAATGGGGTTCAAAATAGGCATGTTCTGTGTAACATAGGCTATCAAAGGACTGCTCAAAATTTGAGGCCCTAACTGTCTCTCAAGAATTAAGGCTTCTTTATAAGCCCATTCCAGGGTTGTGATATTGATGTCTCTCTTGAGAAAAATAGAGGTCACCGAATCCAATGCATTTTTGTAGATTTCTAAGGCCAGATTTGCATTTGGGATGTAATGGCCAGTCATTCTACCGTAAGCTCTTTGGAACCTCATATTGAAAGACCTGACAGTTTCTCTCGACTCTCTCTTGATGCTGGAAAATTGTTGGTATAACACACTGGGGTCTATCACTTCCCCAAATTGTGATATAAAAGCTTTCTCTAGATCATCCCAACTAGTAATGGAATTCTTTGGTGAGGTTTAAAAACCAGTCATAAGCTCCCTCCTGGAGAGTGAACGGGAACAATCTGCAGGCAACATCTTCATGCTGTATATTTAACAATTTTAAAGCATTTTTGAAATCTAGCAGGTGTTCTTCTGCAGTTCTTGTCCCATCATGTTTGTACCTAGGGAGATACCTTTCCAGGCTTCTGGGAAAGTCATGGGCTATACCCGGAATGTTCAAAGCAGTGGGGCCCAACCAATTTGCCATTATTACTTGGCTGACAGTGATGTTCTGAGTTGTAATTGGATAACGCCGGTGGAGATAAAACTGTTCTTAACTTGAGGTATTCTCTGGCAATTTTAAAAACTATACTGACAACTTACAATACTGCCCAGATTTCACTGGGCCAGTTTTAAAATGTTGCTGTTATGCCCTTACAATACTTGAACTGAGTTCATGGCCCTCCTTCTAGCGCCAATTAGGTTGTTGGTCCGGCTTTCATACGCACCCCCACGAAAGGATGGGCAGGAAGCCGTCGGAGACACCCACGGGACGGATCCCACTCACTTTAGGATCTAGCTGGTTATCCAAGGTGCGAGTTATAGAGTTGGGTCGAATGGCTATTCACTCTTTTCCACTTCTGGAATAGATTTCATTATGGACTGCTCTGTTACCTTACAGGGGGTTCTTGAACTTGTTCAGTAGTTGCAAAAGTTGTTGACAATCAGATTTAACTTGAATTCTTGATCTAGCTCTCATGGGTCAACAGATTCAAATAAAAGGCAAACAAAGAAAATAAAAATGGATCATTCATCAAAAACAAAGAGAGGGTAGGGTAAGGCAAAAAGAGAAGTTTATCAACCATCAACTGTAAAACCCAAACTATCAATCTTATCTATGCTATCAGCTTCACAACAGAACAAATCAAAGAAGAAAGTGTCCAGTCAGTCTAAGATCACTTTCAACTAAGAGCACAAGGCAGAGTGAAACAGATCTAGAAGAAAATCATAAATCCAAGGGCAGCTGGTTAAAACTGGTATCTTTCACCGACATCCTAGCTCACACAGCGAAGACAGAGCAATTAGAACAAACTTACACCTGAAATATGTAATTTTCCCTAGCAGACAAGAGAACAACTGAAGCCTAACAGCATATTTAAACTTGATAACTCAGATTTACAGCATATATATAACAAACTTTAATGAAATGGAAAACAAAAGAAGATACACTTATCACACTCTGCAAAATATTAGGCTCCTGGCCATGCTATCACAGAAAATCTAAAGCACATCAACTCCAAGTCCAAAAACAAAGGATTTCACAAAATTTGCAAGAAATTGCTTATAAGCCTTTTATTTCTAAGTCTCCGCCTCCCGCGATTACATTGAGAAGAAGTATTTATAGACTAAGGACAGGCCCTGATCTTTTCAAAAATATCTTCTTCTTTAACTGCAAATCTTATCTTCCTAAACCCTAGGACCCGGGTTTTACAATAAAAATCCATTTAAAACCAAAGTCCGAATAGAAATTAACCCTTCTGCAAATCAGGGCAGTTAATTGCCATAAATGGAGAAGATAAAATCTAAAGCCACTTGCATTCATCCGCAGCTGCAAATAAATGCCTCCATTAATTTTTGTTGGTGAGCCGGATGAGTCACCACCTCTCTCAGATCTGATCTCCGTAAAGCCATCCCTGTGTTGAAATTGTCTTCATGCTATCAAGTCTGCAATAAATTTGTCATTGAATGCTCTCATCGGCAGCTTCTCTTCTAGCATGGCGGTCCTTGACTAAATCCACACTTTAACTTTGCCTTTATGGCCTTTCCCGGTTGTCCCGTAAGTGCCAGATGGATTCCTGCATGAAAGACAAAAAGATTAATTAGCTCTTTAATAAACATTAAATCCAAGCTTAAAAAATTAAAACAGATTAAAAACCACAAAATAAGCTTGCATGTCGGATTCTGCTTGTCTACCTCACGCTTTGACACGTGTTGCTACCCCAGGAAGCCCTATGTTTCCCGCTGGAATGCACTTCTGGTCAACTTAGGACTTTCTCTCTCCTGTCGCGATTCTGCGACATGTCACGATTTCGCGACATGTCGCGATTCTGCGACATGTCACAATTTCGTGACATGTCGCGAAATCGCGACGTCCCCAGCGCATCGGCAACTTCTTCCCCTGTCGGCCGCAAAAACGTGACATGTCGCGATTTCGCGACATGTCACGAAATCGTGCCTCCTGCCAGCTGTCGCACAACTTTCTTCTCGCATGTCGCGATTCTGCGACATGTTAGCGACGCGCTGCACCTTTTGCACTTAAGCATTTTTCATCAACAACCCGCAAAAATAGAACACGTCGCGATATCGCGACAGTTCCCGTAGTTGCATGCGTTGACTGCGTTGACCGCAATTTTGTGACACATTTGCGACTTAGCCAATTTTCATTCTGCAGCCCACTTTCTCTCTCCTACCGTGAAAATGCGACATGTCACGATTTCGCGACATGTCGCAAAATCGCGCCCTTTCGTACGTTTTCTTTCTCTCTCCTCCGACCGACAGCGATTTTGCGACACTTTCCAAAAATGGAAATGTCGCGATATCGCAACACTTTCAAAAATGGAAATGTCGCGATATCGCAACACTTTCAAAAATGGAAAGTGTCGCGATTTCACTACACAAAAATGACTTAGCTGCTTTTTGATTTACCCGTCGCGATATCGCGACATTTTCGAAAATGGAAGTGTCGCGATATCGCGACACTACCAAAAATGGAAAGTTTGATTTTTCATGAATTTATGCAACTATTTTCTGGATTTTTCTCGGTACCGGTGCAAGATTTTGTTTGTGCATGAATGATTCTAGCATGTAAAAAGTGAATTCTTGGATAACACAGCTAGAATGCAAGAAAAAGCACAACTTTAAAAAGGAGGCAAGAAAATTTGGATTTAAAACCTGAAAATTATCAAGAGGGTCCCTGCTGCAAAAATGGAAGTTCAGGGCTTTCTAAGGATGGAACCTCATTTTTCAGTGGGGGTGTGTTGCTTCTCAACAGTACCCAAAATTGCCAACAAACATATGTAAAGAGATAAAGAGAAATAGTATTCAGAAACCCTGGGATGAATTTGTAGTCTAGGTAATTAAATTCTTAACTTGTGAGGGGTAGTATGTTGTACTGTCAGTGCACCATATGAAATACTGAGCCATTTGAGGCATGGTAACCAATGCCTAGAGGTAAAAATCAATATCCCTCTATACCTACATTAAGAATTGCACAATATGGCCAAGCGGTACCAATAAGTAAAGGGATCCCCCAAAAACCATGGGATCATAAAAAATATTTGTAAACATCATTTCAAGGTAAACCCTCAAATTTTTAACAGGTTCTTTACCCCTTGGAATGAGCAGATTGTGGAAGGACCTAGACTAGAAGAATAGGAGGAAGAAGAACCCAAATAAGAAGTAAAGGAAAAATATGTAGGAGAAGCATAATCATTTTATGAAGAAGCAGACATGGTAGAGACCCCTAAAAATAATATAGATGATAGGGTTACCCCTAAATATGAAGGATCCCTCTCACCCCCTCTTAGTCCACCAGCTGCCAGGACCGGAGCATAGATAAAAAAGAAGGTTGAATCTAAACCTGCATAGCAGAGGAAAACAATGAAAGTGACATTTTGTGAATAAGTCACAATTTTTTTTTCTCAAATATTTGCATAGTCAAAGCCTGACACAATTGTATCAATGGATGAAGTGGAGGGTTCCTTAGAGGATGATGAAATAGAATCTGATTTTTTAGTTAAGTCTATAGGAAAAGCATCTAAAAATACTGAGCAGGTACACAATAATTAAGACAGTCTAACAGGTTACAGGGACACTCTATTATAGAGGAGTAGGTTGAATAAATAGAGGTTGAAATTCTAACTCAACCACCTTCAGTCCCTCCTTTAAGAAGGAATCTAAGACAGAGAAAATATAGTACATTTGCAACTGAGGAAATCACATCTACAACATCAACCAGTCATAAGAAAAGGAGAAAACTGATACTCTAGCAGGATGAGGAAGAGGTGACTAAGGAAATGCTAGCCCAAGAATAGTAAATTATATTTCAAGAATTGTTTTAATCAAGAACAAAAATCATTTACAGAGGTTGGAGAGCCTAGTTCACCACCTACTATGAACCTAGCTACCTATTCTTCATAAATTGAGGAGTATGAAGAATATGACCTAGATGAACATGTAAAAGTTGCCAAAGTGATTATCAAAACTCAAAAAAAAGAATTGAAAAAGGTGAAGCAACAATTAAGTAGAAATACAAATATATTGACCAACTATTTCATGAAATAGAAGAGCTGAGAAGACGACTGGAACTATTTGAGGCACTACCTAAAAATTCAGATTCTGGCAAGGAAAGATAGAAATTCTAATTGCATTGGTAGGATAGATTACAAAATAAGAAATACAAGTGGATACCCTAAAATTGCATTACAAACATGAGGAGGATAATCTAGAAAATGCACCTAACAATTTGGTTTTTACTACTACTACAATAGCACAACATAAAAGACATGAAATAACACTTAAACAAGGGAATGGAGAAGGGATTATTGATGTCATGGAAGGATTACACACCCTAGAGATGCTCCCACAATAGAATCCACAAAAAAAATTTGTATGAGAGGCCATTTTAGCACTTTCGAACGTAGCTTCAAAACATCTTGGGTCAGCTCTAGAACAACTTGCAAAAATATAGTCTCATTCTGGAACAACTCTGGAACATCCAAAAACTATGCCAGAATACCCTAAAAATATTTTCGAATATCATAAAGAGAAAGGTACATTAGAGAGTGATGTCATTGAATCTCAAATCATTCCACCACAACTAAGTACATCACCTGAGGTAGATCTAAATGAAAATGTTGACAATTCTATTTTTAAGGTGCAAATAGTAGAAATAGGAGTTCAAGTTGACTTGTTGTCTAAAATTTCATTGGTAGTGCATCCACCTAAGATGATTACTGTAGAAAAATATAATGAGGATATTATAAAGTGGATATCACACTGCCAATCCCAAGAATCACTTGTTGCAGCTCTGAAACCCATAAAAAAGTAGAATGAAATACAAACCGTAGAAAATGCTAATTTGAAAGAAAATGTGCAAAACGTATGCCATATTGCAGAAGTTCTAATAAAATGTAGAAGGTATGCTATAATTTATATCTTGATCCTCAAAGAATACTTCTTTAGATGGTAGGTAATACGTATTTGCTCAGGGTTAACATTTGATTTGAATAATACCCCTGATTTCTTAGAAGCATATTTATATAACCCTTAAGAGAAGAAAAAATATACTGTGTGAGTTTTTATTGCACATGCCAGAAGATGTACAATTTTTACCTCATATTTACACAGGGGAAATACAACTCCGATCCTTTGTCTCCACTTTGAACAACCAACTGTATTGGGATCAAGAGAAAAAAATAAGGAAATAAAGTTGGAGTTTGGATTTTTTTTAAGGCATATCCAACCAAATCATACAACGTTAACAAGCCAAAATTTTAACATGATGATCAATCTAGAAATCAAACACACTTATTTACATAATCTAAAGGATAGCATGGTTTTTTTTCAGTAGTTTTACACAAGAAATTTTGTAAATGCCTTGTTAGCTTGCAAAGTCATATGGGGCATGCATCAGGTCAAGTTGGGGGAATGATGAGGCCCAAAAATACCTCATTTTTGTTATATTTTGAACATCTAAAAACAACCTTAAAAAAAAATATGATATTAATTTATGCTAATTATGTGATTACATGAAATATTTGTCAATCGTTTGCATTATTTAATGTATAGAAGCACTGTACCCTATTTTGACTATTTTTCAACATCTTTTTACTTTGTTTTTGGATGATTTGTTAGTGAAAAGTATATAATGAATTTGGTAGCCAATAAATTATGTTGAGATTTGTGGTTTCATAATATAATTTAAATGTTTTCTCGCTCTAAATACAAACTGGTAAGATGATTTGGCACCAAAACCACCATTCTACTAAAAAACAGGAAATTCCAGCTACAACAACAATCTTATAAAAATTCCAGCCATCTATCATGATAAATGGAGGCATGGAATTTGTCAAAAGCAGTAAATGAAAATGATGGAGAATTATTAAGGTAGACTTAGGAAGAATTTTGATCCACCCGAAAAAACTTCCACGAGGTCCAAACACGAGTAACAAGACACATAGGTGAAACTACATGAACAACTGGAAACAACATATAAAAACCAAAATTGTAAAAATATTAAGGAGGTCACATACTAGGTCAAGGGAGGCAGGTGTAAATGGTTGTAATATATCTAAAAATGTAAGAAAATATCAGTTTCACATTTGAATACACTCCCACTCAATCGTAATTGGTGGCAACAGTACAATCCTATTGCTCTACCTTATATTCTAGAGTAGCCTCAGAATGAAGGGCATAGTTGAACTGTTTCAACAAAAAAGGCAAAAATACATCCATTTCGATAGGGGAAAGGAGGAATAAAGAAAATAGAGATGTGACAAATTATCCTAGGCTATTTTGACCCTTTTCTACCAGCTAGAGGATGTAGATCAAATATTGCAACAGATTTGTGTCTCAATATAGACTAGGTCTCCTACAATAAAGTAGGTAAATCAGAGATAACCAACAAGAAATATTAATTTAGTGTTTGAAAATATTCATGTAGTAAATTAGTATATGTAGGACACTCTCTTATTAGTTGAGCGGATAGAGAGTCCATAGAGAGTCCAATTACAAGTCAGAAGTAGACAAAGTCTTTTGTAACCATTATGATTTGAATATTTGAGTAAAAGATATATTTTTCTTCATATGTATGAGATTGTGAGTTTATGAGTGATTAGTTCTTAGGCTTGGAGTAGACATTCTTCCCTCTGGACCAAGGAGCAAGGGCCCACTCTGAACTGAAAGGAAGGGGCAAAAAAGTGCATGTTTTTGACTAATTTTGTTTTTGCAACATTTTCTGTCAAATTCTTGTTTTTATTTGTGCAACAATACTAACCTTTGTTCTAGCATAATTTATTTGATGTTGAAAGTGTGATATGTGTGTTAGAATATTTGAAACTGGTTGAACCATTTTTTGAACATGTTTTGAATACCCTATTTTCTATAATTTCATTTCTACAACAATTTCTAACAAGTTTTCCAACAACATTTTTCTGACAAGTTTTCCAACAACATTTTTCTGACAAGTTTTTGTAGTAAATTTGATAATTTTCAGCATTGTTTAAGCATGATGATTTCAATTTGAGCATTTTTCTTTCCAAGTTATTTCCATTAGCAAGAGTAAATAGGCTTTTCAATTTTGCAACTATAGTTTAGAATTGTCAATTTTTTGCAATTGTAGCTTAAAGGTTCAATTTCTGCAATTTCAATTCTATAAAGTTAAAATAGTTTTATTTATACAATTTAGGGTAAAAGTGACCTTTAAATAACCAATAGATATTTTTTTTCATAAAATAAACTTGTAACCTAATTGCCTGAACTATAAATTGACAAAACTTGCTATCATAGATAACCTTGGATATCTCCCTAGATTTTACAATCATAAAAATTAAATGATAATAATAACGACACTCATCGATGCACAATCATAATTTGTACACAGAACTCTTGTGGCTAATCAACTAGATCATGATGCACAATTATAATATGTACACAAAAATCTTATGGTAAATTATATATGTTTGTTAGCAAGTAATGAGAAATCCAATGAAGATAGAGAACTCACAGATTCTAGCTAAAATATTTAGTTCATGATTAGTTAAATAAATATTATCCTGTTAGATTTTATAATAATAAATATTCAAATGATGACAGGGATAGTGATGGTCAAAGTTGTATTGATATTGATAGATCTCAGTCTAATGATGCTTTTGGTCATTTTGAAAAACATACTAAAGGAATTGGTTCAAAATTGATGAATAAAATGGGATATAAGGATACAGGTTTAGGAAAACATGAAAAAGGAATAAAAGAACCAATTGTACCAGAAATAAGACCAAAATATGAAGGTATTGGATATACAAGTCAAACTAGCAATAATGAACAAGGAACTAAGTTCATAACAGAAAATAGTACCATCAAATCAGTGACAGGGTTTGATAGAATCAACTACAATAAAGGATAGAATGGTAAAAATAATTTTATATGTAATCATTATGGTAGACATGGACATATAGTAGAGATATGTTGGAATCTACATAGTTGTAAGACTTGTGGAGGACATAATCATTCTCAAAAAACTTGTCTATATAAAGAGAAGGAAAGCCAAAAATTGAAAATAAATTGTGGATGGATGAACATAGATGAATGGAATAAGATGAAAGAAATGTTATATAGGTTCTACAAAAGAAAACCAAGTGTGATAAAAAATCACAAACCATTGAATGAAAAGAATGATACTAATCTTATCATGAAGAAACAATAAATAAATGATCATAATCCAAGCACAACTTTGGAGGGAACCAGCAGCAAGAGCAGTGGAAGAATTTAGGGTGATGATTTTATAGATGCAATAGCCTTATGTGTATTCTAGTGGATGACCTAGAGATAATTATTATCTAGAAGTGACCTAGAGGTAGTGACCCAGAGGCAGAACTAGTGGCAGTGACCTAGAGGCAGAACTAGTGACAGTGACCCAGAGGTAGTGACCTAGATATTGAAACCCTAAGGCAACTCATATACATTGATCTAGAGGCAGACATAGAGATTACTTATCCAGCCATAATAGAGTTAGAGCTGAATATTGAAGATTAAAGTCTTCAATACCTAAATAATTTAATATAGGGGGTGTTAGACTTAGAGTATATTGGGTA
Source organism: Wollemia nobilis (assembly GCA_028583015.1). NCBI lineage: Eukaryota > Viridiplantae > Streptophyta > Pinopsida > Araucariales > Araucariaceae > Wollemia > Wollemia nobilis. The sequence goes on from JAQPPZ010000367.1 coordinate 927,058, forward strand.
GGAAGGAATAAATGCACAAGTGTTAGAATGTGAAAGATGTAAAAGTACATGTGTCTATCATATATAAGCACATGTGTCCTTAAAGTAGTTAGGTAGAGTAAGGCCCAAGTAACCTATATTCTTATATAGAGAGCTCATTCTATATGAAGCATGTATCCTCCATGTATGTACTAATAGAGAGATCTATATGTTGTATTCTCTATTTTTTGTGAGCCTTCATTAATGGCTATTGCATGTATTATTAAAAAATTTTCTCGTGTCTTTCTCATACTTATTAGTTAGCCATTATCATAGTTATAACATTGCTTGCTTATTTCATTACTTGTGGCTTCATTTCCTTTTAGTTTATATCTTGCATGAATTACCCATACTCCTTTTTTGCACTTATGTTTGTCATATAGCTATGTTACTACTTGATAATACTTGCATGACTAATTTATTATATAGATATTTTAGAATTTTGCAATGATGCAAGTGATGAAACGTAGTTAGGTTTTAGTTCATATGCATTGCACTCATACTAGGTCAATAATGCTTAGAGAATCCTAAATCTAGGTCACATATTTTATTGGCACCAATTATACTTATTTTTTGTCTCATATGTTCCTTAACCTTGAAGTTTCAATCATTATCATTTTCTACAAGTCAAGGGATATAGTTTCTTCATCTCTTGTATATCTTTTATTCTTTACAAGTTTTCAATCATTTATTCTCTCCAAGATGGAGGATATACACTTATTCTCCTATATTCACATCATGTTTTGATCACACTTCTCCTTGTTTGATGTTTTTATTATTAAGTTGTCCTTGTAGGATAGGATAAACACCACATGAATATCAATTAAATTTCATACAACCATTGACTATTCTATGCACATCTCTTAACTATTGAAATTTCAACAATGATGCACACACATGTTGCTTTTGACCACTTTGTTCTTCTTGTCTATCTATATTCTATCTAGCACATGCACACATGACACCCTCTTGCTTTGCTTTGATGAATCCTCCAATATTCTTTAGTGAGCTAACACCCCTATTGGGCTACACACTCATTTTGACAATCAGTACACAATACATCCCTATCAAATCACACTCCTTTTGGTTCAGTGAGCACTACACCCCATAAATAATATCTTCATGGATGCTAGCGAGCATGGCCTCCACTTTAGGCCATTTGTAACTACACATCCTAACAAGTATCACTCAATATATAACCACTAGGGAGCACAAACCCATAGCAATGTTTTGCTCCATTTTTTGATCACTAGCAAGAACACACCCATAGAAGGTAACACTCCACTACTCTTATTCTCATTAATGAGCATTACACTCTCACAATATAGCTTCATGGCCACTTGCAAGCATCACACCCATAGCAGGTTTCATTCCATTCTCGACCATTTGCGAGCACACATTCTCACGGGGTTTCCCTCTATCTTTTTTCTTTTATTTTTGCTTATTTTATGCTCATTTTATCACACTAATATATTTTTTCTATGTTGATTCAAATGGTATATTCTAAGTACCTTTTTATTTTCTTTGACCTTTTGTTGACTTTATTTTATTTCATTTTTATTTCTTCTTATGTTTCTTCCTTCTTCTTTCTCCTCTCCCCCTTGCTTTTTTCATTATTTTCATTTTCTTGTTCGCATCTTGTCATCACACATTCATTCATAAAATTCCTTTATCTCTATAATCCATTCATGTATAATGAAAAATAACAAACACATCATAAAAATAGTCATTAAATGAATAACATAGCAAGATATCTATTACTCGAAATATAAGAGTACATGTCAGTCAATTCAGTGTACCACACTAAAATATTGGCACACTCGACCATACCCAAGGATGCATGTCACACTCAAAATTGGCATGTCATCATAATCCCCTCTCTAGCTCTACAAGTTTGTCTCCTCTACTCCACCTACTAGAGGTGGTCCTAGTGGGGGTATGTTTGACTATGAAATAAATTATATCTACGACAATGAGAAGCTCCATGATCATTGGGAGGATGGTGGAGGTATCCTATGATATATTGGGATATTATGATAGTAGACCATCTGGTAGAACATCCCCTTCTACACAGTCACCTCATATGCCTCCCTCACCATCTATAGCTCCTCCTACAACAATCGTATACCCTTGCCCTGTTGGTTGCCACTAATGAAAACCATCCCTTCTCTATGAACTTGTTGACACTCCCACTCCAATCAACCATCTCTTCCTCGATGTGCTTTACTTTAGCCCTTATCATATCCCTCTCCATCGATGTTGCATCTCACGTTGTAAGATCTTGGTCTCACTTTGTATGAATGGTATCCATATTCCTCTATATAGCGATCATCCTAACCCATTGAACCCCCACCTTCCACATCGGGTCTTCCTAACCCATGGTCCTAAGGGTATGATCTCTCACACTGTGAGAGAACCTCCTAATATCCCCTCTCCCATTGAGCCATAGATATTTATGGTCATTCTAATGGTTGTCATCATCTCTACCTAAACATAAATCTACATCTGTCTATGCTAGCTTGCTACCTTTTGTCATTGCTCAGTGGTCAATCGAGTGGTATCTTGCAACACTAATTGTATATCTTGAGCCATGATATAGTGGCTCTACACTAGAACTAATACCACATCAATCCTATACCTAAATCCCACCCCAACCTCATATACCCTTTGGTTGGCATACAAGGAATTATACAGGTCCTCATTTGTAAACCATACCACATCAAGGTCCCCTTTGAACCTTGATGGATCCCTCCACACCCATATAAAATTCTAGAAAGGTAGGAAACTCCTATAGTATGCAAAACTATCATTGAAATTGGTCAAACCTATAGAGCTTTAGCTCATCATTCTTTATAGTCACCCACTTAATCCTCCAAATCTAAGCTAGCTTCTTACCATCCTCTATCTATCCAAGGTTTTAATTCCATGATTGCTAGATAATCATGTGCTCCCACAACTCGTCTATCACCCATCTCCCTAGTGGTAGGATATCAGCATATGTCCTCCATACATGCTCTAAGTGTCAACCATATATGAATGTTATTGGTTACTTTAGGTTAGGCAATGGCCCTAGTAGTGCATGTGGTTTGCGAATGACTATGTGCTCCTAGTACCATATATAGAGCAATGTAGTATAAATAATACTTATCTTTTTCTTATACATGATATTGTACAATATCTTGTATAATGAGGTCAGTACATATGGGCCCCATGTGAACCTTGCCTACTAGTCATGAATATCTTCCATGACCCCTACCAGTACCCATGGCATGTATCGCATACTTATGAGGCACACTAAGAACCCTGCCACTGCCTCACAAATTTATGATCCTTTACCCCTAAGTGTAAATTTGAGCTCCTTTAACCCTTTGTTTAGCCTCTTTTTGTCTAGTCTTACCAAATTTATGATCACCAAATGTGGGGCACGAATTTGACAATATTGGATTTTGACCCTTAAAAACCTTACTCTTGCATCGACTTCTTGTAATGTCAGCTTACGAGTTTGTGTTTTTATTTTCTTGCCTAAAAGCCCTTCAAACCTCCTATAAATAGAAGGATTGGAATCCCTTTTTTAGGATCACAATAATAATCATGGTCCATGATTATTACTTAACGGATGCTCTCAAGAATTAACACTTTTGGAATGCTCTATTATTTCTTTAATTTTGTGTTTCTTGTCTTAATTGCTTTGGGTGAACAAGTGGAGGAGCCTTGATGACAGATCGTTTGCATGACTTATCTTCTAAAAAAAGAGGAAAGGTCTACTATTTTGGTTGTTGCCTTCACTTTTTGTTGCTCCTTTGCTTTTGCCACAGATCAATCGGGTCTTTCTTGCATCATCAATCTCTCTATTTTATTACATTTTGACATTCATATAATATAATTTTTAAGTCTTTATTGCGAATTCACGCCCTGCCCATACAAGGCATGAATTCGACAAAACCTTTGGTTTTGCCAATCTTCTTCTATTTTCAAATTCACAATAACCCTTTATAGGGTGTGAATTTGGTGGCATGTATTTGGGGGTAAGATTTTGCTCCCCAAAAAAACTTATTTTGTTTTATGCATATCTATTTTTTAATCATCTTCTCTATTTGTATTTTAATGTATTATATTTTGTTTGTTTGTTAGCATACACCACTTTGATGTCAAACAAGGTGCATACTGGATTCTTCATGAAGAAAACTCATTTAAATATAAAGCCAACCATTTTTCAGTCTATAAGCCCCATGTGAGGTATGGATAGAACAAATGACATTAGGACTTAATGCATGGGAGATTATGGTTTCAAATCCTCATGTAGACACTTTTATAGCACTTCCTTTTATGTTGGTTAGTTGATGGCTAGCATGATTTTGTTGGTTGATGCCATATCAAGGAGGAAATAGAGATTTTTTTTTTCTTTTATAAAAGAAAGATCAACCAATGGATTTGAGACATATTACACTCACCCATTTGACAATTGTAAAATTATTCAACTATTTAGTAGCAGACTTAACAAAAAAATGGTGCTCTCTATGTTTTAGTGGCAACATGTAGCATAGTTTGACATATCATTATCTTGTCCAATGGATTTTATAAGAAACACCCTAGTGACACCTTCTTGACAAGTTTAGTGATACTTGGGAATAATTGGTTTGGTGAAATTATGCATAATTGATTGTCCAATCAACACTCAATTGAAACCCCTTTGGCCATTTTGTGAATCACACACTTTACAATTTATTGGAAGTATATTTAAAACCTTCTATAACATAATATTGCTTCACACTATTTAAATTAGGTCTCCTTAAAAATTTAATCATTTGATACCATAATTTTTATTTTTTACATTAAAAAATATTTATATTTAAGTATCTAATAAAATGAAAGGAGTTTAAAGATGAAGAGAAATAAAACACATTTTTGAAAAAAAAATAAAATAAAGAAGAATACCGGTAATCGTCTCCACCATCTACTATAAAAAGATCACAATAATAAGGTGGAAGGTATTATGAAAAACGAAATGTGAATGTGTCATACATTATTATGACATACTACAATTAGATTCGTTTAAAATAGAACCTATTAATATCCCATTTGAGGCAGAAAATCACAAATCATTGCAATACAAGTGATTAAATTAGGTTAATTAGACTTAGCAAACGTATGAGATGCAGAATTTTTACATTTCATAGAAACGATCTTCCATTAAAATTTCAAAACATCATTTCACCAGACACTTTCCTTAGAAGTAACCATTTCAAACAAATTTCAAATTTCATCGTATACTTAGTTCCATCAGCATATTAACCAGTCTAACTTCTAAAAGTTATAGAAGCAATGATTTTCAAAATGAAACCTAAAGCAAGGAGAAAGTCCGTAATTCCTACCCAATAATTAGCTTGAGGGACTCAACACATAATTGCTGCTCTCTAGGTGCACTGAAACTGTTACATGTTCCCTGAGAGAAATAACTTCAGGTACTTATATTACCTATTCATTTGTAGCGTTTCGATCTTCAATGTCATCAAATTTTTGTTTCTTACAGAACTGATATTCGCAGTTGCATGCATGTAATGACCACCCCTTCTTTCTGTTGCCAATGCTATTGGAATCATTGTGTCCCTTGCAACCATGGCTCCGGCGTAATTCAAAATGGTGGCCCTTTCGATGTCCATGGTCATATTATAGTCCTGTATTCTTGACATGATTGGTTGTCTGCTGTTGTAAAACCCATTATCATATCCGAAAGTGGGGGGCATAGGATAAGGCTTCCGTTGCAAAGCATGAAACCCTCTCCCAGAAGGTCCCATAATTATTTGTCTGAACATGAAAGTCTTACAAGGTCCAAGAGGGAAACTGTCATCGATTCGGGCACAATCTCCCCTCTTGTTATTGTTAGTATAGCCAGGATAATCGTCTGCCCTGAAGTTAACCTTATTTTTTAAAATAAGTCCATAGGGCCCTGCTTCTCCTACCAGATTCCATCTATTATATGGTTCCCCCAACTTGTGAGCGACATGGATTTCTCCTCTCTTACTCAACAACTTACTTGCACTTTCAAAGAATCCTCTCACTAAATTTTGATGTCTCTCAATAACATTATTATCTTGTTCCCTCCCCCTAAATCCTGAATGAGGAAAATTGAAGATGATTATGTCAAACATCCTTCCTATTAAGCACCAGTCCATTTTTCTTGCGTCGATCTCATGCAGTACCAATGCTCCACGTGCTATCAAGTTTGCAATTGTAATTCTGGCTGATTTGTAGACCCTTATAACTCGCTCTGCATTTGTAATGTTCATGAGTATGCAAGCAAACCCCTTAGGAACTAAACTTAGAGAGATTCAAATATCAGTATTATGTAAAGGTAAATCATAAACAATAAACAATGGTCACCTCGACTATCTATCCATGTTGCAACGATGTTATATGCACTTCCAAAGGCATCTGCCAATGCAGTAGAAAATGAAAAATCTCCTTCTCCAACCAACAGAATTCCATCCAAGCTCGAATAGTGCTTAAGCTTCCTCTCCAATGGGGCTTGCCTCTGTAGACAATTCAAAGCAAACCTGTTAGTAAAGCTAAGCTACTGCCACTTGCCATAGAAGAACGAATTCTATTAAGGTGAACGCAACTACTAGATAGTACAGTAGCATTAAAAGCAAAAACTAACTTTTCCCAGGATCAGAAAAGAATTGACAGCAATTCTTAAGTCTATAAATGCATTACCTATTCAAAAACATTCTTCACCAAAACAAGCGACAAGTCTTTAAGTCCCTCAGTTGATGTAGTTTTATTTAGTTTTAAGTCTTTAAGTCCCGCATCCTTTATTTTTTGTTAATATGAGACGAAATTGTATTATATCACTTGAAGTGATAAAAAACAAAGTTTTCAATTGAGATTTCGTTTAAATTGAAGTTTATATAAAATTTTATATATTAGTGGATTTAAGGTTTAAATTTAATAAATAAAATTGGTATAGTTGAGTAAATGTATAGTAAATAAATTAAATTATTTTATAATTATCATTTAAATTGAAATATACATGTTTATGGAATAAATAGAATAAAAAAGAACATTTAAATTCTAAACATAAAATATATTTTTAATATTTATTAATTATATAAATATAAAATAAAAATAAAATGAAAAAATAGGTCTAAAAATTTTAGGATTAAAAAATATATATTTTTAATATAAGAATTTTGCACTGTAAATTAAATTTCAAATTTTCCCTCTCAGAGCAAATACTCAAGTTTAAATTATAATTTGATCAAAGACATAATTTGACAGTGTGTGGTTGTAACAAGACTGTATGTAAACGGCTAGCACTATATGCTTTAGTATGGCATCTTTTCTTAAATTTTCAATGGTATTTCCTTGTAAAGTTCATAAGCATATATTATTTTTTATTGAATGATATTCCCGTCCGTGGAGTGCTGGGGCCAATATGGTCCATACCTGGGACGCATGTGCTTTCCATGTGTCAAACTTTAGACGCGAATCATATATCGGGAAACGCACAATATATTCAATCATACCCATATCCAGAAGAGTACGGTATTAAGGTTCTAAAGGCTGCCAAAAGATAATTAGCTCACGAAAATATTGTATTCGACGAACAAGTGGTACAATCTCTTTAATAGTTACGGCAGATTCTTACCTTGCAAAGCAAGCTTGAAAAATACAACAATCATGGCCAACAAACACGGATAGATCTTTTTCAATCTCTCTCGATGAAGAAGAAAGCGAAGACACCACAAAAGCGAATTGAACAACAGAGAAATAAATGAAACAGCTACCAAAAGAAATCACCGTCGATGGCTTTTTCTTGGATGTCCAGCAAATAACAGAATACAGAAAGTGATACGCACTTCTGGTTGGATTGAACTTACACCGATTCTCCAGTACGGCCAAAGGTGGCTGCAGAGACGAGGAAAAAGAAAAAGAGGAGCAAAGCATATTATTGCCAATCTGTTTTAAACATCACTGAGCGTAAAGGGGAAGAAACGTAGCTTCCTTCCGATTCGTATATCCTTTAAATCTTCACAAGCAAGTTGCTTTTTGGTTGCAGCGTCGTATACAGAAAATGCTGTGATGATGGTACTGCTCAAGAGGAAAAGAACTATTTTCTATCAGAACTTGCATAAAAATATGCAAACACCATTAAAATATTTCTCTCAACAGCCGTTAAACTTTTGGAAAAAATATCCTTCTAGAATTAGGGCAAGTGATTTTGATAAAATTTGATTAATTCAATATAACAGCGAGTGTTTCCCATATATGTCACCATAACGTTGACCGTATCTAACAAGTATGTTTAATAATTCAATACATACAGGAATTAGTTATAGTTCCTTTAAAAAAAAAAAAAAAAAATACACGCAATTTTATTTGTGACTAGTTTTTTATCAGTCTGCAATGGCTTAGGAATTATAGACTTTCTTTACTACAAGGCAGGGTTTAAATTTTGGAGTTAACTTTTTATAATTCATATTTTATTTTTTATTATTTAGCTTGATTTGAAATGGATCACCAGGTGCTTGGATTCTTATGGTTGTAGTCAGTGGGACGCACTAAAAAGATTTAGAGGATTTATAACAGACTACTATCTTTACAAAAGGTTGACTGCCCCAAAATTTAAACTTAAGACTTTTCTTAGTAAATGTCCAATCACACTTAACTTACCAATCTGAGTAGAAATTAGACGTTGTGTTGTTTTGGGGTGTTGGCAGCTTTCAGGTTTATCATTATATTTTATTCCATTTTTTTGCGCGTTCAAGACAATCGTTATCTTCAAAAGCTTCAAAATTTTAGTCTACAAATCTCATTCGCCACAAAGGTGCTTCAAATTAAAATATTAGCTCGCATATGTCAAATATAGAGAATTCAGTAACAGCCATTCACGAGTATACTAAGCAATAAAAAATATTTAAATAAGCCACAGAAAATGATTCATTAAGAGGAATAGGCAAAGCTCAACGGTACCTGTGAAAGCCATGGTGGTAGTGGTTCCCACTGCCTTGGCCAATCTCCATGAGACCGCGCCATCGAAGATACCAGGTAACAGCGGCTACTGACAGGAATAAGAGTTTTGAAAATTCTAGCAGGAACAGAAAGCAGATATCGATACTCGATCAGAGGAGATGTCTTTTTATTTGACAATTCAACAATATGAAAAGTACTTTAATGATATCGATTTATATTGATTTTATGTTCTTTCATAATTACTTGCACAAAATTAATCATCAAAAACATTTTTTAAAATAATTTCAAAACACTATCCACAAATTCTAACGTATAAAGATGTTTATATTATGAACGCAATTTAAATGACGTTAGATAAAATATAACTAATCCTTTTATATATACGGTAGTATGGTATTTTTTCAAAGAGTTAGATAAGAGAGTAGAACATCAAGAGTGGGGATTCGAGAGGAGTCAAGATGTTTATGCACAACACTAACCTCAATAATTTATATTATTTTTTTATAATATTTAATAATATTAAAATTAAAATATATTAATAAAAATTTATATTTTATTAAAGTTATTTTATTGTTTGATAAAAATATTAATTTTTATTTTTGGTTCTACAATTTATTTTTAATTATTTGATTTGTCAAAGAATTATATATTTAATGTCTTAGTTATCCTCAACTTTAAATATGATAATCATAAAGATGAGCTAAGAATGATCTAGGAGGGCAAAATAACTTAGAAGAAAATATTTTAATTTTTAATTTTATTTTTAGCAATAAGGAATTATGGCTTTCCAAATAGATATTGTCACAACATATTGTTATTGTTATGTTTGGGAAGTATTGAATAGGAGGGGGCACTTTAAGCGTTGATGAAAAACATTGTTATAACAATAGGCATTTAATCTAAGTTTTCAGTTATAAAAGATCTTATGTTTAGCATCGAAATAGACCTCATTACATATTTAAACAAAAATAATTTTTTGTTTGTAGATGAGGATATAGGATAATCCTAAGGTAAAATGATGCAGGAGCATTGCATTCTAACTTTATTTCTCTTAAATTTATAACGGTCATATTTTCTATCGATTAGTTTTTTGTAACCATTTTACTGCAATGACCATATTCTAATGGTCATATTTCTCTTAAATTCATGATGGACATATTTTATATTGGTTTTATTTTTTGTGACTGTTCCCCTGTAACTGTCTTCTCTTTGTAACAATCATATTGTAACAATCAAATTTCTCACAGCCTATAAATGCTCAATTCAATCAATAGTTAGGGAATTTGTGAATATCGAGTCGTATAGTGTTTTGAAATGGAGTGGCACTAACATATCTACCTCTTGAGAAAGTTTGTAGTACTCTGTATAGTGCATGGACGTAGTACCCCTTGAATGCTTGCAATTTTAAGGTTGTTATTTAATAAAAACATTTATTTATTATTTGTATCACGTCTGTATGTGTTGGTTGACTTCTATTGTGACAATGCTGACATCAAGTGGTATCAAAGCTCAAAATATTTCTTGCAAGGTTGTGTGCACATTTTCCTACCGATTAAGTGTGCTAAAATTTTGAAACAAAATGTGCACATGAATTATAACAAGTGTGAAAAAAAACTTACCTAAGGATATGTGTGGGTGGTGAAACAAACACTCAATATTTTTTGGGTTACTATAAGTGTAAAACAAAACTTTCTTAAGGATCTGCACGAGTGGTGAAACAACATCTCGATGTTTTATTAATTATCACAAGTGTGAAACAAAACTTGCTTAAGGATCTGCACGAGTGGTGAAATAGACACTTGGTGTTTTATAGATTATTGTAAGTGTAAAATAGAGCTTACCTAAGGAATTGTGTGAGTGGTGAAACAAACACCCAGTATTTCATGGATTATCATAAGTGTGAAATATAACTTGCTTAAGGATATGCTTGAGTGGTGGAAAAAGTGCTCAAAATTTTTGCACGATGGCAATGGCATACATACACCATGTTGGTTGAGGTAGAGGTGATAAACACACAAATCAAGATGAATTAAACGAGATACGAACTCTAAGAGTGTTGTAGGAAATCGTCTAGAGAAGGGGTACCGTTCTTGTAGATTTATCAAGCAATGAGTAACCCAAAGTTTTTTATGTTGAATCAAAATACAACGGTGATGAAAGACTCTTGAGAGTCATTTCTAAGATTGGTAATAAACCCAAGTTTGACATCCTATCATATACTGGCAGTTTGAATGTTGATGATCTGATTGATTGGCTCATAGAGATGGATAAATATTTTGGTTATGAGTCCATAGAAGATCCTCAAAGAGTCAAGTTTACGTGAATGAAACTCAAAGGCCATGCTTCACTTTGGTGGGAACATGTGCAATCTGATAGATAGCACAAAGGTAAAGAAAAAGTTTGAACATGGGATAAAATGACTACCAAATTGAAGGTAAAATTTTTACCCAGTGATTACAAAGTTAGTTTGTTTTAAAAATTGCAAATTTTTTGTTAGAAAGAGTTGAGTGTACAAGAGTAAATGGGGAAATTTTATAGTCTTACCATACACATAAGCAACCTGGAAGATAATACTGAGGAAGTCATGTGGTATATTAATGAATTGCGCTTAGTGATTGAGGATGAAATTATTATTCTTAATTTACTCATTATGGAAGAAGCATATCAATCTACGTTCAAGGAATATGCAAATTTGGCGCACAAGGTATGATACATGATGAGAGTAGTAGCCCTTCAAGTCATGACATGCGACCGCATGCAGATAAATCTTCTAGTGGTCCAAAAAACCATGATCTAGAGCAAAGGTGTACTTTTGCTAACAGTGCACATGGATTTTTTTAATAAATATTTTCATTGTAATAAGTATGGATATAGAGCACCTAAATGTCCACATCAATCTTGGAAGGGTAGCGTTCAAGGAGACTCAAATTGTTATGAAGTGCACAACCAAATCATACAAAATGAAGAGGAACACATATATTTTGATGTGTAAGTTGAAGGACCAGAGTATGGTGAATATTTGTTGTTGAAGCATAGTTTGTTGAAACATGCAAATGTCAAAGAAACAATTCAAAGCCAAAATCAATTTCAGATTTTTTACAAATTTGGTAGAAAATATTATAAGGTTATTGTTGATAGTTATAACATTGACAACCTTATCGCGTAAGAGATGGTGGAGAAGTTAGAATTGTGTAGACTTGCGCATCCCAACCCCTACAAAGTTTTTTGATTATTGAAATACCACTAAGTGTTGGTTAATGAGCAATGTCTAGTCAATTTTTATATTGGCATATGCAAGGATGAAGTTACTTGTGATATCATACCCATGGATGTCTTTAACATGTTTTTGGGATATACCTGACAGTTTGATAGATAAGTTGTGCATGATGGCATGACAAATACCTACATAATTTTCAAGGATGGTAAGCAATATATTTTTCTACCTTTGAAGGGAACTAATTATGAATAAATACATGCAAGAACATGTGCAATGTTGGTTACTGGTATAGATTTCATCAAGGTGGCACAAACAAAATCTTGTTTGGTGCTTGTTGCAGAGTCGATGGGCAATCCCCTTGACATATGGATGGATGAACTTACTATAAAGGTCTAGTGCATATTGATAGATGTAAAGCACAAATATTTTGTGTATGACCAAGAGTTCTATTCAATGGTTTAAGAGATCAAGAAATGGAGACACTATCTATTATCAAAGGAATTTATTCTCTTCACAGATAATCATACTCTACAATTCATCAATACTTAAGGAAAATTAAATTAGACACATATGAAATGGGTTTAGTTCTTGCAAAGTTACACCTTTGTTCTAAATCATCGAAGTGGCAACTCAAATAAGTCACAAATGCGCTCAATCGATGTGCATTAGTTATGCAAGAAATACGTGTGGAAGTTGTCGGCTTTGATGTGCTAAAGGAACTTTATGCTAAGGGCTTAGATTTTCATGAAGCTTAGAAGACATGCATGGAACATGTATGCATGGATCACACTCTATGGATATATTATATCCGTGATGGCTACTTGTTTAGAGGAAAGAAATTATGCATCCCAAGGGGATCAATGCGTGAAAATTTGCTCAAGAAAAAACATAATCGCAAATTAGATAGAAAATTATTACTTTTGGACTTGCATAAGTGTGAATGTGCACAATCGTTTTTAACAATACCAAGTCTATCAATTCACAAAGGGAAGAAGTCAAAACGCAAGTTTGTATCATCCTTTGTGTAGCTCAAGTTGCCAAGCATGGAAAAATAATTGAAGATCTCATGACCAAGAGCTTATAAAATTTAAAAGCATGGGAGTTTGATGCAAGAGCATTACATTCTAACCCTCTTTCTTTTAAATTTATAGCGATCATATTTTTTATCAATTAGTTTTTTGTAATCGTTACCCTACAATGGTCATTGTAGATAGATAGACAGATATATAGGTATTAACATGGAACGAAATTCCATTCATGTTTCATTCCATGTTAATACCTATCTATCTATCTATCTATAATGATCATATTGTAACAATTGAATTTTTCTTAAATTCATAACAATCATATTTTCTATTGGCTAGTTTTCTATAACCATTTCCTTTCAATATTCTTCTCTTCGTAACAATCATATTGTAATGGTCAAATTTATCAAAGCCTATAAATGCTCAAATCAATCAGTATCAAGGGGGTTTATAAACATCGAGTCTTGTGGTATTCTGAAATTGAGCAACATTGACATATTTACCTCTCGAGGAAGTCTGTAACACTCTATATAGTGGGTGGGTGTATAAGTATCCATCGAATACTTGTAATTTCAAGGTTATTATTTATTAAAAATTATTTTTTTATTATTTGTGTTGCATTTGTGTGTGTTGGTTGGCTTATGCTCTAGAATTATTGATATCATACCTCGTCTTACCTTTTTTTTAAAGTTTATTTGCAAAAAAATGAATAAAAATAAAATGATATATTTTTTTAACTTTTTTTAATATACACTTAAAAAATTGATTTTATAAATCACATGGATAAAGGATAAACATATTTTATCATTTCCAACTACCATCATAAAAATTTGAACTTACATGATATCTTTTAAATGAGTTTATACATGTGTTTATGAGGGGTCTTGGTCCTTTCATATTGAGTGGGGTTTGAACCTTGGACCTTTCAAAGAGAGGCCAAAGCCTTACCACTAGAATAAGCTCATGTCAAGAAATTTACAGTCAAATATGAGGCATGCCAAAGAAATAAGTTGAGATAGTTAAATTTCCTATCTTGTTGCAAAATTTTCTTATTATTGATTGCCAATAGTAGCACATATCCATGAATTTCATCAAGGGTATTTCCAAACCAAATTGTATGATTATGGTTTTTATTTTGGTGGATAATCTTTTAAAGTATGTTTATTTCTATGTCCTAAAATGTACTTTCATCATCAACAAGGTAGCCAAGATATTTTCTAACTCTATTTTCAAAATATATTGTATGCATGAGCCAATTGTTAATGATCATGATCCAAATTTAACTAACAAATTTTAGAAGAATTTTTTCATTATTACTAGCAAATTTTGGATGGATTTGTTCACTCCTAGTAGTACTTAGTTGAATATGACATCTTCTTATCAACCTCAATTGGATAACCAAATAGAGATTCTACATAAATATTTGATAACTTAAATCAAATATGTTTTCCAAGATAAACAATATCAGTGGGTTAATTGGCTTCCCTTAGATGAATATTTGTATTGATGGTTTTTTAAACCTTAATGTTAATATAAAACTCACATGATAAATTCCACAAGATCAAATATAATATAGCCACAAGATAATAAGATCAAGATAATGATGTAAGTAGAATAATATGAGCAAACTAATATGTATATCAAGGCTTATAATATATCAAATAACATTCATTAATAAACAACAATATGAATGTAAATAGCCTGAATCATACATGTACAAAGCATGTAGCACAACTTACAATATTATTTGCTCAAAATGTATTTATTTTTCATTACTCCACTTTGTCTTAAAAATATAACACTTGTCAATGAATATGATTCTATATGATGATGATAATAATCCATTCTATCTTCTCTATGGAATACTATATAGCCATAGTAGAATGACTCTCTGGATACTTGACTATTAATTCCCATATGCCAAGTCTCATGACTCTTGGCTTCTCTTATTGAAACTTGCATACATGATTCTATCTCGTATGCACACCTAGACATGACTCTTCACAACACACACTCTAATCTAAAGATACATATAAGACACTTGTGCATATAGACTCAATGGAGAAATATTGATCAATATGTTACTTTTTATTGTCTTGATATTTAATCTATTTTATTTTATTTTACTTATTGTAGGTGATAGACAAATAATACCTATTAACTTTGTAAGGTGCCTCAATGTTGGATATTGCATGTTTAATGTACACAAAGTATTTTATCAGACCCAAGAGTGTACATCACTTTTCGAATACCCATTATCTAATTCATCATTTGTGTCAACCCTTTGTTGGAATTATTATTATCTTTATTTGATGTAGCTCATAACATAGTTGCTAGGCATATCACATGGATTCCTTTGGAACTAAAAAGGTAAAGGTTTAAATCACCACCTCTTCCATAGTTAACGGTTAGAATACACCACTTTGGTATGTGATACAACTTGTGTTGTGGGTTCCGCATGAATAAAACTCATCTAAATTTGAATCCAACAATTTTTTACCCTACAAACACCATGGGAGGTGTGGATAGCACAAGTGGAATTAAGAATTGATGCATAGGAGGTCATGGTATCAAATCCCCATGTAAACGCTTTAATAACACTTGCTTTTGACATTGGTTCGTTGACAACATGGTATTGTTGGTTGATGTGGCATCCTAAAGGAAGATATAGATATTTTTATCATTATATAAAAGAGATATCAACCAAGGGATTTGATACATATTGCTCTCACCCATTTGACATTGCAAAATCATTTAACTCTTTAGTAGCAAACTGACAAAAAAATAGCAACCTCTATATTTTAGTGGCAACATGTGCCAGATTTTGATTTATTAGCATCTTTGTCCAATGGATTTTATAGTCAACATCCTAGTGTCACCCTCTTGACCAATTAAGTGGTAATTGGTAATAATTGGTTTACTAAAATTTTGCCTAGTTAGTTATCCAATTAAAATACAATTGGCATCCTCTTGGTCATTCAATCAATAACAAATGGCACTTCATACTTTGTTGAAAGTATATTTAAAATTTTTTATAACATGTTATTGCTTGAAAAGGTTTAAATTAGATGTCCTTAACAATTTAAGAATTTAATTATTTCAACTAATTCCATTTAACATTATATTTCTTAATTTTAGTAACTTATATTATATTAGAAAATATTTATTTTTTATACATTTAATAAAATAGAAAGAGTTGAAAGATGAAAAGAAATTATTTTTAAAAACACCGATAATCCTCTACACCATCTACTATAAAGGGATTATGAAACAACAGAAAATGGGATGTGAATATGTCATAATAATGGTCATGGCAAAATAATGTAATATATGTTCTAGTGTAGCATAGATAAATTAAAATAGAACATGTTAAAATCCCCAATTGAGGAAGAAAATCATAAATCATTAGCGAACTTATGAGATGTAGAACACATTTCATAGAAACGACCTTCAAATTTTATAACATCATTCATCATTCATGAAAATTTCAATAGTAGTAACAATATCAAACAAATTTCATCATGAATTTCGATAACAACAATATCAAATAAATTTCATCAATGAATTTCGATAACAGCCGTGAAAATTCCATCATTCTATTCTGAGTTCCCTTGGAATATTAACCAGTCCAATTTCTAAAAATTATTCAAGCAATCCATGATTTTTATAATGAAACCTAAAGCAAAGAGAAAGTCAGTTATTTCTACCCAATAGTTAGCTTGAAGACTTAACACACTACTGCTCCTCTCAAAGTGGATTGAAATTGCTACATGTTCCGTGAGAGAAATAACTTCAGATACTTCCATTACCTATTCATCTGTAGCCACTTGGCAGCATTTTGATCTTCCTTGTCATCATTTCTTGCAGAACTGCTACACGAAGTCGCATGCGTGGAGTTACAGAAGGAATTGGTCCGCGTTAATTAAAAGATGCTTCACAAGATTTAGCAGCGAGGAGGGAGCTTCGAGGAATTTCAAGCGAAGCAGCTACTTCGCACAAATTACTTCCAAAGTGGCTGCTTCGGAAAGAACTATTGTCGAAGTGGCAATTTTTGGAAAGGCTGCCAAGTACTAGTTAAAGACAACTTTATTAGCTTTAACTTGGTGGAGGTTGTTTCGGAATAAGAGCTGGCAAAGTGGGAGCTTCGCTCAAGAAGGCTACTATTGTGGCTGATCCACAACACACCCCAAAATTGGGGACCCACCTTTTTGCATGCTTTCAAAGAAGACCGCAGTGGCCCAGATGCTAAAGGAAGAGGCAAAATATAGCAAGAAAAAGAAAGTGTCGCGATATCGCGACATGTTGCTCCGTCGCGACCAAAAATGAAAAGTTGTCACGATATCGCGACATGTTGCTCCGTCGCGACCGAAAATGAAAAGTTGTCGCGATATCACGACATGTTGCTCCGTCGCGACCGAAAATGAAAAGTTGTCGCGATATCGTGACATGTTGCTCTGTCGTGGCCAAAAATGAAAAGTTGTCGCGATATCGCGACATGTTGCTCCATCATGGCCAGAAATGAAAAGTTGTCGCGATTTCATGACATGTTGCTCCGTCGCGACTAGAAATGGAAAATTGTCACGATTTCACGACATGTCGCATTTTCGCGGCCAAGAGCAGCAGAATGCATCATGAAGAGAAAATGTCACGATATCGCGACGTGTTGTGAAATCGCGGGTCATAGAAGAGAGAGAAAGACAGAATGGAAAATTGTCGCGAAATCGCGACATGTCACAAAATCGTGGTCAAACCAGTCAAACAGGGCAAGGCACTAAAGATGTCGCGATTTCGCGACAGGAAGCAGAAAGCAGCCAAGTGGTACAAAGATGAAAAGCGTCACGATTTCGCGATAGGAAGCAGCCAAGGGGTATGAAGATGAAAAGCGTCACGATTTCGTGACAAGAAGCAGCCAAGGGGTACGAAGATGAAAAGCGTCACGATTTCGCGATAGAAAGTAGCCAAGTGGTATGGAAAGAGAAAACGTCACGATTTCGCGACAGGTAGCATCTGCACAACCCGAAAGAGAAAAACGTCGCGATTTCGCGACAGGTAGCATTTGCACAACCCGAAAGAGAAAAACGTCGCGATTTCGCGACAGGTTGCATTTGCTCGACTGCTGACAGAAAAATGTCATGATTTCGTGACATGTCTCATTTTCGCGATGCATGAAGGCGGACAAGGCTGTTGGCAGGAAAATGTCGCGATATCGTGACATGTCGCATTTTCACGATGAAAGTAGAGGAGCAAAGTTGCATGCATAAAAATGTCGCGATATCGTGACATGCTATTTTTTTGTCATGATTTAACAGAGGGCGATTACGAAACATGCAGAAAAGTATGGAACACGTGGCGTACATGTGTAAGGGCTGTAGAGGCATTACAGTTCACAGAGAAGATCAAGCGTCTCAATGTCGAGCATAAAGTCAAAAGCAATGGAAAGGCGGGGAAGGTGAAACGAAGCAATCTGGAAGATGAAACGAACCATCATGGAAGGAGAAGCAATTTACCAGAACTTTAAAAGTGGAAGCATAGATTGGTACGAGGGTCAGAAACCGCTATGAGCAGAGTTGTAGTGCCGAAGGCGAGAAGCCATTCTGGGCCTGCTTAGGAGTGTTTTTCTTCCCCTTTTTTTGGTTTTGAGAAAACTAGAGATTTTGTTATTGTAAAATGATCAATTTTTAATACAAAAAATTCAGAGAGTTGCACCTCATTGGCAAGAAAGAAGGAGTTATTTTCTGCATGCAGGATTAAATGTTTATCTTTCCCCTTTTCAGATTTCTAGGCTTATAGGTGAAGTTTAATGCAAGTTCTCTTGGTTGCTTCATGCGAATGTCTAAATCTGAAATCACAGTTAAAACCCCGGAGACCAAGCACTTAACTTATCTGGATTGTGCGTGTTTTGCAGGTTCAATAAGTTAGGTTGCATGCATGGAAACCTCATTAGCTTCGGTTTTGTCAGAATAGGATTGCATCACCCTGAATGCATTTCATTTTACTTTTGCATTTTATTTTCATTTTTTTTTTGCACTTTATTTTATTTACAGGCATTAAAATAAAATAAAAAAATAAAAAACTAAAAAATCTCAAAGTCAGAAAATAGAAAATTTCCATTTCTAGGCCAGAATTTCATTTTACAGTTTTGTTTTTCATTCATGAGCAGATGATGATATTCCCTTCATAAAATTCCAATTTCATTGAAGGGGTTATGTTTCAAGGCATTTCATCAGTTTCCATTTTGAAATTACAACTTGGTCATATAGAGATCAAATCATATTTGCTTTATTAGGGTTCAAAGAACAATCATTAAAGTTTCACGAGTAAAATAAACCAGCATTGCCCCTTGTTTTCAATTACTTGCAACCACTAAGGTGTTCCAAGCATTTTAATCGAATATCTTCATTTGAGATCATTAATACACAGATGTAAAATGCTAACATAGCGGAACCTTGGAGAAATTGTTTATTAAATTTCTTTGCAAGAGAGGATTTAGAACCCAAATCCTATCGGAGAGTGTGTTTTCACAATCGGGTGAAAATACCACTCAACAGATTGGCGCTAGAAGGAGGGCTGGATGGGTTTATTTTAGTGAGATTTAAAATTTTTGTATATTTCATGCCCTATTGATTGTTATCTTTAGCCTTCTAACACCACTCAACAGATTGGTGCTAGAAGGAGGGCATGAAAAGGTTTATTTTATCATGATTTTAGATGCTATAGGTTTATAATTGTTTAAGAGCTTTACATTGCTAAATATTTCAAGTCCATTTGATTAGCATCTTCGGCCTCCTCTAACACCACTCAACAGATTGGCATTAAAAGGAGGGCCTGAACTGGTTTATTTCACGATGATTTAAGTGCTACAAGGATTTAAATTTTGAATATTTCATGCCCTATTAATTGTTATCTTTACTCCTCTAACACTCGACAGATTGTTAAAAGGATGGCCTGAATTGGTTTACTTTATTCTATTTTAAGCAATTCAGGTATCTTTGTATATTTTTCCGATTGTTCATACAGAAACAATGTGATTTGATTTAATTTTGAAAATTTTGGTTTTGACTAACAAAGTGTTGTTTTCATGCAATTACTTTTCATTTGATTTTAATGAATACATCTCTTAGTTGATGCTAACAGATTTGGTTCTAAAAATACATTTTAAGTTTCACCAATGGCAACACTTGAGGAGCAAATGGTATCCCTAAGAGCTCAAATAGCATCTCTAAGAGAAAGAATGGTATCTACAATGGAGGATCATTATAAGGGTTTGTCTATACATGTGATACCCTATCATATTCCTAAAATGTTATTGGATTTTTTACGGTGTTTTAATCAAGAGGTGCCACTAGAATACTTGCAAAGACTGCATGTCTACAAGAATACATTGTGTCAATTCCAGATTTTCTATGAGGAGGTGGCTTGTAAGTTATTTGCATACATTTTGGATGATAAGCCATTCTTTTGGTATAGCCAACTACCCATGGAGGTTAGGACTTCTTGGATACAACTAGAAGCAGCCTATCTTTATCATTTTGGTAATCAGGTTGACTTAGAAATCTTGAAAAATCAGTTTACCTCCATATGTAAAGAGCCTAATGAATCCTTGAGTCAATTCAATGGAAGATTTCGTGAGTTGCACTCCCAAATGTGGGAAAATTTTAACACATTAGAAGAGGAAGCCATGGAAGTATACCTAGGAGCCATACACCCCACACTTGCTTCACACATTGAGAAAAAAATGAGTGGTTTGTCTCTAGAGAAAATCCATGAGATCTTGGAAGAGATAGAACGACAAGGTCTTGAAGAAGAAAAGGCACAACATGTTCATATGAGAGATTGTTCTTTTGATGCCAACCTACACCAACCATCAAATATAGCACCCTCCACTCCAATGATATCTAAGGTAAATGATCAAGGGGATGAATTTGAATATCCAAATTTTACAACCACCTTAGATGTAGTCCACGAGGAGGTGCAAATTGCTAAGCCAACATCCGCTAGTGAGGATTATGCAGAAATGATCTCATTCATAGAGATACACGATTATCCGGATGAAGGGGTTCTAAATTCAACAATGTTTGATATATGTGATAGGATGGAACCCACCATAGAATTGAATGAAGTGGTTGAAAGTGAAATGGAAAGAAAATCAATAAATAAATTTGAAGATATGATAGAATTTCACCACTTGTTCTTGGAAGATACTATTGATGAGATGTGTAAAATTAACAATCAAGAAATTCTTCACCCTCCAAATTATGATAAAATTGAATCATGGGTTACTAATTTGGACGATGATAGCCTTACAAATTTGAATTCAAGAAACGACCCACTTTTGGAAATAATTGAATCATCTAAGGAAGGTGAAGATGAATTTGATGAGAAACACATTGATGAAATGGAAGATGTTGAAGAAGTAGTTGAACGTCACCACTTGATTTTGAAAGAGGATTATTATGATGCTTGGAAGAAGTGGGAAGACTACACTCAATCCAAAACTACTAATGAAACTTGTGTGCCAATTGATATACAGGACAACATAATCGCCTACTCGAAGGAAGATATTACAACTCCTGTACAATTTGAGGATGTTTTGGAAGAGGGTTTCAAATCTCATCAAATTTTGGAAGATTATAATGATTCTATTACCAAGGACAAAGAAGAAAATGAATTGATGAATGAATCAAAAGATCATGTCACAAATACCATGGAGTTTCATCCCATGGATCTGGATGACGATTTTCACAATGGTTGGGGGAGATATGATAATGCATTCTTTTCTCACATCCCTATAGATGAAACTCATATTTCACTTGATATGCAGGATGTTGAACCTTCTACATCATACGAAGATCTCATATTCACAAGATTTGAAAAGGTGACAAAATTCGATCATGTTGAATATAAATTCATTGAAGGTGCGGATGCAAGTTTGCATGATGATTTGGAGGATTCAAATGAAGAGATACCATGGATAGTGAACAAAGAATTGGAACCAAATGACAAAGAGATTGATCAATTGGAAGCAACTCAAATGAAGGATCATCAAGATGAGTCATGGGACATACACTTTGACCAAGAATGTTTGAGGATTGAAAAGGATGACCATATTTTGAATTTAAATAATGTTTATGGTGAAATGTCATTAAAGGTAAATGAAAAACAAGGTATAATTTTTAATCACACCTTTAATAACATTGTTTTAATGAATGGAAAAGAAGTTGATGCACTTGAATTGTTAAATCAAATTCATCAACAATTGCTAATCGAATCTAGGGTAAAAACTGTTAATGATCCTAATTTAGTAAATATCCTAGATGCTTGCAAACTGTTACACAAATTTGATTGGCCTACAAATTTGGAAAATAATTTGGCTTTAAAATTTGTAGAAATAGGCTCCTACTTACAAAATTGCATATTGGAAGAAGATAGCCTAATTCTAAATCAAAGATTGAGTTTTGAAATGGAAGTTTTAGAGAATAGACAAGATAAAATTGAATATCAATCATTGTCTAATCAATTTGAAAATTTGAAGCTCACCTATGGGAATACTAATGGAACTAAATTTAATTGGTGGGGTGAGAGAGGAAAGTTGAAGTGGGTTGCATTGTTTGGTCTTGTCTTGTTTTTGTTGGATTCCCACAACATTTGGCATGCATATCATGTTATATTTTTGTTAAAATGTTCTAATCATGTTTGGGATCCAGGAAAGTGATAGTCCAAGCTTTGCATCATCTTGTATTATAGTGTACATTTGTATATAGATTTTGGTTTTTGGTTTTGGGTTTGTGTTTTCAAGTTTCATTTTGGGATTGCTATTTGGATTTGGATTTAAGTTGTGTGTTGGTCCTTTGGACATTTTTGGTTTGTTTATGAAAAAAAAAAAAATTGGTTTTGAGATGTCAACTTATGCCTAAAATCAGGAGAATATGAAACATTGGAATTGTGTTGTAGAAAGCTCCACAAGTAACACAAACATTTAAATGATATCGTTTGAATCTTGTGATGCATGAAGTTGTCAGTTTTGCACATTATGGTAAAGTAGATGATATATTCCAAAAGAAGCAGTGCATTCACATCTCATGTCACATTCCACATGGCATATATACATGTCATCTCAAGTTACATTTTCATTTCATGTGCAATCATTGAGAAGGTGTCGAATCCTCTTAGGGTTATTCTATAACATAAAACATAAAAAAATCCTAAGGTTGGGAACTGATGTCCGAACTATCTTGAACCAAGCACATTCCATGCACATTAAAAGAATCTTGAGCAAAATGGTCAAAACCATACTTGGATGAAAAGGTGAGGTGAAAAGAATATTTCATGTTTGTCCTATCATGCAACATAATCCTTGAAAAAGTGGTTTTTACCACTCCCATAAAAGCTTAAAGCCTAAAACCAGAGTAGTAAGGATAGGGTTAAATCCTCATCGAACTTAGGTTGAGGATCCAACTCCCCAAAGCTCTGATTTGACCTACATGGAGTAGTAAGGATAGGACATAATTCTCATCTCGCTTAGGTTGAGAATCCGATTCCCCAAAGCTTCCATTTTTCCCACTTCATCATAAAGCTTGGATTGGAAGGATAGTACTACATGTCCTCTGCAAAGGATGGGTAGTCATCCCAAAGGTCCAAGTAATAAAATTAACTAATATTTCCCATTTTGTCTTAATATTGGATTGGAAGGATCGTACTACATGTCCCTAGCAAGGATGGGTAGTCATCCCCAAGGTCCAAGAAGTAAAAAATTAATATTTCCCATTTCATCTCAATATTGGATTGGAAGGATCGTACTACATGTCCCTAGCAAGGATGGGTAGTCATCCCAAAGGTCCAAGAAATAAAAGAAAAAGAATGAATGAAGCCAAACCAGGGATTATGGGGTTAAGTATGCTCATGCGTGGCAACATGTCTTGTCTAAAAGCAAGACCACTGATTGCTCATATGGATAGACTAGCCTGACCATTTCATCCATAACAAGTTAAATTATTTTGTTCAAGATGAGGTAATGAACTCCAAATCAGAATAGTAAGGATAGGGTTAAATTCCCATCTCGCTTAGGTTGGGAATCCTATTCCCCAAAGTTCTGATTTCACTTACACTTGCACATGGGTTCAAGATGGTAGTGACACATAACCAACTTTGGGATCTAATAAATTAATTTAGTAGACATATTTATTTGGTCCTAAGAGGGTTTGACAGCTTTAATATGTTTGTACATGATATTAGAAGGTTTGAGCCTTTGCAATGCAGGTTGTCATATCTTTAGCATCTTCATCATGCATCAAATCCTGCACAAATTATTCATAGCCTTGCATACAAATCATAAGTGAAACTGACAATGGAATGTTGATCAAGTTCAAGCGATAGGGAATGAAAACACATTGCACACACCGAGCTGATACTTAATGATTCTGATGTTTCATGTATTTTTGATCTATCGGTATTAGTTTATCCTTTATGTGCTGACGCTTGTATCTAAGCTTCTATATTTCAGGTTGGGTTCTCACCAAAATGCTCAGGAGCATTTGACAAAGAGTCGCCATTTGTTGTGGCTGATCCACAACACACCCCAAAATTGGGGACCCACCTTTTTGCATGCTTTCAAAGAAGACCACAGTGGCCTAGATGCTAAAAAAAATCAAAGGAATAGCAAAATATAGCAAGAAAAAGAAAGTGTCACGATATCGCGACATGTTGCTCCATCGCGACCGAAAATGAAAAGTTGTCGCGATATCACGACATGTTGCTCCGTCGCGGCCGAAAATGAAAAGTTGTCGCGATATCGCGACATGTTGCTCCGTCGCGGCCGAAAATGAAAAGTTGTCACGATATCGCGACATGTTGCTCCGTCGCGACCGAAAATGAAAAGTTGTCGCGATATCGCGACATGTGCTCTAGAAATAAAATTCACGATTTCAGACATGTCGCTGGACCAAGAGCAGAGAATGCATCATGAAGAGAAAATGTCACGATATCACGACGTGTTGTGAAATCACGGGTCATAGAAGAGAGAGAAAGACAGAATGGAAAATTGTCACGAAATCGTGACATGTCACAAAATCGTGATCAAACCATAAACAGGGCAAGGCACTAAAGATGTCATGATTTCCACAAAAGCCAATGGTACAAAGATGAAAAGCATCGCGATTTCACACAGAAGCAACAAGTAGTACGAAGATGAAAAGCGTCATGATTTCACGACAGGAAGCAGCCAAGGGGTACGAAGATGAAAAGCGTCATGATTTCGCGATAGAAAGCAGCAAGTGGTACGAAAGAGAAAATGTCACGATTTCGCGACAGGTAGCATTTGCACAACCCAAAAGAGAAAAACATCACGATTTCGTGACAGGTTGCATCTTCACAGCTCGAAAGAGAAAAATGTCATGATTTCGCGATAGGTTGCATTTGCAAGGCTGTTGACAGAAAAATGTCATGATTTCGTGACATGTCTCATTTTCGTGGTGCATGAAGGCGGACAAGGCTGTTGGCAGGAAAATGTCGCGATATCGCGACATGTCGCATTTTCGCGATGAAAGTAGAGGAGCAAAGTTGCATGCATAAAAACGTCGTGATATCGCGACATGCTATTTTTTGTCACGATTTACAGGGGGCCATTACAGAACATGCAAAAAGTGTGGAACACGTGGCGTACATGTGTAAGGGCTGCAGAGGCGTTACAGTTCACAGAGAAGATCAAGCGTCTCAATGTCGAGCATAAAGTCAAAAGCAATGGAAAGGCGGGGAAGGTGAAACGAAGCAATCTGGAAGACGAAACGAACCATCATGGAAGGAGAAGCAATTTACCAGAACTTTAAAAGCGGAAGCACAGATTGGTACGAGGGTCGAAAACCGTTGCGAGCAGAGTTGCAGTGCCGAAGGCGAGAAGCCATTCTGGGCCTGCTTAGGAGTGTTTTTCTTCCCCTTTTTCTGGTTTTGAGAAAACTAGAGATTTTGTTATTGTAAAATGACCAATTTTTAATACAGAAAATTCAGAGAGTTGCACCTCATTGGCAAGAAAGAAGGAGTTGTTTTCTGCATGCAGGATTAAATGTTTATCTTTCCCCTTTTCAGATTTCTAGGCTTATAGGTGAAGTTTAATGCAAGTTCTCTTGGTTGCTTCATGCGAATGTCTAAATCTGAAATCACAGTTAAAACCCCAGAGACCAAGCACTTAACTTATATCGGATTGTGCGTGTTTTGCGGGTTCAATAAGTTAGGTTGCATGCATGGAAACCTCATTAGCTTCGGTTTTGTCATAATAGGATTGCATCACCCTGAATGCATTTCATTTTACTTTTGCATTTTATTTTCATTTTTTTTTGCACTTTATTTTATTTACAGGCATTAAAATAAAATAAAAAAATAAAAAACTAAAAAATCTCAAAGTCGAAAAATAGAAAATTTCCATTTCTAGGCCAGAATTTCATTTTACAGTTTTGTTTTTCATTCATGAGCAGATGATGATATTCCCTTCATAAAATTCCAATTTCATTGAAGGGGTTATGTTTCAAGGCATTTCATCAGTTTCCATTTTGAAATTACAACTTGGTCATATAGAGATCAAATCATATTTGCTTTATTAGGGTTCAAAGAACAATCATTAAAGTTTCACGATAAAATAAACCAGCATTGCCCCTTGTTTTCAGTTACTTGCAACCACTAAGGTGTTCCAAGCATTTTAATCGAATATCTTCATTTGAGATCATTAATACACAGATGTAAAATGCTAACATAGCGGAACCTTGGAGAAATTGTTTATTAAATTTCTTTGCAAGAGAGGATTTAGAACCCAAATCCTATCGGAGAGTGTGTTTTCACAATCGGGTGAAAATACCACTCAACAGCTATGAAGCATAGGTTAAAAGGATCTTCGAGCGAAGTGGCCCCAGACAGCCACTTCGAGAAATAAGACGCCGAAGTGCTACTTAGACACAACAGACAAATAATCAAATTTTGCAGCTGAACAGGAACAGATTAAAACAAAATAGCACAAGCAGATATTTTATTTATAGGAATAAAATCGGGTTACAAAGCTTCCTTTCTGAAGCGGTTACAAACATCTGCAACCAGGTTGCAGGATAAACAAGATGGAGATTTCTTGGAGGCTGCTGCTCCCTTCTCTGGTTGTCGACTGAAGTTGCTGCTACTTTCCTCTATTATGCTGCTTTGCGCCTGTAATTCCTCCCTACTAGACAAAGTGACAATAGGTCTAGTGTTTATAGATGGGAGATGAGAACAATGGGTGGGAAAACTTTCACCAATCGACTGACAAATAAATTCCGAAGAGGGTTTTCAACCAATCACCGAACAACCCTATCTACTCACATGTGTGATGTCAGGTGCTTGTTTCCTGTGCCTAGACACTGCTTCACAAAATTGATGGGAAAACTACCGGATTGAAATTAATTCACAGCGAAGCATCTTCAGAGGGCATGTTTTTTCTGCTTCGCAGAGAAGCACTTTCAGGAGGCATATTTTTACTGCTTCACAATGAAGCACTTGTGGGAGGCGTGAAATGTGGTTTAATATTTCCAACACCCACATTTAAACCAGATTTCACAAATTCTTTGACACCCAACATTTCCCGTAGCCTGGCGAAGTCCTCCTCATTCAAAGTTTTTGTGAAGATGTCAACTACCTGCTCCTTGGACTTGCAAAACTGCAACTATACTTCACCGAATTTCACCAACTCTTTGATGAAATGATACTGGATATCTATGTGCTTCATTTGACTGTGGAAACGTGTGTCCTTCGAGAGGACAATGGCAGATTTATTGTCACAAAAAATTGTTGTTGCTGCTTTCGACGAAAGATGTAGTTCACTCAGAACTCTTCTCAGCCAGACTACCCAGCAGGCAGTTGAGGTGGTAGCAACATACTCTACCTCTATTGTAGATAAAGCAACAATTATCTGCTTCTTTGAGGACCAAGAGACAACTCCAGATCCAAAATGGAAGGCATATCCAAAAGTGCTCTTACGATCATCTATGCTACCAGTCCAATCGCTATCAGTGTATCCAATCAGTTCAAACTGGTCTTGTCTGGCATAGTGAAGTCCGTGGCTCCTCGTGCCATTGACATACCACATAATTCTCTTGCCTACTTGCCAATAAGTGTCTTTGGGTGACTCCATAAACCTATTGATTAAACTCATGATAAACATTAGATCTGGCCTGGTTGCGGTCAAGTACATCAGGCTTCCAACTAACCTTTTATAGAGAGTTGGATCAATGCTTCTGCTGTTGTCAGTCTTGCTCAACTTCAAACCAGTGGCAATCAGGGTGATGTCATGTTTGCTGTCCTCCATATTAAAATGCTTCAGGACATCCTTTGCATACTTGCCCTGAGATATGAAGATGACATCTGTTGATTGGTCAACTTCAATGCCAAGAAAAAATTTCATTAGCCCCATGTCTGTAATTTCAAACTTGATCTCCATGGTTGTTTTGAACTCCTCAAATAGGTTGTTGCTATTGCCAGTATATATCAGATCGTCCACGTACAAGCAGATGATTATCATATCCCTTGCTTCATTTGTTTTTAGGTACAAGGTGTGCTCATATGGGCATTTTTGAAACCCATTCTCCTAAAAATAGCCATCAATTCGGCTGTACCATGCTCGGGGTGCTTGCTTCAACCCATACAGGGCCTTCTTCAGCTTCATAACCTTGCCTTATTGCTCTTGTATTTTATAACCAGGTGGCTGGTCTATGTAGACCTCTTCTTCCAACACTCCGTTCAGGAAAGCAGACTTGGCATCCATCTGGTACACACTCCAGCCTTTCTGAGCTGCCAATGTTAGAATTATTCTAACTGTGTCAAGTCAGGCTACAAATGCATAGACCTCATGATAGTCAACTCCTGACTTCTACTTATAGCCTTTCACCACAAATCTGGCTTTATGTCTGTCAACTTCTCCTTAGGCATTAAACTTTGTTTTATACACCCACTTGACCCCAATGGTCTTTTTTCCTGCTGGAAGATCTGTCAGCTGCCATGTCTCATTATTTTCAATGGCTGCTATCTCCTCATCCATCGCATTTAACCATTTGTGATTCTGACTTGCCTCTTCAAACTCCACTGTATCACACTCTGTAAAAAAGGAAAAATCAAAATATTATTCATCTGTCAGATTTTGGGTTACCTCATAAATGTCTTGCAAGCTCCGAGTCTTCGTAGGTGTCCTCAAGTTTGGAATTCTGCTTACAAGTGGAGGTGACCGGGATGATGAGGTTGTGTTGCTGTTGGCACCACTATTGCTGCTTGAAGGTACAGGTGGTTGCACACTATCTTCCTCCAAGTTTACAGGTTCAATAATTGCTGGTTTAGGCTGACCAGTATTTGACTTCCAGTTCCAGGCTTCATCCTCCAAGAACTTCACATCTCGGCTAATGACAAGTTTCTTCGTCATAGGATTGTACAGCCTGTATGCCTTTGCTTGTTCACTGTACCTTGTGAAAATGCATTTTTCAGCTTTGTCATCCAACTTCCGTCTTTTCTCATCTAGAACATGTGCATATGCAATGCACCAAAAAAATCGTAAATGAGAAACATTTGGCTTCAGATTGCTCCAGGCTTCCTCCATAATTTTGTCCTTCACACTCTTGGTGGGACATCGATTCAGCAGATAAACTACACAACTTATAACTTCTACCCATAACTCATGTGGTAGACTTTTCACCTTCAGCATGGTCCGTGCCATCTCCATGATAGTTCTATTCTTCCTCTCAGCTACACCGTTCTACTGCGGTGTGTATCTGGCAGTCAACTACTTGCGAATTCCATGCTGCTTGCAGAAGTGGTCGAATTCATTGGATATGTATTCACCTCCACTGTCTATCCTAAGAGTTTTCATGAAATATCCATTCTATTTCTCAACCAGAGCCTTGAACTCCTTAAACTTTGTAAATACCTTTGACTTCAGCTTGATGGGATAAATACAGGTCTTCCAGCTGAAGTCATCAATGAAAGTCAAGAAATATTTGTTAACGACATATGAGTTGGTCTGCATGGGACTGTAAATGTCTAAGTGCACCATCTCCAATGGCTGTGATGCTCTCCAAGACTGTCCTATAGGGAATGCATCCCTGTGCTGCTTACCGACTAGGAAACCTTCACAAACTTGGTTTGATTGCTCAATAAGGGGTAAACCCTTCACCATTTGCTTCTTGTGCAACAAATTTAGGCTATTGAAGCTCAGATGATCAAATATGAGATGCCACATCCAGGTAGCATCCTTCACAACTACACTTAGAGATATTAATGATTCATTCTGAATTTGCAGTGGAAACATTTTGTTTTTCACCATGGACACAATTGCGATTTGTCCATGCACTTTGTCTCTAATGGTACAGACACCGTCTTTGAAATTCACAGTGTGTCCCTTCTGTACAAGTTGTCCAACACTCAACAAGTTATGTTTCAACCCAGGTACATAGTACATGTCACAAATTTTTCTTTTGCCGTGCCGGGTGTGAATGAGGATCTTTCCTTTCCCCATCATGAGAACCTTGTTGTTGTTCCCCATCTTGACTTCAGAATGGACTATTTTGTCCAGTTGTGAGAACATTTCCCTATTCCCAGTCATGTGGTTGCTGCACCCATTGTCAAGATACCAAATATTTTTTTTGCTTTCCTCCTCAATATTGCAAGTCAGCAGCACATTTCCTTTTGCCGCATTTTTGGCTTCATCCGTATAATGGGCCTATCGCTGATTCTAATTCTTCATCCTATTTCTACACTGTGAGATGTAATGGCCAAACTTTTTGCAGTAATAGCATTGGACTTTAGATTTATCTTTCTTCTGATAAGATCCACTTTGCTGATTTTTGCCAGTACCTCTTCCTCCTTGCTGATGAAAGTTGCAACTGGTCTCACTGTCGTTAGGGTTTGATCTCTCTCCTTGCTTATTTCATCTCCCATGCCTGCCTCTGCCTCTTCCACCTTGAAAACTAGAGGCACCATGGTGGGAGTCTTGTCTGTCGCTATCTCGAAATGAGACTTGTGCCTTGAAGGCTTGCTCCAAAGAAGACTGAATTGAATGACTCAGCATCTGCTCATGTTTCTACAAGGAACCCATGAGCTCATCCACTGAGAGGGTTGTCAAATCCCTCGATTCCTCTATTATAATTACCACAAAATCAAATTTCACTGGCAAACTTCATAGAATTTTCTCCATAATCATTTGATTTTGTATAATTTCACCATTCAACTGCATCTGGTTGATGACATCTGTCATTCGGGTGAAAAAATTTCTCAAGGTTTCTAACTCACTCATCTGCAGGTTCTCGAACTCCCTCCTGAGCATCTGTAGTTTCACCAACTTCACTTTGTTGGTGCCTTGGTACGAGCTGGCCAAAATCTCCCAGGCCTGCTTTGCCTTGGTGGCTGATGCAATCCATGGGAAGATGGTCTCCTCGATCGCTTGCATGATGTAGAAGAGGGCCTTTTGGTCCTTCTTCGTGTTCTCTTTCAACAAATCCTTGTTAGCTTGGGAGAGGGCGGCAAGTGCTGCTACATCTGCTAGTTTTGGGTACCCGTTCTCGACCAAGTCTCACAACTCCTAAGACTTGAAAAAAATCTTCATTTGTATACTCCAGTAATCATAGTTCTTGCCATTAAATCATGAAATCTACAACTGTAGGGAATTATTTCTGAAAGCCATGCTTCAATCATCCACGTCACGACACAACTCTGATACCAATTTGAAGGAATTGGGCCACGTTAATTAAAATATGCTTCGCAAGATTTAGCAGCGAGGAGGGAGCTTCAGGGAATTTCAAACGAAGTGACTGCTTTGCACAAATTACTTCCAAAGTGGCTACTTTGGAAGAACTATTGTCGAAGTGACAATTTTTGGAAAGGCTGCCAAGCACTAGTTAAAGCCAACTTTGTCAGCTTTAACTCGGTGGAGGTTGTTTCGGAATAAGAGCTGGTGAAGTGGGAGCTTCGCTCAAGAAGGCTACGAAGCACAGGTTAAAAGGAGCTTCGGGCGAAGTGGCCCCAAATAGCCACTTCGAGAAATAAGACGCCGAAGTGCTACTTAGACACAGCAGACAAATAATCAAATTTTGCAGCTGAACAGGAACAGATTAAAACAAAATAGCACAAGCAGATATTTTATTTATAGAAATAAAACCGGGTTACAAAGCTTCCTTTCTGAAACGGTTACAAACATCTGCAAGTAGGTTCCAGGATAAACAAGATGGAGATTTCTTGGAGGTTGTTGCTTCCTTCTCCGGTTGTCTGTTGAAGTTGTTGCTGCTTTCCTCTCTTTTGCTGCTCTGCGCTTGTAATTCGTCCCTACTAGACAAAGTGACAACAGGTCTAGTATTTATAGCCAGGAGATGAGGACAATGGGCGGGAAAACTTTCACCAACCAGCTGACAAAAATAAATGCCGAAGAGGGTTTTCAACCAATCATCGAACAACCCTACCTACTCGCATGTGTGATGTCAGGCGCTCGTTTCCCGTGCTTGGACATTGCTTCGCAAAACTGATGGGCGAACTGCCGGATTGAAATTACTTCGCAGCGAAGCATCTTCAGGGGGCATGTCTTTTCTGCTTCACAGCGAAGCACCTTCAAGAGGCATATTTTTACTACTTCGCAGCGAAGCACTTGCGGGAGGCGTGAAATGTGGTTTAATATTTCCAAAAGTTACCATGCCTTCTTTCTGTTGCCAAAGCTATTGGAATCGTTGTGTTTATTCCACCCATGTCTGAAGCGTAATTCAAAACGGTGGCCCTTTTCTATGTCCATGGTCATATCACGGTCCTGTATTCTTGACATGATTTGTTGTCTGCTGTTGTAAAACCCATTATCATATCTGAAAGTGGGGAGCATGGAATAATACTTTCGTTGCAAAGCATGAAACCCTCTTTGAGAAGGTCCCATAATTAGTTGTCTGAAAATGAAAGTCTTACAGGGCCCAAGAGGAAAACTGTCATCAATTCGGGGGCCATCTCCCCTCTTGTTATTATAGCCAGGATAATCTTCTGCTCTGAAATCAACCATATTTTTTAAAGTCAGTCCATAGTTCCCTACTTCCCCTACCAGATTCCATCTATTATATGGTTCCCCCAACTTGTGAGCGACATGGATTTCTCCTCTCTTACTCAACAACTTACTTGCACTTTCAAAGAACCCTCTCACTAAATTTTTATGCCTCTCAATAACATTATTATCTTGTTCCCTCCCCCCAAAACCCTGAATGAGGAAAATTGAAGATGATTATGTCAAACATCCTTCCTCTTAAGCACCAGTCTATTTTTGTCGCATTAATGTCATGCAGTACCAATGCTCCACGTGCCATCAAGTTTGCAATTGTAATCCTGGCTGATTTGTAGACCCTTACAACTCTATCTGCATTTGTAATCTTCTTGAGTATGCGAGCAAACCCCTTAGGAACTTATATTAGACTAATTCAAGTATCAGTATTATGGAAAAGAAAAGCATAAAGAATAAACAATGGTCACCTTGACTATCTAGATATGCTGCAACGATGTTATCTGCACTTTCAAAAGCATTTGCCAGTGCAGAAGAAAATGAAAAATCTCCTTCTCCAACCAACAGAATTCTATCGAAGCTCGAATAGTGTGTAATCATCCTCTCCCTCTCCCTTTGGGGTAGCCTCTATAGAGAATTCAAAGCAAACCTCCAGTAAAGCTAAGCTAATGCCACTTGCAATAGAAGAACAAATTTTATTCAGGTGAAAGCAACTAATTTCTAGTACATTAACATTAAAAGCAAGAACCAATTTTGCCCAGGATCAGAAAAAGTAAATGGATTATACATTCAAAAACATTGTCCACCATAACAAGCACACTTATAAAATTCACGCTGTCATACGACTTGAAATGGATTATACATTCAAAAACATTGTCCACCAAAACAAGCACACTTATCAAATTCACAGGAAGTTTAGTTTTTTTTAAATTGGAACCAACAATTATTAAAAAAATACTTATCAAATTCACTGAAAGTTTAGTTTTTTTTAATTGGAACCAATAATTATAAAAAAAATAAGAGAGGTTAAGGAAGCTCTCGCGAGATTATGTACACTATCTTAGCCTTCTTCTGCTAAGGTAATTGTTTCTTTGAGGCCTAATTTGAAAGATTTCCTGAGTGGTGCGCGGGGTCAGGATGGCAGAGGCTTTGGTTCGGAGCACGAAAGAGAACCACTAGCTGGGACACAAAGAAAAACAACGGGCCACAGCATGTGCAGGAATCCGCTGGCTTATACGAGGAAATGAGAGTGGACTAAGACAAGGTGTGTTCCGCTCTATTTAACACGGAGCGAGGAGCGGATCAGAGCAAGTTTTAGTCCGCTGGACGTAACACTATTTAACACGGAGCGAGGAGCGGATCAGAGCAAGTTTTAGTCCGCTGGACGCAACACGTGAATGACAGCAGATTATATACAAAGGTTATATTCCGTTCAACTTAATTGTTGGCACGCTTACCCAAGCTGAGAGGGAGCTTACCCAAGCTGAGAGGGAGCGGAAGCTCATAAAATGACAAGGCCAGCAGATGGGAGCAAAAGAAATACGCCGCGGATTTAAGCGGGAGATGAATCCGCAGATTAGAGCAAAGATAAATATTTATATTCCTCTTGATAATACAAAGAACATTTAGCGGGATATAACATCCGCAAAATAAAACAAAGGATTTTATAAACGGAATATTACACTAAAACGATGTGGATCGAGACAAGGTCTTTATCACATCAAGTGTGTTGTAATCCGCAAGCGGGATAGAGCAAGCAAGGGTTTCTAATTTGTTTGGGCGGGATACAAAATATTACAAATAGTTAGAGTGGAATGGAGCATGAAATAAAACAAGTAAAGCCTGTAAAGTGGGTTTTATCATCACCCAAGTATTACACGAAAGCAAAAATACATGAAAAATGTATATATTACTTAGCTTTGGAAATACATCCACAAACATTTGAAACTATAAAAAGTTTGTAGGTTACATCAATAGAGGAGTTTTTGAAGGTTTCGGCTTCAACTATTGACTTAGCTTTCTGTATTGCTCTACGCTTGGCTTCTTTGCTCCTTCTACCACTCTACTTTCCACATTGCTACGTTCTCTTTTTGATCTTGCTCTCATCTCCTTGCTCTTAGGATCTCATTGACTTATATAGTTGGATAAGGAGGGAAAGGCTTACTAGCCTTCTGACATACTTTAAATTCAAAACTAGGGGTTCTACCCAATCGCCGAACAACCTGACAATTGCAACTGCCAGTAATAACTGTGCCTTCTACAAAATACGACGAACGGATTTGGACGATAAGATCTATCAGAGATCTATCAGATGTGAAATCAAATTTAATTTTTAATATACTCCTTTAAACGAGATTTCACAAAGACTTTGACACCTAGAATTTCTATTAATCAGTTAAAATCCTCTTCCTTCAAAGGTTTTGTGAAGATATCCGTAACTTGGTCTTTGTACCTGCAAAACAATAAAACAATTTCATTAAATTTTACCATCTCCCTGATGAAATGGTAGCAAATATCGATGTGCTTGCTTCTGTCATGGAACACTGGATCCTTCGACAGTGCTATGGCTGAATTGTTATCGTAAAAAATCATTGTTGCCCCTTCCTGGTGATGATTGATCTCACCCAAGATTCTTCGTAGCCATACTATTGTTGGACATTTGAGAATGTTTTGTTGTCATTGATGTCAAGAGGTTTGATGTCCTAATTTTATGGAATTAATGTCAAGAGGTTTGATTAATGTCAAAGGGTTCAATATCCTACATTGATGGAAATATTTGTGAGAATATTTCTCTTGGTGGCACATGAGGTATAAGGTAGTAAGAAGAAAGGAATATCTCTCCATAATATTTGAGAAAGGATTTATAAATTACCTTGGTGGTAATTTTGCAAAGGTTAAAATATTCATTAATGGTGGCAAGGTTATCTCTAAAGAATTTACCTTGGTGGTAATTCTACAAAGGTTAAAATATCCATTAATGGTGGCAAGGTTATCCCTAAAAAGAAAAGGCCCAAAAGGTTTTAAATATTTAAATTATAATAATTCGAAATACCAAAATTCGAATTGCAAAATGAAGTCGACATCAAATATAGAGTGGGCATGTGTATTAATAAGGCTAAGGTTTAGCCTAAGCCTTGGTGGAATTCGAATCATAAATCCCTCGAAGTATTTGCCTTGCATGATCGATGCGATAGAGGAAACATAAATAAGACAACGCAAATTTTGGTGTAGAAGATTGGTCAAAGTGTGGATGGAGTGTGTCCCCACTCGTGTGAGGTGGAAGCCGGGCTGGCAAGCAAGGATTGCACAATGGCGTAGGAGGTAGAAGGCAAAGGTTTGATTCGCACGAAGGTCTTTTTGGCTACATGGTCAATTTAAGGTTTGGCACTAGCAGTAAAGGGCAAGAGGGAAGTCTTAAATTTTGATTTCGTATGGGTTGGCTAGCCCATGTGGTAGCCTAGCAACGACTAGGGTGCAGGGCCAATAGCCAAAATGGGTTCGACTCCTAGCGGAAGGCGGTAGGCGACAACAAAGAAGGATTAATTTTTTATTAAATATTAAATTATATCCTAAGGTCTAAGGTGGCTAAGGTATGTGCTAAGGGAGATATAAGATGTTTTGAATGGTTTTTATTTTTGTAATAAAAGGGTTATAAAAATAATTTATTGTTGAGCAAAAGTTAAGGTAGCTTGTTTTTTTAATGCATTGGGATAAAAAGTGAAGTAATATTATATTTGTCTTTTAGAAATGCATTAATGACAAGTAGGAGATATAAGGTGTAAATGAATTTTTTATTATGTGATTGGTGACTCTTGTTGATGAAATTTATTGGCAAAGATAGGAGTAATAAGGTGTATAAGTGGTTTGGGACTTTATTAATCTTTGTATAGTGAAATATTTGTTGAGGTAAAAATTCAGGTGAAGGTTTTGAGATAGACTATTGCTATCTAACCTTGAATTGGCACAAAAGGATTTCATTGTAAGTAAGACAAGTTTTGAAGATATATCTCCATCAAAGCAAAGAGGTATGGACACATCATATTTTGTTTCAAGTGTTTGTTGGAATGAATGTTGCGAAATATAAGGTGGAGTGAAAAGGATTGTTTGATAAGCATTGTTGGAAATATTTGAGTGAGTCTTATATGCTTCATTGTTAAATGTTTAGAGAACATTTGAGATAGATATTGGGAATTATTTGAGTTAGGGTTTGATATCCACATTGTGCTCTTTGTTTGAAGAAGTATGAAAACACTTGTTTAGGATTTGTGAGCAAGTTGTGTTTCATTGGTTGAATGATTGAGTGAAACTTCTTGAGCATTGGTTTTGAGTTATATTAAAATTAAATGTGCAAACATTAGAAATCATATTTGTGAAAGCAAGAGTGTAGATCATAAAGATAGGTGTCATGTGCTATATTGAATATATATTTTCCAGAGCAATAAAAGTAAGGTATGTGGAAGTGATAAAATTAATGATTGAGTAGAACATATTGAGGTTTGACATAGTACATCATTATCTATATGTTCCAAAGGTTAAACAAACTCTATATAGAATATGTCTAAAATGATTCAAGTTAAAGGAATTACTTTGAAGATTAGACAAAGCATTTGATAGCATTATGTGGAAGATTTGAGATTGATTAAGCATATTTTGTGAGCTATTTTGAGCATGTTTTAGAACAAGTTTGAGCATGTGCTAGAGACTATTTGAGCAAGTCTTGGTGAAGACTTGAGAGCAGATTGAGAAAGTTATTGAGAGGACTTGAAGGTATATTTAAGAAAATCTTGGTGAAGACTTGAGAGCATATTGAGCAAGTTCTTGAGAGGACTTGAAGGCATATTTGTGCGAGTCTTGTGAAGACTTGAAAAAACATTAAGATCAGGGTTGATTTGTTTAAGCTTTGTATTAAGGCTTGGGGCAGATCTAAGCAGAGTTAATTGATGATTTGTTCAAGCTTTGTGTTAAGGCTTAGGGCAGATCTAAGTAGAGTTTATTGATGATTTGTTCAAGATTTGTGTTAAGGCTTGGGGTAGATCTAAGTAGAGTTTATTTGTTATTAGATCAAGCTTTGTGTTAAATATTGAGGACAAATTTGAGACAAAGCTTAGTGCAAATTTGTGAGCAAAGTTAGAGCAAATTTGTGCTAGACTTGAGACAGAGTTTGGTGCAAATTTGAGATAGAGTTGAGAGTGAGCTTTGGAGGTGACAAAGTAAAGAGGACAATAGTATCTAGTGGATAGAGATCCATTAGCCAGTTTAGTGGGGACAAAGGCCTCCTGTGGAGAGATATCTAAAAATCCAAAGCAGTGGGGGTAGAAGTCTTCTAGAAGATCATTGATCAGACCAAAGGAGAAAGAGTTCTCCTTTGGATAGTGTAGACACCAAAACAACACCAATCTTATTATGTTATGACAAGCACTGATCGCATTGACACACACAGTCCCTAGGGGAGCCCCCAGAGGTTAAACAATGGTCCTAACCACTCCCAAAAGTAGTTTGGAGGTCAGAGGTCAATTTGGCACCTTTTTGGCACCTTGCTCTCTGCTCATCCCACCCAAGGATGAATACAAACTAGAATTCGTCCTACCTAGGGATGAATATCAGCATTCACCCCAGGGTGAGGCGAATAGCAAGTTTGACTGGCAAAACAAGTCAAACCTCGAAAGGTCCACCAGTTAACTGTAGCTTCAGGCCATGCAATTGCAAGGAACAACTTCAAATTAAGAAGAGAGACTTCAGTCATGCATGTCTTTGATTTTTGGAAGCTTCATGCAAGGAGAATCTAAATCAAGGAATAAATTTTTTCCCAAAATAGGACATGCAACTCCAGTGGCGCCCTCGCATGCGCATTCAAACAAAGAGACCCTAGGTCTATAAATTGGTGAGTCTTCTCACCCAAAATATGGAGAGAGAGGTAGCATTTTGAGCAAAGAAGTGCTACTATTTTACATCCACACACATACCTTTTGATTTTGCACCTTTCACATCTTTGATCTCCTTTAGAAGGGAGGTCATAGGGTGATTATTGGAAGCGTAAATCGGAGCCCAAACCCAAAAATTTGGCCACAATATTCCACAAAATTTGCCTATAACA
The DNA here is from genome assembly GCA_028583015.1 of Wollemia nobilis. Lineage (NCBI taxonomy): Eukaryota > Viridiplantae > Streptophyta > Pinopsida > Araucariales > Araucariaceae > Wollemia > Wollemia nobilis. Next base: position 966,396 of record JAQPPZ010000367.1, read on the forward strand.
CCCACTAAGAGGTTTTGGACCCATCCCAAGTGGATTTGTGCTAAAACAAAGTCCAAAATGGTGGGCGTTCTGCCCCCGGGCGCCCTCCAAGCTGTCGCAGTTCTAAACGCTCCACTCCAGAGTGAATAGAAATATATGGAAGATTTCCTTTATTTTATTTTTGAATATTGTTATAGGTTATTTAAATAGGCTGTAGTTTAAATTTCACTTCATCCTGAGCAATTTTGACCAGGTTTTTATCATTTCCCGCATTCACTAACATGCAGATAGCGCCATCATATTATGGGTGATATAAGCCAAATTGGAGAAATATGACCATCTGGGTCATCCCAAAATACCCACAATTAGCTAACCCCAACTTTCTAGGTCATTTTGAGCTTTCTGGATAGGACATTGAAGAGGGTTATTTATGATAATTTGTTGCAGGTTTATTCGTCCCGCCCCGGAGTGAATACAAATCTGCAAGGAATTTCTCAACTGTTATTTTTGTAGTTGCTTCCTGGTAACATATTCATGCTTCTATAAAATTTTTAGGTTGTTCTGATATTATTTGGTTATCGGTTTAATATTTTCATGCATACACTAACAGTAGGCCTTGGGAAATTCATGTTCTATTCTATTTGCAGGTGCTACTAATATTTTCTATTTCCTTGAACACAGGTCTTCAACATCAGAGGAGTAGGAAAGATTCAAAAATCATATACACAAGTGGTGGCGACATTTTGGTCCGCCCATCTTACATGTGGGCACACAAAAGAAGGATTGCTATCCATGGATGTGATAAGAAACATATTTGACGCTCCTATCCTCTAAAAGGGAAGGAGACATATTGTAACATGACTTTAAAAGCATATCAATAAATAGGGTCGTATTCCATATTGCTTTTATCTTGTGTCGATTTGTCTATGTCCTTTCTTTTCATGCTTTTTTTAATATATGGGCTTTTAGCGTTAAGTTTGGTTTTAAATGCATCATACTTGGCATTTTCCTTTTTATTTTCGTATCCTCGTGCTTTTAGTGGCGATCATGGTGGGACCTTTGTCCCTTGATATTAAGATTAAATTTTTGATTAAATTTGCGAATACAAATCTGCAAGGAATTTCTTGACTGTTATTTTTGCAGTGGCTTCCTAGTAACATATTCATGCTTCTGTCAAATTTTTAGGTTGATCTGATATTATTTGGTCATCGGTTTAATATTTTCATGCATACACTGATAGTAGGCCTTGGGAAATACATGTTCTATTCTATCTGTAGGTGCTACTGATATTTTCTATTTATTTGAACGTAAGTCTTCGACATCGGAGGAGCATGAAGGAGCCAACAATCATATACATAAGCAGCGATGACATTTTGGTCTGCCCATATTACATGTGGGCATGCGGAAGAAGGATTGCTATCCATGGATGTGATAAGAAACATATTTGACGCTCCTATCCCCTAAAAATGAAGGAGACGCATTGTAACATGACTTTGAAAGCATATCAATAAAGAGGGCATCTTTCATATTGCTTTTATCTTGTGTCGATTCGTCTATGTTCTTTCCTTTCATGCATGTTTCAATACATAGGCTTTTAGTGTTAAGTTTGGTTTTACACGCATCGTGCTTGGCATATTCCTTTTTGTTTCCGTATCCTCGTGCTTTTAGTGGTGATCATGGTGGGACACTCTATCCCTTGATTTTTAAGATTAACTTTCTGATTAAAGTTGCTTGTTTTTGCTTACAGGTACCAAGTTTTCAAATGCTGGACTGCTGTTTGTTTTAGTCTGTGACGAGTACAGAGCTAGAATTCATCTTACCCAGGGATGAATAGGACTTCGTACTACCCTAGAAAAAATATAGATCTGTTATTCGTCTCACCTCGGGACGAATATCTTTCTGTGCAATTTTAGGGTAGATATTCAGAGACATCCAATTTGGGCAGAGAAGAGGTAGGAGTCTTAAACACCTTCTGTCAAATTTTTGCTTTTTGTTTTCTATTCTTTGGTTATTTTCTTGCATAGGAGAGTTTGAATGCATGTTTCCTTAATTTATGCAACTTAAAAATAACCCCACACACCACGTGGTAATTTAAAACAACAAGGAGTTGGTCGTAAAACCCCAACCCTTGAGCAAGACCAACGGTGGATTTCATCACCACTTTGGCTTGAGATAATGCATACATAACCCCGATCGTGACTGGTGCTAGATGTAAATCCTGATGAAAGCTGACCAAGTGTAGCTGGGGTGATTCCCAGCACATGAGGATAAGTCTTCTATGGTAGGTGTCATAAAAAGAGTGATTCCCCTTCTGTACCGCCTATGTTCCATGTATCATCTACTCTCACGTACCAATAGTTTCCCTCATGTAAGGGCGGGTATGTAGAGAGGTTGGTATATCGTCCTAGCAATGGTATATCGAAGGGGCGACCAATTTTGGGAGTCATAAGGGCCATCATATTGTATTTAAACATTCTTTACAAAATATTTCAAAACAAAAAAAACAAAACACACTAAAACCAGATTTAGGGCACACTTTTAATCTTTAAACGAGATAATCATTGCTTTGTGTGTGTTTCCTTTCTATTTAGTGTAGCATAAAAACCATAAAAAGAGATAAAAATCTACGCATCTTGTAGGAAAGCATCACCATGGTGTACACTTGTAGTCGAGCCCAATCATGGGTAAGCATTGCAGAAAGTATACCTAAGGAGACAAATCACCTCTGATATAGTCCTGAGGACTTGGTCATCCCGCCTTGGCGGCCTGACATGCAAGATAGTCCACATCATGCCACCACAGAACAAGACTATAGGGGCACCTCTTTGAGGGGCACCCCCACTCAGCATAGACCTTTTCAAGAAGAGAACTTACACATAGCACTCAACATAGAAAGTAGGCCTCCCTTAGATGCTCGTTATGAGTGGCCTAGTGATGAAGTGCTAGAGCAATGTAGGGTCCATAAGGAGGGGCCACATGATTTCTTCATCCCTCATTTACCCCTTATTACTGTTAGAAACACTAGACAAAATCCAGAGCATAGGGCTCTCCAGGCAGGGCAACACAATTCTCCCCACACCCTTCATACATACAAAATGGAGTATGAGGAAGACCACCATGTTCCTCAAGAGCAGTGCACAGCGTGGGAGCGATGCACCTCTGCACCTGCTATATATCAGGATCACCCATTGAGGCCAGTGCCTTGGGTGAATGTCGCTAACCTCGATAGAGGAAAGCAACCCATAGGGGTCTCGGATCACCACGACCGAGATAGACATGTAGGAGAGGCATCTAGGCTTCCTAAACATGAGATGGCAAAACAAATTGACTTGGAATTTGCAGACATGCCACCTGCAAAGCGCAAATCACGTAGCTCAGGAAATATCAACAACAGTTAGAACATCTATACCACCTTAGCAAAAAGTGCATTCAACGTCAGACAGCCAAATTGGTTTATAACACTATGCCTAAGAATGTCCCAACCTCTCACGCGCATAAAGTAGAAGTGTATGAGAGGCGCAACCCCTTGGTGCGAGACAGGTCCTCGTGACCTTATCAAGTGCTGCCTCTGAGACCTCCTAGACCTGAGCGAGAGGCCACTCCGAGGAGCAACGATGGGCGCCCCCCGTGGGGACCCACCCATGGTTATAGGTCTCATCCAAAAACTCCTCAAGAAGCCTATGAGGAGTATGAACAAGAAGAAGAGCGGGCTGAAACGCCCTACCAAGGCAGAGGGGCTGCTATCTAGCCACCCCTCTATAGGCCTCAAGTTCCCCGCAACCCACAACGGGAGAAAACTAAGGAGGAAGAAATAAAATCCTCCGATGCATATAAAGCGCTGCTAGAGTGCTTATAATATATGGAGATCAAGACTTTTGGGCCCCAAAAGCCCACTTTACGCCAACTCCATAGTCATCATGTGCATCCGTTAGTGCCAACACCTCCATACCCTGAACACTTTAATCTACCCCAGTTGGCACTCTTTAGAGGGGAGGAGGATGCCCAAGAGCATGTGACTAGATTCCTGAGCCAATGCTTTGGCATTCAGGACAATGATGCTTTGTTACTAAGAACATTTATAACCACATTCATAGGCCCCGCCTCGGATTGATTCACTCAGTTGCCAAAACATAGCATCAGTAACTTGGATCAGCTAGTGGATGTGTTCCTCGAACGCTTCACCTTCAACACCAAGAAAAAGGCATCATTAAGTGACCTAGCTAGCCTCAGGAAGTATGAGGAAGAGACCATGGCAAAATATGGGAACCGATGGAGGATGATACTTTCAAAGCTGCCATACCTCCCTCCCATGTCCGACCTAACTCAGATGTTCTCAAAAAGTTGTTTGAGATCGATCTCCGTGCTATTATAGCTGCAACAATATGCCACTTTAGAGGAAGCTCTAGTGCAAGCTAGAATCATTGAGGAGATCAAGATACAGGATGGCGAGATCACCAAACCTAAGAAGAAAGAATGGACCAAGAACACCAAAATAGGGACCACGCAATAGAAACCCGCTGCGGTCAATCAGGTTGCTATCAACGTCCCTAAGCCTGCACAAGCAACACAGCCTCAAAAGGCTAACTATCAGGCGGTGCCTCCTAGCAATTATGATAGAGAAAACCAAAGGCAGGAACAAAATCAGCAGCGTCACCCTAGGCGAAAATTTACACCTTACACAGATTCCAAAGACTCCCTGTTTGACCTCTTGTCAATGGTGAACTTGATTAACCTGCCAGAGATTCAAACTATAGACCCCAATGCACCGAAGTCTAAGGGGTACCAAGAGTACTTGTACTGTGGTTCCACAGACGTAAGAGACATGACCTTAATGCATGTTAGAAGTTTAAAGGTTTGGTACAAGACCTAATCGACAACAAGAAATTGGTGGTGGACAACCACGTAGTGCCAAACAACCAACATATGGGAGTCTTTAGAGACCCTCTGCCTACCCATGATGCATAGGAAAAACCCCTTCAAGTCAATGAGGTGCAACAGAATTGTCCCATGCAGGGGTATGTAGGGATGATAAGCATAGTGACTAGGAATAAGAGGTACCTAGGAGTTTCCCCCGTGGCAGCCACAAGAGAGGTTCCATCGATGTCACAACCTCAACAACACCCTACGCAACTTCCCCCGCCTAGACTAGTGGCCACAATTTGGACTAGACTTACCCAAATTCTAAGGACCACATCGGCTAGGCTCTCCATATACGAGCTCATTCAATAATCAGTGCCCCATCGGGAGGCTCTAATGGAGATATTAAAAGCCATCGAGCTGTAGCCCCATGAGGCAAACTCTTTCAAAAACTTTGTGGGACATGTAAAACAATGTACAGAACCGGTCATCACCTTTAGAGAAGATGAATTGAAATCAGTGACTGGTGATGTCACGAATCCATACCTGCATGTTATTGCGTGGGTTAATGGGATTCCATATAAGAGGGCATTGGTGGACACTGGCTCGTCCAGTAATATCATCACAACAACAGCATTGAAACATCTGAAGTTGCCAATATCTCACATCGTGGCCTCCACTTATACACTGCGAGCATTCAATGATGCAATATGCTTGATAGTTGGCACAATTGTCCTACCCATCCAAGTGGGACAAAAGACTATTCATACATTGTGCCACATCTTGGAAGGTGAGATGGCTTATAATATCTTACTGGGCCGGCCTTGGATCAAGGACATGAAGTGTGTCCCTTCAATAGCTCATCAGTGCCTAAAGTATACATTTGAAGGACAGGTGCATGTAGTCCCGGTAGACTTAGAGCCCTTCAAGTACTACAATACGGTGCAATTCATGCCGCAATTGACCCTTCCATCAACACATTTGGATTTTTAGTTGAATCCATCTAACCAGGGTCCGATTCCACAGGCATCCCCATTGCCAAGTCCATCGAATCCCCAACCGGGTCCATATTCCTCATTTGGTCCTTCAACAACGATGCCACCTATGGTGGCCACACCAAAGGACAAGGGAAAGAAACCCCTATAAGAGGAACTACCCCTAGTCTCATCCATCTCTACCGAAGAGATGCCTAGCAGAATGGAAGTCGAGACACCTAGTTCACCCTACATGTAGTGGACTTCGGAAGGACTCCCATTCGCTCCCCCTCAACCGCAAATGATCACTATTGAGATGTCCAACAAGGGCCTGGGGGAGTATATAGTGTGAAACATTATAGCAACACTTGCACTTGAGTCCATGCAGGACATGGGGAGACCTCGACTCCCCATCGGCTCTGTGGTTCCTCTAGGCTACCCACCCAATCAGACAAACTTTATTTATGGGGGCCTAGATAATGGCGTTGAACCTTACATGCAAGAAGAAAAATATGAGGAGCCCTTTTCTGAAGGCGTCAACTATTTGTCCAACCCAGACTTCGCATTGAGATATCTTGGCCAATGCAATTAGCATGGATATGGGTTGGGCAGGTATGAGCAAGGAGTGCGCGTTCTTTGCCAACCGAGATATCAAATGTTGTATGACAAGTCAGGAGTAGGGTTCAACCACCCCCTATCCCTAGAAATATTGGTAGAGAACATGCAAGGCCTAGGGATAGGCAACAAGGATGGGTTGGCATTAGATCCATATGCCAATCCTAACACAACATATACATTGGGAGATTATCTTCCATTGCTAACAACCAACCTTTTTGACCATAACAACCCTTTCCCTTCGATCGAAAATGGAGAAAATTCGAGGACTCACCTACAAGAAGGATATGGACAAAACCAAGAAGGGTCTTTAGAAGATGAGTCGAAATATGAGGTAGCACCTTGGGATCCTTTCGAGTCTGATAGCAATCATTCACAAGTACATCCCATGGATGATTATCAGGAGAGCTTCCTGACAATGTTCCCTTTGGATGCTCCAATTGAGCATATGCCACTTCAAGAGAATCAGGTCCCCCCGTAGAGAGCGAAACAACCTCAATGGGACCACATTAATTTGCTCGATCAAGATGAGCCTCATATGTCGCAAATAGTTGTTGGAGCAAATGAAGGCCTGTGGATCTCTGACAGTGATTACGAAGATGAAACTGAGATGGCTTATCTCAATCATATGCGACAACAACAATATCCCTTGGACATAGATGACATATTTGAACAGTTACACATAGGGCCAAGGCATAGGTGGCACCTAAACCAAGCGCAGTTATAGCAATTGCTGCACCTACCACTCCAGGTATACAGAGAGCATCTTCTGCCTGGAGACCCTATACAACCATCACTGCCTAGGGCAGACCCTATCTTTTTATCCGTGCATAGGGCTGATCCATTTGTGCCAGTACCCACAGATCCAGATTCGAAGCACAAAGATCATCTAGGATGTCCGAGCAGTCACACCCGTGGTAATGGAGACCACAATCATTTCATTAACATGATATCCATTGACTTAACCACCCCCATTCATGATCCAACTGACCCAACACGGTCATTACATCTAGACCTAGATGCTATTGACTGGAATCGCGCTGACACATTGCTATCCCCATTGGAGTACTGGCCTTGCGGTGGGATGTTCCATTTCACCCTAGGATAGACTCAAGATGTCTTCCATGATGAAGAGGAACCTGACGTTCTAAACGATGATCTAAATTAAGCAAATGATATCCACTTGATCCTAACTCCACACCAGTTGGAGGATGAATCCCACATGTCAGTCGAGGGGATGACTGACGTAGACATCTGCTTAGATCCAATGAATTTGCAAGTCATCAAGTTGGGGGTGAGTCTATCCCCCGAAGAGCAAGCCGAATACATTGCCCTTCTCAAAGAGAATAAGGAGGTTTTTGCATGGTCATACAAAGACATGTCGGGACTAGACCCGCAGCTAGTCACACATAATCTAACGCTTGATTCGACAATCAAGCCAGTAAAGAAAAAACTATGTAAGATGCATCCAACAGTAGCCTTAATGGTCAAAGATGAGCTACAAAATCTGTTGGATGCACAGTTTGTCATATGTGTGGATTACCCACCATGGTTGTCTAACATGGTGCCCATCAAAAATCCCGACGGGAGGATTTGCATATGCACCAATTTTTGAGATCTAAACAAAGCGAGTCCTAAGGATGATTTTCCCTTGCCAAGCATCGACGCATTGGTAGACGCTACAATGGGCCATGAAATGTTTTCCCTCATGGATGGTTTCTCAAGATACAATCAAATTCGTATCAATCCTAAGGACCAACTAAAAATGGCGTTCACAATGCCTTGGGGGACATTTTGCTATAAGGTCATGCATTTTGGCCTTAAAAATGCTGGCACCACCTACCAACGTGCCATGACGTACATCTTCCACGATTACATGCACAAAACTTTGGAATATTACATGGATGATTTGTTGGCCAAATCTCTTTTGTGCCCAGATCATCTCGATGACTTAAGTAAGATCCTCGATCACCTCATGGAACATAAAGTTAGACTAAACCCCAAGAAGTGCGTCTTTGGTGTCACATCTAGAAAGCTCTTGGGTTACATAGTCTCCAAATGAGGAATTGAGGTGGATCTAAACAAAGTCAAGGCAATCCTTGAAATGCTTCCCCCAACTACCATCAAGTAGCTTAGAAGTTTGCAAGGAAAGGTTGCATCGATCAAGCGCTTCATATCGAAATTATCTAACAAATGCCGACCCATGAATAAATTATTGCACAAGGGAGTCGCATTTCACTGGGATGACGAGTTCCAGTCAGCCTTTGATGAGATTAAACAATACTTGGATTTGCCACCAGTATTGGCACCACCTAGACCAGGAGTGTCGTTCTACTTATACATCTCAGCTACTGAGGTGGCATTGGGTGCCATGCTATCCTAGAAAAATGAACAACACAAAGAACAGGCTATGTACTATCTTAGCTGCACCTTGGTCAGTTATGAACTTAACTATGCATACATTGATAAGCTCTACTTGGCAGTGGTGTTTGCTACCAAAAAGCTATGCCACTACATGCTCAGCAACACGACATATGTTGTGTCTAAGGAGAATCCATTGCGATACATGATGAGTCGTACTTATCATAGTAGTCGCACGGTGAAATGGATCATGTTGTTGACGGAGTTTGACATAGAATACATTGGACAGAAATCCATAAAAGGTCAAGTCATCGCCGATCAACTAGCAGAGGCTCCTCTTGAAGACGATCAACCTCTAACAGTATAACTATCGGATGATGGGGTCTTCCATGTTTCAGAATCGCCAGATTTTAATGAGCTTGAGTCATAGGCCGACATGACCCTATTCTTCGATGGTTCAAAATGTGAGCAAGGAGGTGGCGCAGAATTGTATTCTTCACACCGCAAGGGGATCCAATGCCTCTATCATTTAAATTAAACTTCTTGTGCACAAACAATAATGCAAAATATGAAGCCTTGCTCATAGGTCTTCAAACAACAGTCACCATGAACATTAAATGATTGAATATCTTTGGTGATTCACTGTTAATTGTCAATCAAGTTAAAGGGGTATTCCAATGTAAATGCCCAGTTTTGCAGGCTTACAAGGCCCTTGTGGACAAATTCCTAGCACAACTTGAATGGTACAACATCGAGGCACTCCCTTGGTTATTGAATTGTTTTGCGGACACTATGGCCTCCTTGGGGTCCTTAATCCCATAAGACATTTCTGGTGATATGACAACCATTCAAGTACAAACATTATCGCAATCCGTGATGGAGCATGCAAGCTCTGACCTAACACTAGGAATCCACTTGATCCAGATTGAACCATCTCAAGATAGGTTTTCTCGAATCCAATATTGTCTAACTAAAGCCAACTGGGGGTCCTTGTTCTCCCCGACTCCTCTTAATAGCAACACAACATTGTTTTTATAAGTTATTTCCTGCTCAGATTTTGCTAGGGATGAAATTCAAGAGGGATTGGCCGTTCATACCATCGAGGTTTCTGATCAGCAGGATTGGTACACACCCATTAGGGATTACCTCAAGTTAGGTAACCTCCCACTTGGATTGACACAAGCCGCAAAAAGATCATTTAAATAGAAAGCGGCAAAACATGTCTTGTTAGGAGACATTTTGTATCGTCGGAGCTATGAAGGAATCCTCCTCCGTTGCTTGGACCAAAAAGAGTCCACTTGGGCGATCACCCAAGCACACGATGGTACGTGTGGTGGCCACTTCAATGGTATGGCCATCATAAAGCGCATTCTTCACATGGGCTATTATTGGCCATATTTAGAGCGAGATTGTTGCGCATATGTAAAGAAGTGCATGAAGTGTCAACACCATGCTAATTTGACACACATACCTTCTCAGGCCTTGCAACCGATCCAATCGGCTTGGCCTTTTTCATAGTGGGGCTTTGATCTAATCGAAAAGATCTCCCCTGCATTGTTGGGTCGTCACACGTTCATCATAAAGGCCACAGAGTACTTCACCAAGTGGGTGGAAGCAATTCTACTAACCTCTACGACTGGAACCCGCATTGCGAAGTTTATTTTGCATAACATCATATGTCATTTTGGTATTCCATCCAAGATACTTTCGGATAATGGGATGCCATTCAAGAATAAATATGTGCGTGCTTTGACAACAAAGTACAAAATTTAGCATAGTTTTTCAACACCCTATTATCCGCAGGCAAATGGGCAAGCAGAAGCATCAAACAAAACGCTAGTCACCATCCTCAAAAATATCATCGCAGATAGTCATAAGGATTGGTACATTCAAATCCCGCTTACCCTATGGGCTTATTGTACTAGCATTCGAACGCCCACTGGGTTAACTCCATTTTCTCTAGTGTATGGCTCCGAGGCAGTCATGCCTCTTTAGTTGGAAATCCCTTCCCTACGCATTTCAATGCAAGAGTTCATCGATGATGACACTGCACGGTAGGCCCGGTTAGACCAACTGACATTGCTTGATGAATGACACGTCAATGCTCTCGAGCATTTGCCTATCTATCAAGAGTGAATTAATAAAGCATACAACATGAAGGTCCACCTAAGGGAATTTTAGGTTGGTGACTTGGTCTTGAAAGAGAACCAACAAAATTCTAATTTGCCGTACCATCTAAGGGACAAGTTTGCGGTAAACTGGTTAGGTCCTTATGTGATTGACAGTAGAATAGGACCTGGAACATACCGGCTCGCCTCTCTTGAAGGAATCAAGGAGCTAGAACCCTTGAACATCAGTCATTTGAGGCCATTCCACATTTAGAGAGCCATAGTCCAACCAAAAGCTCCAAGGATTTTCACAATCGCTTGGTCAACCCAAAATGCCCCAAAGGTATCCATAAACCCTTTGGTCAAACCAAAAGCTCCAAGATTACCATAACCACTTGGTCAAAACAAATATTCAAAAATAAACAAAAACAATAACATCATCAAAAATAACAAAAAAAATTGCATTTCAATTCCATGCATACTTGTAAAAATCAAAATACAAAAATATAGGTTGCAATAGGCATCACATCCATACATTGCATATTTGCTAGGTCATACAAGTCAAAAGCACCATAGATTGTCATTACTTGGCAATTCCATCATTTTCCATATCAAAGCCATTTTATAAACGCATACATCTAGAATAAAACCATCCCAATCTTTAGCAAAGACAGTTGTATCTTAGTGTATATAGGGTTTTCGTCATTCAACTGTCTTTAAATTGCTAGCCAAAAATTGTACAAAGTTAAACAGATTTTACATGGGAAAGTTTTACTTGGATCATGCCTCATTATGCAAAATCCCTATACAAGTTAAAACACATAAAATAATTCCTAAGTTGTGTGAATGTAAGAGAAACCTATAAAGCAGTCTAGGGTACCATAGGTGAAAGATTAGCTTGTTCATCCCCTTGTGCGAATGGGTCAAGAGTGCTGAGAATTGACAACAGGACAAGATCTTCCCCATCAATTCCCCCAAATAAATAGTGGTTTACACCACTACCAAAAATCCCAATCACTATTGGTCCCTAAGGTTGTAAGGATTCGTACTACACGTCCCTGCCAAGGATGGGTAGTCATCCCCAAAGCTTAAACGGATCGATGCCATTCAAAAACAAAATTCCCACACCCCATCATCACAATCACCTTTGATCTCAAAGTCGTAAGGATTCGTACTACACGTCCCTGAACAGGATGGGTAGTCATCCCCAAGGCCTACCAGATCAATGCCCTTACTTCATAATCTCCATCATCCCCTTTGGTTCCCAAAGTCGTAAGGATTTGTACTACACGTCCCTAAACAGGATGGGTAGTCATCCCCAAGGCCAAAAGGATCAAGGCCATTCATACGCCAAAAACATACAAGCTCAACCTTACAAAGCTCAAAAGCCCAATCAAATAATAGTGGTTATCACCACTATTCAAAATCCTTGCTCAAAAAGAAAAACAAAGAGAAAAATAAACAGTGATTTTTATCACTATGTATACGAGCAAGTATCCTCAACTGTTGTGCCAATACAAAGCCTGAACTTGAATCCCTGGAATTCTCAGCATTCGAAAACCATCTAGGTGATCCTCATTACAGGTTTGGTGGACAACCTACCTGGCAATGGCGGTATCCTAACCGCATGATGATATGTCTGTCACATTAACTTTGCATGTGCGTAGACCAATGTTTGCATGTGGATGAGCTAGCTTATGGTACCTTAGATTGTCCCGTGGATTAATCTTACTGAATACAACAACGAAGTTAGTGGATCTAGTTAGGTGATCCTCAGTACAGGTTTGGTTGATAGCCTATATGGTACTAGTAGTATCCTGATAAATACCACATAAACAAACTCAATTGCACACATAGGGATGTGAAATAACTTGGTTAACCTCCAAGTCAGATTTATACCTTGTTCAAAAGTCTTGCGAGATAAATGTATAGTTTTTGCTAGTTAGTTAAAATATCTAAATCTCAGAAAAGTTTAACTACATTTTACAACCACTGGTACATTTCATTACGTCCATCATCATCAGATAATACAAAAAATTCAAAAACAAAGTTATCACATGCAAAGTCATTCCACACAGCCATCACATACGTACAGGAAGCCAGTAAATCTTGTACAGTCTATGGTGCCATCGACAAGTTATCAACCACTCATTTCATTCATTACATATGCATACATAATATGATTAGACACATCGGATTCATAATCCCACATGCATACATCATCATAAATCAATGTGCATAAACAGAAAAACAAACCATGATAAGTGTATAAACACAAAGTAAGTCGTCTGTATATATATGCACCATAATGCACCAAAAAAAGCAATAAAACTATCCAATGAAAGTGCTTCGGCACTTGACATTTCGGGCATGCAAAACAGATGTCGGGGTCACAAATCCTCACTATCCTACTCCCTAAGAAGGCTACCATAGATGGACCACTCCATGAGAGGATGGATTTTCGAGTATTTCATCCCAAAACGACGTCGCAAAAAGGGTCAAAACCCAACCAAAAATAACAATAACATTGCCGAACGATGGTGCTTTTACGCTTGACATTCTTGGCATCCAAAACAGACGTTGGGGTTACAAATTTTCACTATCCTACTCCCTAAAAAGGCTATCATAGCCGGACCGCTCCATGGGAGGACAAATTTTTGACAATTTTAGCTCCAAAATGCGTCATAAAAAGGGTTCACACCCACCAAAAATAGGTCAGAATGTTCGAAACTGCTTTCGCATTCAAGGGTAAACAACTAAAGACACCCTTACCTAAGTCATCTTGGGTCAAGCGACTCGTTGCTTTTCTCATGTCAATAATTCCCTCATCGATTCGTCTCTTGAGGGGGTAGTCACACTTAGTCACCAATCAACAAAAACACACCCAATCAAGGAAATGACACGCATTCAAAGGATCATTGACAAAGACAATCGTGCCCCTGCTTGGGGCAGCAAAAAAACAATAATCACAAGATGATCAAACACTTGGCATTCGTGAATCATGAACTCAAGGTTCCCACAGAAAAAAGGTTGTGCCCTTTGCCTATTCATGATTGATCAATGTCCAAGATCAAGTAACACCTCACCAAAAAAGGTTAACACTTGAATTAAGTTCCTTAGCTCATCAGAAGCAAGGATTCAAGAATGCGTGCCCTTTCCATACTTGGGGCATCAAAAGTTGGTTAGGTTACTGAGAAACCCTAATCATTAGTGCTTTGGTTATCTATTTTTTCTCGACGCTGCGCCTTGCACAATGCTTCCCAAAAAGGGACATCTATAGACACCAAAACAACACCAATCTGATTATGTGACGACAAGCGCTGATCGCATTGACACACACAACCCCTAGGGCAGCCCCCAGAGGTTAAACAGTGGTCCTAACCACTCCCAAAAGCAGTTTGGAGGTTAGAGGTCAATTTGGCACATTTTTGGCACCTTGCTCTCTGCTCGTCCCACCCAGGGACGAATACAAACTGACATTCATCCTACCCAGGGACGAATATCAGCATTCGCCCCAGGGTGAGGCGAATAGCAAGTTTGACTAGCAAAAAAAGTCAAACCTCGAAAGTTCCGCCAGTTAACTACAACTTTAGGCCATGCAATTGCGAGGAATGACTTCAAATCAAGAAGAGAGACTTCAGTCATGCATGTCTTTGATTTTTGGAGGCTTCATGCAAGGAGACTCTAAATCAGGGAATAATCTTTTTCCCAAAATAGGACATGCAACTCCAGTGGCGCCCTCGCATGCGCATTCAAACAAAGAGACCCTAGGTCTATAAATTGGTGAGTCTTCTCACCCAAAATATGGAGAAAGAGGTAGCATTTTGAGCAACGAAGTGCTGCAATTTTACATCCACACACATACCTTTTGATTTTGTGCCTTTCACATATTTGATCTCCTTTAGAAGGGAGGTCATAGGGTGATTATTGGAAGCGTAAATCGGAGCCCAAAATCGAAAATTTGGCCACAATATTCCACAAAATTTGCCGACAAAACCCCATAAGAGGTTTTGGACCCGTCCCAAGTGGATTGGTTCCGAAAAAAAGTCCCAAATGGTGGGTGTTCTGCCCCCGGGCGCCCCCCAAGCTGTCATAGTTCTAAACGCCCCACCCCGGAGCGAATAGAAATATATGGTAGATTTCCTTTCTTTTATTTTGCATCTTATTCTAGGTTATTTAAATAGGCTGTAGTTTAAATTTCACTTCATTTTGAGCAATTTTGACCAGGTTTTTATCATTTCCCGCCTTCACTAACATGCAGATAGCGCCATCATATTCTGGGTGATATAAGCCAAATTGGAGAAATATTACCATCTAGGTCATCCCAAAATACCCCCAAATTAGCTAAACCCAACTTTGTAGGTCATTTGGAGCTTTCTGGATAGGACATTGAAGAGGATGCTTTCTGATAATTTGTTGCAGGTTTATTCGTCCCGCCCTAGACCGAATACAAATCTGCAAGGAATTTCCTGACTGTTCTTTTTGCAGTGGCTTCCTAGTAACATATTCATGCTTCTATCAAATTTTTAGGTCATTCTGATATTATTTGGTTATCGGTTTAATATTTTCATGCATACACTAACAGTAGGCCTTGGGAAATACATGTTCTATTCTATCTGCAGGTGCTACTATTATTTTCTGTTTCCTTGAATGTAGGTATTTGACATTAGAGGAGCAGGAAGGAGTCAAAAATCATATACACAAGCTACGGTGACATTTTGGTCCACCCATATTACATGTCGGCATGCGGAAGAAGGATTGCTATCCATGGATGTGATAAGAAACATATTTGATGCTCCTATCCTCTAAAATGGAAGGAGACGTATTGTAACATGAATTTAAAATCATATCAATAAAGAGGGCCGTATTCCATATTGCTTTTATCTTGTGTCGATTTGTCTATGTCCTTTATTTTCATGCATTTTTCAATATATGGGCTTTTAGCGTTAAGTTTGGTTTTAAACGCATCGTACTTGGCATTTTCCTTTTTGTTTCCGTATCCTCGTGCTTTCAGATAGATATCCATGAACCGAAGTAGAGGGGAAATATTTCTCCTATGGAGTGTTATCCATGAACTAGTTGGGAAGATAGAGTTTTGTAGAGAGAGATTCATGAACTAGTTGAGGAGATAGAGTTCTCCTGGATCAAGTTCCATGAACCAGAGAAAAGGGGAAAAAGTGATCCTGTGGAGAGAAATCCACAAATCAGAGCATAGGGAATTGGTGTCTTCTTTGGACAGAGGTCCATAAAAATTGTAATAGGAAATTTATTCCCAAGAAGATTTGTTGAGAAAATTTAGTAGAAAGATTTTATTCATGGAGTAGCCCACATTGGGTGAACCACGTTAAATTGGTATCTCTATTATGTGTGATGATTTGTGCATTGCTTTGATTATTGCTATTGATATTACCATTGATAATATTGGATAATATTTTTTGGGAAATAAAAGTGAAAGTTTATCTTATACTATTCACCCCTCCTCTCAGTATAAGCTTGTCTTTTCAACTTCTTGGCATGTGACTGAAGTGGCAACAACATACTTTACCTCAATAGTGGATAAAGCAATAATTGGTTGCTTCTTTGATGATCATGAAACTGCACCTGATCGAATATGGAATGCATAACCAAAAGTTTTCTTCCTATCATCGATGATGCTAGCCCAATCTCTATCAGTGTAGCCAACCAATTCAAGTTGGTCTTTCCTTGCATAAAATTTTTTGTTCCTAATCCAATTGACATAATGTAGAATTATCTTCCCTATATGCAAGTGAGTGTTCTTTGGTGCTTCCATAAATATGCTAATCAAGCTCACTATAAACATTAGGTCTGGTCTGGTTGCTATCAAATACATGAGACTTCCAACTAACCTCTTGTAGAAAGTTGGATCAATATTACTGTTGCAATATTTCTTGCTCAATTTTAGGTTTGTGGCAACCGATGTGATTGTTGGTTTGCTATCCTCCATTCTGAATCTCTTCAAGACATCTACTGCATAGTTACCTTGAGATATGAAGATGCCATCTACAGATTGGTCAAATTAAATGCTAAGAAAATACTTCATTAGGCCTAAATCTATCATCTTGAATTCCTTCTTCATGGCATATCTAAATTGCTCAAATAGCATATTGCTATTGCCAGTATATATTAGATCATCTACATACAAGCAAAAAATTATCATCTCCCCCTCTACATTTGTCTTCATATACATAGTGTGCTCATATGGGTATTTTATGAACCCATTATCCTAAAAGTAAGCATCAATGCAGTTGTACCAAGCCCTGGGTGCTTGCTTCAATCCATACAGGACTTTCTTAAGTTTTATGACTTTGTCTTCTTGCCCTTCCAGCTCATAGTTGGGTGGCTAGTCTATGTAGACCTCTTCTTCCAATAATCCATTAAGTAAGGCAGACTTGACACCCATCTTGTAAAAATTCCAACCCTTCTCGACTACCAATGCCAAGATCATTCTAACTGTATCAAGTCTCACTATCGATGCATACACCTCATGATAGTCAGTCCCTAGCTTTTGATTGTAGCCTTTTTCCACCAGTCTGACCTTGTGCCTCTCTACTTCACCTTGGGCATTAAACTTAGTTTTATATACCCACTTGACTCCAATGGTCTTCTTACCTGCTGGAAGATCCATTAAATTCCATGTTTGATTCTTCTCTATGGATTCTATCTCATCATCCATAGATTTCACCCATTTTTTATTTTTAACATCATTTTAAAACAAAATTGGTTCACACTCAGAAAATAAAGCAAAATCAGAATGTTCTGCTTTGTCAATTTCATTTCTAGATACCTAATATATATCTTGCAAGCTCCTTATCTTTGATGGTGTCTTCAAGTTGGAGATTCTTGTTGCAAGTGGAGGTGACTGAGATAATGAGGCTGTGTTGTTGTTGGCACCACTATTACTACTTGAAGCTATATGATGATGCACTCTATTTTCCTCTAATTCCTCAGACTCTATAACTATTGGCTCTTACTGACTAGTCTTTGACTTCCAGTTCCATACTTCAACCTCCAAGAACTTCACATCTCAGTTGATGATAAACTTCTTGGATACAAGATTATACAACTTGTAAGCCTTCGATTCTTCACTGTAGCCAATGAAGATACATTTCTATGCCTTGTCATCCAACTTCTTTCTCTTCTCATCTAGGATGTGTGCATATGCTATGCACCCAAAAACTCTTAAGTGAGCAACACTCAGCTTCTGGTTGCTCTAAGCTTCTTGAGGAATCTTGTCCTTCACACTCTTTGTGGGACACTTGTTTAGTAGTTAAACTACACAAGCTATGACTTCTGCATGGAACTCATGTGGTAAAATATTTACCTACAACATGCTTCATGCGATCTCCATTATGGTTATGTTTTTCCTCTCTACAAAACCATTCTGTTGTGGTGTGTAGCTGGTAGTGAACTGCCTTAAAATTCCATTCACTTTGTAAAAATTATGGAATTCATTTGAGATGTATTCACCTTCTCCATCTATTCTGAGAGTCTTCACACAATAGTCGCTCTATTTCTCAGCCAAAGCCTTGAACTCCTTGAATTTACCTAGAGCTTCTAAATTTTGCTTAATGGGATTTACCCATGTCCTTTGACTGAAGTCATCAATGAAAATAAAGAAGTACTTATTGCTGATAAATGTGCTGGTTTGCATAGGACCGCAGATATTTAAATGCACCAACTCCAATGGTTGTGAAGATCTCCAAGACTATCCTGTAGGGAACTCATCCCTATGCTACTTTCCAACTAAGTGACCTTCACATCCTTGATTTGGTTGCTATATGAGGGGTAAACCCTTCACCATCTGCTTCTTGTGTAGTAGGTTCATACCACTAAAACTTAGGTGATCGAATCTAAGATGCCATAGCCAGGTAGTATCTTTCTAAACTGCACTTCATGAGAACAATAATTCATTTTGAATTTTTAGGAAAAACATTTTGTTCTTTGTCATGGACACAGTTGAAAATTTCCCATGTTCTTTGTCTTTGATGGTATAGGCTCCATATTTAAATTGAATAGTGTGCCCATTCTACACAAGTTATCCAATGCTAAGCAAGTTGTGCTTCAACCCAGGAAAATAATACACATCTTGTATTTGCTTCCTTTCACCTTGCTTTGTACGGATAATGATTTTTCCTTTTGCCATGATAGGCACCTTGTTGTTGTTCCTCATCTTCACTTCAAACTTGATTTTTTCATCAAGTTGTGATAACATCTCTCTGTTCTCATACATGTGGTTGCTGCACCCACTATCGAGATACCAGATATTCTTCTGGTTCTCCTTCTTAGTACTACAAATTAATAGCTTATTACCACAAGCATCTCTATAGTCTGCATTTTTAGATTCATTTGTGTAGTGGGCTTGCTTCATATTATCCTTCACCATATTATTTCTACACTCATAGTTGTAATGACAAAATTTCTTGCAATAGTAACATTGGATCTTTGACTTATCATACCTCTAATTAGATCCTCCTTGTTGATTTATGTCATTGTCTCTTCCTCCTTGATGTAAGTTACAATTATTCTCTCCTTCACTGGAGTTTTATCTTCCTGCTCGCTTATGGCCTCTTCCAAGCTTACCTTGATTACTTAGTCATCTTCCTCCTTGAGAACTAGAGGCACCTTGGTGGGATTCTTCTCTTCTGCTGTTGTCTTGGAATGAGACTTGCATTTTGAATGCTTTCTCCAATGAGGAATTAGATGATCGACTCACCCTCTGCTCATGTGTTTGCAAAGAACCCATGAGCTCATCTACAGAGAGGGTTTTCAAATATCTTGATTCTTCAATGTAATTACTACTGAGTCGATCCTTGCTGGTAGGCTCCTTAGTATCTTCTCCACAATTCTTTGGTTCTCCACATTCTCTCCATTCAACCTCATCTGGTTGATGACACCCATTGTTCGGGTAAATAAGTCGCTCATGGAATCTGACTCACTTATCTACAAATTTTCAAATTCCCTTCTTAGCATCTACAACCTTACTAACTTCACCTTGTTAGTGCCCTGGAAAGAATTGGCTAAAATTTCCCATGCGTCCTTTGATTTGTTTGCTACAGTAATTATCAGGAAAATCATTTCCTTGACTGCCTGCATTATGTAGAATAATGTCTTTTGGTCCTTCTTTCGATTTTGCTTCAATAGATCTATCTTCTCTTGGGAGAGAGCACTCAATGTTGTTGCATCTATTGGTTCTCCATATCCATTCTCGACTAGGTCCCATAGCTCTTGAGATCTGAGCATGATCTTCATCTAGATGCTCTAGTAATCGTAGTTCTTTCCATTGAAATGTGGGATCTGCAACTGCAATGGGTTGCCACTGGAAGCCATTGCTTATTATCTTCCACAAGTCTGGCACTAGCTCTAATACCAATTTGAAATATTTCCTAAGTGTTGCGCAAGAGCGGGATGGCACAGTCTTCGGTCTGGAGCATAAAAGAGAACCCCTATCTGGGACACAAAGAAAAACAATGAGATGCAGCACGTGCAGGAATACGCTATCTTATATGAGGAAATGAGAGCAGACTAAGACAAGGTGTGTGCTGCTCTCTTTAACACGAAACAAGGAGCGGATCAGAGCAAGTTCTAGTCTGATAGACTTAACACGTAAATGATAGTGGATTAGAAACAAAGGTTTTATTTTGCTCAACTTAATCATTGACACGCTTACCCAAGCTAAAAGGCAGCAGACTTGAGCACGAAGATCATAAAATGACAAGGTCAGTGGATGGGAGTAAAATAAATATGCTACAAAATTAAGTGGGAGATGAATCCACAGATTGAAGCAAAGATAAATGAGTCTATTTTGCTTGATAATACAGAGAACATTGAATGGGATATAACATCCACAAAATAAAACAAAGGAGTTTATAAACAGAATAGTACACTAAAATGATGTGGATCGGGGTAAGGTCTTTATCACATTAAGTGTGTTCTAATCCGTGAGCGGGATAGAGCACAAGGGTTCTAATTTGTTTTTGCGGGATAGGACACGTTATGAAACCGCAAAATATTACAAATATTTAGAGTGGAATGGAGCACGAAATAAAACAAATAAAACCTAACTTTGCAAAGTGGGTTTTATCATCACCCAAGTACTACACGAAGGCAAAAATACATGAAAATATGTATATATTACTTAGCTTTGGAAATACATCCACAAACATATGAAACTATAAAGAGTTTGCAGGGAGTTTTTGAAGGTTTCGGCTTCAACTCTTGACTTAGCTTTCTACACTGCTCTACATTTGGCTTCTCTGCTCCTTCTACCGCTCTACTTTCCACGTTGTTACGTTCTCTCTCTTTGATCTTACTCTCATCTCCTTGCTCTTGGGATCTCATTGACTTATATAGTCGGATAAGGAGGGAAAGGCTTACTAGCCTTATGACATACATTAAATTCAAAACTAGGGTTTTTTCCCAATGGCCGAACAACGTGACAATTGCAACTGCCAAACAACCTGACAATTGTAACTGCCTGTAATAACTGTGCCTTCTACAAAATGCGGCGAACAGATTTAAATAATAAGATCTATCAAAGATCTATCAAATGTAAAATAAAATTTAATATGAAATAAAGTTTAATTTCTAACCGTTTCTAACTTGACGTAGTTTTATTTAGTTTACATAGTTAATTTTTACTGTGGTTAAAATGGAAAGAAAATGCCAAATGAATCTTCAATTACTGAAATGAAAATTAAAAAGTTATAAATAAACAAAGTTCTAACATATCAGAAACATCGAAGCTGAAAGGCTTGCGAACTCAATGTTATCTTGGGTAGCTATTTCTTTAACTAGAAAAAAATTGGCAGGAACCTGATATTTCATTGAGTTACGGCAATGTAGAGGTATGATGGTCATCCTTATCAGCAAGTTGGCGTTAGACTTATGTTCAACCACCGCTTCCTCTGTTTTTCTTTTCTTTTTCTTAAAAGTATGAGACCATTGAGATTTCTTTTTAAAAAATTGAAGTTAATATAAAATTTTATATATCAGTGGATTTAAGTTTTAAATTTAATAGTAGAATTTTTAACGGGTTAAATAAATATTTATTAAATATATTTATTTTTTTAATTAATTTATATATATATAAATAATAAAATATTATAAAAAAAATTAAATTTTAAATATAAACTATATTTCTAATATTTATTGATAATATAAATAAAAAAGAAATCTAAAATTTTTAAAAATATTATTTTAATATTAAATTTTAAAGTTTAAATTTTACTGTTAATGCAACGTATGAATGAGATTATTTAAAACTTAAGCCCTCAAAGCAAATACTCAAATTTAAATTATAATTTTATGAAAAACATAATTTGACAGTATATGGTTGTAATAAGATTGTTAGCACTATATGCTTTAATATGACATCTTTTATTACTTTTTTTTATGACATTTCCTTGTAAGGTTCATAGACATATATTTTTTTATTGAATGATATTCCCGTCCGTGGATTGCTGGGGCCAATATGGTCCATACCTGGGACGCATGTGCTTTCCATGTGTTAAAATTTAAAGGCGAATCATATATCAGGAAAAGCACAGTTTTAAATCACAAATGGCTGAACGGAGAATATTTACAGTTCTGTGGGACTATTTACGCAGATTCCTTTTACACTCATTCTTTTTACGCAGATTCTTTTACACTTATCTAGGACTCAGAATATTTATGGTGCTCACGATCGACACTTAACTTTTACAGTTCTGTAGGACTAGACACTTAACTTTTACAGTTCTGTGGGACTAGAATCACTTAACTTTTACAGTTATGTGGGACTAGAATCTTCATGGAGGTCTTTTGTGTTATTAGGATTTGAATTTGATATCAGTTACATTAATTATTTGAATCATAATCATTGAACCATAATCATTAAGCTATTTCATGTTATTTCAGCTACATTATTTATATGCTTCTATCGTTGAATCATAATCATTAAACATAACCATGTTGACCTGAATGGATACTTTGTTTGTTGCTATTTCATGTTATTTCAGCTACATTATTTATATGCTTCTATCGTTGAATCATATTCATTAAACATAATCATGTTGACCTGAATGGATACTTTGTTTGTTAACACTTTTAATTACACAAAATTACAATATTAATGTCTCAATTTAGGAAAATGAAAATCCTAACACTAAAAAAATATATTATAAATTAAGGTTATAAACTTTCATACTATGAACTAAACTTTTAATCCTTTAACTAAAGATGGGAAAATTAAAACATAATTAAAGATGTTCCAACTATGACCACCTTCCACATCATGTCAGGAGAAACTTGTGAGAAAAACTTTTTTAACCTATTCTTGCTTTTAATACTTTGCTTCTATTTAATTCTTTGTCAAAATTCCTTCTTATAACATAAAAAATATCCCAAATCCTTTAATTTCTTCTTATAATATAAAAAATATCGCAAATCCTTTAATTTCAAAGTAAATATTTCGTACATGGCAATAAGATTTACGCCACACCCTTATCAAGGAGATTATGGAGTTAAGGTTCTAAAGGCTTACCAAACGATAATTAGCTCACATTCATATTCTATTCCACTAACAAATGGTATAATATTTTTAATAGTATAGAGAAAATGGTATAATATCTTTAATAGTTACGGTAGATGCTTACCTTCCAAAGCAAACTTGTAAAATGCAACAATCATGGCCATCAATTTTTAACTTCTCCATATTTTTTAATCTCTCTAAAAGAAGAATGAAGAGAATGTTAGAAATTAAACCAAATTTTACGCTTGAAATATTTTTGACAAATTTTATCTCCAAAATTCGATTGTTATTAATTTCAATATGCGCATTTATTACTCTAAGCCTTATCACTAGGAAGCAGTTGTTTGGTGATTAGGAAACCCTAGTTTTAAATGTGTGTAAGAAGATAAGCCTTATCCCTCCTTTACCCGACTATATAAGTCGGTGTTATCTTGCAAGCAAGAAACAAGGCTATAGAAGAAACGCAATGGAAGCCGTAAAATAGAAGAGAGTGAAGCAAAGGAGAAGTGAAAAATAGAATCTATAGTCTTCTAGATACTTCTCTTGGTTAAACCTACAACTAGGGAGATTTCGTTGCAGATGTGTTTGGAGTGTTTTCTGTGAGAAGCGTCTATTGTAAAAGGTTCTACTTGTTTGTTATTGTAAAACTACGACAATAGACTGTTTCAGTCAATATATGAAATATCTTACATTAGATTAAATTCTAGTCTCTGCATCTTTATTTTTGAATGATTGATGCAAGTAGTTGTGGAAAGTTTTATCCAGATCATTGCCTCCATGTTTTAGAAACCCTTGTGTTTTATGAATCCTCGCATTGTGGAGCATAAAATATGACATTGAGTTATGACCATCTTGTATCAAAAAACCATTTTCAATAAGAAGATTGGCGAAACTCCTCTTTTTTGCCTAGTTGATATTTCAGGTAAGTTCTACTCCGAAAAGGGATATCACGCCCTTTTTCCCAAAAAGGTTATTTTTGTGCAATTTTTCTTTGAAAAGGGATATCGCACAATTTTTATCCAAAGAGGAATTTCGTTATCTAGGAAAAATCTTGGATATCATTGTTTTTTGCGAGCGAAACTCCTCCAAGCCATCGCTGTGCTATTCTTTAAAATTGGTATCAGATCTTACACCATCATTCATGGAAGATAAGAAGTAATTAATGGCTTCCGAAGGTAATTCATTGCAGATGCAAATCCCACATTTCAATGGCAAGAATTGTGACTACTAGAGCATCCAAATGAAGATCCTATTTGGGTCTTAGGAGCTATGGGACCTGGTCCAGAATGGTCATGCAAAACCAGTAGATGCAGCAACCATGAGCGCTCTCTCCCAAGAGAAGTTAGATTTGCTGAAGGAGAATAAAAAAAAGGCCAGAAGACATTATTTTATATAATGCATACTGTTGAGGAAACAATATTCCCATGAATTGTAGCAACGACCAAATCGAGGGAGGCATGGGAAATTCTTTCTAACTCATTCCATAGCACAAACAAAGTGAATTTTGTGAAGTTGTAGATGTTGAGAAGAGAATTTGAAAATCTTTAGATGAGTTAATAAAAGTCCATGAGTGACTTCTTTACTCAGACAATGGATATCATTAACCAGATAAGGATGAATGGCGAGAATGTTGAGAACTAGAGGATAGTGGAGAAAATTCTAAGAAGCCTACCAACAAGGTTTGACTCAGTGGTGATAGCAATTGAAGAGTCAAGGGACTTGACAATCCTTTTAGTTGATGAGCTCATGGGTTATCTGCAAACACATGAGAAAAGGTTGAGTCGTTCATCTCAGTCCTCTTTAGAGCAAGCATTCAAGATGCATGTCTCATTCTAAGATGATAGTAGAGAAGAATCTCACTCAAGGATCCTCTAGTTTTCAAGGAGTAAGAGAATAAAATAGTAGAGGTAAGCATGGAAGAGGCCATAAATGAGGAGGAAGGTCAAAATCCAATGAAGAAGAGACAAGATGCAACTTCCATCAAGCATGAGGAAGAGACAACGAAAGAAATCAGCAAGGAGGATCAAATCATAGGGATGATAAATCAAAGATCAAATGTTATTACTGCAAGAAATTTGGTCATTATAGCTATGAGTGTAGAAAGAAGATAGCCAAGGATAATAAGCATCAAGCCCACTATACAAATGAAAATAAAAATGCAGAGTGTAGAGATGCCTGTGGGAATCTATTGTTAACTTGCAGTACTGAGGAGGAGATCCAGAAGAATACCTGGTATATCGATAGTGGTTGCAATAACCACATATCTAGGAACAAAGAGATGTTCTCAAAGTTGGATGAATCCATCCAATCTAAAGTGAATATAGAGAACAACAACAAAGTACCTATCATGGATAAAGGGAAAATCATTATCCACACCAGAGAAGGTAAAAAGAAGCAGATCATTGATGTGTATTATGTGCTTGGGTTGAAACATAATTTTTTGAGTGTTGGATAGCTTATGCAGAAAGGGTACACTATAAAATTCAAGAATAGAGCATATATCATTCGAGCCAAAGAGAATGGGCTCATAGCAACTATGTCCATGATAAAGAATAAAATGTTCCCCTTATAGATTCAAAAATAATTATTGCTATCATTTAGTGTAGTTGTGAAAGATGCTACAAGATTATGGCATCTTAGATTCGGTCATCTGAGTTCCAGTGGCTTGAACCTACTGTACAATAAATATATGGTGAAGGGTTTACCCCTAATAGAGAAGCTGAATCAAGTTTGTGAAGGTTGTTTAGTTAGTAAGTAGAACAAGTATGCCCTACTAGATAGTCTTGGAGAGCTTCACAGCCACTAGAGCTTGTGCATTTTTGATATTTTTGGACTAATGCAAACTAGCACATTTTTCGATAAGTACTTACTTTTATTGACGATTTCAATCAGAGTACATGGATATATCCAATCAAGCAAAAGTTAAAACCTTTTGGTAAATTTAAGGAGTTCAAGGCTCTTATTGAAAAATAGAGTGACTATTACATGAAGACTCTCAAGATATATGGAGGAGGTGAGTACTTCTCCAATGAATTCCATAATTTTTGAAAGCAAAATGGAATTCAAAGGCAATTCACATCCAGATACACACCACATAAGAATGGTGTTCTAGAGAGGAAGAACAAAACCATTATGGAGATGACACAGAGGATCTTGAATGCCAAGGCATTGCCACATGAGTTATAGGTAGAAGTTGTATGTTGCGCAGTTTATCTACTGAATAGATATCCCACAAAGAGTGTGAAGGAGAAGATTCCTTAGGAGGCTTAGAGCAACCAAAAGTCAAGTGTTGCTCACTTAAGATTTTTAGGGTGCATAACATATACACACATACCATATGAGAAGATAAAGAAGCTAGACGACTAGGTAGAGAAATGCATCTTCATTTGTGAAAGCACGAGGATACGGAAACAAAAAGGAAAAGCCAAGATGCGATGTAAACGAAACAAAAGATAACGCTAAATCCTATGAATTGAAAGTGCATGAAAGGAAAGAAGCATAAACGAATCGAAACCAAATAGAAAGCCAATATGGAAGACAACCCTTTTTATTAATATGCTTCAGAACTCGGTTACAATTTGCCTCCTCCCTTTTTAGGGGCTAGGAGCGTTAAATGTGTTCTTGTCACATCAATGGATGCTATTCCTTCTTTCGCGTGCCCACATGTAAAGTGGGCGGACCAAACGTCGCCGCCACTTGCGTTGATGAGTCTTGACTCCTTTCTGCTCCTCTAATGTTGAGACCCTACGTTCAAGGAAATAGGAAATAATCAGTAGCACCTGTAGATAAAATGAAACATGCAATCCCCATGCCTTCAATTAGTACATGCAAAATATAAATAAAATGATAACTGAAATAGATCCAAATGAACTAAAAACTTGACAGGGGCATAAAAACATCATCGGGAAGGCACTGCAAATGGAATAGTCAAAAAATTCGCCACATATTCGTATTCACTCTGGGGCGGGACGAATAGACCTACAACAAAGCGTCAAAAAGCACTGTCCCAAATGTCACATCCGGGAAGCTCCAAATCACCTACAAAGTTGGGGGTTAGCTAAAAGGGGGTATTTTGGGAAGACCCAGAAGGTCATATTTTCCCAATTTGGCCTCTATCACTAGGAATTTGATGATGCTACCTGCATGTTAGTAAAGGCGGGAAATGATAAAAACATGATAAAAAATGCTCAAAACGATGTGAAATTTGAATGACAACCTATCTAAGCAGCATAGAATCAGATGCAAAAATAATAGAAAGGAAATCTACTACAGATTTCTAATCGCTCCGGGGTGGGGCGATTAGAACTGCAGTAGTGTGGGGGGCGCCCGGGGGCAGGACGCCCATCGTTTGGGGCCCGATTTCGGCACCAATCCACTTGGGATGGGTCCAAAACCTCTTGTGGGGTGTTGTCGGTAAATTTGGTAGGATGTTATGGCAAAATGTCAGGTTTTGGTTTCGGATTTGCGCTTCCAATAACCACCCTATGACCTCCCTTCCAAAAGAGATCAAGGATGTGAAAGGCACAAATCAAAAGGGTGTGAGGATGTAAAATGGCAGCACTTCGTTGCTCAAAATGCTCCTTCTCTGTATATTTTTGGGGTGAGAAGACTCACCATTTTATAGACCTGATGGTCTCTTTGGATGAGCATGTAGAGGCGCCACTTGGCAATCATGCCTTCCAAGGGGGGAGAAGATTCCTCCCTGATTAGGGGCTCCATGACTGCCCTTGTAACTGCCTCTAACGCTCAAAAACGCTCACTCACACTCCCATTCAATGAAGGAAGAGTTAAGTGGTGGATCTGAGCTGCCATTTGTCAAGATTTGACTTTTTTCCCGTCAAACCTGCTATTCGCCCCACCCTGGAGCGAATACTGCTAATCGTCCCTGGGTGGGGCGAATACCAGTTTGTAATCATCCCCTGGGTGGAACGAATAAGGAGCAGAGTGCCTGAAGGTGCCAAATTGACCTCTGACCTTCCAAAACTATTGTGTGAGTGGTTAGGACCACTGTTTAACCTCTAGGGGCTGCCCTGGGGGTTGTGTGTGTCAATGCGATCAGTGTTTGCAGTCACATAATCGGATTGGTGTTGTTTTGGTGTCTATAGATGCCCCTTTTTGGGATGCATTGTGCGTGGCATAGTGCTGAGAAAAAATAGATAACCAAAGCACTAATGATTAGGGTTTCTCAGTAACCTAACCAACTTTTGATGCCCCAAGTATGGAAAGGGCATGCATTCTTGAATCCTTGCTTCTGACGAGCGAAGGAACTCAATTCAAGTGTTAACCTTTTTCGGTGAGGTGTTACTTGATCTTGGACATTGATCAGTCATGAATAGGCAAAGGGTGCAACCTTTTGTCTATGGGAACCTTGAGTTCATGATTCACGAATGCCAAGTGTTTGATCAGCTTGTGATTATTGCTTGTTTTCTGCCCCAAGCAGGGCGTGATTGTCTTTGTCAATGATTCTTTGAATGCATGCCATTTCCTTGATTGGGTGTGTATTTGTTGATTGGTGACTAAGTGTGACTACCCCCTCAAGCGACGAATCGATGAGGGAATGACCTACATGAGAAAAGCGACGAGTCGCTTGACCCAAGATGACTTGTGTAAGGGTGCCTTTCAGTTGTTTATCTTTGAATGTGTGTGCAGTTTCTCGACATTTAGACCTATTTTTGGTGGGTGTTAACCCTTTTTGTGACGCCATTTGGGGTTGAAATTATCGACAATCCGTCCTCCCGTGGAGTGGTCCGGCTATGGTAGCCTTCTTAGGGAGTAGGATAGTGAGGATTTGTGACCCCGACGTCTATTTTGCATGCCCAAAATGTCAAGTGCAAAAGCACTCTTATTGGACAATTTTATTGCTTATTTTTGTGCATTTTGGTGCATTTTTTGTTGTTTTTATTTTTTTTGCGAGGTCAGAGGACTGGTTTATTGTAGCCTGTGGGCATTTTTGATGATATATATATACAGATGACTTTCTTTTGTTTATACACGTGTTGTGATTTGATTTTATGCATAATGATTGATGTTTGATGGATGCATGTTAATTTACATTATGTATGGATATGTTGCGATGAATGCTAATGTTTCTAATTTATATGATATGCAAATGGAATGGATGAATTGAATTTGTGATTTTTGGCGGTGGCACCATAGACTACTTATGGCTTTTTGTCCTAGGTGATTGCTGTGGTAAATGACTTTTTATGTATACATGTTATTTTTTGTATTTTTTGATGGTGATGCAAGGATGAAAGATATCACAGTTGGTTTAGAATGTAGTTAAGGTTTTTTGAGACTCAGATGTTTTAACTAACTAGCCAAGACTGTACTTTTATCTTACAAGACTTTTGAACAAGGTATGAATCGACTTGTCTTTGACCAAGTTATTTCACATCCTTGTGTGTGCAATTGAGTTTATTTATGTGGTATTTGTCAGGATACCGCCAATGCCAGATAGGCTGTCAACCAAACCTGTACTGAGGATCACCTAATTAGCTCCACTAACTCCTTTGTTGTATTTAGTCAGATTAATCTGCGGTGCTATCTAGGATACCATAAGCTAGCTCATCCACATGCAAACATTGATCTGCACACAAGTTAATGTGACAGATATATCGTCATGCGGGAGGTTTACCACCAATGACCGATAGGTTATCCACCAAACCGGTACTAAGGTTTACCTCATGACCTTCTGAATGCTGAGAGTTCCAGGGATTCAAGTTTGACTCCCTTATTTTCTTCAATTGTATTGGGATACTTGCTCTTCTATAGTGATAAAAATCACTGTTTATTTTTGTTTTTTTTTCTTTTGAGCAAGGGATTTGAATATTGAGTGATGAGAATCACTATTGTATGTGCTTTTTGATGTATGCACTTTGGTTGTGATGTCAAATTTTGGAGTTTTGACTTTTGCAATTTTTTTGATGTTTGCAACGTTTTGAGAACTTGGGATTCTTGGGGAATTGGGTAGGGAAGATGCTTGTCCTTTTGCCAACTCTCAGCATTCTTGGGGTCATTCGCACAGGGGGATGAGCAAGATAACCATTTCACTATATGGTGACCTGGATTGCTTTGCAGGTTTCATCTTTCGTTCACACAACTTGGGAATTTTTATATGTGTTTTAACTTGTGTTGGGATGCTACGTAACAAGGTGTGATCCAAGTAGAACTCTACCTTTGTAAAATCTATCTGACTTTGTACAATATTTGGCTAGAAAGCTAATGACAGTTGAATGACGAAAACTCTTGATACATTAGAAGACAACTGACTATGATATGGTGAAAAAAATGTGAATGGCGTTTATTTTTGATGGACTATTTATAGAATGGAGAAATGTGGAAAATGATGGATTTGCCGAATAATTACAGTCTATGGTGCCTTTGACCTATATGACCACAAATATGTAATGTATGGATGTGATGCTTAATGCGACTATTATTTTTGTGTTTTTGATGGATTTATTTTTGTGAGTATGAAGATGAGATGCAAAAAGAGCTCTTTATTGTTGTGATGATTTTGAGCATGCATGGAAATGAGATGCAAATTTTTGTTATTTTTTGATGATTTTATTGTTTTTGAATTTTCTTATTTTTGACCAAGTGATTGTGGGAACCCTTGGAGCTTTTGGTTTGACCAAGTGATTATGGGAATCCTTGGAGCTTTTGGTTTGACCAAAGGGATTATGGGTACCTTTGGGGCATTTTGGGATTGACCAAGTGATTATGGGAATCCTTGGAGCTTTTGGGGTTGACCAAGTGATTATGGGAATCCTTGGAGCATTTTGGATTGACCAAGCGATTATGAGAATCCTTGGAGCTTTTGGTTTGACCAAGTGATTATGAGAATCCTTGGAGCTTTTGGGTTGACCAAGCGATTATGAGAATCCTTGGAGCTTTTGGTTTGGGCTATGGCTCTTTTAAATATGGACATCCTAAATGATGAGGTAGCTGAAGAGATGGAGGACGCCGATATCTCTATAGGGTCTTTGGGCGGTAGGTGCTCTCTATATGCCCAAAGTGGCGGATTCAACACTTGGTCCCACTACGCTGGGTTTAGGTGCCACTCATGCCCTGGCCTTATGTTTAGTTGTTCAAATATGTCATCAATATATAGGGGGTATTGTTGTTGCATCTTTCGCATGTGATTGAGATATGTCATCTCAGTTTCATCTTCATAATCACTATCAGAGATCCAAAGGCC
Source organism: Wollemia nobilis (assembly GCA_028583015.1). Classification (NCBI taxonomy): domain Eukaryota; kingdom Viridiplantae; phylum Streptophyta; class Pinopsida; order Araucariales; family Araucariaceae; genus Wollemia; species Wollemia nobilis. The sequence continues at coordinate 998,022 of JAQPPZ010000367.1, forward strand.
TTCATTGGTTCCAACAATTGTTTATGACATTAGAGGCTTGTCTTGTTCAAGCAAATTGATCTGGCCCCATCGGGGTTGTTCCTCTCTCTGCAAGGGGGCCTGATTTTCTTGAGGTGGCACTTGCTCGATTGGAGCATCCAAAGGGAACATTGCCAAGAGGCTTTCTTGATAATCATCCATGGGGGTCACTTGTGAGTGATTGCTATCCGATTCGAAGGGGTCCCATGGTGCTACCTCATATACTAACTCATCTTCTAAAGATCCTTCTTGACCTTGTCTATACCCCTCTTGTAGGTGAGTTTTCAAACTTTCTCCTCTCTCGAGAGAAGGGAAAGGGTTGTTGAGGTCAACAAGGTTGGTTGTCCACAATGGGAGATAATCCCCCAATGTATACGTCATGTTAGGATTGGCATATGGATCTAATGCCAATCCACCCTTGTTGCCTATCCCTAGGCCTTGCATGTTCTCTACCAAGATGTCCAAGGGTAGAGGGTGGTTGAACCCTACTCCTGATTTGTCGTATGGCATTTGGTATCTTGGTTGGCAAAGAACACGCACTCCTTGCTCATATCTGCCTAACCCATATCCATGCCAATTGCATTGGCCAAGGTATCTCAAAGTGAAATCTGGGTTGGACAAATAGTTGACATCTTCTGCAAAGGGCTCTTCATCTTCGTCCTCTTGCATGTATGGTTCAATACCATGATCAAGGCCCCCATACACAAAGTTTGTCTGATTCGATGGGTAGCCTAGAGGAACAATGGTACCGATGGGGAGGCGAGGTCTCCCCATGTCCTGCATGGACTCCAGTGTGGGTGTTGCTACAATATTCCACACCAGGTACTCCCCCAGGCCCGTATTGGCCATCTCAACGATGATTGTTGGCGGTTGAGGGGGAGGGAATGAAAGTTCTTCCTGAGTCCACTCCATGTCGGGTGAACTAGGAGCCTCGACTTCCATTCTGCTAGGCATCTCCTCAGTAGAGATGGTTGAGACTGATGGCGGTGCCTCTTCCAGAGGTTGCGCCTCTTCCAAAGGTTTCTTCCCCTTGTCCTTCTATGTGGCCACCATAGGTGGCATCGTTGGTGAAGGACCAGACGATGAAGATGGACCCGACTGGGGATTTGATGGACTTGTCAATGGGGATGCCTACGGAATCGGACCCTGTTTAGATGGATTCAACTAAAAATCCAAATGCATTGATGGAAGGGTCGATTGCGGCATCAGCTGCACCGCATTGCAATACTTGAAGGGTTCCAAGTCCATCGGGACTACATGCACCTGCCCTTCGAATGTATACTTTAAGCACTAATGAGCTATCGAAGGGACACACTTCATGTCCCTGATCCATGGCCGACCCAACAAGATGTTATAGGCCATCTCACCCTCCAATATGTGGCACAATGTAGGTATAGTCTTTTGTCCCACTTGGATGGGTAGGACAATTGTGCCAACTGTCGAGCATATTGCATCATTGAATGCTCGTAGTGTATAGGTGGAGGCCACTATGTGAGATGCGGGCAACTTTAGGTGCTTCAAGGCCATTGTTGTAATGATATTACTGGATGAGCCAGTATCCACCAATACCCTCTTGTACGAAATCTCGTTGACCCACGCGATGACGTGCAGGGGTGGATCCGCCATGTCACCAGCCACTGATTTCAATTCATCCTCTCGAAAGGTGATGACTGGCTCAGTGCATCGTTTGACATGTCCCACGAAGTTGTTGAAGGAGTTTGCTTCATGGGGCTGCAACTCGATGGCTTTTAGTATCTCCATTAGAGCCTCCCGATGGGGCGTTGATTATTGTATGAGCTCGTAGATGGAGAGCCTAGCCGACGTGGTCCTCAAACTCTGGGTGAGTTTGGTCCGAATTGTGGCCACTGGTCTAGGCGGAGGAGGTGGTGCAAGGTGCTATTGCGGTTGTGATGTTGTTGGCACCTCTCTTGTAGCTGCCGCGGGGGCAGCTGTGCTCGGGTACCTCTTGTTTCGAGTCACTATACTGATCATCCCTACATACCCCTACATGGGGTAGTTCTGTGTTACCTCATTGACTTGTAGGGTCTTTTCCTATGCATCATGGGCAGGCAAGGGGTCCTTAAAGACCTCCATTTGTTGGTTGCTTGGTGCCACGGGGTTATCCACCGCTAATGTCTTATTATCTATTAGGTCTTGCACCAAGCCTTTAAACTTCCAACATGCATTAAGGTCATGTCCCTTCCATCTGTGGAACCTACAGTACAAGTCTTCCTTGTAGCCCTTAGGTTTTGGTGCATTGGGGTCTATGGGTTGAATCTCGGGCAAGTTGATCAAGTTTGTCGTTGACAAACGGTCAAACAGGGAATCTCTAGACTCTGTGTAAGGTGTGAATTGTTGCCTAGGGTGACGCTACTGATTTTGTTCTTGCCTCTGATTTTCTTTGTCATAACTATTAAGAGGCACCACTTGATAGTTAGCATTTTAGGGCTGTGTTGCTTGTGCAGGCTTAGGGACATTTATAGCAACTTGATTGACCGCAGCGGGTTTCTGTTGCGTGGTCCCTATTTTGGTGTTCTTAGACCATTCTTTCTTCTTTGGCTTGGCTATCTCGCCATCCTGAATCTTGATCTCCTCAATGATTCTGGCTTGCGCTAGAGCTTCCTCTAAAGTGGCATATTGCTATAGCTACAATAGCATGGAGATCGATCTCAAACAGCTCTTTGAGAACATTTGGGTGAGGTCGGACATAGGAGGGAGGTAGGGCAGCTTTGAAAGCAAAGTCCTCCACCGGTTCCCATAGGCCACCATGGTTTCTTCCTCATACTGCCTGAGGTTGGCTAGGTCGCTTAGTGATGCCTTCTTCTTGGTGTTGAAGGTGAAGCATTCGAGGAATGCATCCACTAGCTGATCTAAGTTACTAATGTTGTGCTTTGGCAATTGAGTGAACCAATCCGAGGCAGGGCCTACGAACATGGTGATGAATGTTCTTAACAACAAAGCATCATTGTCCTGAATGCCAAAGCATTGGCTCAAGAATCTAGTCACATGCTCTTGGGCATCCTCCTCACCTCTAAATATTGCCAACCGAGGCAGTTTAAAGTGTTCAGGGTAAGGGGGTGTCGGCACTGACGGATGCACAGGATGACTACGGAGTTGGCGTAAAGTGGGCTTTTGGGGCCCAGAAGTCTTGGTCTCCATAGACTCCAAGTGCTCTAGCAGCGCTTTATATGCATCGGAATATTTAATCTCTTCCTCCTTAGTTAGCTCCCATTGTGGGTTGGGGGGAACTTGAGGCCTATGGAGGGGTGGCTGGATAGCACCCCCTCTGCCTTGGTAGGGCATTTTAGCCCGCTCTTCTTCTTGCTCATACTCCTCATAGGCTTCTTGAGGAGTTTCTGGATGAGACCTATGACCATGGGTGGGTCCCCGCGGAGGGTGCCCATCATTGTTCCTGGGAGTGGCCTCTCGCTCAGGTCTAGGAGGTCTCGGAGGTAGCACTTGGTAAGGTCATGGAGACCTATCTCGTACCAAGGGGTTGTGCCTCTCATACGGTTCTGCTCTTTGGGTGCGAGGGGTTGGAACCCTCTCAGGCACAGTGTTATGGAGCAACTCATCTATTTGGCACCGAATGCGCTCTTTGCTAAGGCGATATAGATGCTCTAGCTACTGTTGGTCTTGCTCAAGCTGCGTGATCTGCGCTTGGTGGGTGGCATGTCTGGCGACTGCCAGGTCGATTTGTTCTACCATCTTGAGTCTAGGAGGCCTAGATGCCTCTCCTACACATTTATCTCGGTCATGATGATCCGAGATCTCTATAGGTCACTTCCCTCTATCGAGGTTGGTGGCATTCACTCGAGGCTCTGGCCTCGGTAGGTGATTCTAGTAGATAGCAGGTGCGGAGGCGCATTGCTCCCATGCTATGTATTGCTCTTGAGGAATGTAATGGTCTTCCTCATGCTCCCTTTCATATATGTGAAAGGGGCGGGCAGAGTTGGCTCGCCCTGTTTGAAGAGCCTTGTGCTCTGGATTTGGCTTATTATTCCTAACAGTGATGGGGGGTAAAGGAGGGATGACATAATCATGTGGCCTCTCCTCATGGACCCTATGCTATTCTAGCACTTCATCACATGGTGGCCACTCATACCGAGCTTCTAAGGGAGCCTTCCCATTTATATTGAGTGCCACGTGTAAGGACTCCTCCTGAAAGGGTCTATGTTGGACGGGAGTGCCCCTCGAAGGGGTGCCTCTATAGTCCCATTCTGAAATGGCACGATGTGGACTCTCTTGTGGGTCGGGCCGCCAAGGTGGTATGACCAAGTCCTTGGGGCTATAGCGGAGGTGACTTGTGCCCCCTTGTACACTCTCCGTAGCTCCTGCCCGTGATTGGGCTTGGCTACGGGTGTACACCATGGTGGTGTTTTCCTACAAGATGCATAGATTTTTATTTCTTTTTATGATTTTTATGCTACACTAAATAGAAAATATCACACACACAAAGCAATGATTATCTCGTTTAAATATTAAAGGTGTGCCCTAAACCTGGTTTAGTGTGTTTTGATTTTTGTTTTGAAAGCTTTTGTAAAGAATGTTTAAATGCAATATGATGGCTCTTATGACTCCCAAAAATGGTCGCCCCTTCGATATACCATTGCCAGGCCGATATACCAACCTCTCTATATACCCGCCCTTACGTGAGGGAAACTATTGGTACGTGAGAGCAGATGGTACGTGGAACGTAGGCGGTACGGAAGGGGAATCACCCTATTTTTGACACCTACCATAGAAGACTTATCCTCATGCACTGGGAATCACCCCAACTACACTTGGTCAGCTTTCATCAGGATTTACGTCTAGCAACAGTAGCGATCGGGGTTATGGATGCAAAAATTCAAGCCAAGGTGGTGATGAAATCCATCGTTGGTCTTGATCAAGGGCTGGGGTTTTACGACCAGCTCCTTGGTGTTTAAATTGCCATGTGATGTGTGGGGTTCTTTTTATTTTTGCATAAAAGAAAGAAAACATGCAGTAAAAAAAACTTTCCCTAAGCAAGCAAATAACTAGAAAATAGAAAACAAGAAACAGAAAATGACAAAAGGAGTTCAGGACCTCTACCTCTTCTCTGCCCAAATCTGCTGGTTCTGAGTTTCTGTCCTAAAACTGCATAGAGAGCTATTCATCCCTGGGTGGGATGAATAATAGAACTATATTCATCATAGGGTGGGGCGAATGCCCATTCATCCCTGGGTAAGATGAATTCCAGCTCTGTATTCGCCATAGGCTGGAACGAACAATAGTCCAACGTTTGAAAACTTGGTACCTGCAAGCAAAAACAATCAAGTTTTGATCATATTTCTGATCTTAAAAATAGAGGACAAGGGTCCCACCATGATCACCACTAATGAAAGCATGAGGATACGAAAACAAAAAGGAAAATCCAAGATGCGATGTAAACGAAACAAAAGATAACGCTAAATCCTATGAATTGAAAGTGCATGAAAGGAAAGAAGCATAAACGAATCGAAACCAAATAGAAATCCAATATGGAAGACAACCCTTTTTATTAATATGCTTTAGAACTCAGTTACAATTCATCTCCTCCATTTTTAGGGGCTAGGAGCGTTAAATGTGTTCTTGTCACATCAATGGATGCTATTCCTTCTTCCGCATGCCCACATGTAAAGTGGGCGGACCAAACATCATCGCCACAAATTGCATTGATGAGTCTTGAATCCTTGCTGCTCCTCTAATGTTGAGACCCTACGTTCAAGGAAATAGGAAATAGTCAGTAGCACCTGTAGATAAAATGAAACATGCAATCCCCACGCCTTCAATTAGTACATGCAAAATATAAATAAAATGATAACTAAAATAGATCCAAATGAACTGAAAACTTGATAGGGGCATAAAAACATCATCGATAAGGCATTGCAAATGGAACAATCAGAAAATTCACCACATATTCGTATTCGCTTCGAGGCGGGACGAATAGACCTACAACAAAATGTCAAAAAGCACTGTCCCAAATGTCACATCCGGGAAGCTCCAAATCACCTACAAAGTTGGGGGTTAGCTAAAAGGGGGTATTTTGGGAAGACCCAGAAGGTCATATTTTCCCAATTTGGCCTCTATCACCGGGAATTTGATGATGCTACCTGCATGTTAGTAAAGGCGGGAAATGATAAAAACATGATAAAAAATGCTCAAAACGATGTGAAATTTGAATGAAAACCTATCTAAGAAGCATAGAATCAGATGCAAAAATAACAGAAAGGAAATCTGCTACAGATTTCTAATCGCTCCGGGGCGGGGAAATAAAAACCAAAAAGGGGGGGGGGGGGGGGGGGGGGGAACCCCCCCTGCCCGATTTCGGCACCAATCCACTTGGGATGGGTCCAAAACCTCTTGTGGGGTGTTTTCAAAAAATTTGGTAGGATTTTATGGCCAAATGTCGGGTTTTGGTTTCGGATTTGCGCTTCCAATAACCACCCTATGACCTCCCTTCCAAAAGAGATCAAGGATGTGAAAGGCACAAATCAAAAGGTGTGAGGATATAAAATGGCAGCACTTCATTGCTCAAAATGCTCCTTCTCTGTATATTTTTGGGGTGAGAAGACTCACCATTTTATAGACCTGACGGTCTCTTTGGATGAGCATGCAGAGGCGCCACTTGGCAATCATGCCTTCCAAGGGGGGAGAAGATTCCTCCCTGATTAGGGGCTCCATGACTGCCCTTGTAACTGCCTCTAACGCTCAAAAATGCTCACTCACACTCCCATGCAATGAAGGAAGAGTTAAGTGGTGGATCTGAGCTGCCATTTGTCAAGATTTGACTTTTTGCCCATCAAACCTGCTATTCGCCCCACCCTGGAGCGAATACTGCTAATCGTCCCTGGGTGGGGCGAGTACCAGTTTGTAATCGTCCCTGGGTGGAACGAATAAGGAGCAGAGTGCCTGAAGGTGCCAAATTGACCTCTGACCTTCCAAAACTATTGTGTGAGTGGTTAGGACCATTGTTTAACCTCTAGGGGCTGCCTTGGGGGCTGTGTGTGTCAATGCGATCAGTGTTTGCAGTCACATAATCGGATTGGTGCTGTTTTGGTGTCTACAATTTTCTATACTAAAGAGACAAAGGTTTATAGGTTGTATAACCCTATGACAAAGAAATTGGTTATAAGCCAAGACATGAAGTTCTTGGAGGATAAAGCATGGAATTGAAAATAAAAGACTAGTCAGCCAAAGCCAACAATTATTGAATCTAAGGATTTGGAAGGAGATAAAGTGCATCCACTTGTAGCCTTGAGTAGTATTGTTGGTGCTAGTAAAAACACTACCTCATCATCATGGTCACCTCCACTTGCAATGAAGATCTCAAACATGAAGACACCAGTGAAGACAAGGAGCTTGCAAGATATTTATGAGGTAACCAAGAATTAAATTGATGAAGAACATTCTAATTTTACTTTATTTTTTGAGTGTGATCTAATTTCATTTGAAGAAGCAATTTAGAATTTAAAATAGGTGCAAGTAATGTATGATGAGATAGATGTCGTAGAGAAAAATAAGACCAGGGAATTATTGGACATTCTAGTAGGGAAGAAGACCATTGGATTTAAGTTGGCCTATAAAATGAAGTTTAATGTCCAAAGTGAAATTGATAGGCATAAGGACAAATTTATGGCAAAAGGATACAAGCAAAAGTTAGTGATTGACTATCATGAGGTATATGCGACTGTAGCGAGACTTGACATAGTCATAATGATTTTGGCATTAGAAGCCCAAAAAGGCTAGAATATTTACAAAATGGATGTCAAATATACCTTCCTAAATGGAGTGTTGGAAGAGGAGGTCTTCATAGACCAGCCACCCAACTATGAACTGGAAGGACAAGAAGGCAAGGTCTTGAAATTAAAGAATACCATGTATGGGTTAAAGCAAGCACCTAGGACTTGGTATAGCTGAATTGATGCTTATTTTTAGGAGAATAGGTTTATCAAATGCCCATATGAGCACACTTTGTACATGAATACAAGTGCAAAGGGGGAGATGATAATAATATTCTTTTATTTAGATGATCTTATATATATTGGCAACAAAAATATGCTATTTGTATAGTTTAGAAGTTCCATGAAAAAGGAGTTCGAGATGATGGACTTAGGTCTGATAAAATACTTTATTGGCATAGAATTTAACCAATATGTGAATGGTATCTTCATCTCTCAAGGTAAGTATGTTGTATATGTCTTGAAGAGGTTCATAATGGATGACAATAAACCAGCGATCATGTCGGTTGCCACAGGTCTAAAATTGAGCAAGATAGATTGCAACAACAATATTGATCCAACATTCTACAAAAGACTTTTTGGAAGTGTAATGTATTTGACAACAACCAAACCATACCTGATGTTTGTAGTGAGTCTGATTAGAAAATTTATGGAGACACCCAAGAGCACTCACTTGCAAGCACGCAAAAGGATTTTCTGTTATGTCAATTGGACCAAGAACCACAAAATAGTTTATGCAAGGAAATACTAGCTTGAACTTATCGACTAGATAGATAACGATTGGACTGGTAGTATAGATGATAGGAAGACCACTTTCGGTTATGCATTCTATCTTGGATTGGGTGCAATTTCATGGTCATCAAAGAAGCAACTAATTTTTACATTGTCAACTACTGAGGCAGAGTATGTTGTCATCGCTTCAACCACATGCTAGGCATTATGGCTGCAAAGTATTTTGGGTGAGCTCAATCATCACCAGGAAGGGGTAACAATGATATTTTGTGATAATAATTCCACCATAGAACTATCGAAGGATCCAATTTTTCATGGTAGGAGCAAGCACATTGATATCCGCTACCACTTCATCAAAGAGCTGGTAAAATTTAATGAAGTTATGTTATTGTTTTATAGGTTCCAAATACCAAGTTGTGGATATATTCACAAAACCTTTAAAGGAGGAAGATTTTAAGAGATTAAGAAAAATTTTAGGTGTCAAAGTCTTTGTGAAATATCGTTTAAAGGAGGATGTTAGAAATTCACTATTACATGAAGACTCTCAAGATAGATGGAGGAGGTGAGTACGTCTCTAATGAATTCCATAATTTTTGCAAGAAAAATGGAATTCAAAGGCAATTCACAACCAAATACACACCAAAGAATAAGGGTGTTCTAGAGAGGAAGAACAAAACCATTATGGAGATGACACAGAGTATCTTGAAGGCCAAGGCATTGCCACATGAGTTCTAGGTAGAAGTTGTATGTTGTGCAATTTATCTACTGAATGGATATCCCACAAAGAGTGTGAAGGAGAAGATTCCTCAGGAGGCTTAGAGCAACCAAAAGTCAAGTGTTGCTCAATTAATATTTTTAGGGTGCATAGCATATACACACATCCCATATGAGAAGATAAATAAGCTAGAAAAATAGGTAGAGAAATGCATCTTCATTTGCTATAGTGAAGAGTTAACAAGTTGTATAACCCTATGATAAAGAAATTGGTTATAAGTCGAGACATGAAGTTCCTAGAGGATAAAGCATGGAATTGGAAATACAAGACTGGTCATCCAAAGCCAACAATTATTGAATCTAAAGATTTGAAAGGAGATAAAGTTCATCTGCCTGTAGCCTCAAGCAGTATTGTTGGTGCCAACAAAAACACTACCTTATCATCTTGATCACCTCCACTTGCAATGAAGATCTCAAACATGAAGACACCAGTGAAGACAAGGATCTTGAAATATATTTATGAGGTAACCAAGAATTAAATTGATGAATAACATTCTAATTTTATTTTATTTTTTGAGTGTGATATAATTTCATTTGAAGAAGCAATTCAGAATTTAAAATGGGTGCAAGTTATGTATGATGAGATAGAGGTCATAGAGAAAAATAAGACCTAGGAATTATTGGATATTATAGTAGGGAAGAAGACCATTGGATTTAAGTGGGTATATAAAATGAATTTTAATGTACAAGGTGAAATTGATAGGCATAAGTCCTTGGTGGCAAAAGGCTACAAGCAGAAGGTAGGGATTGACTATCATGAGGTATATGCTACAGTAACGAGACTTGACATAGAATGATATTGGCATTGGAATCCCAAAAAGGCTAGAATGTTTACCAAATGGATGTCAAATCTACCTTCCTCAATGGAGTGTTGGAAGAGGAGGTCTTCATAGACTAGCCACCCGGCTATGAACTGGAAGGACAAGAAGGCAAGGTCTTGAAATTAAAGAATGCCATGTATGGGTTAAAGCAAGCACCTAGGACTTGGTATGGCTGAATTGATGCTTATTTTTAGGAGAATAGGTTTATCAAATTCCCATATGAGCACATTTTGTACATGAAGACAAGTGAAAAGGGGGATATGATAATCAGATGCTTTTATGTAGATGATATTATATATATTGGCAACAACAATATGTTATTTGTATAGTTTAGAAGTTCCATGAAAAAGAAGTTCGAGATGATGGACTTAGGTCTCATAAAATACTTTATTTGCATAGAAGTTAACCAATATGCAGATGGTATCTTCATATCTCAAGGTAAGTATGTTGTATATTTCTTGAAGAGGTTCAGAATGGATGACAATAAACCAGTGATCACGTCGGTTGCCACAGGTCTAAAATTGAGTAAGATAGATTGCAACAACAATATTGATCCAACATTCTATGAACGACTTTTTGGAAGTCTCATGTATTTGACAACAACCGGACCAGACCTGATGTTTGTAGTGAGTCTAATTAGAAAATTTATGGAGACACCCAAGAGCACTCACTTGCAAGCACGCAAAAGGATTTTGTGTTATGTCAATGGGACCAAGAACCACAAAATAGTTTATGCAAGGAAAGACTAGCTTGAACTTATCGACTACATAGATAACAATTGGACTGGTAGTATAGATGATAGAAAGACCACTTTCGGTTATGCATTCTATATTGGATTGGGTGCAATCACATGGTCATCAAAGAAGCAACTAATTTTTGCATTATCAACTACTAAGACAAAGTATGTTGTCATCGCTTCAACCGCATGCTAGGCAGTATGGCTGCGAAGAATTTTGGGTGAGCTCAATCATCACCAGGAATGGGTAACAATGATATTTTGTGATAATAATTCCACAATAGCACTATTGAAGGATCCAATTTTTCATAGTAGGAGCAAGCACATTGATATCCGCTACAACTTCATCAAAGAGCTGGTAAAATTTAACGAAGTTATGTTATTGTTTTACAGGTTCCAAAGACCAAGTTGTGGATATATTCACAAAACATTTAAAGCAGGAAGATTTTAAAAGATTAAGTAAAATTCTAGGTGTCAAATTCTTTGTGAAATATCGTTTAATGGAGGATGTTAGAAATTCACTATTACATGAAGACTCTCAAGATAGATGGAGGAGGTGAGTACGTCTCCAATGAATTCCATAATTTTTGCAAGAAAAATGGAATTCAAAGGCAATTCACAACCAGATACACACCACAGAAGAATGGTGTTCTAGAGAGGAATAACAAAACCATTATGGATATGACATAGAGTATCTTGAAGGCCAAGGCATTGCCACATGATTTCTAGGTAGAAGTTGTATGTTGTGCAGTTTATATATTGAATATATATCCCACAAAGAGTGTGAAGAAGAAGATTCCTTAGGAGGATTAGAGCAACCAAAAGTCAAGTGTTGCTCACTTAATATTTTTAGGGTGCATAACATATACACACATCCCAGATGAGAAGATAAATAAGCTAGACAACTAGGTAGATAAATGCATCTTCATTTGATATAGTGAAGAGTTAAAGGCTTACAAGTTGTATAACCCTATGACAAAGAAATTGGTGATAAGTCGAGACGTGAAGTTCCTAGAGGATAAAGCATGGAATTGGAAATACAAGACTGGTCAGCCAAAGCCAAAAATTATGGAACCTAAGGATTTGGAAGGAGATAAAGTGCATCTGCCTATTGCCTCGAGTAGTACTGTTGGTACCAACAAAAACACTACCTCATCATCTTGATCACCTCCACTTGCAACGAAGATCTTAAACATGAAGACACCAGTGAAGACAAGGAGGATATTTATGAGGTAACCAAGAATTAAATTGATGAAGAACATTCTAATTTTACTTTATTTTTTGAGTGTGATATAATTTCATTTGAAGAAGCAATTTAGAATTTAAAATGGGTGCAAGTTATGTATGATGAGATAGAGGTCATAGAGAAAAATAAGACCTGGGAATTATTGGATATTCTAGCAAGGAAGAAGACCATTGGATTTAATTGGGTATATAAAATAAAGTTTAATGTCCAAGGTGAAATTGATAGGCATAAGGCCAAATTGGTGGCAAAAGGCTACAAGCAGAAGTAGGGATTGACTATCATGAGGTATATGCGACTGTAGTGAGACTTGACATAGTCAGAATGATTTTGGCATTGGAAGCCCAAAAAGGCTAGAATATTTACCAAATGGATGTCAAATCTACCTTCCTCAATGGATTGTTGGAAGAGGATGTCTACCGGCCACCCGACTATGAACTAGAAGGACAAGAAGGCAAGGTATTGAAAGTAAATAATATCATGTATGGGTTAAAGCAAGCACCTAGGGCTTGGTATAGCTGAATTGATACTTATTTTTAGGAGAATAAGTTTATCAAATTCCCATATGAGCACACTTTGTACATGAAGACAAGTGCAAAGCGAGATATGATAATCAGATGCTTGTATGTAGATGATCTTATATATATTGGCAACAACAATATGCTATTTGTATAGTTTAAAAGTTCCATGAAAAAGGAGTTCGAGATGATGGACTTAGGTCTGATAAAATACTTTCTTGGCATAGAAGTTAACCATTATGCGGATGGTATATTCATATCTCAAGGTAAGTATGTTGTAGATGTCTTGAAGAGGTTCATAATGGAGGACAACAAACCAGTGATCACGTCGGTTACCACAGGTCTAAAATTGAGCAAGATAGATTACAACAAAAATATTGATCCAACATTCTACAAAACGATTTTTGGAAGTCTCACGTATTTAACAACAACCAAATAAGACCTTATGTTTCTAGTGAGTCTGATTAGAATATTTATGGAGACACCCAAGAGCACTCACTTGCAAGCACGTAAAATTATTTTGCGTTATGTCAATGAAACCAAGAACCATGGAATATTTTATGTAAGGAAAGACTAGCTTGAACTTATAGGCTACATAGATAACGATTGGACTGGTAGTATGTATGATAGGAAGACCACTTTCGGTTATGCATTCTATCTTGGATTGGGTGCAATTTCATGGTCATCAAATAAGCAACTAATTTTTGCATTATCAACTGCTGAGGCAGAGTATGTTGCCATCGCTTCAGCCGCATGCTAGGCAGTATGACTGCAAATAATTTTGGGTGAGCTCAATCATCACCATGAAGGGGTAACAATGATATTTTGTGATAAAAATTCCACCATAGAACTATCGAAGGATCTAGTGTTTCATGGTAGGAGCAAGCACATTGATATCCATTACAACTTCATCACAGAGCTGGTAAAATTTAATGAAGTTATGTTATTGTTTTACAGGTCCAAACACCAAGTTGTGGATATATTAACAAAACCTTTAAAGGAGGAATATTTTAAAATATTAAAGAAAATTCTAGGTGTCAAAGTCTTTGTGAAATCTCGTTTAAATGAGGATGTTAGAAATTAAACCAAATTTCACTCCTGAAATATCTTTGATAGATCTTATCTCTAAAATTTGATTGTCATAAATTCCAGTGTGTGCAATCATTATTATAAGCCTTATCACTAGGAACCAGTTGTTTGGTTATTAGGAAACCCTAATTTTAAATGCATGTAAGAAGATAAGTCTTATCCTTCCTTTACCCGACTATATAAATTTGTGTTATCTTACAAGCAAGAAGCAAGGTTGAAGAAGAAATGAAAGTGGAAGTAGAGTGGAAGGAGTGAGAAGAGAGCACAGAGTAGATGTAGAAAATGGAGTCAGAGAAAAATTCTTCCATAAAATCCTTTGGATGTTTATCTTGCAACAACGTAGCCTGATTTGTAGATGGTTGTAAAGCTTTTGGAGAAAGAAGCATCTGGTAATAGTCGTGTTGTTTCACGCCAGTTCAACATCAAAAGGTTGTTTCACACATTTCTCCTCCAAAAAGGAATTTTGCACCATTCATCCATCAAAAAGGATATTTATTGTTTTGTCCAAAAAAATCCCGATATCTTTCCATTTTTCCTCGAAAGTCCCTGTAAAATTTTGTTGTCTAGTGAAACTCCATTTTCATGATATATTTAAGAAACAAAGATTTCAATGCATTGTTATTTCATAGAAGACACGACAAAATAAAATGGTAGAAGGGAGGCTTCAAGAGAAAAATAAATGAAATAGCTTCCAAAAGAAATCACTATCTAGAATCCAGAAATCGATATGCACTTCTGGTTGGAATTAAATTACATTGATTCTATAAGTACAGATAAAGGTGTCTAAAGAGATAAGAAAACATAAAAATAAACGAATAGATAAATGCATCATTGATTGTAAATGGAAAGAAACGTATATTCCTTCCTATTCATATATCGCTTAAATCTTCACAACCAAATTGCTTTTGCTTACAGCTTGGTATACAACAAATGGTGTGGTGATTCTTCGATTGAAGTCATGATTGTGTATTTTGAAATGTTTATTTCTAAAATAACCTAGAGTTGGGGGTATTGAGGAAATAACTATTTGTTGTAGCCTATCCAAACATGCATTAAAATATGCAAATACAATAAAATATTTCTCTCAATAGCAGTTAGGATTTTGAAAAAAAATTCCTTTAAAATTTAGGGCAAGTGCTTTTGACAAAATTTGGAAAACTCAATATAATAGCTAGTGATTCCCATATAAATTGTGTCATGTCAAACACATATTTTTAGTAATTCATGTGTATTTGGTTGGGGGATATTACACAGTTTCTAAATGCATAGAAATTGTTATAAATTAAATTATATTTCACCTCATAGATCTTTGACACCTCATAGATCTTTGACAGATCTTATCCTCCAAATCTGATCGTTTTATTTTGAAGTATTTGAAGTTATTACCGGTAGCTGCAGTTGTTCAATGATTGGATAAGACTCTGTACTTTTGAATTTATTGTGTGTCATAATACTGGTGAGCCTTTCCCTCCATACCAGCTATAAATATGATACACTGGTATCATTTTAGAGTGTGATAGATATTGGAGAAAACATGGACGAAGAAGTGTGAGAGAGAAGTGCCAAAAGTTGAAGTTGCAGTCTCTAGAAAAAAATTTGTTGGTGCATCCAAGTTACAATGTATGTGGATGTATTTCTATTTTATTCAATATGTAGTACTTTCAACGTGTTTAATATTTTCGCATGATATTCAAATGCTGAACAAATTTACTTTGCAAATAATTCGTTGTGATTTTATTCCGCTCATACTCTCTCTATTTTTCTGAGTGGATTTGTGCTTTTAAGGTTGGATAAGTTAAATTCTGGAATATATTGTGCTTTGTTAAATTTCCACACCCCACTCCCTTGTAAAACTCTGCTCGAGTAAGTTTTCACTTCATGTGTGTATCCTATTAAATTCCGATGAGTTAAACCATAATAAAATTCTAAAATTATATTTTCCCTTGTAATATTTCATAAGTTATAAATTCTGCAATTCATTTGTCCACTAAGATATTTGTGGAATTTCAAATTGCAGATTTCAAATTCTACTGCTGAACAATTGCTTTGTTAATTTCTACCAGTAATAAAATCCACTCCTTGATTTTCGAAAAGTCACTTTCAGAATTCTAAATTAGCAGAATTTGTATCCTACTAGATTTTATTAAAGAGATCTTACTGATCCATTCAACTTGACCTCACGTGTTTGAATGGTGCTGAATAAATTCCACTGCATCACATATTTCAAATTGGTACATAGATAGTGCCATTTATGGAAGGTTGAAGAAGCAATGACTTCCAGAGGAAATTATTTGTAGTTGCAAATCCCACGATTCAGTGACAAGAATTATGATTATTGGAGCATCCAAATAAAGATATTGTTCATGTCTCAGGAGCTATGGGACCTGGTCGAGACTGGTTATGCAAAACTAGTGGATGTAGCAGCATTAAGCTCTCTCACCCAAAAAAAGTCAGATTTGTTGAAGGAGAATCAGAAGGACCGTAAGTCATTATATTACATAATGCAGGAAGTTGAGGAGACTATCTTCTCAAGAATTATAGCAACAACCAAATCAAATGAGGCATAGGAAATTTTATCTAGCTCCTTCCATGGCACCAACAAAGTGAAGTTGGTAAGGTTGTAGATATTGAGAAGGGAGTATGAAAATCTACAAATGAGTGAATTAGATTCCATGAGTGACTTCTTTTCTCACACTATGGGTATCATCAATCGAATGGGGTTGAATGACGAGAATGTTGAGAATTAGATAATAGTGGAGAAACTACCGAGGATCCTACTAGCAAGGTTTGAATCAGTGGTTATAGCGATTGAAGAATCAAGGGATTTAACAACCCTTTAAGTATATGAGCTCATGGGATCTCTACAAACACATGAGCAAAGGTTGAGCTGATCATCTCAATTCTCATTGGAGCATGTGTTTAAGATGTAGGTCTTATTTTGAGACAACAGTAGAAGAGAAGAATCCCACAAAAACGTCTCAAGATCTAAAGGAGGAAGAGGACAAAATAATAGAGGTAAGCATGGAAGAGGCCATAACAGAGGAGGAAGGTAAAAATCAAGTGAAAGAGATACTAGCTACAACTTTCATAAAGCATGAAGAAGAGGCAATGGTAGAAATTAATAAGGAGTATCAAATCAAAGGTATGATAAATCTAAGATCCAATGTTATTACTACAAGAAATTTAGCCATTATAGTAATGACTATAGAAATAAGTTGGCCAAGGAAAATAGGCAACAAGACTACTATACAAATAAAAATGAAAATGTAGAAATTAAAGATATAAGTGGGAATATGTTGTTAACTTGCAGTACTAAAGAAGAGAGCCAAAGGAATACTTGGTATCTCGACAATGGGTGCAGTAACCACATGTTTGGGAATAGAGAAATGTTCTCACAATTAGATGAAAACACCAAGTCTGATATGAATATGGAGAATAATAACAAAGTACATATCATGGGGAAAGGGAATATCATAATCTACACCAAGCAAGGTGAAAGAAAGCACATCCATGATGTGTATTATGTGCCTAGGTTGAAACACAATTTTTTGATTGTTGGACAACTTGTGTAGAAGGGTCAAACTATGCAATTTAAAAATGGAGTATGTCCCATCAAAGACAAAGAGAATGGGCTCATAGCAAATGTGTCCATGAAAAATAATAAAATGTTTCCCCTATAGATTAAAAATCAACTACTGCTCTCATTTAGTGCAGTTGTGAAAGATGCTACATGGTTGTGGCATCTCAGATATGATCACAAAAGTTTTAGTGGCCTAAACCTACTGCACAAGAAATAGATGGTGAAGGTATTACCCCTCATATATCAACCAAATCAAGCATGTGAAGGTTTCCTAGTAGGTAAGTAACATAAAGATGTATTCCCTATAGGATAGTCATAAAGAGCTTCACAACCATTGGAGCTAGTACACTCAAATATTTGTGGGCATATGCAAACAAGATCATTTACCAACAACAAATACTTTATGACTTTCATAGATGATTTCAGTTAGAGGACATGGGTATATCCTATAAAAAAAAAAGTTAGAATCTTTTGGAAAATTCAAGGAGTTCAAATATTTGGTTGAAAAATAGAGCAACTATTATGTGAAGACTCTTAGAACATATGGAGGAGGTAAGTACATTTCCAATGAATTCCAAAATTTTTGCAAGGTAAATGGAATTCAAAGGTAGTGCACAACCAAATATACACCACAACATAATGGTGTTGTCGAGAGGAAGAACTAAACAATAATGGAGATGTTGTAGAGCATGATGAAGGCAAAGGGATTGCCACATGAGTTTTGGGTTCTATTTGTATGTTGTGCAATTTATCTACTGAATGGATGTCCTACAAAGAGTGTGAAGGACAATATTTCTCAAGAAGCATGGAGTAACCAGAAGCTAAGTGTTGCTCATTTAAGAGATTTCAGGTGCATAGCATATACACATGTTCCATATGATAAGAGAAATAAGTTGTACGACAAGGTAGAAAAATGTATCTTCACTAGGTATAGTGAAGAATCAAAGGCTTGTAGGTTGTATAACCTTATCACAAACAAGTTGATTATAAGCTAAGATGTGAAGTTCCTAGAAGACGAATCTTGGGACTGGAAATCCAAGACTGGTTAGCAAGAGCCAAAAATTATTAAGTTTGAGGACTTGGAATAAGATAGAGTGCGTCTTCCTATAGCTTCAAATGGTAGCAATGCATCCAGCAACAACATGGCCTCATCATCACAATCACCTCCACTTGTAATAAGGATATCAAACTTGAAGACACCATCAAATATATAGTGCTTGCAAGATATTTATGAGTTAACTAGAAATGAAATTGATTAAGAACATTCTGATTTTGCTTTATTTTTTAGTGTGATACAATTTCATTTGAAGAACCAATTCAAAATAGAACTTGGGTGAAATCTATGGATGATGATATAGAATCCATAGAGAAAAATTAGACCTAGGAATTAATGGATCTTCCAGCAGGCAAGAAGACCATTGGAGTTAAATGGGTATATAAAACAAGGTTTAAAACCCAAGGTGTAGTTGAAAGACATAAATCCAAAATAGTGGTAAAAGGCTACAAGAAAAATTCAGGGATTGACTATCATGAGGTATATGCACCTGTAGCAAGACTTGACACAATCATATTGATTTTAGGATTGGCATAATAGAAGGGGTGGAAAGTGTACCAGATGGATGTCAATTTGGCATTCCTGAAAAGAGTGTTGGAAGAAGAGGTCTACATAGACTAGACACCTGAATATGAGCTAGAGGGGCAAGAAGGCAAGGTCCTAAAATTAAATAAAGCTTTGTATGGGTTGAAGCAAGCACTCAGGGCTTGGTACAACTAGATTGATGCATATTTTCAAGAGAATAGGTGCATCAAATGCCCATATCAGCACACCCTCTACATGAAGATAAATGAAGAGGGGGAGATGATAATAGTCGAGTTATATGTAGATGATGCAATTTATACTAGCAATAGCAATATGCTATTTGAGCAGTTTAGAAATGCCATGAAGAAGGAGTTCGAGATGACGGATTTAGGCCTGATGAAATATTTTCTTGGCATTGAAGTTACCCAATATATGGATGGTATATTCATTTCTCAAGGCAAGTATGCAAAATATGTCTTAAAGAGGTTTAAAATGGAGGACATAAAACTAGCAATTATTCCAATTACAACAGGCCTAAAACTGAGCAAGAACGATTATGATAGCAATGTTTATCCAACTTTCGACAAAAGGTTAGTTGGAAGCTTGATGTATTTGACTGCAACCAGACCATATTTAATGTTTACAGTGAGTTTTATCAGCCGATCTATGGAGTCCCCAAATAACACTCACTTGTAGGTAGAGAAAATAATTCGACGGTATGTCAATGGGACCAGAAACCATGAAATTTATTATGCAAGAAAAGACCAGTGTGAACTAGTTGGCTACACAGATAGCGATTGGGCTGGTAGTATAGATGTTTTGGACATTTTGATTCCCTAAGACAAATTTTTCATTGATGTCAAGATGCTAGTGATAGTTCTTCTTCAGTTCGAGTGCAAAGTTTAAAGGAAGTTTATAATGGGTTAAAATATTTTTATTTTACACCCAAAAGAATGGGTGAGAAAGTGGTTTCATTTCTACTTTGGAAGCAAATATATCTGAAGAAATGGAAGGATATAATATTATAATATTTATTATAATATTTATCCAAGTTGGTAAAAAACCCAAATAAATTATTATAATTTTAATTGTAATATTATTTGGTTTACGAAGGACAATTAATTATTTTTTATAAAACCCTAAGGTTGGGTTTTGGAGGGATAAATATTTCAAAGCACAAAGTTTAAAATAAATTAAACCCAAAGGTTGCGTTTAATAAAATGCATTCGAAGCCTTTATCACCGACGTCTTGGAAGGAAGCATGTGAGTGCTGACGTTGTTCATGCAATTAAGGAGCATATAAATATGCCCAACAAACCTAAGTTTTATTTACCCTTGCTCGAATTAATAACCGGTGGCATGCGAAAAGAGATCTTGTGCATTTACAAAAATGTGGTAGTGAAGGTAATAAAGGATATAGTTTTCATCCTCAAGTTTCATTGGGCAAGTGTGGCCTAGTGGTAGTTGACAAAGTGCAAAGGTGTTACCAATAAGGTGGTTGACGTTTTGAATCCTTGCGTGCATTATTTGGTGTGTTGCTTGAGGTGCCCAAGGTGCATGACTATTTGCCCTTGGTGGAAGGTGATGTGATATTAAGAAGCACATGGTGCTTCTTTAATCTCGAACGAGTGCTTGGATCATGCAACAACTTTGGTCGTGGTTAAGGCGCTTGTGGTGAGACGAGGTTGAGGGTTCGATTCCCTCCAAAGACAAGGTATTTAATTTTGATTTAAATTTTGTTAGTTGCCTAATGTTGGAGGAATAAGGGTGCATAATAGATTATTATTTTTATACATGAAGGCATGAAGTCTATGGTGAATGTTTGTTGAGGATTATTATGGAAGGTTAAATATAGAAGTTTATGGTGAATGTTTGTTGAGGATTATAGTGGAAGGATTGATATTTGAGATTAATGGTGAATGGTTGTTGAGGATTATTTTGGAAGGATTGATATTTGAGATTTATTATTTTAGGAGTAATAAGGGATTTTAGTAAAGTCTTAATTAATTTCTTATTAATACTTTTTAGCATTACTTTTTGTAT
The DNA here is from genome assembly GCA_028583015.1 of Wollemia nobilis. NCBI lineage: Eukaryota > Viridiplantae > Streptophyta > Pinopsida > Araucariales > Araucariaceae > Wollemia > Wollemia nobilis. The sequence goes on from JAQPPZ010000367.1 coordinate 1,018,897, forward strand.
AAGGGTTTTTCTATTAAAATAAGACTATGGTGAATGTTATTTTTGAGTTGGAGTAATAAGGTGTATTTTGGGTCATTATTTTATATTGTGATTGGATTGAAGTCTTCTAACCCTTATTGAGATTGGAAAAGAGAAATTTGCGAGTGTGGAAGATTTGTGAGATCAACTCCTAGTCAAGCAAAAAGGTATGGGAAAATTCTTCATTGGTTGAGTTGTTTGATTGGCTTACTTGAAAATTAAGTTTGGAGAGAAAAGAATTTTATTAGAGTTTCCTTTTCAAAAGTTTTTGAGTTAATGCTTCAAGGTTTTCTAAATTGAGAGTTGTGATTAAACCTTGTTTGATAAGCATTGTTGTTGAGACCATTGGTTGAGTGGAGTGTTTTGAGTTAATGCTTCAAGGTTTTCTAAATTGAGAGTTGTGATTAAATATTGTTTTATAAGCATTGTTGTTGAAGCCATTGGTTTTGTAAAAAACCTAAGTTAGGTTTTGAAAATATCATGAGTATAATTTTTATGTGAAGAATATTTTATAAGCATGGTTGTTGAAGTGAGTTGTTATGCAAAGAACTTGAACTTGAGTTAGAAAAGAACATGAGTATCATTGTTATGTGAGATTTGTTGTTGAGCATTGTTGGAAACATTTTGAGTGGGAGTATACATGCTTAGACTAGGGTTTGTGAGAAAGAGTTGTTTCTTGAAGTGATTGGTTGAGTAGAGTTGATTGAGCCTAGTCAAGTGGATGTATGAAGTGATTGTTCAAGTTCCATAAAAAAAACCATTCTATATTCTAATTTCAGTGGAGATTGAGCTTCGAGTATAGAACATATTGAGTCTCTAACAACTCTCTTTGTTCTTCTATGAGATTGAGTTAAGAAATTGATTGAGCTTTGAGTATAGAACATATTGAGTCTTTAGAAATTCTCTTTATGCTTCTATGAGATTGAGTTGAGAAAGTGATTGAGCATTGAGTAAAGAACATATTGAGTCTCTAACAATTCTCTTTATGTTTCTATGAGATTGGAAAAGTTTTGTGTGGACTTGTTAAGCAGATTTGAGGTAAGTCTTTGAGAAGACTTGTGGACTAATTTTGTGTGATATTTTGTGGAAGCTTACAATACAGATTTGAGCAAGTCCTAGAGAGGACTTATTGAGCAGATTTGGACAATTTATGTGTGAGCTTGTTGAGCATATTTAGATAGGTTCTGTGTGAGCTTGTTGAGCAAATTTGGATAGGTTTTGTGTGGAACTGTTGAGCATATTTGGACAAGTTCTATGTGAGCTTGTTGAGAAAATTTGGATAGGTTCTGTGTGGACCTGTTGAGCATATTTGGATAGGTTCTTAGTGGACTTGTTGAGAAGATTTGTGCAGGTTATGTGTGGACCTATTGAGAATATTTGAGTGGACTTGTGCTAGATCGACTAGACTGTGTTTAGTGCAAGATTTGAGTAGATTTTTACTATACCGAATGGAATAAGTTTAGTGTATATTTGAGTGAGATTATTGAGCAGACTTGTGCTAGACCAACTGGACTGTGTTTAGTGCAAGAGATTGAGAAGCGTTGTGCTAGACCGACTGGACTATGTTTAGTATAGAATTGAGAGAGATCTTTGGAGGTAACAGAGTAGAGAGGACAAAGTCCCCAATGGATAGAGATCCTTCAACCAGGGCAGTGAGGATAGGTCTTTTGAGTGGGGATAAGAGTCTTCAGTGGAGAGAGATCCACAAGCTAGTGCAATGGAGGTAGTAGTCTTCTAGAGGATCTCCAGCCAGAGCAGAGGAGGAGTTCTCATATGGATAGAGATCCACAAACAATATTTAGGGGATCATCATATCATTTGGACAGAGGTCCATAAATATTGTAATTGGGAAGGATTCCCAAGATATTTATTGAGAAAATTTTAGTGAAATATTTTCTCTGTGAATGTAACCTACATTGGGTGATCCACGTTAAATTGGTGTCTCTACTGTGTGTGATGATTTGTGCATTGATTTGGTTATTGCTATTGATATTTCCATTGATTATATTGATTAATACTATTTGGAAAAGGAAAGTAAAAAGTGGTCTTATACTATTCATCCCCCTCTCAGTATAAGCTTATGCTCTTAAAGGTAATAGGAAGAGCACTTCCAGTTATGCTTTTCATATTGGATTGCAAGAAATTTTATGGTCATGAAAGAAGCAACCACTTTTTATGTTGTCCACTGCTGAGGCAGAGTATGTTGTTGCCACTTCAACCACATGCCATGCAGTTTAGATCAAAATAATTTTAGGTAAGTTGAATCATCCACTAAAATGGGCAACAACCATTTTTTATGATAATAATTCCAAGTGTTTCATGGAACGACCAAGCATATTGATATTCGTTACCACTTCATTAGAGAATTGGTGAAATTTAATGAGATTAAATTATTGTTTTTTAGGTCCAAAGACCAGGTAACAAATATTTTTACATAACCTTTGAAGGAGGAAGACTATAAAAAATTAAGGGAAATGCTTGGTGTCAATTTTTTTGTGAAATCTAATTTAAAGGAGGATGTTAGAAATAAAATCAAATTTTACCTAACAAATATTTAATAGATCTTATCCTCCAAATTTGATCATCGTATTTTAAAGTATCTAAAGTTATTACCGATAGTTGTAGTTGTTCAATTATTGGATAAGACACCATAATTTTGAATTTATTGTGTGTCAGAATACTGGTGAGCCTTTCCCTCCATCCCAGCTATAAATATGATCCACTGGTATCATTTTACAGTGTGATAGAGTTTGCACAAAACACATATGAAGAATTGCGAGAGAGAGAAGTGTCAAAAGTTGAATTTGTAGTATTCAAAATCTTTCTCGTTGGTGTATACTGCAATATTTCCAAGTTGTAAATGTATGTGGATGTATTTCCATTTTATTCAATATATAATACTTTCAGTGTGTTTAATATTTCTGTGTGATATTTGAATATTGAACAAATTTACTTTGCAAAGTTAGGGTTTCATTTTATCTCCATTTCGCTCGTGGATATCCTTTAAAATAATCCACTATGATTTTATTCCACTCACACTCTCTATTTCGTTGAGCGAATTTATGTTTTTGGGGTTGGAAAAGCTAAATTCTGAAATATATTGTGCATTGTTAAATTTTGGTACCCCACTTCCTTGTAAAACTCTGCTCGAGTAAGTTTTTGTTTCATGTGTGTGCCGTATTAAATTTTGGTGAGTTAAACCATATGAAAATTCTAAAATTATATTTTTCCCTTGTAATATTTTGCTAGTTATAAATTTAGCAATTCATTTCTCTTACAAGGCATTCACAGAATTTCAAATTGTGAATTTTGAATTTTGTCACTAAGCAATTCCATTGCTAAACAATTACTTTGTTAATTTCCACCAGTAATAAAATATGCTCCTCAACTTTTGGAAAGTCACTTCTTGAATTCATAAAACACAAAAAAACACAAAAAAATACAAAACAACAAAGACAACATAAAATATATACACAAAACAACAAAAATACAAAAAAACACAAAACAACAAAGACAACATAAAACACAAAAACACACACCTAAAAATCAAAGAGCATATGTAGCCAAAAGTAAATCAGTCAACAATTCATACATGTACAATCTAGAAAGGACAACAAAAAATCAAATACTCAAGGCTCATGCAGATTGCAACAATCATAAGATTTTCTCCATCTTATTGTGACCAAGACTAGTACTAGTAGCAACCTCCTTATCTTTATTGATCAGAGAAATAATTCTATGCTTGATGCCCTTAGGAGCATCCATGTCAACAAACTGGTTGATCCACATGATCTCTCTCAGACCTCTATCCACTCCCCAATTATCAATAGCATCAACCACCCTATTTGCAAATATTCACATATGAAAGTAATCCAAGGACTAAAACAAGTGATAAAGTTGTGTTATAGTTTGAATAATATCCCCCAGCCTCTAGTTAGAGATTGAGGAAGATAGTTTCTGATATTTTAAATGGTTTATGATCACTTGGGAATCCCCTTCAATATAAATATTATACCAATTTTGACTATGGACCCACAAAAACCCTTCAAGAAGGGCATGTGCCTCAACATGATTATTAGTGGTATCTTCATGGCTAAAGGAAAAAATATCCTTTCATATTCCCTTGGTCATCTCGAAAAATACCACCTCCACGAGTTTTACTCGGGTTCCCCAAGATGCACCATCAAAGTTGAACTTAACAAACCCTTTATGGGGAGGTTGCCAACTGATTTTAGTGTGACTCTTAGAGGTTTTATTTTTCTTGATTGGGCACCAAATGCTTTTGTCATATAAATTTTGACTCAACCATTTAATATTAATATCTCTAATATTGCTATCTAGGGGTTTATCCCAATCCTCCCAGTACTTCACCAAAATAGATCCAACCACCACCCTCTAAAAAGAATGCCAAGTTTAGAATTTGGGTAGTCTTTGCACCATCAAAATAATTTAATTTCTTGGTAACCAAATTTCCCAAATAATATAAGTGGGGGTCCATTCTTAGATGAATATAATATAGTCAATATCATAGTTTCAGCCAACCCACTCCAAAATAAGATCCCTTATAGTCTAAAAAGTATGGAGGGAATTTCTCCAAGAGTTTGCAAAGTCTTTCTAGAGGGATCAGGAAAAGGGGCAAGAGATGAAGAGATGGTCAATGGTTTTAGTATTAGCTTCACAATTTGGGCATTTAAAGTTGCCATAGTAGCCTTTCTTCATCAAGATAATACCAATTAAGTTTTTGTCTTGCACCACCACTGAGACGTTTTCCTTGATTTGAAATTCTTTCTAGAGATGAAGCACCACCCTACCAGTATCATGGGGAATGAAATGAACCTAAATGTAGTCCTTGACTCGGCTCCAACCCTCCTCTTTGAACACCTCATTCAACTCAATCAAGGAATTATCTTCTCTTAAAGGTTCATACTAGTTCCACGCATCCTCTCAAAAGAGAGCATCGTTGTCATCCCTGATCTTCCAGAAGGCACGTACTACAAACTTGCACAACTTTAATCATGAAAACATTTCAAAATTAATTTCAAAACACTGTGTGCAACTTCTAACTTACAAAAATAATTATATTATAAAAAAAATTTAAATAACATAAAATAAATGGTGTAACACAACAAATATTTTGTATATAAGGTAGAATGATATTTTTTTCAAACAATTACGTGAGAGATATAGATACATAGATAGGTATTAACGTGAACGACTTCCAATCATGGAATATGCCACTAGACTTGCATCATCAAATTAACCCGTTAGAAAGCATGAAGGCCAGCCCCCTACACATACCCAAATTGCATCATCAAATTAACCCGTTAGAAAGCAAGAGGGCCAGCCCCCTACACACATACCCAAACTCGATGTTAATAGGGGTGAGAACTTCAACAATGAAATTAGAGAGAATCAATTGTTAATGGTAAGGGATACTATTATAATATTTAATAATATTAAATTTTAAATAAAATTAATATATATTAATTAAAAAAATAACACTTTTATTTATATTTACATTGGGAATTTGAAATTGGTCTTTAAAAAAAAATCTAATCGTAATTTAATTAAAAACTTATATTGAAATTATATATATTAATTAAAATTTCATATGTTATTTAAGTTATTTAATTGTTTTATTAAATAATGCCAATTTTTATATATATACAATTTATTCTTAATTACATTTTTTATATAGATTCTTTTCAACATTAAATATGATCTTGAAAATGATTTAAGAATTACTTGTATAGACAAAATAACCTAAAAGTAAATATTTTATGTTTTCAACTTTAGTTGCAAGCATTGAGGAATTTTGGCTTTCAAAATAGACATTGTCATTATATATATTTTTATATATTTTTACATTTGAGAATCATTGAGTAGAGAGAAACTATAGGTGTTTAAGAAAACATTGTTAAAATGGTAGGATTAGCTTAAGGTTTTAACTAGTAAATTTTATTGTTTAAAATTGAAACTGGTCCTATTACATATTAAGATAAAAAGATTTTAATTTTATTAATGAGAATAATATATATGCTTAATTATATATATGATTATATATATTATATATATATATATATATATATATATATATATATATATATATAATTAATCCTTATTTCAAGGTTTTATTATGAGATTTATTTGCTAAAAAAAATATAAATAAAAGAGAAATATTTTAGCTCTTTTGTTTATAATTATGCACTTAAACTTTTAATTTCGTAAATCACTTGAATAAATAATAAATAATAAATAATTTTATCCTTTTCAATTATCATTACCAAAATTTTAGCTTATATGTACATAACTTTATCAATATTTTCAAGTTAATAACTTTATCAATATTTAAGTCAAATTGATTACTTAACGTGTACATATTCTTTATAAAAAACTTAATATTCTTTATGAAAAAAAATATTATGTGTGTTTATATATCTTACATTACTTGTAACAAGGTGCATCCATGTAATAATTAAGGTGTATGTTTATATATGTAAAATGAAAATTATTAAACATAAAGTTATAATCATTATTCACAAATAAGTATTTGAATTCGAATTTTAAAATATTTTAATATTGAGATTTTGTCTTGCACTAGTTAGAAAGTTTCCTTGATTTGAAGTTCTTTTTAGAGACGAAGCATTATTATATGTACATAACTTTATCAATATTTTCAAGTCAAATTGATTACCTAATGTGTACATATTCTTTATGAAAAAATATTATGTGTGTTTATATATCTTGCATTACTTGTAAAAAGGTGCCTCCATATAATAATTAAGGTGTATGTTTATATATGTAAAATAAAAATATCAAAAATAAAATTATAATCATTATACTGAATTATAAGTGAATTTCACACATAAATATTTGAATTCAAATTTTAAGATGTATTTTAATATTGAGATTTTGTCTTGCACCATTACTGAGACAACTTCCTTGATTTGAAGTTAAATTCTAGAGACGAAGCACCACCCCTTCCTTGATTTGAAGTTAAATTCTAGAGACGAAGCACCACCCTACCGGTCTCATGGAAAATTGGATGGCCCTGAATGTAATCCTTGAATCAGGATCCAACCTCCTCTTTGAACACCTCATTCAACTCAATCAAAGAATTATTTTCTCTTAAAAGTTCATACTAGTTTCACGCAGTTGCCATGCCTTATCTTCGAGAAGGCACGCACTACGAACATGCACAACTTTAATTGTGAAAACATTTTAAAATTAATATCAAAACACTTTGTGCAACTTCTAACTTATGAAGATAAATATATTATAAAAGAAATTTAAATAACATAAAATAAATTGTGTAACACAACTAATTTTTTATATAAGGTAGAATGGTATTTTTTTCAAACAATTAGGTGAGATAGATAGATAGGTATTAACCTGAAGGGAATTTCAATTATGGAATATGCCACTAGACGTACATCATCACATTAACTTGTTAGAAAGCAAGCCAGCCTTCCGCCCAAACTCGATGTGAGAACTTCAAAAGTGGGATTAGAGAGAGTCAATTGTTAATGGTGAAGGAAACTTTTATAATATTTAATAAAATTAAATTTTAAATAAAATTAATATATATTAATTAAAAAAAATTAACACTTTTATTTATATTTACATTGAGAATTTGAACTTGATCTTTAAAAAAAATTTAATCCTAATTTAATTAAAAACTTATTTATATATATATATTAAAATTTTATATTTTATTGCAAGTTATTTATTTGTTTCATTAAATAATGTCAAATTTTTTTTTATATAATTTATTCTGAATTACGTGATTTGCTATATATATTCCTTTCAACATTAAATATGATCTTGAAAATGAGCTAAGATTTACTTGGACACACAAAATAAGACAAAATAACCTAAAGGAAATATTTTATGTTTTCAACTTTATTTGCAAGCAATGAGTTATGGCTTTCAAAATAGACATTGTCACTATATATATTTTTACATTTGAGAATAATTGAGTAGAAAGTAAACTCTAGGTGTTGAGGGAAACATTGTTAAAATGATAGGATTTTTTTTATCATGATCTTAACGTTTTAAGTAGTGAATTTTATTGTTTAAAATGGAAATTAGTTCTATTATATATTTATATAAAAAGATTTTTAATTTATTAATGAGAATAAATAAAAAATATGATTAATATTTATGTCAATATTATGAGATACATTTGCTAAAAAAATATATAAATAAAAGAGATATTTTAGCTCTTTTGTTTATAGTTATACATTTAAAATTTTGATTTCATAAATTACATAAAGATAAATATTTTTATCCTTTTCAACTATAATCACCAAAATTTTAACTTACATCATATTAAGTAAATGTTATAATTATTCTATGCACATAACTTTATCAATATTTTCAAGTCAAATTGATTACCTACTGTGTACATATTCTTTATGAAAAAAATAATGTGTGTTTATATATCGTAAAGGTGCATCCATGTAATAATTAAGGTGTATGTTTATATATGTAAAATTAAAATTATCAAATATAAAGCTCTAACCATTATACTTGTGAATTTTACAAATAAATATTTGAATTCGAATTTTAAGGTATACTTTAATTTTAAGAATTTAATCTATATGTATTTGGAAAGTTGTTTTAATGAAATATTGTGTATTCACTCATGTAGAGGAGTTGGAGAGCAAGCGGGTAGTTAAAACTCTCGAGTTATCGAGAGGTCCAGGTTCAAATCTCTCCCCTCACATGTTGCCAATATGTTATATATAAAAAGTTCTTTATGTGAATAGATGTATCCCTAAAATATTTAACTTTCTCGCATCAATATTTTGGTTATGTTTGTTAAATCAAATATGCTATTTTTAGTTGGTCATATCTTATCAAACCAATCGCCTGACCTATAATTTGACTACTAAATCATAAATTTAATGGAAAACTATGTTCTTTGTAAATTTAAAAGGTTCCAAGACTATGTCTCCCATTTGGGACACGATGGCATTTTTGTGAGCAGAGGGTTTTGTTGGTCAGTATGTTTTCGTGTTGATTTCCTTAATCCGGCCATCCTTCCGCGAGGTTCTTTTGCTTCTTGCTTTGTTGGATGTCTTTGCTAGTCTAGAAGGTAGGGTTTCCTTATTCCTTTTCCCGTTAGGCGGAAAAGTTTCCAAGCGGGTTCGTAATTGTAATTTTTAAAACCGACTGCTATAGGATGGTAGTCTAAGTTGCCCGTTGGGCGGGTTGCTTTAGATTTTATTTTCAACCGGTAACATTATAAGTTTTCCTTTGTGATCGTCGGGTGCTCTAGATGTTAATGTATATTTCTCTTTCCTAAATGCGTGATTTTTCTAACTGATTCTTTGGTGGGCTGCAAAATCAGTGTGGCTTGATATGTAGATCTCTTGGTATTGAGGGTTTACTCCTAGGTGATATATATTGTTTCTCTATTACTATAGGGTTCTTAAATCCTAGTATTTCGCAGTTTTCAATTTGCGTTGGGCGGTTCTTTGGTCCCCGAGCTGCTTCCAATTTTGAAGCATTTGTTTGGAAGGGATCTTCTTGAGATCCAAAATATGAGTAAGAGATTCAAAATTTAACTTTTCTTTAATGCTCTTGTTCCATTTTCTTCAGTGTCACGTTGAATGCTGGGCGGTTTGGTGAAATGGCCTTTTTTCCAAGTGCCCCTAGGGTCTTACATACATTTTTTTGTTGTTGTTGTTGTTTGGGCACTCAATTTTTTTTTGCCTTGTCGTTTGACATTTCAGCTATGTACCTTTTTTTGTGCTTATTAAATATCTATATATTTAGGTTTAGGGACTCTTGGAAAACTCCTCTATAAAAGAACTAGGGACCCTTTCAAAACCCCTTTTTACCGAATAAAAAAACATTCTTTGTAAATTTAATATTAACCTTAAATGATGGTGATAAAACAGCTAGTATTAGTTATTTGGATAGTTAGAATTAGTAGCTTGATCAATATCAATGATCCATAAGAATACTATTCAAAAATAAAATGATTGCTCTAGTCAATTTTAATATATGAATAAGATTTGTGTATTCTTTGTGTTAGAGAGTGACCTAATTAGAAGTTATGCAAGAAAAATATATAATCATATACTTGTAATTCATTCCTTATTATGAATTCAATACAAAATAACTACATAAATATTATCTACAATTATAAACTTAATGGTGCTCAAAAGAAATATAATTTTCTAATATAAAGACTAGATATACCATAATCGAGCAAGATTACCTAACTATCTTTGACATTACATGTTATATCAAACCACTTATGTGATTATTGATGTTGTAAATATGCCTAATGTTTAACAGTGATCTCTCTAAAATATATATGCATTACTTAAATTTTTGAAAGGGATCCAATTCATTTATGCTTATGACTTACAATTCCTGGTTTTAAATTTGTTAATTGACAAGTTATAATCAATCAATTAGCAGTTGCACGCTTCCCTAAATATATTCCTCTTAACAATTATTTTTCTAATGATGGAATATTGCATATTAATTACATTAAAATTGATCAATATGATGGTATACAAATACCTAAACTTTTTAATACTAAGGCTAAGGAACCTTCTTGAAAGTGTGCCAAAGGATCCCCAAGAGGAAATTATTTATATATTGATGCTTGGGTTTCACACTTTGACTAGTCTGAAATCAAAATTGGGATGAGAGTGGGAGTACTATTGTGAATCTCTAGTGTGTGTTTTGTTCTCATTGTCTTTTCACCAAAAAATTAATTGTACATGTAATGGCCCTAGATATGAAGTTTTAGTGGCCAAAAAACCAAGACTTCTTTCTTGGCTTGATTGTACATGTAATGGAATTCTATTCTTTCTTGGTTTTATCTTTGTTTATTGGTATTTTAGATGATTGTTTACTATTTCTTAATATTTCATGGAAGTTGAATACTATGTTTCCAATGAGGCCTCTAAGAACCTTCTATTGATGCTTATTATTTTGAAACAAGAGATCATTCATTGGTCCTTCCCAATAAATCTTGATTGTGACAATCAAAGCACTATCAAGCTTATCCAAAATCTAGTATTCATGTAGTAGGCTAAGCATATGGACATTTGGATGCACTATGTGTAACAACACAAGTCTACTCACCTATTTGTACCACATAAATAAGCCAAGCAATTATTAGGGGTAATTTTTTTTCATCTAAGTTTTTTTTTTAATATAAGGAGTGCTTTCATGTTCACAATAATTATGATTCACCCAATGATTCATTAATACAAAGTTTAATTAGTAAAAGATATATCATACCATTTTTTAAAATCAAGACTACTATAGATAAACTCCCAAGTGGATGAAATTGGCCAAATCCCATGAAAGGTACCATTTTGTGGAATTGACTTATCTTATTTAACTTCCTCTTATTATGCAATGAGGGTCAAACCACGACTAGGGTTACCCTCTAGGGACCATAACACCTAAAGGGTGGTTGCATACTCTCCCCATCCCTTAGCATACTAAACAATGACTTAACCGATCTACCTGTTTAGATTACATATGCAAGGGGTTTAACGTACATATGCCTAGTGTCTAGCTTATTGTCCTCTTCTCTGAGTCAACCAGAGCCATGTAATTACCCTGACACTAGTCTTGGTCTAAATTATATTATTTAACTCATAAAAAATTATGCCATATCAAACGTCATGGCTGATCTAGTTACATAGTCATACTAACCCACTTCTAGTCAATTAGGTACAATAACCAACCTAGAGGTGACGTCCCATACCACCTCTCGTTACTAATTCTGACAAGGTCACATGATCTCATCTATTATATCATAAAAATATTTGCTCCTTAGTCATGTTGAATGTTTTCCTATATCTCAATTTCATTGGGTGCATTTAATTATATATTTTAATCATCTTCCATGATGATTGATTCTACTCATCATTTCTCATGAGTTTAATTTGGACTCAAGGTTTAACCTCTAAGTTTTTCCCTAAACCTTGAATATTATTGCTCAAGTATAGGTTACTAATAGTTTAATAGTTTGCTAGTGTTATTGTTAGGCTTTCTTGTTTTTAATATGGCATCATTAGTCCATGCTAGTTTTCCCTTAATATACTATTCTCATGAAAGACTAACCCACTATATTTATATCTCTATGTATATAAGTCATGAGTCAACTAAAAGATAAGTATATAATTAAAATTTACTTTAAATAAAACCATTCACTTTCTTAATTATATAAATATCTAAAGCAATGCTAATATAAGTGCTCATTTCAAATCATATAAATATTACTGCCACAATATGACATCTACTACAAAATTGAAGTTTAACTTTTTCTTTTGCTTATCGCTATCCCATCAGACATAAAGGAAAAGGGATTGTGGTATTGGTTTAAATGTATTTTCAACATATTCAATGGTCTTTCTCAGTTCAAGTTCACCATTATATTAACAATCCTAAATAGTGATTTAATAAATTAATGTAGATAATAAAATACCTACGTACGTAAGTCACTCTATCTTATTATTATAAGCTTTAATGACAAGAAACATATTGCCTTCTATTTCTCATTATTAAAGTCAAATTTACATGGTAGGTAGGGTCCCATTTTAACACAGGTTTCGATTTTCCATTTTAGTCTTGTCTCATAAAACTTGAAATGTAATATTTCAAAAATAACCTTATCCAAAAAATTATATTACCCCTAATTAATTTTTAGACTTGAAATTTCTCATATGCATAATGGAAAATATGGACTCTTATTTTCTTAGGTGTGGCCATTTCAGATTAATCATGACTGGCAACTAACTACCCATCCTAACAATTAATACATAAGCTACACAACTATCCAAAACATCTTATTGGCAATACATTTTAAGGGATTTATGATCTCCAGTCAGGTTTAGAATTTAAATAGTCATTGGAACCTTGGTCGACGTACATTATTCAGAGAGAGATAATAAGTGAAGTAAAATATTCTCATATTTAAACCCTAATCTTTAGTTTGTCACACAAGCGCTCAGAAAGACACTACAGGTTAATTGGATGTTTTAACTACAATAGCTTGCTCATTGAACCTTATTTATGGGAAAAAAAATTGGCTACCCCTATTGTCTGTTAAACTAAGTTACAATTTAATGAAAAGGTGACCATAGAATATTACCTTTAGTAATCTCAACATGTCAATTGTAAATATATCATTTCAAATACATTTAACAAGAAAGGAAACAATTATAAAGTTTTATTATAATCAAATAAATTGAATCAAATACAAAAAACCATTAAATTCTACCATTGAGGTAGAAAAAAAACATTTTATGATAAAATATTTAGAATCATTTGAACAAAAACTGTAATAAAATTCTTGCATGCAATACATATTGATATAGGTTTTGAATAGGTCATATCTGCTTTGCTAGCTCAATAAAACATTTCCTACATAATTTATCTCATTTTTTACTCAACAAGTTGAAGTGCATTATTCCCCAATCCATCTTGATGATAAATAACAACCACTCACACAGTAGACAAGTGCACTAAATTAAATCAACAAAAGATTCAATAGGTATGAGGATATAGTGTCTTTAGCTGACTAAATCCTCCACAAATACTCTTACACATCCTTATACAGATATCGTCTACACTCATTATCATAGCATGCGGCTTTAGTATTACATTGACAACCACAAGTTTCACTATTTTATATTTTGATAGCAAAAGGGATCAAATTTTGGCTCCTTATTTATGAAAGCAAAACTACTTATTTACAACCAAGCTATCATGCATTTCATGTACCATTATTCAGACAATAGTAACCAAATATTTCCAATCCTTAAAATTGTTCTCACGCACACATTTTCTCTATCCTTCACATTTTCCAAAAAATGATAGCAATAATAAGCAAATCATTTACAATTGCACTACAAAATTATACAAAGTATACACAATATTCACATCTTATTTTCTATATGAAATGATAAACAAATAATTTGCAATTGCACTACACAATTATATAAAGTATACATAGTATTCCATTTTAGATTCCAAGTTATCATATCAACAATCAAGATACATGCAACAACATTTTTTGGATTTCATTCCATTCATTAGACATCATGCAAGACATTTTCAACACCAAAAGTGTTCTAACTTGTTCAAAGCATTTTCAAAAAGATAATAAAATAAAATTATTCCAACCTAGAATTTTTTGTTGGGTTCTATACTTTCAACGCTCTCTCTCGCTCTCCAAAAAAAACCCAAAACCATGCAGATGATCTAGATTTATTTTATTTTTCATGCAAATATAGATATCACTCCTCTCTCTCTCTCAACCCACTTCCTCCTCACCCGTTGAGGAGAACCCAAGAGAGGTTAAAAGAAACATCATGACCATTCTGAGTCATTATTATTCACTACCTTTACCATAACCCACTATGCTCACTATGTAATAAGGTAGTAAAACGTATTTCTTCCTTTCATTTTATTTATTTATATCACTATATTTTTTAATTATTATACTAATTATATTCAGATATATATATATATATATATATATATATATATATATATATATATATATATATATATATATATATATATATATATATATATATATATATAATTTCTATTTCACTTCATAAATTCAATAACGAACAAGTATATAATCTACAAGTTACTAAGCACATAATTAAGAATGGCTCCCATGCCTTCAAAACTTTCTTTGCCATCAAAGATATACGTATGCATTATTTCTTTTTTTAGACAACAAGCACACACTCCAAATAAAATACACAATAATGCAAATCATTCATGATGCTCCTACATGATGTGCAATTATGTGAGCTTCCATGTACTCATGAGTTGAATCATCACTTCCCACTTACCTTTCCCAATGATCTTCTTCTATACATCAAATAAATACACCTGCCCCTGCATACACAACAACCTTTAGCAATACCAAATTATAGAGGAAAAGACAATTATAAATAATAAATTCTTTTACTATAAAATGTCGTACAAGGAGGGTCATTACATCCTTCTCCACTAGAAAAAAACACAGTCCTTATGTTTAGTGCATGGTTAAATAATAAGTTAAACATATGCATTTACATTTTTATTTATATAACTATCAATAAAAATCCATTCACAAATCATACATCATGTAATCATATTCATTCACAAACCTAGCAGTAATTCAAACTTGTTTTCATAATCCATTCACATGATGTTTCATTTTACATTCAACCATATATCCTGTTAGGAATAGGAAAGATGAGATATATTACAAATGAAAATGTGTTACATATATAGGCAGGAGGCCTATATGATAATATGACAAGTGTCAATATAAACTAACAAGTATCAAAATAGAGGCATAGTGCACATTAAAAATATTCTAACATTCCCCCTTAATGTGCACTATCCTAACTATAGAAAAAAACAAGTCAACATTAGGTAACATTCCCCCTTAATGTTGACTTCTAAAAAATATATCATCCTCCTTTATTGTGTATTTGGACTAGGCTCTTGCTCTTTGCACTTGGCTCTACAATTGTGAATAATGCTAGATAAACAATGTATACATCTTGGTTTGTTGCCTCAAGGTCAACCACTTCCATGGGTCTGTTGCCACTAGATCAGCCGTCTAAGTACCTCAAGGTCATCATGGGTGCCTCAGGGTCCACCACTTCTAGGTATGTTGCCTCTGTAGGTCATCCTTAGAGGATGTTACCTCTCGTAGGTCACTGACTAGATTCACCATGAATATCATCCTCCCTCATGGTGAACTCAATCTAGAAGGTGTCGGTCTCTGTCAAAAATGCACCTTAATACAAAAGAAAAAATGAGTCATAAAATATAATAACATATGAGCCATAGAAACCAAATATGGACGAGAAGAAGAAATAAGAGAATCTTCTAAAGTGTCTTCGTTTGTAGTCTTTAGAAGTTGATCCGAAAAAAACCTCGAATAGAGTCTAGGGTGTCTATGTCTGTAGTCCCTAGAGTAGGTGTCCTTATAGTGACCTTTCATCCCATTGAAGTGTATGGGTAACCAGCCACTACATCCAATAGATGCTATAGAGAAGGTAACTAGATGCTAGTATCACTTATAAGTGCTTCGAGAGTATCGGGTTCCATCGAGAGTGCACTCCAAGATATAACAACTTTGAGGCTAAAAAAATTCAAATGAAACAGTCTCAAACTTACAAATAGACACCTCCATTATGTCCATCACAGAAAAACATTTCCAACAACTATAAATACCCCTATATTCAAACTTGAATAGGACCTTCATATTGTGAATAAAGATAGCATGCCTCTCTTAAATGTTTCCCTATTAAATAAATAATCTCCCATACAATTTGAAAAACATAAAGGTTTCCTCTCCACTTACAAAGGAAAGCCTCCCTACATTTAAATAATAATGAACCATGGTATCCTCGTGGTCAAACATAAAATTCTTTTTACTAATAGATTACCCCATATAATAACTTTTAAATAAAGCAAGTTATTATAGAACAATGACGCAAGTGATTAAGGAACCTCCTCATCGTGATGATAACCACAAATAGCCAGTGGTGTGGGGCCCACTAGAATCCATGGGCTTGTAATGTGACCACGTCCACCATGGTTGCGCCCCTACTGCTACCACTAGATTACGTCAAATGGAATTCCCTCCAACAATATTGGATTTTTGGTGACGACACATTATCAGTCATCCACCCGACACAAGAAACAAAAAATAAAAAAAAGTTTACCACTGATGAGCTTGCTGCCCTCATAGTGAAATATCCACCCTTAAACATCATAGCAATCAAATATGCATCTTCAAAGTTTATCGGTGACGACCTCATATGGGGTAATATCATTAATAGCTGGAAAAAATTTAGAAAAAATTGTCTTTGAAGACACCGAATGCGGGAAACAATCACCATCTCATATGCTCACTTGCTGGTACTGCAATGTAATATATTGAAACTTATCAAACTCTTGGGTTAACCTTCCCCTTAGGTCTTAAATAGTATTTCATACAAAAACACATCATTCTTCAATATCATGAATGCACCATCCACAACATCCTGAAAAAACTTGCCAACGACCAGCAACACTCTCCATTTCCACGTTGGTCGCCATCCTATGTTCTACGGCTGCAAAAACCAAGTGGCTTGGATCACCAGTGCTGCAACATGAACATGATATGGCTATCCTTCATGGCCTAAAGAGAGGTGGTTTTCAAACAAGAAATGACACATCCAACAATAAAATATAATCATACACATTTACTTTATAAAAATACAGTACCAAGAAAAGGAGAAAATAATGGCGGCAATCAATTTGTCTCAATATTTGGATTCAAAAAAATCCTGTGTGTGAATCCCTCATAATACTTCCCACAACATTTAAAAAATCATCAGATGATATTAGGCTATGCCTTTTGGACACACCAAAGGACAATATCCAAAAGAAAGCATATAAAACCTCTGCTATCAGAAACAACTTCCTCTGGATGATAATAGCCTCTATTTTTAGAAATAGTTTCCTATTAGTTATTAATAATGGTAGCAGATCGCTTGCAATCTATACTCAAGAACTCGTCAGCTACAATATCATAAACTGAGGCATGAATTAAGCTTAGGACTATAGCTTTGCCATATTTAACATCAATTAAAGCACCATCATTTGCATTGTTACCAAGCTAGATCTGGTGCTCCATAGCCATCATTCATGCTTTCTCTACAAATCTGATATCATGGCACTTAATAAAAAATAGCAGTCCCTCATCAAAACAACAAGGATAGTGCACATTAAGGGGGAATATTAGAATATTCTAATGTGCACTATACCTATTTTTTGACACTTGTCAGTTTCATTGACACTTATCATATAGGCTTATGCCTATATATTGTACTCATTCTCATTTATAATATCATCTCATATTTGTTCATTCCTAGCATTTGGTATCAGAGCAGGTTTGCTCTCCTGCCTATGTAATACCTTGAGAGAGCATTTCCCTCATGGAAATCCCCCCCTCATTTTTTCCTCCATTCCTTCCTTCTCGAAAAGGTTTAGGGAGTATGCTCTCCACTTTTTGTCGATAAAAAACCATAAGACAAAAGGGAGAAGGATAGTTTTCATGGCTGCCCATGAAGCTTCAATGCTTGGGGTCATTTTTTTTAGGTTTGATTTTTCATCGGCCCCCCCATCTACTATTTTTTCGCTTTGTTGTAGGTTGTGCATACAAAATCCTTCCACCTATGGTTTGTTGAGAATAAAAGGTAAGGCAAATATATTATTGCTCGGGGTTCAATATCTGTGTCATTATCACCATGATCTGGCTCACGATGGTAAATATCAAGGATATGAAGATTGAATCGCACTATGTATTTTCTGCCCTCTTGTTAATGCATTGAATCATCGAATATTATGGAGTAGAGGACTCATTTTTTCTCAGTTGAAGAATGTTGGTGGTGATGCCCCAAATGATGATGGTTATGCTTATAGGTTTGTTATGTAGTGATCTAAGATTTTTTTTAATACTCTTTGAAACCGCATCTAGGGTGGTTCTTTTTCGAGTGTAACTTCACTGTTGTTAAATAATCGATCCAAACTTTGACTAATTCAATACACTAGTGTCTAGACTAGTGTTGAGACATAAATTCTTGCAGCATAGTTATTTAAGAGTAGGATGCAAAAGATAATTCCTGATAGTGCAATCGAGACGATGTTCATCATCTAGATTTGGCACTGTAAAAATAAACAAACCAAAAAACACTATGCACAGTATTTAGTGCTCCAAGGACGATGCATCAGAAGGCTTGTTTGGAGAACAAGCAATGATGCTTGTTTGTTGACACAGTACTTGGAGAAAGCCATGTTTTTTTTTAGATTTGCATTTATATTTTTTTGAAATCATGACCAATGGAGATGCATCTAGAATTTTTGACAAATTTAGGTTTGATAATAACTGGCACCCCAACAAAGTCTTTTATGGTGAATTTTATGGTGGTGTTGTCCTTGAGATCACAAATAAAAATATTTTTTGAAGTCACAGCAATTGATTCAGCATTTTTTTGGGATCAAGATGATTGACGATGGATACAAGCGGCTGGCTACATAGTTTAATGATGGACGTGATTTGACTGTGCAACACTACAATATTAGTGGATCATGACTAGCACTTTTATTAAATTTTTGTTGTTGAGTTCGATAGCTAGAAGGTTTGTATGCCTGGCGATGATAGTGGAAGGAGAGTGGAGAGTGGAGAGTTCACTTGGCTATGTCTTTGGAGGTGCAACATAAAATTACAACAGGCCGGATTCATGCGCATAACAACTACAACATGACTTTTATTTCAGTCTTGTGCTTTATTCCCTCAATGGGTGTCACCCTAGAATTTTTCAATAGGACATGCTATGTGATGACATGTGAAGGTAAGCTGCATGGATAGAAGGTGTTGCTATGAATTTCATGATGTTGAAGAGCCTGCACTGGGATTTTGGCTTTCCTTGTAGTCTATGGATCTCTATACCATATTGAAGCTTAAAATAACAAAATCATTTTCATCCACAGTCTAGATCTGATTTGGGTCCTAACTATAGATTATTATTTTGATTTGTTTTAGAAATCAACAACTGGTGGTGGCTAGTCTGAGCGCTTGGCGGTCCAAGGGCTCCATAAAATATTCCAGGTTTACTTGTTTTTTTCTTTAGTTAGGATAGTGCACATTAAGGGGGAATGTTAGAATATTTTAATGTGCACTATACCTACTTTTTGACACTTGTCAGTTTCATTGACACTTTTCATATAGGCTTATGCCTATATATTGTACTCATTCTCATGGATAATATCATCTCATATTTTTTCATTCCTAACATATCCATGCATAAATAAAAACATACACAAAATCTACTCTACTTAGTAGTCTAGTTTTGCATCCCCATATATATACAAGTACATTATAAATCAACATAAATAGTTTTTAAAATGTTTAGGTCTACTCAAACAGAAAAGAAAACTGTTTTTGCATATTAGTCACATTCTCTCATGTGGTATTTATATATGAATAGAGGTCCCATTGGACCCGACATTGCTCTATGTTCCTCTTTCTCAGGTTATTGGTACTAAAACCAAGTATACTAATAGGTCAAACTTCAATTTTCATTAGGTATGATAACTACAAATTGAAAACATCTCAAATGTGAGTGGGGTCAAAAATGTAATTCCTAAGGAGGGACACATGAAATACATTATGTATTTTGGATAAGCTTGATGGTAGAGCAAGTTTATATACAACAAGGCTTATTTAACCTATAATTTAAAATGGACCCACATATCTAGGGCCAATTTTGGAAATTTTATAGAAATTTTAATAGGTTTCACCATTAATAATACCCTATCTCCCATAGAGTATTCCCTCAATTTTCTTTTGAGTTCTACGTAGCTCTTTTGGTAATCTACGAACTCCTTCAGCTTTTGAATTCTTTTCAATTGATCTTCCATTTCTTTTATAGTATTTGATCCGATCACTATCCGATATTTTATATTATACCATGAAAAGGGATTCTTGCATATTCTTCCATACAAGGTTTTAAAATGTAGCATACCTATTGATGCATGATAGTTGTTATTATTTACAAACTCAAATAGGTATAAGTAATATTCCCATCTATTATGTTGATCCATACAATACATTCTTAGCATATCTTCTAAGACTTGATTCACCCGCTTAGTATTTCCATTTGTCTAAATTCATATTTAGTTTGGTACCCAATGCTTCATGCAAGGCCTGCTAGAATTATGAGGTGAAGCCCAAATTTCTATTAGAGACCATGACTTCAAAAAATCCATGTAATTGCACTATTTCCCTCGCAAACTTACTCACTATAGTAGGTGTATCATCCTGAATATTACTAGGTATAAATTGTGCCATCTTGGTTAACTTATCCACAACCACTAGGATTACATCATGCCTAAACCTAGTCTTAGGCA
This sequence comes from Wollemia nobilis, assembly GCA_028583015.1. Taxonomy (NCBI): domain Eukaryota; kingdom Viridiplantae; phylum Streptophyta; class Pinopsida; order Araucariales; family Araucariaceae; genus Wollemia; species Wollemia nobilis. The sequence continues at coordinate 1,039,876 of JAQPPZ010000367.1, forward strand.
AACCAACTACAAAATCCATTGACACCACCTACCATTTATGCGTAGGAACATCGTGTGGGTATAAGTGCCATGTTGGGTGTAAATATTATGCCTTCAATTTTTAACACTCTAAGCACATAGCCACATAATTATTAATGCATTTTTTCATTCGTGGCTAGTAATAGTACATTATGAAAATTTTGTGCATCTTCGCCCCTCCTAGATGCACATAATAAGGAGCATTATGTGCCTCCTTAAGTATTATTTCTCTCAATTAGGGTTATGTGTAAGGGGTCATCCCCAAAATGTATTTATAAAAATTTGGTGAATCAGTTTTGATATCTAGGTGAATAGTTTCCAAATGCATGTAGAAGGTTCACTATTATTAGGGGCAATGTTGGAAATTTAAACTTAAAATGGTCAAATTATTATAAAATTGGGGCAAATCGACAAAAAAAAAAATTGCACCCAAAATTTTTTGGCTAATGGGCCTTGGTCAAGGGTCCCAAATATTAGCCAATTCCAAATTTTGAAAATCCTAATTTTAGCCAATTTGGTGATAAATAGACATTATGCATAACCTTGCTCTCAATCCACCATAATTTTGAACAACCAATCTGCTCTTATAATACAACAAATCATCCCTATGTACAAAGATTGTATCTTTCCTAGGTTCTTTCTCCACTTGAGCTTGACATACCTAATAAAATTCATCTTTCTGTTGTGAATATTTAATCTAATCTATCAAATTATAATGACAATTTGTCATTACAATGATACACCCTCTTCTACTCAGGGCATTAGCTATTTTATTCTCCTTACCCTTGATGTATTCAATGCTGAAACCAAACTACACTAGAAACTCCATCCAATGGTGTTGTCTAGCATTCAATAAGGTTTGAGTATATATGTACCTTAAACTCTAGTGATCTACCTTAAGTTTAAAATTCTTTCCAAGCATACACAACAACTGCCAATTCTATGTCATGAGTGGCATAGTTTAACTCATGTCTCTTATGTTTCCTTGAATTGAAAGCAATGACTATGTCATATTGGGTAAGAACCCCTCCTAATCCCTAAATAGATGCATCAGTGCATACTATAAAATTCTTAGTAGGATCACGTGATTTTAGAATTGATGCAGACGTAAACCTTATTTTAGAGTTTAGAAGGATTTTCACACTTCTTTATCCACTTAAAAGCCTTTTCTTTTACTTAAAGTTTGTAATCGATTGAGAAATATTAAAAAAACCTCTAACAAATCATATATAATAGCCTACTAATCCCATAAAACTATGCACCTTAGTTACATTTATGGGTGCACGCCAATCAATAATTATTTCAATATTTTTAAGATCTACAACAATTCCTTTAGCAGATACTATGTGTCCCAAATATTGTACTTGTAGATTGTAGAATTCACACTTTGATAGATTTCGAAATAGCTAATTATTTCTAAGAAACTCAATCACAGTTATCATATGTTGATCATGTTCCTCCTTATTCCAAGAATAAATCAATATGTCATCAAGGAACACGAGCACAAAATGGTCTAACTGCTCTCTAAAAATTCTATTCATGAGATTCATGAATACAACTGGGGTGTTAGTCAGCACAAAATGTAGGACCATAAAATAATAATATTCATACCTTGTTATAAAAGCATTTTTAGATGTGTCTTCTTCTCAAATTCGTAGTTGATGGTAACCCTATATAAGGTCATTTTTTGAGAATATGGTTTCAACTGATCAAATATATCATCTATTATTGACAAAGAATATATATTCTTGACGGTAACATTAGTCAGCATTCGATAGTCTATGCATATTCTCAAGGACCCATCTTTATTTAAAAAAAAAAATAGGAGCTCCCCATGATGACACACTGGGCTTAATTATCCCTTTATCTAACAAGTCCTAGAGTTGCATCTTGAGTTCTTGTAACTCTATGGGGGTTATTCTATATGGTGACCTAGCAATGGGCGTAGCTCCAAGCAATAACTCTATAGAAAATTCAAATTCTCTTTGAGGAGGTAACCCTAGAAGGCCTTTCAAAAACACATCCTTAAATACTTCCAAGACAAGATGCTTTTGAAAGAGGTAAAAATTAATTTTAGTCTCTTATTTCTTGTTCATTTTAACTATAAAAATAATTTCCCTCTTCCTAATGGATTTATTCACCTACATTGCGGATAACAAATATGTCTTAATTGAACCACGATCACAATGAATTATAATCCTTTGACTAGATTCATAGATAAAATCTAACCACCTACCTTCAAAATTCAAAAGAGCTTTATGAATTTTTAGCCAATCAACACCAAGAATGATGTCAAAGGTATGCAAAGGTTCCACATACAAATGCCAGTTCGTTTTTCTTTGATGCAAGATGATATGAGTGTAAAATAAACATTGGTTTACTTGGTAAGTCTGCCCTGATCCATACTCAACCTTCCAACCATTAGCCATAAATCCAGTTCTTTCTGGTATGTCCCTCACTAAACTAGTGGAAATGAAACTATGTTAGAGTTACTATGCTACAGTAACTATAATTATTACCTTATTTTGTAATTTTTAAGATTCTCCTAGATATATTTGATTTACCACATGGTAAAAAGTAGTTTGTTAATTTTTACTATTAGTTTATTACTTTTTACTTTTGACCTAGATATTATCTTGGTTAGTAAGTTAGTCATTGTAGTCATTTTGACTATGTTATTAGGTTAGTGGTTAGCGCTTATTTTTGAAGCATGTTAGTTAGCATAGATTAGGGGATTATTATTTGATTCCTATATTTGGCTATTTTAGGCCTAAGCACTATTGTATTTATACTTGAATTATTTTATGCAATAGCTAATGGTTCACTCTATTCTAACATTAGTATCAGAGCGAAGATTACGTACCTAGGAGATGCGAGTGAGTGCTAGAGAAGGTGACATTTGTGTTGCTTTTAGAATGGACCATGAGGGCACAAATCCCGATATGGGACCCCCTTGGATGGAATAGGCTTCTTGAGGTATCTTGACTCTCTAGAGACTCAACACGGTTCTCGAGGTGATCTGTTGGAACCAACAAAGAATTTATCGACATGAAAATTAAGGCTGAGTGTGAAATTCTATGGTGTGATCTGTTGTTGATCACATAATACAACATGATCTATTTTTTTTGTAAATCTATCAGCAATTATCTCGGATAAAATCTACGGGACCTGATAGCCTGTATACCTATCAACTTGCTGATTCCAAGACCATTGACAAAACTTCGCTATCAGTGCAGTCCGCTAAGTTGTCGACTCACTAAAATTAAAACCATTGATAGCACTTTACTGTTAGTGAGGTATGTTGATCTAATAACACCTTGTTTTCAATGTTTTCTAATGGTTCTTCTAACTGTTGGCCACCCACTGACAGAGGTAGGGTGCTAAAAAACACGTGGAATAGTCCCCGATGTGAAACTCGAAACTTGTAGACCAATACAGATCCAAACAAGCAATGACATCATCTAACAACACTGACCCTCAAGCACAATATAACAACCTTTGAATGACTGGGTGGGAATGCATTCCAAGGTGCTAACGTGGCACAGTGACTCAATTTGTTGATGTGGAAGGACAAAAACCACCTAGTGAACATGTGGCACGGACATGGGCACTGAGCTGGCAGATGGCACATGGATCAAAGTGTTTGACTAGGTGGAGCTGATGTGGCCTGGCATAGAAATCAAAATTTGATGAGGCATTAACTAGGTAGTGGTGTGGTAGTGAAGTTTGTTGGACAAGTAGTGCATCATGGGCTCGTCTATGTGGTGAAGTCCTATTGGTTTCCACAGGCAGAAAAACGTGGGGTATGTGATTGCCCTAAGGCAATCAATAAGTTTGGGCAAAGCATTAGTTTTAAACAGCTAAAAGTTGTTGGCTTGAAGAATGTGGGACTAAAAAGTCCCACATTTCAATTTTTTTCCATTGATAGGCAGGAAACGGTGAAAAGGGATGTCACTTCCCTTTGGTCCTGTCCAAATCCAAAGTTGGACTAGTGGGAGCCCACTACATAAAGTGATGTCCACAAGGTCGCAAGTTCAAACCTCGAGGAGCGCGCACAATATATTTTCTTTAATAAATAATATATGGCAGGAAAGGTAATAAAATCAAAAGGGCGCAAGGTATATTTTTTTAGTTTGTTTTTATTTAAATTAAAGTTATTTTTTTATATATTTTTTAATAATTTAAATATTAATTATGTTTTAAATCAATTTTTTTTTTTAATTTAAATTGATTTTTAACAAAAATTATATTTATTAATTAAATTATATTTGATTAAACTTTATTTAAATTTTTTTTGCAAATTAAATCAAAATAAAGGACCTATTTTTTTGCAAATTTTAAACATATGAAAGCTTTTATTTTCTCCAAAAAGAGATAAGTAATACAAAGACGAGCACCATTTCTTTTGCAAAATTAGGGAGCCCTAAAATATTCTCAAACCTTTTTAATTATGCAAAATCAAAGGTGGACGAAATAAAGAACATTGATTATTTCTTGCAAAATTGTAACATAAGGAGACACTAATTTTGCAAAATATCAATTTAAAACTTGTGCATTTGTTTTCTCCAAATAGGGATACAACACAAGAAATTGTACATTTTATTTTTTGCAAAACTTAGAAGATATTGAAGACCTTGAGTCCATAAAAACCAAGTCATGAGTCGATTGGTTCTGGAAAGCCTTTCAAACGTGAGTCATGTGTTGACTTGATTTGAAACGAGTGCTACTTTGTTAATTTTGTAAATCAAATACTTCGAAGCTCCCACTAGTCCAGCTCTGAAGTTGGACGGGTGGGAGACCGCTACATAAAGTGTTGCATGCAAGATCATAGGTTTGAGCCTCGCAGAGCACGCACAATATATTATTTCTAATAAGAAATATTTGGCAGGCAAGGTAATAAAATCAAAAGGGAGCAAGGTATATTTTTTTTAGTTTATTTTTTATTTAAATTAAAGTTAATTTTTAATATATTTTTTTAATAATTTGAATATTAATTATGTTTTAAATCAATTTGTTCTTTAAAATTTAAATTGATTTTTAGCACAAAATATATTTTAATTATTAATTAAATTATATTTTATTAAACTTTATTTAATTTTTTTTGCAAATTAAATCAAAATAAAGGACCTATTTTTTTGTAAATTTTTAACATATGAGAGCTTTTGTTTTCTCCAAAAAAGAGGAAATAATACAAATATGAGCACCATTTCTTTTGTAAAATTAGGGAGCCCTAAAATATTCTCAAACCTTGTTAATTTTGCAAAATCAAAGGGGAACAAAATCAAGTACATTGATTCTTTCTTGCAAAATTGTAACATAAGGAGACACTAATTTTGCAAAATCTCAAGTTAAAATTTGTGCATTTGTTTTCTCCAAAGAGGGATACAACACAAGAAATTGCATATTTTATTTTTTGCAAAACTTAGAAGATATTGCAGACCTTGAGTACATAAAAACCAAGTCATGAGTCGACTGGTTTTGGACAGCCTTTCAAATGTGGGTCATGTGTCAACTTGACTTGAAACAAGTGCTACTTTATTAATTTTGCAAATCAAATGGGGGAAGACAAGAAATTGTATTTCTTTACAAAATTGTAACACAAAGTGAGGAGCACTTAAAAATTAAAAACTTGTTTATTTTGCACAATCAATAAAAGGAAAGGTAATTTTTTTATGCCACATTCTTTGCAAAATTAAAAAACAACAAGAGACTTTGAATATCAAATGTTTGCACAACACAAATCAAAATTTTGTTGCAAAATTTTGTAATAAGGTGCATTTTTGATATTACTCGACACCTTTATTACAAATTGACAAATTAGGTGTATTTTTGGTTGCATTCGACACCGAAGTGATAAAAATTTGTGGGCACTCTTTGATTGATTATTGCATTTAATTTCATATTTTTTGCAATTATAAGTCATCAAAATCAAGAGCAATAAAAACCCCAAATTTCACACTCATTCTTTTAAAGCATTGCACAAGTATAAAGCCATTTTTAAAATTGATATTCTTTCCATAAATTCACTCTTATTTGTTTGGCTCAATTTCCTCAAATTGATTGTCCCTCTTTAGGAGGATTTTTAGGCAAGTGCCATTAAATATCTTTTTGAGTGAATTCTCTTTCATTTATTATTTGTTTGGCTTAAATTTCCTCAAACTGATTGTCTTTCTTCAAAGAGATTTTTTAGGCAGGTACCATTAAATACCAATTAAGAGTGAGAGAAAGATCATCTTGGTGCAAATTCTAGAACCTTCATCATGGCAACTATCAAAAAATACCTAAATGATACACAATTGCTTAAAGATTCTAACTATTCAGCATGGAAAACCAAGATGAAAGCCATACTGACTATAGAGGAAATATGAGATTTAGTGGATGGCACTGATAAAAGACCCACACCAATAAGAGCAGATCAGAAAGCATGGGATAAAAAGGACAATCATCTTCTTGTGATGATTCTCCTAGCTACTGCTGATGAAATCCAAACTCACATAAGTGAAGCCAAAACTGGTAAAGATGCATGGGATGCATTGAGTACCATTTTTTAAGGCAAGAATCAATCAACTATTATAAACCTTCAAACTCAACTTCATACACTCCATATAAAGTCAGGATAAACAGTAGGGCTATTCCTTTGCAGTGGAAAAACTGAAGTCAAAACTAAATGTAGGAGCACAAGTAGAAGATACTATCCTAACTTCAATAATATTGAGGGCTCTTCCACAATCCTACAAGATTTTAATAACTTCCCTTAATGTATCTCAAAGAACAGACACATTTGGCAACCCCAAGGACCCAATTTTTGGGGGCAAGGGAGGGATGGCTCCAGCCCTAGGTTCCCTTGGACTGACCAGTCCCACTTCTCCACTTCCCTGCCCCCCTCCCGGGTCTGCTCTCAGGCCTAGTTTATAGGTTCCCCTATTTTCTTAGGTTTCCCTCTTGACAAGGTTGCTAGTCTGCAAGGAAGGTTTGGTGGTTTCTTGCCCTGAGTTTCCTGGTTCGATGGGTTTCCAACGTGCTTTCGAGGCTGTTGGAAGAGGGTTGGATCTGGTTTTCTGGTTGCTGCTCGGGATCTTCATCTGTGTTCTTTTGGCTTTAGGGGGTGCCTTTTCCTGTAGATGGTTTTCCCAGTCTCCCCATGAAACCCTTATCTTCGGGATCTCCTTGTAGATCCGGGGTTTGTTTGTTCTTGTGGATGGATCTCAAGGATCTTTCTGTAGTCTGTTGTTTGGGTCTTGGGGGGGTGCCCATGCATGCATCTACATCTCTCCTTGGATCCATTCCTTGATGGACATTGGTGGGGCTAGAAGTTTTCTTGATGGTGGTTTTAATGTCTTGTTTCCTCGCAGGGTTTGATCTTGGGATGGGGGTTCAAGATCTTACAATGCAATGGCTTTCACTATTTTTTCTACCCGTAAAAATCCTTCTCAATCATGGACGCTCACGGGAAAACTTCCCTATCTCTCCTCTACAGCTTGCATCCCATATCGGGGTTCCTGTTAGGCAGGGGTTGTGTTCTTCTGGGCATGCTACTGGTTTTCCCGCTAGGCGGGATCCACGAGTTTGCAAGATTTTTTGCAGGTTCAGGGCATGCTAGTTTTCCTCGATGGGGGGTCATGGGTTTATCTGTAGGTCTTGGGCGTACTGCTGGTTTTTCCCATTGGGCAGGTTTGCCTTCTCTTGCTGGTTTCTATGAAGATGGGATTCTGGGCATGCTGCTATTTTTTTCCTGCAATGCAGGATTTCTTGTTGCTGTTGGGTTTCCTGTGGGGCGGGACCTTCCCTTGCTACTTTCCCCATTGAGCGGGACCCTTCACACCCGATTTAGGGTTGGTTTGGTGGTTTTCCCGTAGGTGGGATCTTCCAATTTTGCTGGTTTTCCCGCTAGGCAAGATTTCTCAAATATGTTGGTTTAGGGTTTGCCTTTCCTGCTTTGCGGGATTCCTAAACATGCTTATTTTCCCCATGTGGCAGGATTTCTAGATTGTGCAATTTTTTCCCCATGAGGCGGGATTGTAATTTTTTCTGTTGTTTTCCCTGCTGGGAAGGTTTTTAAATTTGCTAGGGTCCCCGTTGGGTGGGATTTTCCCTTTTTGACTGTCGGTTTTTCCCATTGGGCGGGATTTCCTTTGTGGTGGTCTTCATATGTTTCCCGCTAGACGGGATTTTATCTTCATCCTTGTAATGAGTCTCCCACTAGGTGGGATGTGTCATTTGGGTTTTAACCCTTGGTTTGGTCTTTTGACTTGTTGTAAGAAGGTTTTTGGGATCCTTTCAAAACCCGCTTGTTATATAATTCCAACTTACCAAAAAAAAAAAGAACAGACACATTTGTGGAGTTAGTCAATTTTATTCAAACTGAGGAATCAAATCAGCTCCAAAGTGATGAAGTGTCAAACAATTCACTTTACTCTAACAATAAAGGTGGAAATAAGAAAGAAAACTTTTAGAAGGGATGATCATATTCAGGATCATCTTCAAAATATAAGGGAAAGAAACCTCAAAAGAATTTTTTCACAAATTGTAAAAAGGACAACCATGACACCAATCAATGTTGATTTAAATATAAGCAAAACAAAATGGCAAAGGTACATCACAAAGGTAAAATAGACAAAGAGGCAATGTTTCTAGTGAAGTGTCTGATTCTAATTCTGATTCTAGTTCAAAAAGAGCACACAAAGTGCTCATGGATCAAACAACATTGTAAAGGGAAAAAAAATTGTCACCCTAGGCAAGCACCATTCCAAACCTCTTTTTAGTCTTCTTAAAATAGCAAACTCTTTTTGTTTGAAGTACTTGTAGTAAAAGAGGGGGATTTTTTGGTGTAAATTTTGAAATTTTCCTAGGAGGTAATATTTGTAAAATCCTTAACAAGCTTCATGAGTTGCATATCTTTTGCACTTAATGGGGGATAAACATTTCTTTCCTACTTCACACATTTTTTGCTAAAAAAGGAGAAAAGACTAATAAGGGTGCATTTTCAATAGCGACCGACATCTTAGTCACACTTCTTGCAGAAATTACATTTCAACATGTTTTGAAATAAGTGGAGAACTCATAAGGGTGAATTTTCGATAACAACTGACACCTTAGCTACATTATCAATTTTTTTTTGTAAAATCATATTGTAATAGAATGAACCTCGTATGTAGTGATATACTCTAGTACACCTAGCAGTTGTAGTAGTTGGTTACCCATGCAATCCGGTTGGATGACAAGATTACAATAAGGACATTAGTTGATGTGAAAATAAAGTGATGAATGACCCATTTTTTGCTTAGATAATCCAGAGCACTATGACAGAGCTCGAGCCAGAGGAAGAGCCAACATATCAACATCTTTTTCATTGTATTGGGGTAGTTATATACATTACCCAAATAATGTAATAAGGAGGATGTTAGAGTTACTATGCTACAGTAACTATAATTATTACCTTATTTTGTAATTTGTAAGATTCTCCTAGGTATATTTAATTTACCGCATGGTAAAAAGTAGTTTGTTACTTTTACTATTAGTTTATTACTTTTTACTTTTGACCTAGATATTATCTTGGTTAGTAAGTTAGTCATTGTAGTCATTTTGACTACGTTATTAGGTTAGTGGTTAGTGCATTTATTGAAGCGCATTAGTTAATGTAGATTAGGGGATTATTATTTGATTCATATCTTTGGCTATTTTAGGCCTAAGCACTATTGTATTTATACTTGAATTATTTTATGCAATAGCTAATGGTTCACTCTATTCTAACAAACTATCAGTTGATCCACTATCTATCAAAATGAATAAATTCTTATCATAAATTTTACTATTTAATAGAAAAAAAGTAAATTTTCCATAAATTATGGGACTACCTATCACATAAAATATCTTATGGGTGGTTTCTTCTAGAGCTTTCTCATGGAGATCAACTCTATGGGGACACTTGTTAGCAAAGTGGGGATCTTTGCATACATAGCATCCATTTGTAGGATCTTTGCTTCCCCTATTGATATCCTAATTCCTACCTTGTGGTGTAACTTCCTTAGCCTTCCCCTGATATGATGGTCTCTGATCATTATTTCTAGGATACCTCTTACCATCATTTCTAAACTTATTGCCTTGGAAGTTATTTCTATTTTTGTTTCCCTGCTTGCTTTGGTTCTCTCTTTTTGGATTTTTGCTCTATTCTTTTTCCCAATTCATAAATCCTATGCTCTTATGCTTTCTAAGCTCTTCCTTATATTTTTTAGATAGCTTATGGTAATTGTAATATGTCCTTTTCTCTTCTTGATTTGCTTCTTCTTGACGTGCTAAATCAAAATCTTTAAGAAGGTCTTCGGGATTATGCATAATTATCATAGTTCAAATTTGGGGATGAAGTCCCAAATTGAACTTTTGAACTTTCATATCTGCTATATCGCTCCAAATTTTTCGCACCCTTACCTTCAGGCTAAAGGATCCGTGCCCGAAAGGAGGATGGGAAAAGGATGGGACAATACCTCGGACTGAGAGGCCCTTTGAAGGTCCCGCCTCTCGGGGGAGGTGTATAAGGGTGAATTTTCGACGGATGGTGGGTTCACCAGGAAACGTTTAGTGGCAGTCTCCACGCCTAGGTTGGGAATGTGTTTGATGTGTTCAATTTTACATTTAATCATTCAAATTCCTAGGTTTGGCCAGATGAATCTAAATTGTTCTATTATGAAAATGCAAATTAAATGAAGACAGAAAACAGATTTAGATAGAAAACACAGAGAATAATTAAGTGAAGAAATCCATACCTGGTTTCGGATGTCTGATGGAGGTTTTGATTTTTGAAGCAGTCAAGATCGTCTGGAATTTGACAGAATCGTCTTCGATCTGACAGGATCGTCTGAGATCTGACGAATTCGTCAGAGACCTGCAATCAGAGAAATAGATACAAAATACAAAAAATGCAGCTATGCCAACAGAGGGCAATGATGTAGAATGACAGTAATAATGTTAAAATAATAATAACAAACAAAAACACGAGTGCATTACAATGATTTAATGACAATTTATGATTTTATTATGCATTAAAGCTATATGGGTGAACTCCAAGATGCAGAATAGCAAAAAATAATAATAAACTGACTAGATGCAGAATAAAACAGTAGATGAGAAGAGAAAAATGCAAACTCTAGGCAGTAATTGCCCCCAATGTTGACTGCAGTCAAAATCGTCTCGGATTGGTACGAAATCGTCTCGAATTGGACAGGATCGTCTACGACGATCTGAGCTTGCTCCGGTTGAAGAATAACAAAGTTCCTGCAAACAAACTTAGAAAAATATGAAAACAAATGGTGATTTAAGATGGTCTAATGCATGTAGAACTCGTGTTACAGGAAATTTCAGCCAGGGGGATGTCAAGGGGAGGGCCTAAGATTAAATAGGCTTAGGAGGGAGGTTGGGAGGTTGGAGATCATCCCATTTTGGGAGATCTCCAACGGGGGAGGTCTCTAACGGCGCAGACATGCTTCTGCCTAGATTAGAGATGCCATTGAAACAGAAGCTAATTATGAAAAATTAGTTTTGGGATGAAATCGGTTGGACGTTCTGCTCCAGACGAAATCGTCCGATCTGAGGCGATATCGTCTGATCGGAGACGATATCGTCCAATGGATGAAACAAACTCTAAAAATGGCATGGAAAACGAGGAAACGGGCAGTAGGCGGTTTGGGAACGATTTTGGGGTTAAAATTTGAATTTGAATTATTACTAAGGTAATTTTAATTATTTGCTAAGGTTTATTGTGCCAATTTTAGGGTGCTACATTTTGCCCCCTCTTTAGCGAATTTTCCAAGGAAAATGCGTTAAAGATGAGTTCTTCTCGATCTACGAGAAAGCAAAAATTATTCCCATTTTTAGGCGACGATTCTTGGTCGAATCGTACGACAACTTACTATGGTGCCCCCTCCGTGTTTTTACCCAAATCGAACGTTTGAGGTAAAAACGCGGAAAAGCAAAAATTTTAAAATGTTGTTAAGTGTTTTTGAATAAAATTAAGAAAAATAGGGAAAAACCCTAATTCATTGTTACTGTTCATTTTTTGGTTTCTGGAGCTCTTGCAAACAAAATGGTCGAGACAGCGCACAGATCGACAGAGGTCCGGCGCGGGCTACGGGTAAGGGTCCAAACTTAATGTAGAATGCTTTAATTTTGATTTTGTTATGGTTTTTAGATTAATTTTAAATGATTTTTGAGCATCGTGGCCATTTTTGGGCCGTCGATGTCGTCGGGACGAAATCGTCTCGATATCGCCGATTTCGTCCAAGGGCGAAATCGGCGAAATGGGGATGATTTCGTCAAATAAGGGACGATTTCGGCTTGCGAAATTAGAGACGAATTTGCTCAAATTGAACTTGTGTTACTTGCATTTTTAATCACTGTTTTATTAATGATTTTTATTGTTTTGTTGTTTATGTTGTAGAGAGGATTATTAAAGAGCAGAGAATGGAAATACGACGGGCTGAGGGATGACTTGGCCGCTCTATCTGCATACAGAGCGAGATCAGTTGGCTCAAGTCGGCTTGCAGCATGTGGCAGATATGCCATAGGTTTCTATAGATATGGGGCTATTGACAACCCTAGCAGAGAGGTGGTATCCGGGTTCTTCCTATTTTTGGTTACCGACAGGGGAGATGACTCCCACACTGGAGGATGTATGGAGGATTTTGAGGATCCCCATACAAGGACGGCTAATAACTCCCATGGCCAATCAGGGCCACGTGATGATGTGACTGTGTGGAGATCCGAGCTTCGCCCTGGAGAAGGGCGGAGTGAACATCGAGTCGCTACACCAAATGCCTGGGGCATCTAGACTGACACAGGTTTTGGCTGGGGTTGTAGGTGGTCTGCTGCTATGCCATCAGAGTGGATGCAGAGTACCATGGCTACTGACGGATGTGGTCTGTGACATGAGAGACCACGGGTATAGGTTTTCTTGGGGGAGTTTTGTACTATGTCGATTGTATAGGATCCTGCATGGGGTCGTATACAAGGGTGACCGATGTCTGGTTATGACATCACTACTACAGGTTTGGTGCTGGGAGCACATCACGGTGCGAAGGCCGGTAGGGCTCCCACTGATAGGGATTGATGGGGAGAGGCCCCGAGCTTTCTACTGGTGGCTCCGAAGAGGGTCACAACGATGGATAGATCTGCCAATGTCCCGGAGACTACTTGATGACCTTGTCTCTGACTAGATCACCTAGAGGCCTTGGAGAGATCATCCAGGGTGGGCCGAGGATGGACAGGAGCTGGCTCACGTTAGGTGAACCTGTTGGCTAAGGATGGAGAGGGGAGAGGTGGAGCTCCACCGCTACGACCGAGTTTTGAGGCAGTTCGGTCTATAATAGGGGATCCCATCTCTGAGAGACTACGAGTTTTCTCAGACCGTTCGGGATAACACTACAGTTAGCGGGGCTCCAGATATGCAGCGCTTTTGGAGTCAGGATGCAGATGATGCCCCCATTCAGCCAGTGGATGGGGATGACGCTAGGGTAGCCGATGACTACGATGCCTGGTACACAGGCATCCGCCCTCCTTGGATGACGAGGGCTCAGGGTCCGATTCACGTAGTTGTGCGTCGGATGGGGAGGCGGCGCCAAGCGGCCATTGAGGTGGCATAGGGTCATGGCGGGAGAGAGCAGAGGAGGCCACAGGCTCAGAAGAGGCCACGACAATGGGAGAGGAGGGAGGAGAGACCCCCTTCTCCACGGAGAGAGAGGCCACCATCGCCCGATAAGGGCAAGGGTGTGGACACAGGAGAGAGTAGTGAGATGGCTACTCTCCGGGCGGAGACTGTCCATCTCTAGGCATAGGTGCAGACTCTACAGGATGAGGCTACACGCCATCGAGATGAGGCTACGTAGCTTAGAGATGAGGTTGCACGCCTCAGAGCATGGAGCAGAGGGGCGAGCACTCGGGACCTAGCATGGGCTATTGCCCAGGTCACATTCTATCAGACGCTATACCATCATATGGTGCCAGAGGGGCAGAGGTTACCATTGTCGACCCATATTGCAGAGCCTATCATGATGAGGTCATCGAGGACATCATCACGATCAGAGTCCAGGACTCATAGCACCACACGGACTACGATGGGGCCACCTCATCCACCTCAGGGCGGGGGAGGAGATGAGGCTGAGAGCTCGAGGGGTTCTCGAGGCTAGCTGCTATAGATTGCATTGCACATATTGATACATAGTGCTTATTATTATTTTTGATAGAGGATTGAGTATGCCGAGGTACATATTGTGGCATACCGATCCAGTTTTGAGATGATGTAGATGTTGTTGAATATATATATATATATATATATATATATATATATAGATGAGATATTTTTGATCATATGACTTGTCTTATGTATTTGTATGATGCTTTAATGTTTTGGTGTGATTAATTTGATGATTCATGTAATTATGTCGTTTGGAAATATTATGGTTTGAATGTCATGCTTTTAAAATTTAAATGAAATAATCTGATGTAAACAAATTGGTTGTTTGTGATGTGATAATTTGATAAAAATAAAAGGGGACTTTTAACAATAATTTCAAAGGACATTGTCGCTATTATAGACCATTTCATGGAGTCACCGCTCACTCGGTCGTCAAGCTAATCCCAGTATAGAAATATTGCTAAAAGTAAAAGAGTGCTTAAGAGACTGTCTTAAGACTTTGTTGTGATGATGCAAATGATGATGATGATGATGATTTGTTTTCAGATTTCCATGAAAATATTATGCATGAAATATTTTAAAATGATTTTGCTAGGCATAAATTCCTAAGTGTGATAAATTTTTTGGATAATTCCCTAGGAATTATACCATCATTGCAAAATTGAAGTTTGACATAATGACATGAAATAGAATAAGTGTTTGTTTGTTTTAAAGCATAATTGTGTAACATAATGATTTAAGTCATATGTTTTTATGATTTTAAATAAATGGAAAATAAAATTGGTACAATGGTTTGCGCTAGGCATAGAATATTTAGGTATAGACTTATACCATCATCGCGAAATCCAAAGAAGAAAATAATATAATAGTTTTATTGCATGGTTGATTTTTAATTTTTGAAAATAGTCAAAAAATATGAAGATGAGGACTTGCGCTAGTCATAAAATTCCAATTTTGGTTTTGGAACTATACCATCGTCACGAAAGTCAAAAGTTATATATAAATGTAACTTTATTGCATGTTTTTGAAAATGATTTTGATTTTTGATAATGCATGTAGTTGTCTTTATACTAAACAACTGTTCTTCAAAGAAGAAAATGAATTTATTCCAAACAATTTGCAAAAATATTTCAAAGTATCTTAAAGACAAAAGTTAGATTTATAAGGAATCCCATGTGCGTATGTGAGTTCATTACCAATCTTGATTTATCATAATGATACACAAAATCTCTCAAATACAAATGTGTGTGCAATTGCATTGTTCATTTACCAGTTTTGAGCAAGATAATTTGATACAAGTGATTTGAATGAACCAAATAAGTGTTCATTAACCATGATTTAGATGCATATAACCATACCAGACTACTATGTAGGTCGGGTTATCAAGAGCTAGCTAATCCATAAGTGGACATAGGTCTGTACAAAAGAAGGTCGCTAATGTGACAGACATATCACCATGCTAGGAGTTACCCAAGGCCAAGCGGGTTGGGCACAAACCACCTGTTATGGGGCTTACCTCATAGTTTTTGAATAATTGAGAATTCCAGGGATTCAAGCTCATCAACCCTTCTTTTCTTTTCAATGGGTAGGGAAAGGGATTTTATTGCTTTTTGCTTTTGCTTTTCTTTTTTTCTCTTTTTGTATTGTTGCTTTTGTATTTGAGATAATGCTGAAATAGTGCTGAGATAGTACAAAATGATACTAGAATAATGCTTCTTTTTCTCATAATTTTGTTTGATTTTTCTTTTTCTTTTGCTTCCTATGTTAGGGATACTTGCTCGGATTAGTTGTAGAGCAAGGGATTTTTATTCCGGGTAGGGGTGAGCTTGTCCTTTTGCCAATTCTCAAAGATTCTAGACCATGTGCATGATAGGATAGCAGGGGAAACTTTTCGCTCAAGAAACCACTTCTACTATGTAGCATAGCATGGACATTACAAATATAATCATTTTATTGTGAAAGGATATGCTTGGTTTAAGTAAATAACAAGATCAATTCTCTATGCTCAAACTTTATTTAATTAAATTTTGTGGACTTTGATATAAGAGAGATTAGTAATCATGCCAGATAAAATCAAGATATTTATTTTTGTGTTTGTGATAGTGAGGGATTCCAAATAAATGCTAATTTATCCAAAAATAATTTGAAAATATAACTGCAATACTTGAAGAAGAAATATATACAACAAATATTTTTGAGGAGTTTGATGATCTTGACTCTCTCTTTCTTCTTTATTATTATTTTTATTTTTTGGTTTCAAAAGAGTCAATAATATTGTTGTTTTTACTTTTTATTTATTTTGTTTGTTTTTGTTTAAAACAACATTTATATATATATTTTTAAAATGAGACAACATGCAAAATATGTACAAATGATGAAATGACCAAATTTTATGCGTAATATCGCTTAAGATGCATAATATTCATAGGTTCTTTTAAATATTTACCATCTAAGGTAGCTAATTTGTATGCTCCTGATTCAAATTTAGCAGTGATAATATATGGTCCAAGCCATTTGGGCTCAAATTTACCTTTAAGGTCTTTAGTTGCATTAGTATTTTTTTTATTTTCTTTTAAAACAAGGTCGTCGACCTCAAAGGATCGATGACGAACTTTCTTGGCATATGATCTTTTAAGCTTGTTTTGGTAGGCACGAAGATGCTCCAAAGCATTGATGCACTTTTCATCTAGGAGTTCCAGCTGACTGAGTCTGCCAACTCGATATTCATCTCCTACTTCGGTATCTTGAAGTAGTAGAGCCAAAGAAGGAACTTCTAATTCAAAGGGAAAAACAGCTTCAATGCCATAAACCAAGACAAAAGGTGAAGTACTTGTGGGAGTTCGAACACTAGTTCGATAGGCCCACAAAGTTGAATATAATTGAATGTGCCAATCACGACAGATTTATTGACCAATATTTTAAGAATTTTGATTAAGGTTTTGTTAGATGCTTCTGCTTGACCATTACCCTGAGGATAATAGGGAGTGGACCAACGATGTTGAATCTTATATTTTTGGCATAACTTCTTAACATATTTATTTTTGAAACAAGTTCCATTGTCTGAGATGAGATTTGCAAGAATTCCAAACCTACAAATAATTTGATTAAAAATAAATTTAGAGACTTGTGTTCCAGTGCAGGAAGCTAAAGGCATAGCTTCAACCCACTTCGTGAAATACTTAGTGGCGGTTATGATGAATTTGTGTCCATCAGATGACACAAGATTAATTTTGCCAATAATGTCTAAGCCCCATTTTGAAAAGGGCCAAGGAGATGAAATAGCCTCGCAGCTCTTGTGCAGGCGCATGGACAAGGTCAGCATGTTTCTGGCACTTGTCGCAATGGCGCACATAATCATGTGCATCCTTTTCCATGGTAGGCCAAAAGTAGCCTATCCTAAGGAGCTTTTTAGCAATGACACTACCACTGAAGTGTCCTCCACAAGATCCATCGTGGGCTTCACTTAAAGCTGATTTGGATTCTTCTAGATTCAAACATCTCAATAGGATACCTTCAAAAGATCTCCTATATAAAGTATTGCCAATTATTACAAATCGACTTGCTCGTCTACGTAATAACCGACGCTGGTTTCTATTAGAATTGGCAGGGAAAGTCCCATTTTGAAGAAAATCAAATATTGCCATATACCAAGGTTCAGGAGTAGTTTCATTGATTAGAAACACATCCAAAGGTTCTAAGCATGACTTATTTGAAGTGGGTTCTTGGAGTCGACGAATAATGATGGTGGCATATTCGTCATCTAACTCCAAGGGCAGAAGAGATGCAGCTGCGGCCATAGCATCAGCCGCACGGTTGCTAGTTCATGGAATAGCTTCCAAAGTGACTTTATCAAACAAGGATAACAATTGCAAAACATATGCTTTATATGGGCACAATTTATCATCTCTGGTCTGATAAACTTCATTAATTTGGTTTATAACAAGTTGAGAATCACCAAAAACTAGCAGATGTTTAATTTTTAGCGCCAAGGCAGCTCGTAATCCAAGGATTAGAGCTTCATATTCAACAATATTATTGGTGCAAGCAAATGTTAATTTAAAGGACAAAGGTATAATGTGTTTTTGTGGAGATATTAAAATAATACTTGCACCAGCCCCACTCATGCATCGGGCTCCATCAAAGTATAAGGACCATTGTTCAATATGGTCTGCCTCTAATTGAAGGCATTCATCAGGAAACTCAATGATGAGGGGATGGGTAGACTCTAAGGGTGCAGCAACTAATTGATCTGCTATGATTTGACCCTTAATAGACTTTTGTCCTATGAACGTGAGTTCAAACTTGCTTAGAGCAAGAACCCACTTGGCTGTGCGACCCGATAAATAAGGTCGACTCATGAGATACCGCAAGGGATCATATTTAGCAATGACATACGTTTTTTGACTGAGCATATAATGTCATAGTTTTTGTGTAGAGAATACGACTGCTAGACATAATTTTTCTAATGTTGTGTAGTGGGTTTCATAACTGATGAGGGTTTTGCTAATGTAATAATTAGCACGCTCTCTTTTCTCATTATCAAGCTGAGCTAACATAGCTCCTAAGGCAGAATCAGAAGCAAAAATGTACAAGATAAAAGGACGATCAGATTTAGGCGATGAAAGCATAGGTGGGTTAAGGAGGTATTGTTTGAGAAGTTCAAAAGCTTCCTTACATTCGTCGTCCCAATTAAAAGGGACATCTTTCTTAAGGAGCTTAAGAAAGGGACCGATTTTGTCCGCCAGCTTATCGATGAAGCGATGGATGGCTTGAAGCTTACCTTGTAAACTTCGTAACTCAGATATATTGGTAGGTGCGGGCATATCAGTGATAGCCGCAATCTTGAGAGGGTCAATTTTGATACCACGTAAAGAAACTAAAACCCCTAATAGTTTACCGGACTTGACTCCGAATATACATTTAGTTGGATTTAATCGAATAAGGTATTCTCTTAACCGATTAAATACTTTTCTTAAATCATCTAAATGATCATCTTCATTAATAGAGCGAGCTATAATATCATCTACATAATCATGTAGGATATCATGCATCATGTCGTGAAAAATATAAGTCATAGCTCGTTGATATGTTGCACCTGCATTCTTTAAACCAAATGGCATCACTTTCCAACAAAAGGTACCCCAAGGGGTAATAAAGGTTGTTTTAGCCTGATCTTCAGGAGCTATCCTGATCTGATTATAGCTAGAAAATCCATCCATTAGGGACATCATTCCACTCCCGACGGTAAAGTCAATGATTTGATCCATGTTTGGAAGAGGAAAATCATCTTTAGGGCATGCGGCGTTAATATCTCTAAAATCTATGCAAACCCTAACTTTGGTAGCTTCTTTCTTGGTGACTGGAACTACATTTGAGATCCATTCAAGCATAATCAATAGCTTGTATAAAAACAACATTCAGGAGTTTTTCTAACTCCCCTTTGACTAGCAAGGCCACTTTGGGATGCATTTTTCTAAGTTTTTGTTTAACAGGTTTAGCATCCGGATGGACTACTAGATGATGCATGACTACGGAAGGGTCCAGACCTAGCATGTCTTCATATGTCCAAGCAAAGACATCTTCATAATCTTTAAGAAATGCAATGTATTCATTTTGTTTTTCTTGACTTAATTCTGATCCAATATTGATTATGTGAGGATTATCCTCAGTTCCAATGTTAACTTTAATGACATTTTCTACTTCCATGTGTAGATCTCTTTCAAAATTAGGTGGGGCGGGTGAAACGCCCAATTCTTGTAATTATTTTAAGGTTAACTTGGAGAATTCATCTTGAGGAGTCGTGGCCTCAAGTTGGGCTATAGTAGGTATAGAACCATCAAAATAAAAACCATTGTGTAACAACTCTTCAACGGAGACATCATGGAAGATATCTCCCTCCAACTCATCATCGGATTCAACAATCAATTCAGGGTAAGCTATGGATAGCATATTGCATGTAAAGGGATTATTCTTTGGACACAAAGAATCTTGTTTATCTAGATAATCTTGATAACATATGAGTTGATCATTACCTTCAAAAGGGAAGGGTTGACCCTTACTAGGAAACAGGCCCACACCACATCGGGTGGGCCATGGTTCTACCTCGATAGGTTCTTTCATACCATTTTGGAAAGGTCCCAAGACTTTCCCTTTATATCCCATTTTAAGCATTATAGGTTTAGCTTTAATATATTCATTAGCAAAATAGCATCGAGCATATCCATCACAATGCGTCTTGATGTTTCGGGGTATTCTTCCCCAATCATATCCTTTATAAATAAAAGCACAACTCCCGACTTGGTAAGTACTTCCCATAGGTTGTGGGAGGCCCAAAGTACGAGGAGATGGCGGCAAGTTATTTAAAAGAAGTGAATCTTGCATAAAAGCATTTGTTTTTTCTGATATTAAAATTTTAGATAAATTCGGTAAAAGCTCATCAAAAAGAGCATAAGATGTAGAAGGATCATTCCCTATATCTTTAGATGTGGAAGGTATGATAGATGTAGATAATGTGGAGGTGTTAATAAATGGGTCTATAGGTTTTGAAATTATAGGGATGGAACATGAAGGATTGGTTGTGGATTTAAGATCCTGTTGAGGTTCTAGTGTGGTTTGTTCAGAAGATGGTTGAGGTAAATGTATAGGTGTAGTTGATGGGGTAGATGATGTTATGGGTGTGTGTTTCACATGTTTAGATGAAAAATAAGAATTAGGATGTGTGGATGATAGAGCGGGGCAAAATTGCACTCCAACAGGTTCTGCCAAAGCACACATATCAAAGGGTCTAGGGTCACCATGGATAGTGACCAACTGATTTTTAAATTCAAATTTAACACACTGATGTAAAGTGGAGGGAACCGCTCGCATCGCATTGATCCAAGGGTGACCCAAAAGTATATTGTACGATGTTGGGCAATGTACAATAAACACGGTTGTATCTAGGGTTCGAGGACCAACTTGCAAGGGTATAGTAATGACTCCACACGTTTCTTGTGTCTCGTCATTGAAAGCTTTGATAATCATATCCATTTTTTTCATTTCATCACTTCTAAAGCCAAATATTTGGTAGAAGTCAAAAGTGCATATTTTTAAAGATGAACCATTATCAATCAAGACTCTTTTAACGACTACATCTCCAATTAGGGCAGTAATATATAAGGGGTTATCCTTATGTAAACTATGTTGTGGGATATCTTTATCCCAGGAAGTCAATACAATCGACCTCTCGAGTGATGATAGTATTGGACATGGCTTCAAGTTGAATATTTTGTGGCACCATCATTTGGCTTAATGTGAGCATTAATTCATCTCTATGGGTAGGAGAAGATCTTAACAAGTCCAAAAGGGAAATTATGGTTGTAGTATTGGATAATTGTTCATTAATATTGTAAGGAGGTTTTGGTTGAACATTAGACATATGATTCCATTTATTGGGATTTTTGGTTGTATGAGGGATGGTAGGGATCTATTTGGTCCATATGCGAAGCTAACTGTTTCACCATGGCTTCCAGATTACTGGTTTGCCCACCATATTGATTCGATAGGGTATTAATATGGGATTTGTGAACATATGATGGAGGGACATGAAGATTAGAGGCTATATTGCTATTGTTTAAATTGTTGGTAGGAAGGGTGTTATGAAGAAGTTTTGAAGTTGTATTATGTTGTATCCCAGATTGTTGAAAATTGGTGTTTGGCTTCATTTTAGGTTTTTGTCGATTTGAAGCATATTGATCAATAGTTTGGCAAAATAAAGCAGTGAATGAAGGTTTCTTTTGTGTGGGAATGATTTTAGGCTCAATAAAAGGTTCCTTAGGGGGTTGGGTAACCTATTGTTTTTGCATGTTCTGAATCATAGTGACCATATCTCTATTGGATGGGCCAACCTTATCACTTTCTTGATCAACAAAGGACAAGGGATTAGTGTGTATGTTAAACATATCTTCCATGGCTGCTTGAGTGTCACTAATTTGTCCTCTATCAATACGAACTGCCATATTAAGAGCACCAATGTTATTATTGAAAAATTTCTAGAAATGATCTAAGTTATCAAAAGCAATAGTTCCATCTGGAGCCATTCTAGGGGATGAGGATCCTTCCTCTTTAAGATTTTCTTGTTGTTCATTTTCTTCAGCCAGCTCATCTTCTGGCTGGTCTAGAGTTTCTCCTTCCGGAATTGAATCCTCAGGAAGGACATTTGGGTTTTTTGTTTTGTCTCCTAACCAATCTTCTTCTTCTTCTTCAGTTTGTTTACCATTCCTAAGTCTAGGCATTGTGCTTAAATTTAGATTTCAGCAAATATATAATATATATATATATATATATATATATATATATATATATATATATATATATGCAACAAGATTAAGAGGTATATATTTTAATTATATACCTACTATAGTAATAAAAAATAAAAAAATGTTTTAGTTTTGTTATATTTTGGTTTTTCTTGTTTTTTCTATTTTTTTTTTTTGTAACAATATTATAAAGATAACAAACATCACACTAAATGCAAGAAATAATAATAATGAAAGCAATGATCTAGTCTTCTATAAACAATTTATAAATATCATTAATGGGCTCGAGTTCTTTAGGAGTCATGAAGTGTTCTTCTTCAAATTGAAAATTTTCTTTCAAGAATTTGACAAAAAGTGCTATAGTGATATTATCTATCTCAGACTCTGGTTGGTAGAAATAAAGTTCGTGGCAATACTCTCGATATAACACAGACTCTAGGAACTCTACTCCATATTTCCCTATCCGTAAGAACGACCTCTTGATCTTCTACATGACCTAGGAATTGGTGTATAACAGCTACGTTCTCGAGGTATTCCTCGAAGGTGAACAATTTTGAAGACACAAGAGCTCTCCTATAAGCTAACCACCTATGGCAGGCTCTCTGAAGTTCATGATAAAAAATGAGTTGATGAGGATCCAGGATCCTATCTAGGGCAAACCTCTTGATTTGTTTAAGTTGTATTGATCTAGATGAAATGATACCTAGCCTCCTATCAAGTTCTTTCCACAAAAGTTGGTTTCTATCTATTTCAGGCACACTAAGCACAGAATTAACTTCTATGGCTGCTAATTGGTTTTCAATATTTATAGTGACAACTAGTCTTTTCTTAGGAGCTACCATCTAGACATGATATGCAACTTAGTAGTTTTCTAATGATTTCAAATGCATCTATGTTTTTTTTTTTTTTTGTTTTTAAAAGGTTTTAGTTTCACGTCGGGTTCACCAAAATGTATCGCTCCAAATTTTTTGCACCCTTACCTTCAGGCTAAAGGATCCATGCCCGGAAGGAGGATGGGAAAAGGATGGGACAATACCTCGGACTGAGAGGCCCTTTGAAGGTCCCGCCTCTCGGGGGAGGTGTATAAGGGTGAATTTTTGACGGATGGTGGGGTTCACCAGGAAACGTTTAGTGGCAGTCTCCACACCTAGGTTGGGAATGTGTTTGATGTGTTCAATTTTACATTTAATCATTCAAATTCCTAGGTTTGGCCAGATGAATCTAAATTGTTCTATTATGAAAATGCAAATTAAATGAAGACATAAAACAGATTTAGACAGAAAACATAGAGAATAATTAAGTGAAGAAATCCATACCTGGTTTCGGATGTCTGATGGAGGTTCTAATTTTTGAAGCAGTCAAGATCATCTGGAATTTGACAAGATCGTCTCTGATCTGACAGGATCATCTGAGATCTGACGAATTCATCAAAGAGACCTGCAATCAGAGAAATAGATACAAAATATAGAAAATGCGGCTATGCCAATAGAGGGCAATGATGTAGAATGACAGTAATAATGTTAAAATGATAATAACAAACAAAAACACGAGTGCATTACAATGATTTAATGACAATTTATGATTTTATTATGCATTAAAGCTATATGGGTGAACTCCAAGATGCAGAATAGCAAAAAATAATAATAAACTGACTAGATGCAGAATAAAACAACAGATGAGAAGAGAAAAATGCAAACTTTGGGCAGTAATTGCCCCTAATGTTGACTGCAGTCGAAATCGTCTCGGATTGGTACGAAATCGTCTCGAATTGGACAGGATCGTCTACGACGATCTGAGCTTGCTCCGACTGAAGAATAACAAAGTTCCTGCAAACAAACTTAGAAAAATATGAAAACAAATGGTGATTTAAGATGGTCTAATGCATGTAGAACTTGTGTTACAGGAAATTTCAGCCAGGGGGATGTCAAGGGGAGGGCCTAAGATTAAATAGGCTTAGGAGGGAGGTTGGGAGGTTGGAGATCATCCCATTTTGGGAGATCTCCAATGGGGGAGGTCTCTAATGGTGCAAACATGCTTCTGCCCATATTAGAGACGCCATTGAAACAGAAGCTAATTATGAAAAATCAATTTTGGGAAAAAATCGATCTGGACGTTTTGCTCTAGACGAAATCGTTCGATCTGAGGCGATATCATCTGATCGGAGACGATATCATCCAACGGATGAAACAAACTCTAAAAATGGCACAAAAAACGAGGAAACGGGCAGCAGGCGGTTTGGGAGCGGTTTTGGGGTTAAAATTTGAATTTGAATTATTACTAAGGTAATTTTAATTATTTTCTAAGGTTTACTGCACCAATTTTAGGGTGCTACATCTGCACTCCTCTCATATTGGGTTGCATATTTTAGAAATTTGATAAATGTTTGATGATAGATTCATACTGTCATTGATTCTAGCTGCAAGTTAGTAAATTCCCCAAATTTCTCCACATATTACAAATTTATTAGAAATATTTTTCTAAATTCCTTAACAAATTCCTCCCATTTTAGGTTTGCAGCTTCAATGCCTCACCCTCTCTTAAATGTTTACCACCAGTCTAGGACTACTTCTACATTATTCATGACAACCAATGCGGTTTTAGATTCATATATCAAAACCATCAAGGAAAAGTATGACTCCAGTTCATTCAGCCAATTCTCATTTGCATCTCCATCATTGTTTCCATTAAACTTGGAAATTATAACATTCTTTAGGTTCTTGGCCAACTCTATGCTCAGTCTGCTCCTACCAGTACTAGTTCCTATAGGATCAGTGGGTGTCTTTTCTATTTTGATTACAAATTCCCTACCTCTAGTTAAGTCCTAAATCAGTTTATATTGTTGGACTACTAATTATTTTTGTTGGTTCATGTGCACTTCTTGTTGTTCCATTTCCTCTTTTTTTTTATTCATATGAGTTTGCAACAATTGTACTACTTTCACCAAATTTCCTTCCTATTGGGCTCATTTGGTGGATGCTCATTTATTTGTTTCATTTTTACTTCCCTTTGAGGATCTTCTCTTATGTTTCCTATCCTTGATCCTCTTTGAGGTCTTATGATGGATTCTTTTTTCCACATCCTATGGGATTCCTGGATGATCCACCCTGCAACATGTGTGTCATTAGACCTATGGGTAAATAAGTAAATTAATTGATTGGTTTAAGTTTAAATAAAATAAAATATTACAAATTTCTACAACATAAGGACATTTTCTTCTCTCATAAAATATGTAAAAGGCAAAGTCTACTCACATAGTTGTACCACATAAATAAGCCAAGAAATTATAAGGGGTAAAGTTTTTTTTTTGTCCAAGTTTATTGTTTAATCTAAGGAGTGCTTTCATGTTCACAATAATTATGGTTCACCCAATGATTCATTAACAAAAATTTTAATCAATACAAGGTATGTCATACCACTTTTGGGAATCAAAACTACTACAGATAATCTCCCAAGTGGATGAGATTGGCCAAATCCTATTAAAGGTGCTATTTTGTAGAATCAACTTGTCTCATTTAACTTCCTCTTGTTCTAGAATGAGGTATGAACCATGCCTAGGGTTTTCCTCTATGGCCCATAACACCTAGAGGGTGGATGCATATAACATATTTGATAAATAACAACCTAGAGGCTCTGATACCACATGTAACAACCCAAGTCTACTCACCTAGTTGTACCACATAAATAAGCCAAGTAATTATCAAGGGTAATTTACTTAATTATTTAACATAAGAAGTGATTTCATATTCACAGCAATTATGGTTCATCCAATAATTCATTAACATAAAGTTTAATTAGTACAAGGTTTATCATACAACTTATAGGAATAAAGACTATTGCAGACAATCTTCGAAGTGGACGAGATTGACCAACCCATGAAAGGTGATATTTTGTGAAATTGACTTGTCTCATTTAAATTCCTCTTGTTTTGGCATGAGGGTCAAACCATGGCCAAGGTTGTACTCTAGGGCCCATAAAACCTAGAGGGTGGACATTGTAGACACTAAAATCACATCAATCCGATTAGACGACCAAGACATGTTCTAATCGACACCATATGGCCCCCTTGGGCAACCCTCAGAGGTTACATAGTGGTCCTAACCACTTTTGGGAGGTTCTACCCCACTTTTGGGAAGTTTTGGGCCATGTAGGCATGGTCGTCCCACCCTAGGATGACCACAGTTCATGGTCATCCCACCTAGGGACGACCACCAACGACCATCCCTAGGTGGGATGACCATGGCCTTGGACCCTCAAAAAGTCAAAGGAAGGACAAATGGCACCCAAAAACTACCATTTATCCTACCCATTCAAGCATGCAAGTATGAGGGTGCATAAATCTCATGCCAAGTTGTAAATTGGAGGCCCAAAATGGAGATTCCTTCCCCCTCCAATGCATGGCAAGCTTTGGATAAATGGTGACACTTGCCTCGCATGGCCTCGCATGCCCATTTGACCATATGCCCTCTTGGGCTATAAAGTGGATCAATTCCACCCAATTTCAAGAGAGGAGTCTTTGCAATATTTCACCATGAAGTGCTACCGAGATTTATCCCCAATCTACTATGTGTTTTCCCTTGAGATCTCCATCGAGTGAAGGAGGTTTTCAAGTGATTCCAAAATGTGCAATCTATTTACAAAACCAACCCATTCGAGTGAATCAGGTCCCAAAATTTGATGACAATACCCCTAGGAGTAATTTAGACCCAATCCCAGAGGAATTGGTGGTAAAAACCACTAGATTTGGTGGTCGTCCCACCCCAGGATGGCCCCCAAATTGTGACAGTCCTAAATGGCTCACCCTAGGATGGCCACAAATTGGAGTATAATTTCTCTACTATTTTTGCATAGGTAAATTCTAGATTATATTATATGCTTTTTGTTCAAATTTGGTGCAATTTGGAGTTGTTTTGCTTATGTTATCATGCTTTTTGTGTTTTACAGGCCTGAATGGCTCACCCTAGGATGACCACAAATATTAGGATAATTTCCTTACTATTTTTAATTAGATCATTTAAAGAGCACATAATATGCATGAATCTAAGTTTTGGTAGCATTTGGAGCAATTTTGAATAATCTATTGCACTTTTCCTCTTTCAAGCTCATTGATGCATGCACCTTCATGATTTCATCTTAATACGTACATGCTATTAATCAATTTTAGTTTCTTGTGTGTAGATCCAAGTATCATAGTGCATGAGGAAGGAGTAGCAAGTTAGAACAATGATATAACACATTGCGACAACATCAAAAAACACTCTTCAATTGTGAGTGCGAGGAAGACACTGCAAGCGTACCTTGGATTTCTGAAAGGATTTGATCCTTTGAGTATTGTAATGAGTGTATCAATTGAGAGCCCTCGAGGGGACATTTTGTAATCGTATATTTGACATTTATATTAATATAAGGAGACCCACCCATTTCTTTCATATACTTATCATTTTATGCTTGCTTGAAGTGTCACTTTCGTAGTGCTTAGATCAAGTAGAATAATAGATGCATCTCATTTACCCTTGCTAGGTGTACTATTTTTCTACTCTAAAGTGGTGATCATGGTGGGACACCTATCCCATTTGATTTAGCTAAGTTTTGACCCTATTTTTGCTTTTGAAATGTTGCAAGTATTGGTCATTTTGGCTTGAAATGACCCTTGATTTCCTAATTGGAACACCTAGGGATGGCCACAATAGTCATCCCACCTAGGGATAGCCCCCAAATTTGCAATCATTCCACCCTAGGATGGCCACAAAATAGAGGGTCTGCAACTCAAATTTCTAGAAACAACAACATCTTAGGCTTTCAAGGTAAGTAACTACACCTTTACTTTGCATTTTTACTATTCAAAAAAGCTTAAATTTGGTTTTTCTTGCTCCCTTTGTTTGCTTGAAAGGTAGATCTCACTTTTATTTAATCGCAAGAATAACAAAGAGAAGAAAGAAAAAAAAATAACTAAGTAGAAATGCATTTGTATGGTTTTCTTGCTTGCAACCTACCTAATGGTTAGGTTGCCATATAGGATATACATTTTGTAGGTTCCATTATTCATGCAATACTTCTGAAAGTGAAACATTATTTTTTTGCATTTAGTGAAGGTTCATTGAGTGCTATCTTGTTTTACTTTCTTTAAGTATAAAAGGAACCACACACACCACGTCCCATTTTGAACATTAGTGAGTTGGACTTCATCCCCAACCACTAATAGAGACCAATGATGGTGGGCTTCATCTCCATCCATTGGCTCACATGATTGATCGAACCTTGAAATCCTTTTAACATAAGAACATCATCCAACAATAGAAAAACACATGAGAAGAAGTCTCTTTGCAAAACAACAAATCTAAACACACCAAATAGCTTAGGGATTCACATCTAAAACTTAAAGGAGATAATCACATTGTTTTCTTGTGTGCTTCTTTGATCATTTGATTGTGTGTTTCTAAAATTTAAAAGAGATAATCATGTTGTCTACTTTGTGTGTTTCTTTATTGTTTAGGTAATCAATGTAAGATCCTACCATCTAGGACCAAACCCTAAAAAAAAAAATTGCTACTTTTTTATTTTGCATCCAATGAATCAAAAATCATGCAAATCAGAGCTATAACAAAAAAGTTATGTTGGTTTTATGATTACTCTATTTTTGAGTGATTTTAAAGCCAAAAATAAGGAAAAACTACACTAAAACAGTCATAAAAAGCCCTAGATAACCCCAAAAACTACCAAATTTATTTTGTTGTCTTAGTTAGCTCCTTGTACACCCCTCACAAAATTTTTGAGGCCTGGCTCCACATTTTCCCAAAATTCCTAAAATTGGGCATTTCTCCATGAGCCCCACTTGGCCAAATATTCCAAAAATATAAATTTTTACTAGGAAGTCATTTTTTAGAGCCCTAGCCCATTGTGATCAGCTCATCATAATGATCATTTTGGTATATAACACCCATAACCTTTTTGGAAGTCAAAATTTTCTACTATGGCCAAGGGACCCCCTTTTATGGATTTGGTCCAAATACGATTGAAAACAAGACCTCCAATTCAGAGAGAGAATCAAGCTCCATAACCAAAAAATATCTCCAAATAAGTCCAAAGGACATGCCCATCCATGAATGGCATCCCATGTTTTATCATAACAATAATACCATCCCAAGGGGGTAAACCTTCGAGATATCCCTACTAAGGAAGCACCCATAGGTCCTCTAGGAAACCTTCCTGACTTGGATACCCTGATGGAATTCTATATAGTGAATAATCTACCCACTAAGGGGTCTAGTAGGTCAATATCATAGATTCACACCCCAAATTGCTCTATACATCAATAAGAATATGAACATGAGAGTACACCATGGCCTAGCCTAGATGAGCAAACCACCCCATTTGATCAAATAAGTCACCCCCATACTCCTCACAGAGAGAACTCAACGTGCACATATCATGCTTCTATGTAACCTACATATACAAAGCTTACATCTAAACCTAAATATGAGTCTTTCCTTATAGATGAGGGAGAAGACCCAAGTCATCCTCCTACTCCTCGTGAAGAGTACTTGGTGCGACCAAATTATCGCTCTACATCATCGGACTATAAAAATATGATTCATAAACTAGAGTATCAGGTCAATGAAACCTTTAGGAAGCATGGAAAAAAATCAATAGATCCTACTAAAGGGGAAAGACATGATAAATCCATCCATATTTCAAATATGAGGGCACACAAACCCCATGCAACTAAGAAACAATATCATACTCATCAAGCACTTAGGCCAAATATTAATATAAAACAACATATGGATCAACAATAATTAAATAAACAATGGGTGGACTCACAATAAGCACACCTACAAAGGTTGTATCAATGAAGGATACACTAACAACAAAATATACAACAAGAGTAATTGAAAAATGTATTACATGAAGTGGTGCTTACACCTAGCACCTATAGGATGCAACAACATGGAAGGTGCCTAATATAGTCTCAAAATATTCCCCCTCGGACATGCCAAAATTGCATTCAACATCAAAGGCCATTATCTGGTTATCATCAAGAACCTAATACTCCTCAATAGTACCAAGATCAAGAGGAGGAAGAATCATATGAAGAGTCCCAATGGGAACATCAGGATCAAATAGATGCTTACCCTGAATCTAGTTATGATGAGGTACCTAATAATTATACTTATCATCCACCTCAACATCAAAATCGACCTCCTCTATCTAATCAAGGGTGACAACAGGATGATCATATCATTTCGTTAGGGCCATACAAAGCGCTAGCAGATTGAATAAATTCATTCAAAAAATAAGATCAAAGTTTGGTTTATCAAAAAGCTACACTAAAGTAGCTTAGCAATCAGCCTTTTCATCCATCAGTGTCATCACTGACATACCCATAAAATTTCAAGATGCCTAAACTTGAAAATTTCAAAGATGATGATGATGCACGAGAGCACGTGATAAGCTTCATCCATATGTGCTTTAGTTTTCAAGACAATGACCCCTTGATGTTGAGAATATTCCTTACAACTTTAGTTGGGGATGCTTTGGAATGGTATAATCATCTAACACATCATAGCATAAACACCTTTGAGCAATTGGTCGATGCATTTCTGGGATGTTTTGCCTCTAGTGCTAAGGAAATGATAAACTTGACTGACTTGTGTAGCCTTCATCAACTTGATGATGAGCCAGTTATGGAGTATGGCAATAGATGGAGGAAGGTGATGTCAAAACTACATTTCACCCTACCCATAACGTAACTCACCCAAATGTTTACTAGAAGTTGTTCGAAGCAGATTTTGCTTCTCGTACAATTACAATAGTATCAAACATTCGAGGAGGCCTTAGAATAGGCCAAGATCATTGAGGACATCAAGGTCCAGGAGGATGATGTTCAACTCCACTAAGGGGAATGGCCAAACAAGAATATTAAAGGTGGTAACATGCAACAAAATGTGGCCCCAATCAATCAAGTGGTTTTGAGTATCCTTGAACCCTCAAACTAGGCTCCACCACCACAATTACTAGTGCAACCTAATTACCAGGCTCAACCTCCATTGGCCAAAAATCATACGCAACAAAAGCAAAGACAAGGCCAACCCCATGACAATATACTCATTTTTCAGAGCCCTTAGCATCGATCTTCAATCGATTATATGAGGCACAAGCAATCATGCTTCTTGAGATCCGTCCATTGAAACCTAATAAGCATAGATCCAAGGTGCACAGGCAACACATATATTGTGTTTATCATAGACAAAGGGATCACAACATCCATACATGTTATTCCTTTAGATATTTAGTTCAAGATATGATTGAGAGGCAAGAAATTTATATAGGAGTCTTCCAAGACCCCTTTCTTACACACGAAGCAAATATAACACCTATCAATCAAGTCGAACAACCTAATCAGGTGCACATTAATCTACCTCCCCAAGAGTTTGTGGGAATGATCAATGTTGTAACAGAGAAACAAGAATATCAAAATTGATCTATGCAACCTGTGGCATCATCCAATGTTTCACCTTCACTTATCTCATCTCAATAGGACATTGGCATTGTATAAAATTACACATCACAATAGGGGGATTGGTTTCTACTACTCCCCCTAGCCAAGCCAATCATATTGCATCAAATACAATGCACATTGCTCCAGGCCACACCCCCCCCACCCCCCCCACCAACTCAAAGCAACAAGAGGCCCCCCCAAAACCCCCCCCCCCCCCCCCCTCAAACCCCCCCACTAGGGGTACCTAAGGTAGCATACCTTCCCCTTAAAAACATAAAAACAAACAAAAATCATAAAATATCAAAATTTCAAAAACAATTGAAAAAATAAAAAATTTCAAAAACAATTTAAAACATAAAAAATACAAAAATATTTACATTTTGTATTGCATCATATGCATTCATTTAATTGTATTACATTTAGGTATTTTCATCCATTGCACTTGCATTAGGATAGGTTGTGTTTAAAATCTTACAAATGACACCATGTTTGTATCTCAATCATGCATTTATTCATCATCATCATCCATCACCCATGTGAGTAATTGTGTTTTTCAAAACAATCCTTACTATTGCTATGAGGTATATACTAGGGTTTTCCAATCATTCAGCCATACCTAGTGATCTTCTAATATTTTGTAGAAAGCTATCTTCACTTTTAGAATATGAGGTCTAGTTTTGATAGTACCTTGTATCTTTCAAAATCCCATCACAATTTAAACATTAACAATCCTAGTCTCAACAAGGAAAGATGAAAATTAAAAAGTGGTCTTGGTCACCTTAAGCGAAAGGTTTTTACTTGCTCACCTTGTGATGTGCATGGTCTAGGATGTTGGTCATTGAAAAAAGGACAAGCTCCCCCCTACCCAAAGAAATCCCTTACTTTCATAAAAATAAGCAAAATCCCAAAAAGAAAAAATCAAAAGCAAAATAAATAGTGATTTTTATCACTAAACAAATCCCTTGCTCAAATAAATTAAAATTTAAAATAAATAGTGATTTTCATCACTAAGCATGACCAAGTATCCCACATCAATGTGAATAAAATAAGGGGGTGAAGAGCTTGAATCCCTAGAATGGTCAGTATTTTGAAACCATCGAGTGATCCCCAATACAAAAATGGGCTGAATGAATCCCGCTTGGCATTGGGATAGTTCTAAGAAATTTAAAAAGTGAGCTAGCTTTAGTTGGATTTTATTTCCTAGTGGTCTAATCCAACTAAGTCCAAACTTAGTATCATGATGAACATATGGTGATCCTCATTACAACAATGGGCTGAATGAATCATGCCTAGAAATGAGGTAGTCTTATGTCTCATATAATATATTAATTTGCATACACAGGGATAATGAATATCTTGGTCTTCATAACAAAAGATTTTATCTTTCAAGAGTCCTGTATAGTCATTATACAACTTTTGATTAATCAACTAGGGTGTTTGAGTCTCATAGAAAACCTCAAAAATTCCCTAATAGCAACAAATCATTACATCAATCATACACATTTTTCTTTATGAACTTTTATTTATTAAGTGGTGTTCATGAAATAGGATAGATACCGAATAAATACCAGCAATGATATTTAGACGGCCACTAACTATTTTATGCATATATTTTAATTTATAGAAGCTTATAGAGAAAGTCTACACTTATCACAATCATATCATTTCACATATGGATGCTTAAATAATTAATTCTTATGATAAGAGTTATCATTTTCATTCATGATTTTCATACATTCTATGGTGCCATCCATCAGTTTGTCAAAACACATTAATTGCATTCCTTATGTTTGAAGTGATTAAAGCATACAAGTTCATTTACATTAGATCATCATCATGTAAATAATGCATTACATACATTGCATTCACCATATCATACCAACATAACTTAAGTGCATAAACAATTGAAACAAATTAAACATGCATTTAACATTCACCATTGCATCCATATATGCATACATAGTAGAGCATCTACACATCTAGATCACACCATCTAATCATACATTTATCATCTAGCTAGTGCATGTCATAAGTACATCGCATACATATAGCATATTGGCATCATCAATAGGTATTGCATCCATTAATGCATCCATAAATCATAACACATAATGCATCTAATGGTCCAAAATCGCACAATTGTAAATCACACAAATATTTTTTAAACATCAACTAGGGCATTATTGGTACCATACCTCCCCTAATCAGCAATCAAACAATTAAGAAATCAACCTCAAAAATCCCAAAGGTATCCATAAATCCTTCTAGTTACCCAAAAATCCCCAAAGGTATCCATAAACCCTTTGGTCACCAAAACCCAAAGGTATCCATAAACCCTTTGGTCACCCAAAAAGCCCCAAAGGTATCCATAAACCCTTTGGTCACCCAAAAATCCCCAAAGGTATCCATAAACCCTTTGGTCACCCAAAAAGCCCCAAAGGTATCCATAAACTCTTTGGTCACCCAAAAGTTCCCAAAGGTATCCATAAAATCTTTGGTCACCCAAAATCCCCAAAGGTATCCATAAACTCTTTGGTCACCCAAAAATCCCCAAACGTATTCATAAACACTTTTGTCACCCAAAAATCCCCAAAGATATCCATAAACTCTTTGGTCACCCAAAAAGTTGCAAAGGTATCCATATACCTTTTGGTCATCCAAAAATTCCCAAAGGTATCCATAAACCCTTTGGTCACCCAAAAATCCACAAAGATATCCATAAACCCTTTGGTCACCCAAAAAGCCCCAAAGGTATCCATAAACCCTTTAGTCACCCAAAAAGCCCCAAAGGTATCCATAAACCCTTTGGTCACCCAAAATGCTCCAATGGCATCCACTAAGGACACTGGTCATAATAACATGTATAATCCAAATAAAAAATTGATAACTTAATCAAGTTTATCACATTCGTCTTACGAATTATTACTGAAGACAATCATGCCCCTCCTTGTTTGGGACAACTAAGAAAAATATCAAAAGCAAATTCCAGCAAAACACTAAGCCTTGTCTCCTAAATACCATCAAGGCTAGGATTTGACTTAAGCCTTATCTCCTAATCACCATCAAGGCTAGGATTTGACTTAAGCTTATCTCCTAATCACCATCAAGGCTAGGATTTGACTTAAGCCTTGTATCCTAATCACCATCAAGGCTAGGATTTGACTTAATCTTTATCTTCCAAAGATTACCAAAATCAAGTTCCTTCAAGCTTATTGAAAGTAATTATTATGAGATGTGCACCCTTTCCATGATTGGGGCATCTAAAATTGATGAGGTATTCCTTTCATTTCTTCTATGAAATCTCATCAAAAATAAAAAATTCAAAAGCAATTAAAACACCACAAAAATAAAGTAAAAAGCAAAGAAAAGGGCCTAAAAACCACCAAAAACATGTCAAAATAGATAAATTTTACAATGGGTAAAACTGAAGGAAATCCAACCAAGTCATATGGGTCAAGCGACTCATCATTTTTATCACTGGTAATTCCCTCATCGACTCTTCGCCTAAGGGGTAGTCATAATTAACAAATTAATAATAAAAATAAATAATCAAACACTCAATCATGCAAATTGCGTTTGTCCAATGAATCATTGACAAAGACAATCTCGCCCCTGCTTTGGTAGAAAACAAGTAAAAATTTTAATTAAATAACTTATTGGTATTATAGAACCATGAAGGAACACATGCTTTGCTTCTTCATGACTGAAAATTACCCAAGATCAACTAAGCCTTACATGAGAGGTTGTACTTGAATCAAGTTCCTTAGCTCATCAGAAGCAAGGATTCAAGAACGCATGCTATTTCCATGATTGGGGCATCTAAATTTGGTTAGGTTACTGAATAACCTTAATCATTTTACATTTTAGTCATCTATTTTTTCTCTGCGTTGTGCTACACACAATGCATCCCAAAAAGGGGTTCCTATAGACACTAAAATCATGTCAATCCGATTAGACTACCAAGACATGTTCTAATTGACACCATATGGCCCCCTTGGGCAACCCTCAGAGGTTAAATAGTGATCCTAGCCACTTTTGAGAAGTTCTACACCACTTTTGGGAAGTTTTGGGCCATGTAGGCATGGTCGTCCCAACTAGGGATGGCCACCAGTAGTCATCCCTAGGTGGGATGACCATGGCCTTAGACCCTCAAAAATTCAAAGGAGGGACAAATGGCACCAAGAAACTACCATTTATCCTACCCATTCAAGCATGTCAGTATGAGGGTGCATAAATCTCATGCCAAGTTGCAAATTGGAGGCCTAAAATGGATATTCCTTCCCCCTCCAACGCATGCCAAGCTTTGGACAAATGGTGGCACTTGCATGGCCTGGCATACCCATTTGACCATATTCCTTATTGGGCTATAAAGTGGATCTATTCCACCCAATTTCAAAGAGGAGTATTTGCAATATTTTACCACGAAGTGCTATCGAGATTTATCCCCAATCTATTGTGTGTTTTCCCTTAAGATCTCCATCGAGTGAAGGAGGTTTTCAAGTGATTCCAAAACGTGCAATCCATTTAAAAAACAAACCCATTTGAGTGAATAAGGTCCTAAAATTTTATGACAATACCCCTAAGAGTAATTTAGACCCAATCCTAGAGGAATTGGTGGCAAAAACCACCATATTTGGTGGTCGTCCCACCCTAGGATGGCCCCCAAATTATGACAGTCCTAAATGGCTCACCCTAGGATGGCCATAAATTGGAGTACAATTTCTCTACTATTTTTGTATAGATAGATTTTATATTATATTATATACTCTCTGTTAAAATTTGGTGCAATTTGAAGTTGTTTTGCTTCTGTTATCATGATTTTTGTGTTTTGTAGGCTTGAATGGCTCACCCCAAGATGGCCAAAAATATGAGAATAATTTCCTTATTATTTTTAATTAGATAATTTATAGAGCATATAATATGCATGAATCTAAATTTTGGTAGAATTTGGAGAAATTTTGAATAATCTATTGCACTTTTCCTCTTTCAAGCTCATTGATGCATGCACCTTCCTAGTTTCATCTTAATCCACACATGCTATTAATCGATTTTAGTTTCCTTTATGTATATTCAAGTATCACAATGCATGAGGAAGGAGCATCAAGTTAGAACAATGATATAACACTTTGTGACGGCATCGAAATCCCGCTCTTCAATTGTGAGTGCGAGGAAGACACTACAAGTGCACCTTGGATTTTTGAAAGGATTTGATCCTTTGAGTATTGTAATGAGTTGTATCAATTGAGTGTAGCACCAGGGTGTGGTATTCCTAGTGGGGAGGTGGCTTCCAAGGCTCAAAATGATAAATTTTCTATTCCAAATTTTTGTAACAAATCATACAATCGTACAGTCTCTACAACTATCAATATGTGACAACTAAACAACTTGCACAAAACCCAAATTGTACAACTGTACAATACCAAACTGTACCATGATGGAGATTGTACAATTTCACACTCAAATAATCTTTCAGATTTGGTTTTACAAGCCACTATACATAATTTTGTACTAAATTGTTCGATTTCCCAATGATGCCAAATAGGGTAAATTTTCCTCAATCATATAAACTACCAAATCAGGTAATTGTCTTCTTTACGATTTGTAAGGGATCTAAGGTATAATTTGTATGAAAAAAAAGTACAAAAATGTGCTAAATTGGATATTATCCTAGACCAATCTCTCTTAGATAAGTTTTTTAAGGATTTAATATGGAAATTAATCCTAATTCTGCCAACATGCAAGTTACTTTGTTAGGGTTTGAGAGAGTTCTATATCCAATGGCACATCCAAAAATCATACAACATCATTCATTACATATTCCATTACATCATCATCATCATAGATCATTCATAAGGTCCACACCAGTGATGTTTTAATCTAATTTCTCCATATAAATGCATTAAGTGGCAATAACAACCCAAAAAGAAATACATGCAATAGAGATAAACTGTCAAATACTATTCTACCATTCTAGGATCATACAATGCATGAGAGAAACTATGAACTATGATTATTCTTTATTACTATTCTATAATGTCATCCAAAAATTATAGATATGCAACAACACTTCACACCAGAACATAGCCAAAATTCCTAGCATTCTAAGACTAACCAGAATGTAACCAAAATATCACTCGACTATAAAAATTGAAAATGGGGCCTTATATAACATTTTCTAGGCCATTCCAAAGTAGTTATTGAGGAACTTATTATTTGCAACTACCCCTACATAAAATAATACATTAATTAATACTTTTACTAATTATAAACATCTTATTTATCAAATCCATGTGCAATTACAAATTAAATTGCATTTCCCATGCATTTCATTTCATTTCATTGCATATTGTATGGTTTACCTTCACTTTGTACAATTTTCCATTCAGGTTGTATGGTTCACTCCTACCTATATGATTTACAAAACTTGTCAAAATTGCCAAACTTGGACAAACACTTTGTCACTTCTTCTTCTGGGAAGTGGATTTGCTACATACATTTGCCCTCACATTTACTTTGGTTGGTTTCCTCACTGACTCACCTTTATGTTTCATGTATGCCTCGTAATCCATAACTACATTTTTTAGGTCTTGCACTTGGATTTGAAGAATTATGCATTGGTTGTTCAACTTAGCTACGTAATCACCCATTTCTACTGCTTTTAACCCATGGTGATTGGATTTCTCTTTGGAAGTCTTCAGGAGTTCCCTTAATTGATTTTCATGATCAGTGGCACTCTTCTTCAGCTTCTCCTACAAATGTGCTTCTGTTCGATCTGTTGCTTGTAATTTATCATTCTTATTTGTAATGCATATGGTGATGAATATCTGCCTCCAAAGCATGAAAAATATCCTCCTTAGCACTCAATTGTGCTTGCTTAGCCAGGACTATATCATTATACCATTTATTGTCCTATGTGAGCTCTTCTATATTCTTAGCATGCATCATCAATTGCTCATCTTTCTTGACCAATTGCATTTTCAATTGTTCATCCTTTGCTCTGATTTGAGCTTCCAACTCCTTAATATTATCTTCTACCATTTGTGAGACCTATCACTTCTCCTCTTCAATAAAACTAATTTTGGCCTCAAAATAAGCCCTGGTACTTAGTAGTTCTTCTAATTTCTTTATTTTATCTTGTGGCATAGCCTTACTCTTCTGCAATTCTTTCTCCATTGATATCATTTCCTTTTGAGTGGACTCTGTCTCCTCTTTTTGAGCTTCCTTAAGTTGATATATCTACTCCAATCCTATGCTCAACCACTCTATCCAATATTTTAGGAAGTTCAACTTCCTCAGAGTGATATCCAATCCCGTAGTTACCCTCTTATGTTCCAACTTAATTGTATTCATGGGACAAGTAGGATAATTGGATCTATCTAGGTACAATCTTAGATGCTTACTATAATTGGTTTTCACTCCCTCTAGTAAGTCATCTCTTCCCAAAATCATTGTTACCTCTTCCCTGGATAAATTCCATGGGTGATGTACATGAATATCCACAATTATCCTTGTATGATCCTCACTGATCACCCATTTTGTTATCTTCTCCAATTCAAGAAACACTTGTTCTTCCCACAACTTCAAATCTCCCATGCATCTAATACAAAACTATAATTTAGAACTAGTTATGGCATTGCCTATATAAGAGAAGAAATGTTCCACATTATCTTCTACTCCTTGTGCATCCTCCTCAATTTTAATATTTTTAAACTATGGTACCTCCTAGAGATAACTTGTTTGCATCCTCCGTAGTTCCTCATCTATAGGAGTTCGTTCTTCCTCTTCTTCCATGTGGTGGCCAGAGCTTCCCCCAAGCTCTAGTAGTGCTCTCTTTGTGTTTATCTTTTCCCATGGTGGATTCTATTCCAAAGTCCTCTCTACCTCTACATCCTCTTCTATATTCACAATATCCTATTGATATTACTACTTCTCTATTGATTCTTGGGCTTCTATTTGTTTAGTAAATCCCACCTTTTGTTCTTCGATCACCTAATCTTCCTCCCAATTCTACTAGATTTTCATTGTCGTGACTTTTTCAACAAAAGGTTTTTCTTGTTCTTGTAATGTCTTCATCTCTTCCTATGCATCACTTTGATTATTTTGGTTTGATCTTCCTACCATCATGAATTTGAAATGAGGCTTCTTATTTTCTCTAGACTCTTCCTCTGAGGATTCCACTCTCACCTTAGTTTTCTCTTTTTCCTCCTCAATAGTGGTTGCTACTTCTAGTGCTATATGCCTCACTTTTGTATCCTCCAATATTTTTGAAGAGTCTTGTTGTGGCTGCTCCACAACACACCCCAAAATTGGGGACCCCCCCTTTTTTTGCACGCTTTCCAAGAAGATTACAGTGGCCCAGATGTTAAGAGAGCAAAGAAAACCAAGAAAATGAAAATGTCGTGATATCATGACATGTTGCTCCGTCGTGGCTCATAAAATGAAAATGTCATGATATCGTTACATGTTGCTCCATCGCGGCTCATAAAATGAAAATGTCACGATATCATGACATGTTGCTCCATCGCGGCTCATAAAATGAAAATGTCGCGATATCGCGACATGTTGCTCCATCGCGGCTCAGAAAATGAAAATGTCGTGATATCGTGACATGTTGCTCTGTCGTGGCTCATAAAATGAAAATGTCGCGATATCGCGACATGTTGCTCCATCGCGGCTCAGAAAATGAAAATGTCGCGATATCGCGACATGTTGCTCCATTGCGGCTTTAAAAAGAAAATTGTCGCGATATCACAACGTGTCGTGTTTTCATGGCTCAAACAAGCGAAGTACAATGGAATGAAAAAGTGTCACGATTTCGTGACATGTCGTGTTTTCACGGCTAAGAGCAATAGGATGCAGCATAAAGTGAAAAACGTCGCGATATCGTGACATGTCAAGTTTTTGTAGCAGGAAAGTGAGGAAGGAGCAGATGAAAGAAATTGTCGCGATTTCATGACATGTCGTGTTTTTGCGACCAAGTTGCATCTTCATAGCCCGAAACAAAAAAACATCATGATTTCACGACAGATTGCATCTGCAC
This sequence comes from Wollemia nobilis, assembly GCA_028583015.1. Taxonomy (NCBI): domain Eukaryota; kingdom Viridiplantae; phylum Streptophyta; class Pinopsida; order Araucariales; family Araucariaceae; genus Wollemia; species Wollemia nobilis. The sequence goes on from JAQPPZ010000367.1 coordinate 1,080,909, forward strand.
AGCCTGAAAGAGAAAAAGTGTCACGATTTCATGATAGAAAGCAGTGAGATGGTACAGAATGAAGAAGCATCATGATTTAATGACAGAAAGCAGCGAGATGGTATGGAATGAAGAAGAGTCACGATTTCACGACAGAAAGCAATGAGATGGTACGAAATAAAAAAGTGTCATGATTTCGCGACATGTCACATTTTTGCGGCTAAGTACAACAAAACACAGCGAAGGAGAAAAACATCATAATTTCGTGACAGGTTGCATCCATGCAGCCTGAAGCAGGAAAACCTCGCGATATCGCGACATGTCTCATTTTCATGGTGCTTGAAGACGAATAAAGCTACGGGTATAAAAACATCACGATATCGCGACATGTCTCATTTTTGTGGTACAAGAAGAATAATAAAGCTGCAGGGTATAAAACGTCGCGATATCGTGACATGCTGTCTTTTGTCGCGATTCATGAAGAACGTTACAGAAAATGTAGGGAAACACTGAACACATGGCATAAAGGTGTAAGGGTTACAAGAAGGCTACAGTTAGCAAAGAAGATCAAACGTTTCGACACTCAAACAACAACCAAAAATAATGAAATTCACAGAATACGAAATGAAAAGATATGGGAAATGAAATGAAGCATCATAGAGCGAAATAGAGAGCCGCACTAAGGGTTTAAAAGCAGAAGCATAGATTGGTACAGGGTTCAAAAACCACTGTGAGCAGAGTTGCAGAGCTGAAGGCGATAGGCCATTCTGGGCCTGCTTGAGTTGTTTCTCTTCCACAGACTGGTTTGGAAAAACCAAAAATTTTGCTATTGTAACATGACATATTTTCAATGCAGAAGTGTTCAAAAATTTGCATCTTGTGGGCAAGAAAGGAGTTGTTCTCTGGATGCATGATTGAATGTTTATCTTTCCCCTTTCCGATTTTAGGCTTATAGATGGAGTTTAATGCAAGTTGTCTTGGTTTCTTCATGCGAATGTCTAAATCTGGAAGTCGTAGTTAAAACCCTAGAAACTAGAACTTAGCCTATCTGGATTGTACATGTTTGCAGGTTCAATAGGTTAGGTTGCATGCATGGATACCTCACATATTCGGTTTTTTCGAAATAGGATAGCATCATACTGAGTGCATTTTTATTTTCAGTTTGTTTTCTGCATTGCATTTTCATTCTTTGCATTTTATTTTTTCAAAAAGTTTAACTTATTTAAAATAAACATTTAAAAATTACAAAATCCAAAAAAAACAACGAACAATCACTAAAGCTTCATGATGAAATAAACCAACATTGCCCCTTGTTTATAGTTACTTGCAATCACTAAGGTGTTCCAAGCATTAAAATTGAATATATTTATTTGAGATTATTAATACACAAATGTAAAATGCTAACATAGCGGAGACCTTGGAGAAATTACTTGTCTAATTTCTTTGCAAGAGGGGATTTGGAACCCAAATCCTATTGGAGAGTGTGTTTTCACAATCGGGTGAAAATACCACTCAACAGATTGGCGCTAGAAGGAGGGCATGACGGGTTTATTTTAGTGTGATTTAAATTTAAATTTTTGTATATCTCATTCTATATTGATTGTTATCTTTAGTCCTCTAACACTCAGTGGATTGTTAAAAGGACGACCTGAATTGGTTTACTTTATGCTATTTTAAGAAATTCAGGTATGTTGTATATTACTCTAATGCTTTTCTGATTGTTCATACAGAAATAATGTGATTTGATTTAATTTTGAAAATTTTGGTCTCGACTAACGAAGTGTTGTTTCATGCAATTACTTTTCATTTGATTTTAATGAATACATCTCTTAGTTGATGCTAACTTGATTTTTACACATTGCAGGTTGGATATTTTCTAGTCATTCCACGCTGATGTGTCGTGATTCCTTCTGTCATTTTTGACTAACATATTTGGTTCTAAAGTTATATTTTGAGTTCACTAATGGCAACATTTGAGGAGAAAATTGTATCCCTAAGAGCTGAAATAGTGTCTCTAAGAGAAAGAATGGTATCTATGATGGAGGATCATTATAAGGGTTTGTCTATACATGTGATACCCTATCAAATTCCTAAAATGTTATTGGAGTTTTTACGATGTTTTAATCAAGAGGTGTCACTAGGATACTTGCAAAAACTACATGTCTACAAGGATACATTATGTCGATTCCAAGTTTTGTATGAGGAGATGGCTTGTAAGTTATTTGCATACATTTTGGATGATAAACCATTCTTTTGGTACAGCCAACTACCCATGGATGTTAGGACTTCTTGTATACAACTAGAAGCAGCCTATCTTTATCATTTTGGTAATCAGGTTGACTTAGAAATGTTGAAAAATCAATTTACCTCCATATGTAAGGAGCCTAATTAATCCTTGAGTCAATTCAATGGAAGATTTCGTGAGTTGCACTCCCAAATGTGGGAAAATTTTAACACATTAGAAGAGGAATCCATGGAAGTATACCTGGGAGCCATACACCCCACACTTGCTTCGTTCATTGAGGAAAAAATGGGTGGCTTGTCTCTAGAGAAAATCTATGAGATCCTAGAAGAGGTAGAACGACAAGGTCTTGAAGAAGAAAAGGCACAACATGTTCACATGAGAGATTGTCCTTCTAAAGATATTTATGCCAACCTACACCAACCATCAAATATAGCACCCTCCACTCCAATGATACCTAAGGTAAATGATCAAGGGGATGAATTTGAATATCCAAATGTTACAACCACCTTAGATGTAGTCCAAGAGGAGGTGCAAAGTGCTAAACCAACATCCGCTAGTGAATATTATGTAGAAGCAATCTCATTCATAGAGATGCATGATTATGCAGATAAAGGGGTCCTAAATTCAACAAGGTTTGAGATAGGTGATAGGACAGAACCTACCATAGAATTGAATGAAGTGGTTGAAAGTGAAATTGGAAGAAAACCAATAATGAATTTGAAGATATGATAGAATTTCACCACTTGTTCTTGGAAGAAACTCTCGATGAAAATCTAGGAACTAATGATAAAAAATTTCTTCACCCTCCAAATTGTGACAAAACTGTATCATGGGTTACTAATTTGGACGATGATAGCCTTACAAATTTGAATTCAAGAAACGACCCACTATTAGAAATAATTGAACCATCTAAGGAAGGTGAAGATGAATTTGATGAGAAACACATTGATGAATTGGATGATGTTGAAGAAGTAGTTGAACGTCACCACTTGATTTTGGAAGATGATTATTACAATGCTTGGAAGAAGTGGGAAGACTACACTCACTCCAAAACTGCTAATGAAACTTGTGTGCCAATTGATATGCAGGATGACACTATCACCTACTCAAAGGAATATATCACAACTCCTGTACAATTTGAGGATGTTTTGGAAGAGGGTTTCAAGTCTCATCAAAGTTTGAAAGATTATAATGATTCCATTACCAAGGACAAAGAAGAAAAATATTTGATGAATGAATCAAAAGATCATGTCACAAATACCATGGACTTTCATCCCACAAATTTGGAAGATAATTTTTATAATGGTTGGGGAAGATATGATAATGCATTCTTTTCTCACACCCTTATAGATGAAACTCATATTTCACTTGATATGCAGGATGTTGAAACTTCTACATCATACGAAGGTCTCACATTCACAAGATTTGAGAAGGTTGCAAATTTCGATCATGTTGAATATAAATTCACTGAATATGCGGATACAAGTTTGCATGATGATTTTGAGGATTCAAATTAAGAGATACCATGGATAGTGAACAAAGAATTAGAACCAAATGACAAATATATTGATCAATTGGAAGCAACTCGAATAAGTGATCATCAAAACAGATTACTTGACATACACTTTGACCAAAAACATTTGAGGGTTGAAAAGGAGGGTCATGCTTTCAAATGGGTACATGACCATGTTTTGAATTTGAATGATGTTTATGGTGAAATGTCATTAAAGGTGAATGAAAAACAAGGTATGATTTCTAATCACACCTTTGACAACATTGTTTTAATGAATGGAAAAGAAGTTGATGCACTTGAATTGTTAAATCAAATTCATCAACAATTACTAATTGAATCTAGGGTAAAAATTGTTAATGATCCTAATTTAGTAAATATCCTAGATGCTTGCAAACTTTTACACAAATTTGATTGGCCTACAAATTTGGAAAATGATTTGGCTTTAAAATTTTTAGAAATAGGCTCTTGCTTACAAAGTCTCATTTTGGTAAAGAAAGCCTACTTCTAAATCATGAATCGAATTATGAAATGGATACTTTCAAGAATAGACAAGATAAAATTGAATATCATTTATTGTCTAATCATTTTAGTATTTTAGCGCTCACCTATGAGAATACTAATGGAATTAAATCTAATTGGTGGGGTGAGCAAGGGAAGTTAAAAGTTGTTGCATGGTGTGGTATAATATTGTTTTTTTTTTATGCCTACAACATTTGGCATGCACATCACGTTATATTTTTGTTGAAATGTTCTAATAATGTTTGGGATCCGAGAAAGTGATAGTCCAAGCTTTGCATCATCTTGTATTATATTGTACATTTGTATATAGGTTTTGATTTTCAGTTTTGGTTTGTGTTTTCAAATTTTCATTTTTGGATTGCATTTTGGTTTTGGATTGACTAAGTTTTGATTTAAAGTTATGTGTTGGTCCTATGGACATGTTTGGTTTGTAAAATATATATATATATATATATATATATATATATATATATATATATATATATATATATATATATATATATATATATATATATTGAGATGTCAACTTATGCCTAAAATCAGGAGAATATGAAACATTGGAATTGTGTTGTAGAAAGCTCCACAAGTAACACAAACATTTTAAATTTCTTGTGATGCATGAAGTTGTCAGTTAGTTTTATGGCAATACTCCATCTGCAATTCAAAGGGCAATGCATTCATATTACATCTCACTTTACATATACATGCCATCTTAGTTGCATATGCATTTCAGATACAAATCATTGAAGTGTATCAAATCCTCTTAGGGTTATGCTATAACATAAATAAGAAAAAATCCTAAGGTTGGGAACTGAGGCCCGAGATATCTAGATCCAAGCACATTTTATTCACATTAAAAAGGATCTTGAGCAAAATGATCAAAACCTTGCTTGGAAGAAAAGGTCAGGCGAAAGAAGTATTTCATGTCTATCCTATTATGCAACATGATCCTTAAAATAGTGGTTTTTACCACTTCCATAAAGCTTAAAGCCTAAAATCAGAATAGTAAGGATAGGGTTAAATCCTCATCGAACTTAGGTTGAGGATCCAAATCCCCAAAGCTCTGATTTGACCTACATGGAGTAGTAAGGATAGGGCATAATTCTCATCTCACTTAGGTTGAGAATCCGATTCCCCAAAGCTTCCATTTTTCCCATTTCATCATAAAGCTTGGATTGGAAGGATCGTACTACATGTCCTCTGCAAAGGATGGGTAGTCATCCCAAATGTCCAAGCAATAAAAGTAAAACTAATTTTTCCCATTTCATCTCAATATTGGATTGGAAGGATCGTACTACATGTCCCTAGTAAGGATGGGTAGTCATCCCAAAGGTCCAAGAAATAAAATTAACTAATATTTCCCATTTTATCTTAATATTGGATTGGAAGGATCGTACTACATGTCCCTAGCAAGGATGGGTAGTCATCCCAAATGTCCAAGAAATAAAAGAAAAAGAATGAATGAAACCAAATCATGGATTATGGGGTTAAGTATGCCCATGCGTGGCAGCATGTCTTGTCTAAAACAAGACCACTGACTGTTCAAATGGATAGACTAGCATGACCATTTCATCCATAACTGGTTAAATTATTTTTCTCAAAGTGAGGTAATGAATTCCAAATCAGAGTAGTAAGGATAGGGTTAAACTCCCATCTCAATTAGGTTGGGAGTCTGATTTCCCAAAGCTCTGATTTCACTTTCACTTGCACATGGGTTCAAGATAGTAGTGACTCATAACCAACTTTGGGATCTAATAAAGCAATTCATTATACATATAGTTGATCCTAAGAGGGTTTGATAATTTTAATGTTTGTATATGATACTGGAAAGTTTTAAAGTCTTTATAAAGCAGGTTGTTATATCTCTAGCATATTTATCAGGCTGCTCAAATCATTCATAACCTCACATATGCATTCATGTAAAACTGACAATGGAATGTGAATCAATTTCAAATGATAGAAAATGGAACACACTGCACACATCAAGCTAATACTTAATGATTCTGGTGTTTCATGTATTTTTGATCTATCGGTATTTGTTTATCTTTTATGTTTTGACGCCTATACTTAAGCTTATATATTTCAGGGTAGGTTCTCACCGAAATGCTCAGGAGCATTTCCCAGCAGAGTCACCATTTTTTGTGGCTGCTCCACAACACACCCCAAAATTGGGGACCCCCCCTTTGTTTGCACACTTTCCAAGAAGATTGCAGTGGCCCAGATGTTAAGAGAGCAAATAAAAGCAAGAAAATGAAAATGTCATGATATCGCAACATGTTGCTCCGTCGGGGCTCATAAAATGAAAATGTCATGATATCGCGACATGCTGCTCCATCGCGGCTCATAAAATGAAAATTTTGTGATATCACGACATGTTGCTCCGTCACGGCTCATAAAATGAAAATTTCACGATATCGACATGTTGCTCCGTCTCGGCTCATAAAATGAACATGTCATGATATCGCGACATGTTGCTCCGTCATGGCTCATAAAATGAAAATGTCATGATATCGTGACATGTTGCTCCATCGTGGCTCAAAAAATGAAAATGTCGTGATATCGTGACATGTTGCTCTGATGTGGCTCATAAAATGAAAATGTCACGATATCGCGACATGTTGCTCCATCGCGGCTCAGAAAATGAACATGTCGCGATATCGCGACATGTTGCTCCATCACGGCTTTAAAAAGAAAATTGTCATGATATCATGACGTGTCACGTTTTTGTGGCTCAGACAAGCGAAGTACAATGTAACGAAAAAGTGTCACGATTTCGCGACATGTCGCGTTTTCATGGCTAAGAGCAATAGGATGCAGCATAAAGTGAAAAACGTTGCAATATCGCGACATGTCAAGTTTTCACGATAGCAAAGTGAGGAAGGATCAGATGAAAGAAATTGTCGTGATTTTTTGACATGTCACGTTTTTGTTGCCAAGTTGCATCTTCACAGCCCAAAACAGAAAAACATCATGATTTCACAACAGATTGTATCTGCACAGTCCGAAAGAGAAAAAGTGTCACGATTTCACGATAGAAAGCAGCGATATGGTATGAAATGAAGAAGCATCGTGATTTCACGATAGAAAGCAGCGAGTTGGTATAGAATGAAGAAGCATCATGATTTCACGATAGAAAGCAGCGAGATGGTATGGAATGAAAAAGTGTTGCAATTTTGTGACATGTCACGTTTTTGTGGCTAAGTACAACAAAACACAACGAAGGAGAAAAATGTTATGATTTCGTGACAGGTTGCATCCATGCAGCCCAAAGCAAAAAACGTCATGATATCGTGACATGTATCATTTTTGCGATGCTTGAAGATGAATAAAGTTGTGGGTATAAAAACGTTGCGATATCGTGACATATCTCATTTTTGCGGTACAAGAAGAATAATAAAGCTGCAGGGTATAAAACGTCATGATATCGTGACATGCTGTCTTTTGTCGTGATTCATGAAGGGCCATTACAGAACATGCAGGGAAACATTGAACACGTGGCGTAAAGGTGTAAGGGTTATAGGAAGGCTGCAGTTAGTAAAGAAGATCAAACGTTTCGACGCTTGAACAACAACCAGAAATAATGAAAGTCAGGGAAGACGAAATGAAACGATCTAGGAAATGAAATGAAGCATCATAGAGAAAAATAGAGAGTCACACCATAGGGTTTAAAAGCAAAAGCACAGATTGGTACAGGGGTTGAAAACCACTGCGAGCAGAGTTGCAGAGCTGAAGGTGATAGGCCATTCTGGGCATACTTGAGTTGTTTCTCTTCCACAGACTGGTTTAGAAAAACCAAAAATTTTGCTATTGTAACATAACATATTTTTAATGCAAAAGTGTTCAAAAATTTGCATCTTGTGGGAAAGAAAGAATGAGTTGTTCTCTGCATGCATGATTGAATGTTTATCTTTCCCCTTTCCGATTTTAGGCTTATAGATGGAGTTTAATGCAAGTTGTCTTGGTTGCTTCATGCAAATGTCTAAATCTAGAAACCGTAGTTAAAACCCTAGAAACCAGTACTTAGCCTATCTAGATTGTGCATGTTTGCAGGTTCAATAGGTTAGGTTGCATGCATGGATACCTCACATCTTCGGTTTTGTCGAATAGGATAGCATCATACTGAGTGCATTTTTATTTTTAGTTTGTTTTTTGCATTGCATTTTCATTCTCTACATTTTATTTTTTCAGAAAGTTTAACTTATTTAAAATAAACATTTAAAAATTACAATATACAAAAAAAAACAACGAACAATCACTAAAGCTTCATGATGAAATAAACCAACATTGCCCCTTGTTTACAGTTCCTTGCAATCACTAAGGTGTTCCAAGCATTAAAATTGAATATATTTATTTGAGATTATTAATACACAAATGTAAAATGCTAACATAGCGGAGACCTTGGAGAAATTACTTGTCTAATTTCTTTGCAAGAGGGAATTTGGAACCCAAATCCTATCGAAGAGTGTGTTTTCACAATAGGGTGAAAATACCACTCAACAAGTCCAAAATTTTAAATTCATCATGCTATAAAATCTGTGGGGATTCCAACATCTCCTCTAGTCCTGTCCAATTCCAGTCATGCAAATCTAGCTTCTTTGAGTCTGATTGTTCTTCTTCTTGTTTATTCTTCTATATAGTCTTAGCTTGTTTTTCTAGAGTAGTATTATTCACCATTATTTTCCATTGTCTCCTTGTTCTTACTTGTATTGGGCTGGATTTACTCCCTTTACTGAACTAACGACTGCTCTTATTGTCATTGCTAAAGTTCTTGTTGCTCTATTTTAGGTTCTAGATATCTAGGTCTTTTCCTTTGATTGTGTACCTCCTCATCCAAGGAAGTATCCTCTTGTACTATAGTGGTCTATTGTTATTTATTTGTTTGAGACTTCTCTAGAGTCTCCCTCTAAATCGGTACTAACTTTGCACATCTTAAAATGGTTGGCTATCATACCTTAATATTCCTAGGTTATGTCAAACCTGGAAAGTGGATTCCCATATCTATAATAGCATTTAATAACAATCTAATGACATGGAAATTCATCCTAAAATTCTTTGGCCTCTTTGTCAGTACTTCATGCATGTTTTTCTCTAGATAGGTACCCCAATCATACCTAATTCCTTTGGTGATACCCTCCACATATTGAGACATATATATTGGCATATTCATGGCTCATGTATCCCCTGATATTCGAGCCATTATAGTATTCATAACACACGGCCAATATTTCCCTTTCAACTAGCTTTGTTTAATTCCTCAAGTCCCTACACCTAAGATCTTTTCATTGGTATATGATTCCACATTGGTAAGTGAAGTGATGATGCAATGTGTATTAATTGGATCAACCAACTTATTAAATACCTTCATACCATATGTTGATAATCCAAATGTTTTCATGAATGCCTCTGCCATAAATTATACTTTCACTGATTGCTTACCCACATTGACGTAGGCAATTTTGGTTGCAATATTATATGCCTGAACCATCTACAATAGATAATTGTAGAATAAGGTCCTTTGGTGTGGTGGCACTTGTGCTATTACAACTACACTAGTCTCCTCAAACTAATTCATCTAGGGGTTGTTATTGTTTTCTTCATTGCTCCACCACTTCTTACATGTCTCTCTTCTATGTTGTACGAATGATATATTCATTATCTCAACCTAGTTCTCACCAAGTTCACTACTTATATCCTCATCGAGATCTGGGTAATGTACTTCACTTCTCAAATCCCTCCTTAGTATCCTCTCTTGTGCCATTTCCTCCTCTCATAATCTTGGTGGTTTTCTTCTCCGATCAGCCCTCCAATACCTCTACCCTCTCCATGACCTATATCCTTCTCTCCTACAAGGACGAGTACCATGCTAACTACGAGATTGAAATTATCACCCTTGGTATTACTGTGGATGTGACTCTCTTTTGTGTAGAGATCTTGGTGACCATTCCATCTTGTTGGCTGCAATTCTTCTTAATTGATATTCGAACTCTTTGGCTGAAATCATTTTATCGTTATTCCTCTGATTAGATTGCTACTCGAACATCACCAATTTTGCAATAAGTGTTGCAAAAAATCATATAGTCTACTATAAATCATACGGTATGCTCTTCAAATTGCTCTTGTATGATTTCCACATCCACAACCACCTCTAGATCGTACAATATTTATAAATACTTCAAACTGTTCAATATTCTATAAATCATACAATTGCTGCGCAAAAACGTATAAGTCCATACCACTCCATACAATATTCCCATCTAGATTCTCTCCTTTGTTGAATATGTACACTTTTATACAATTTTGTATGATTTTCTCAAAAATCTTTAAAAAATCTCAAATTTACTTGAAATCCTACAATATTTTTCTTGAGATCATACAGTCTACTTACAAATCATACAATACATCCCTTGAAACCCTTGTTCACCTAAAATTTGTGTTTTTCGCTTATCGTCGATGATTTATCACTGACCTAGTTGTCGAAATGCCCTGATCTATATTTTCAATGCCATTCTAGAGCAATTCTTCAAATTTTCACCACTTGGCACAATTTACCCCCAAAAATGAAATTTCCAGGCTATTTAATAGGGTTGTACGGTCTTATTCTTCCTTCCCTATGTCTTCTCCATTTCATTTTTGGCCGCTCTTACCATATTATGGTTTGTAATATTTTTTCACCTGTAATTTCTCTACTCTAGCTCTAATCCACAACTTCCTTGAACTTGGTGTATGTTTTTCCACAAAATAGTTTGTAGTTGGATGCCTTCTATTGCAAACCCTCATTTCACTTTGGCTAAATTCAAAATATGCATTGAATGTATTCGAATCCCTTCCTTTTCTTCTCTGATTTGATTTACTTGAATGCAAAAAGTCTCCTTGGTGTGAATTTAAAAATGGGTCATGAAACCTTGTAGCTCACTGATGAATTTTAATGCCCATATAGTCAATTTCATTCAATTGCATGCTTTTCACCTTCATCCTCCTAAAAATTTTGAATTCCTCCTTGTACGGTTTGTAAAATTGCTAAGGGTAGCCTTGTATTTAAATTGTTCTCAAACCCTAACCACTCCAAATTTGAAATTGCACCACTTTGCATGTCTTTTCATATTCCTTTCCTGGATGATAAACAACTCATCGCCTTCCCATGCGATTTTAACTTTTTCCTGCACTTTTTTGACAACACATCGTTTCACACATGCGAACATTAAATGCGATGGTTAAAAAACATACAATTGCACTCAAAACTATACACTATACAATATAAATTGTACAACATGCCTCTTTGTATAATTTTGCATTTACTTTTCTCAATTTTGCTTGTACGATCTCCCACTTATGCTTTTTCAGCTTTAAATTTGACTTGTATGATCTATCACTTAGATAATTTTTCTATTTTTCTCTCTTTGAAGAGGTCACCATTTTTGGTTTTCAACCCACTTCATTCTTAATTGCATCCCGAGGAATTCTCACAATTAAGGAATTTTATTTTTTTCCTTTTTATTTTCTTTTATTTTTCTTTTTCCTTTTTCTTTTTCTTTTTCTTTTTCATTTTCTAACCTATTTACACTTATCGTCATGGAAATTGCATAGTGACATTCACTTGTATGATCCCATATGATTCTTCTCTTAGAGGTTTGACCATGACATTCCAAGTGATTATGCCATTTGGCACTAATTTCTCTCTAGGAAGATTCATCTACACTTGTGATGTTACCGAGTTCCCTGGCCTTCCAGTACCATGTGTACAATTTGGGATTGTACAATTACAAGTTGGAGTATCTTCACCTGGTGTCCCTTCCTCTTGTCATGTAGGTTATTGATCCCTTGGTAGAGGTGTCCTTAATACTCTATTACCATTTGAGTGACTCCTTCATCTATCTCCTCAGATAAATTCTTGCTCCAAATTTAGCGATCAGATCCTTTGTTGTCTCTAGTTTCTTTCATCTATAAAATGCACTCTTCCTCTACTACCAAGGCCTCTACCATGTGAGTGTCTTACCCATCCTATTACTCTTGACATCGATATTTTTGGCACCAGTGATGATTCCTCAATTTCTTGGAGTAATTATCTACCACCTACCACTCTTCAAGGTCCTCATAGGATTAGGGGTGGTCATCCCAATGGATAATGCCTTGTGGAGTTCAGTAAGATCCCTCTCATATGTGGTACACCCTACAAATTCCTTGTCCAATTCATACATGCTAAGGGTGCATATCCCGACCACCTAGGAGTAGGGGGTCATAACATTCCTTGTTATCTTCCTCCTCTAATTATAACATCACCTTGTCTTTTTTTATTCCATGGTTGAATACCTCCTCCCCTTTCTAGATGAAGCCTTAAAGGTATTTGTCTATTCCTTCCTCCCATTGCTTGGTTATCGAGAATTATCTCTACCAACTCAATATTGGCTAGTGGACTTCTACTTTGTCTCTCACTTGATGCCAACTATCATAGTGCTATCATTCTATGATATGCATGTACTAAGAAACATCACCATCTTCTTTCCTCGAAGAATCTATGTGGAGATGAGGCTACCAAGATGTCTCTACATGCATCAAAAAAAAATTGTCTTAGAACTTGAGTCATTCCGATTATCTTATCTCTATTCTACCCAATTTGTTGGTAAATTCATCAATATTTCCAATCTCCTCACTTATCTACTTTGTCTTCTTAATTGTCAATCGCTATTGTATATGCTTGTAGATCAAGGTTGGTTTCATGCTCCTATGATCTCCCTAGTTGTCTATGTTTTGTTGTACATGCTGGGGGATCATGATCATATTAAGGATTCTAAGGATTCCCTGGGAAATCATCATCATTATTGCTTTCTATGCTATATTTCCTTACTAGCCAAGGTATTCCTTCATCACTAAAGTCACTCAAATCCACCCATGCATTACCTTGTGATTCAGGTGATGTGGTTGCTTCCTTAATATCTCACCACAACATCTCTACAACTTCATTCATCATTGGTGGGTCACTTGGTGGTACTTGTGAACTTGTGCTTGCATCATAATTTAGTATACCACTCCTTGGAGTTATCCCCTCATTCTCCTTAGGTTCCCCTTCTAGCTCCTGTAGCCTAGCTATTATTTTTTTATACAGCCTTCGTATTGTGTTATCCAATTCCTGGATGGTTTGTTCTCTCAACCTTACATTATGACCTCATAATTTTTGATATTCCTCCTATAGTTTTTGTGTTTGCAATCACATTATTTGATATAATAGCCATATCTAAGCTATTTTAGTAAGTCCATCCACTTATTCATTGATAGTATCATTCCTATTCTCTTATGGAACTGAAAGCACGAGGATACAGAAAACAAAAAGGAAAAAAGCTCCAAGTACGATGCAAAAACGAAACTAAACTTAACGCTAAATCCTACGAATTGAAAATGCATGAAATGGGGAAAGCATGAACGAATTGAAACGCAAACGAAAATCCAATGCGGAAAACAGCCCTTTCTTTTATTGATACGTTTCAAAATTTGGTTACAATTCGCCTCCTCCCTTTTTAGGGGCGAGGAGCGTTAAATTTATTTCTTTGTTACATCCATGGATGCCATTCCTTCTTCTGCGTGCCCACATGTAAGATGGGCGGACCAAAACGTCATCGCCACTTGTGTGTATGAATGTTGACTCCCTGCTGCTCCTCTAACATCCCGATCCTATGTTCAAAGAAACAAGAAATAGTCAGTAGCACCTACGGATGAAATGAAACATGCAATCCCCAAGCCTATGATTAGTGCATGCAAAGAATAAATAAAATGATAACTAGCATATATCCAAATGATCTAAAAATTTGACAGGGGCATCAAGACCTCACAAAGAAAACACTGCAAATGGAACATTCAAGAAATCCCTCACACATTTGAATTCGCTCCGAGGCGGGACGAATAGACCTGCAACAAAACGCCAGATAGCACCGCTCAAAATGTCACATCTGGACAGCTCCAAATCTCCTGCAAAAGTTGGGGTTAGCTAATTGGGGGTATTTTGGGATGACCCAGATGGTCATATTTCCCCAATTTGGCCTCTAACACCCGGATTTCGATGATGCCCTCTACAAGTTAGTAAAGGCGAAAAAATGATAAAACATGACAAAAATTGATCAAAACGATATGAAATCAAAATTGCAAACTATCTAAGCAGCATAAAGATCAAATACAAAAAATGAAAATGACAGAAAGAAAAATCAGCCATAGATTCCTAATCATTCCTAAAAGGGACGATTAGACCTAGCAGTAGTGCGGGGGCACCCGGGCAGGCCGCCCGCCATTTGGGGCCTGATTTTGGCACCAATCCACTTGGGATGAGTCCAAAATCTCTTGTAAAGTGTTGTCAGAAAATTGGGTGGTATATTGTGGTCAAATGTCAGGTTTTGGGCTCAAGATTCATCCTTCCAATAGTCACCCAATGACCTCCTCTCTAAAAGAGATCACGGATGTGAAAGGCACAAATCAACTAGGGGCGTATGGGGAAGTAAAACGACAGCACTTTGTTGCTCAAAATGCTCCTTCTCTGTATATTTTGGGGTGAGGAAACTCACCAATTTATAGACCTGGAGGTCTCTTGAATTGGGCATGCAGAGGCGCCACTTGGCAATCATGCCCTCTCAGGGGGAGGGAGATTCCTCCCTGATTAGGGACTTCATGACTACCCCTATAACTGCCTCTAACGCTCAAAAATGCTCACCCACACTCCCATGCGATGAAGGAAGCATTAAGTGGCGGATCTGAGCTGCCATTTGTCAAGATTTGACTTTTTGCCCATCAAACCTGCAATTCGCCCCACCTTGGAGCGAATACTGGTATTCGTCCCTGGGTGGGGCGAATCCTAGTTTGAAATCGTCCCTGGGTGAAACGAGTATTGAGCAAAGTGCCTGAAGGTGCCAAATTGACTCCTGACCTTCCAAAACTGTTGTGAGAGTGGTTAGGACCATTGTTTGACCTCTAGGGGCTGCCCTTGGGGCTATGTGTGTCAATGCGATCAGTGTTTGCAGTCACATAATCGGATTGGTGCTGTTTTGGTGTCTACAGATGCCCCTTTTTGGGATGCGTTGTGCAAGGCGCATCGTCGAGCAAAAATAGATAACCAAAGCACTAATGATTAGGGTTTCTTAGTAACCTAACCAAATTTTGATGCCCCAAGTATGGAAATGGCATGCATTCTTGAATCCTTGCTTCTGACGAGCGAAGGAACTCAATTCAAGTGTTAACCTTTTTCGGTGAGGTGTTACTTGAGCTTGGACATTGATCAGTCATGAATAGGCAAAGGGCGCAACCTTTTGTCTGTGGGAACCTTGAGTTCATGATTCACGAATGCCAAGTGATTGATCAGCTTGTGATTATTGCTTGTTTACTACCCCAAGTAGGAGCGTGATTGTCTTTGCCAATGATTCTTTGAATGCATGTTGTTTCCATGATTGGGTGTGTATTTGTTGATTGGTGACTAAGTGTGACTACCCCCTCAAGCGACGAATCGATGAGGGAATGACCAACATGAGAAAAGTGATGAGTCACTTGACCCAAGATGACTTGGGTAAGGGTGCCTTCATATGTTTAGCGTTAAATGTGTGTGCAGTTTTCCGACATTTAGACCTATTTTTGGTGGGTGTTAACCCTTTTGGTGACGCTTTTTGGAGCTGAAATTGTCAAAAATTCGTCTTCCCGTGGAGTGGTCCGGCCATGGTGGCCTTCTTAGGGAGTAGGATAGTGACAATTTGTAACCCCAATGTCTATTTTGGATGCCAAGAATGTCAGGCGCAAAGGCGCCTTCGTTCGGCAATGTTATTGCTTATTTTTGGTTGGGTTTTGACCCTTTTGGTGACGTCGTTTGGGGATGAAATTCTCGAAGATCCATCTTCCCGTGGAGTGGTCCGGCTATGGTAGCCTTCTTAGGGAGTAGGATAGTGAGGATTTGTGACCCCGAAATCTGTTTTGCATGCCCGAAATGTCAAGTGCAAAAGCACTCTCATTGGACAGTTTTATTGCTATTTTTGGTGCATTTTTGTGCATTTTTTTGCTATTTTTGAAATGTTTGCTCTGTATTCATCCCTGGGTGGGACGAATTCCTATTGATCATTCATTCTAGGGTGGGATGAGTGCTAACCAGAGCGCTCATCCCAGGGAGGAACGATTACAAGCTCAAAAAGCCTATTTAAAGGCCAAAACTAGGTTTTGGGCTCATTTGCACTTGTTTTTCCTGGCGATTTGGAGCTCTAAGGAGGAGGAGGTCAATTCTGCGAAGCGAAGCGCTGCCAAATTTTCCTGCCACCATGAGTTCATGGACCGGATCGAGCGGCGGAGCCGAAGTGAGACCAGTAAGTGAACTTCCTCTTTATTAGTTTTTTGTATTACAGTTTTAAAACCGCAAGTTATTTTTTGCTTCTTTTTTGTATTTTGTTTTTCAAATGTAAAAATGAAAAACCTTAGTGAAATGAATGTGTTTATTTGTTTTGGTATGGCTTCATTAAAACGTAGGTTGAAATCCTAGTGGAAACCATGTTTGTTTGTGTTCATTTTTTGTAAACTAATAGAAACCCTAGGCTAACAAAAATTGAAACTTAGCAAAAAAACGTAGGCTAACCCTAGTTAAACAAAGATCAAAACCGAGTTTAAAAACTTAGGGTAAAATTGAGCTTAAAAACTTAGTGTTAAACGTAGTTTTTTTAAAAACTTCACTCAACCTTAGTCATTTTTGTTGTTTTTGTTTGATTTATCAATGTAAAGTTAAAAACCCTAGATTGACAAACTAAGTTTGTAAGTTTTGATTTTTTTGTTTTAATTTATCAATTTGAGAGTACAAAACCCTAGGTTGACAAATTAATTTTGTAATTTTTTTTTTGTTTTAATTTATCAATTTGAAAGTTAAAAACCTTAGATTGACAAACTGAGTTTGTTTTTCTTTTATACTGTTTGTAGTTGTACACTTTTTTTTTCATGATTTTAATGTGTTTATTTTGTTTTCTTTTGCAGGTTGTGAAGAGCCGGTATCGTGTGCCTACTATTTTCGCTGAAGCACAGGAGGCGCTAGCTGTGGCTGACTGGGAGTGGCTTGATGCCCTTGGGCTCAAGCAGGTGACTCGGCTAGAGCCGGTGGTTGGGGATCGGGCCTACCTGATGGCCCTGATCAACTTGTGGGATCCTCGGACTAACACCTTCCATCTCCCAACAGGGGAGATGACAGTTACTTTGGAAGATGTCTATCGGATTCTGTGGATTCTGATAGATGGATTACCTATCGGGGATGACGTCGCATGATCAATGGACAATAGTGTTGACACGCTACCTCGGGCATGGGGAGGAGGTGGGTGTGGATAGCCCAGTGGAGAGGGCAAAGGGTGATTTTCAGATTGGCAAGATTCTAGTTTGATGGTGGTTGGAGAAGGGGGTTGGGGGTGAGGATGGTGTGGGTGGAGTGTGACATCGAACGATGGATTTAGAGGGAGAATACACCACCTCGAGGGGGGGTACCAAAGCCCTATGGAGGTGGCTCTTCATGCAAGAGGGGGTGGTAGAGTTTCATAGGCGATTGGATGAGGGAGGGGGAGTAGGCGTGATGTGGGGGCTAGCAGCAACTGCCTTGAGGGGTCCCATAGGACCCACACCATGGGGGTAGTTCTCGTCGCATCGATCCTACGTGATCATGGTGGCCGACGCCCTAGGCTTTGGGGATTTTTGAGCTTTTGGATTTTGTTGCGGGGTCACAGGACCGGTTCATTGTAGCCTACGGGTATTTTTGATGATATATACAGATGACTTTATTGTATTTATGCACATGTGATGATTTGATGTTATGCACGATGATTGATGAATATGGATGTATGCATGTTAATTTATTTTGATGGATGCATATGTTTTGATGAAATGCAAATGTGTTTAATTTATATGATATGCAAATGGAATGGATGAATTGAATTTGTGGTTTTTGGTGGTCGCACCATAGACTGTTTAGAATTTATGGCTTTTTGTGCTAGGTGATTGTTGTGTGACCTGAATTTCTTTATGTATATGGGCTATTTAAAAAAAAAAAATTTTTTTGTATTTTTTGATGGCAATGAAAGACAACAAGTTGGTTTAGAATGTAGGTAGGGTTTTTCGAGACTTGGATGTTTTAACTATCTAGCCAAGACTGTACTTTTATCTTACGAGACTTTTTAACAAGGTATGAATTGGACTTGTTTTTGACCAAGTTATTTCACATCCCTGTGTGTGCAATTGAGTTCATTTATGTGGTGTTTGTCAGGATACCACCAGTGCCAGATAGGCTGTCAACCAAACCTGTACTGAGGATCACCTGATTAGCTCCACTAACTCCTTTGTTGTATTTAGTCAGATTAATCTGTGGTGCTATCGTAGGATACCATAAGCTAGCTCATCCACATGCAAACATTGATCTGCACACAAGTTAATGTGACGGATATATCGTCATGCGGGAGGTTTACCACCAGTGACCGATAGGCTATCCACCAAACCAATGACCGAGGTTTGCCTCATGACCTGTCGAAATGTTGAGAGTTCTAGGGATTCAAGTTCGACTCCCTTCTTTTCTTCAATTGTATTGGGATACTTGCTCTTTTATAGTGATAAAAATCACTGTTTATTTTTGTTTTTCTTTTGAGCAAGGGATTTGAATATGGAGTGATGAGAATCACTATCTTATGTGCTTTTCTTGATGTATGCACTTTGGTTGTGATGTCAAATTTTTTGGAGTTTTGACTTTTGCAAATTTGTGATGTTTTGCAACTTTTTGAGAACTTGGGATCCTTGGGGAATTGGGTAGGGAATATTCTTGTCCTTTTGCCAACTCTCAACATTCTTGGGGTCATTCGCACAGGGGGATGAGCAAGATAACCATTTCGCTTATGGTGATCTGGATTGCTTTGCAGGTTTCATATTTCGTTCACACAACTTGGGAATTCTTATGTGTTTTAATTTGTGTTGGGATGCTACGTAACAAGGTGTGATCCAAGTAGAACTCTACCTTTGTAAAATATGTCTGACTTGGTACAGTACATGGCTAGAAAGCTAATGATGACTGAAGGACGAAAACTCTTGATACATTAGAAGACAACCGACTATGATATGGTGAAATGATGTGAATGGCGTTTATTTTTGATGGACTATTTACAAAATTGGAGAAATGTGGAACAAGATGGATTGGCGAAGTAATTACAGTCTATGGTGCCTTTGACCCGTATGACCACAAATATGCAATGTATGGATGTGATGCTTAATGCAGCTATATATTTTTGTGTTTTTGATGGATTGATTTTTGTGAGTATGAAGATGAGATGCAAAAAAGAGCTCTTTATTGTTGTGATGATTGTGAGTATGCATGGAAATGAGATGCAAATTTTTGTTATTTTTGATGATTTTATTGTTTTTGAATTTTCTTATTTTTGACCAAGCGATTGTGGGAATCCTTGGAGCTTTTTGGTTTGACCAAAGGGATAATGGGCACCTTTGGGGCATTTTAGGGTTGACCAAGCGATTGCGGGAATCCTTGGGGCTTTTTGGGTTGACCAAGCGATTACGGGAATCCTTGGGGATTTTTGGGTTGACCAAGCGATTGCGGGAATCCTTGGGGCTTTTTGGGTTGACCAAGCGATTGCGGGAATCCTTGGGGATTTTTGGGTTGACCAAGCGATTGCGGGAATCCTTGGGGATTTTGGGACCAAGTTTCAATTTTACCAAGATGGATCCTTGGGGCTTTTGGGTTGACCAAGCGATTACGGGAATCCTTGGGGCTTTTTGGGTTGACCAAGAGATTACGGGAATCCTTGGGGCTTTTGGGTTGACCAAGCGATTGCGGAAATCCTTGGGGCTTTTTGGGTTGACCAAGCGATTACGGGAATCCTTGGGGATTTTTGGGTTGACCAAGCGATTATGGGAATCCTTGGAGCTTTTTGGGTTGGGCTATGGCTCCTCTAGATATGGAATGGCCGCAAATGACTGATGTTCAAGGGTTCTAGTTCCTTGATTCCATCAAGAGAGGCTAGCCGGTATGTTCCAGGTCCTATTTTACTATCAATTACATAGGGACCTAACCAGTTTGCCATGAAATTGTCCCTTAGATGGGACGACAAACTAGAGTTTTGTTGGTTCTCTTTCAAGACCAAGTCACCAACCTGAAAGTCCCTCAGATGAACTTTCATGTTGTATGCTTTCTTAAGTCGCTCTTGATAGATACGTAAATGCTCGAGAGCATTAACGCATCGTTCATCAAGCAACGTAAGCTGGTCTAACCGGGCCTACCATGTAGTGTCATCATCGATGAACTCTTGCATTGATATGCGTAGGGAAGGAATTTCCAACTCGAGAGGCATGATAGCCTCGAAGCCATACACGAGCGAAAATGGAGTTGCCCTAGTGGGCGTCCGAATGCTAGTGTGATAAGCCCACAGGGCAAGTGGGATCTGAATGTGCCAATCCTTATGACTGTCTGTGACTGTATTTTTGAGGATGGCAACTAGCATTTTGTTTGACGCCTCTGCTTGCCCATTTGCCTACGGATAATAGGGTGTCAAAAAACTATGCTGAATTTTGTACTTTGTGGTCAAAGCACGCACGTCTTTGTTTTTGAATGACATCCCATTATCCAAAATTATCTTGGATGGAATACCAAAATGACATATGATGTTATGTAAAATGAACTCCACAATGCGGGGTCCTATCGTAGAGGTAAGCGAAACCGCTTCCACCCACTTGGTGAAATACTCTGTGGCCATTATGATAAACGTGTGATGACTTGACGACGTAGGGGAGATCTTACCGATTAGATCTAGGCCCCACTATGAAAATGGCCAAGCCGATTGGATCGGCTACAAGGCCTGGGAAGGTACATGTGTCAAATTATCATGGTGTTGACATTTCATGCACTTCCTTACATATGCGCAACAATCTCGCTCTAAAGATGGCCAATAATAGCCCATGCGGAGAATGCGCTTTGCGATGGCCATACCATTGAAGTGGCCATCGCACGTACCATCGTGCGCTTGGGTGATTGCCCAAGTGGACTCCTATTGGTCCAAGCAACGAAGGAGGATTCCTTCGTAGCTACGACGGTACAAAATGTCTCCTAACAAGACATGCTTTGTCGCTTTCTGCTTGAATGCTCATTTTGTGGCATGCGTCAATCCAAGTGGGAGGTTACCTAACTTGAGGTAGTCCCTTATGGGTGAATACCAATCCCTGCTGATCAGAAGCCTCAATGGTATGAACAACCAATCCCTCTTGAAGTTCATCCCTAGCAAAAGCTGAATGGGAAAGAACTTGCAAGAATAGCGTTGTGTTGCTATTAAGGGGAGTAGGGGAGAACAAGGACCCCTAGTTGGCATGATTCAGATGATCGTGGATTCGAGAGAACCTATCCTAAGGATGGTTCAATCTGGATCAAGTGGATTCCTGGCATTAAGTTAGAGCTTGCACGCTCCATCATGGATTGCGATAGTGTTTTGACTTGAATGGTGGTCATATCACCAAAAATGTCTTGCGGGATTAGTGACCCCAAAGAGGCCATAGTGTCCACAAAATGATTCGATGACCGAGGGAGTGCCTCGATGTCGTACCATTCAAGATTTGCCAAGAATTTGTCCACAAGGGCTTTGTAGGCCTGTAGAACTAGGCATTTGCATTGGAATACCCCTTTGACTTGGTTGACAATTAACAACGAATCACCAAAGATATTCAATCATTTAATGTTCATGGTGATTGTTGTCTAAAGACCTATGAGCAAGGCTTCGTACTCTGCATTGTTGTTGGTGCATGGGAAATTTAATTTAAATGACAGAGGCATTGGAGCACCTTGCGATGTGAAGAATACTATTCTCGTGCCACCACCTTGCTCACATTTAGAACCATCAAAAAATAGGGTTATGTCGGCCTGTGACTCAGGCTCATCAGAATCTGGAGATTCTGAGACATGGAAGACCCCATCATTGGGTAGTTCTATGATCAGAGGTTGATCATCTTCGAGAGGAGCCTCTGCTAGTTGATCGGTGATGACTTGACCTTTTATGGATTTATTTCCAATAAACTCTATGTCAAATTCTGTCAACAACATGATCCATTTTGCCGTGCGACTACTATGATAAGTATGACTCATCATGTATCGCAATGGATTCTCCTTAGACACAACATACGTCTTGTTGCTCAGCATGTAATGGCATAACTTTTTGGTAGCAAACACCACTGCCAAGCAGAGTTTCTCAATGTATGCATAGTTAAGTTCATAACTGACTAGGGTGCGGCTAAGATAGTAAGTAGCCTATTCTTTGTGAAGTTCATTCTTCTGGGCTAACATGGCACCCAATGCCACCTCAGTAGCTGAGATGTATAAGTAGAATGACACTCCTGGTCTAGGTGGTGCCAATACTGGTGGCGAAGCCAAGTATTGTTTAATGTCATCGAAGGCTGACTGGCACTCGTCATCCCAGTGAAATGCTACCCCCTTATGCAATAATTTTTTCATGGGTCGACACTTGTCGGATAGCTGCGCTATGAAGCGCTTGATCGACATGACCTTTCCTTGTAGACTTTTGAGTTGCTTGATGGTAGTTGGGGGAAGCATTTCAAGGATTGCCTTGACTTTGTTTGGGTCCACCTCGATGCCTCGCTTTGAGACTATGAAACCCAAGAGTTTTCTAGATGTGATGCCAAATACGCACTTCTTGGGATTCAGTCTGACTTTATGTTCCATGAGGCGATCAAGGATCTTGCTTAAGTCATCGAGATGATCTGGGTGCAAAAGATATTTGGCCAACAAATCATCCATGTAATCTTCCAAAGTTTTATGCATGTAATCATGGAAGATGTACGTCATGGCACGTTGGTAGGTGGCACCAACGTTTTTAAGGCCAAAAGGCATGACCTTATAACAAAATGTCCCCCAAGGCATTGTGAACACTGTTTTTAGTTGGTCCTCGGGATTGATACAAATCTGATTGTATCCCGAGAAACCATCCATGAGGGAAAGCATTTCATGGCCCGCTATAGCGTCTACCAATGTGTCGATGCTTGGCAAGGGGAAATCATCCTTAGGACTCACTTTGTTTAGATCTCAAAAATCAGTGCATATGTGAATCCTCCCGTCGAGCTTTTTGATGGGCACCATGTTGGACAACCATGGTGGGTAATCCATGCAGATGAAAAACTGTGCATCCAACAACTTTTGTAATTCATCTTTGACCATTAAGGCCACTTTTGGGTGCATCTTGCATAGTTTTTGCTTAACTGGCTTGACTGTCGGATCAAGTGTTAGATTATGCGTGACTAGCTACGGATCTAGCCTCGGCATGTCTTTGTATGACCATGCAAAAACCTCCTTCTTCTCTTTGAGAAGGGCAATGTAGTCGGCTTGCTCTTTGGGGGATAAACTTACCCCCAGCTTGATGATCTATGGATTCATTGGATTAGATCCGATGTCTACGTCAGTCGTCTCCTCGACCGACATGTGGGATCCGTCCTCCAACTGGTGTGGAGTTGGGATCAAGTGGATATCATTTGCTGAGTTTAAATCATCGTTGGGAACCTCGGGTTCCTCTTTAGCATGGAAGATATCTTGAGTTGGCCCTGGGGTGAAATGAAGCATCTCACCGAAAGGCTAGTACTCTGATGGGGATGGAGGTGAATTGACGCGATCCCAGTCTATGGCATCTATATCTAGATACAATGACTATGCTGGATCGGTCGGGTTGTGGATGGGGGCGGTTAAGTCAATGGAGATCATGTTGATGAAATGATTTTGGTCTCCATTACCACGGGTGTGATGACTCGGACATTCTAGATGTTCTCTGTGCTCTGGGTCTGGCTCTAGAGGTATTGGCACGAATGGATCGGCCCTATGTGTGGATAGGAAGACAGGGTCTACCCTCGGCACTGATGTCACTATAGGGTCTCTGGGTGGAAGGTATGCTTCGTATGCCTAGAGTGGTGGATCCAACACTTGGTCCCATCGCACTGGGTCTACGTACCACTCATGCCCTGGCACTATGTTTAATTGTTCGAATATGTCATTAATCTCCAAGGGGTATTGTTGCTGTCACATGTGATTGAGATATGCCATCTCAGTCTCATCTTCATAATCACTATCGAAGATCCAAAGGCCTTCATTGGCTCCAATAACTATTTACAACATTAGAGTCTCATATTGCTTGAGCAAATTGATTTGGTCCCATTGGGGTTGTTTCGATCTCTACGGTGGGGCTTGATTACCTTGGAGTGGCGCTTGCTCTATTGGAGCATCTAAAGGGAACATTATCAAGAGGTTTTCTTAATAATCATCCATGGGTATCACCTATGAGTGATTGTTATCTGATTCAAATGGGTCCCATGGTGCTACCTCATATTCTGATTCGTCCTCTAAGGACCCTTATTGACATTGTCCAAACCCTCCTTGAAAATGAGCTCTCAAGCTTTCTCCTCTCTCGAGCGAAGGGAAGGGATTATGATGGTCAACAAGGTTGATTGCCATTAATGGGAGATAATCCCTCAATATATATGTCATGTTAGGGTTGGCATATGGATCTGATTCCAATCCCCCCTTTTTGCCTATCCCTAGGCCTTGCATGTTCTCCACCAAGATGTCCAAGGATAGGGGGTGGTTGAACCCTACTCCTGACTTGTCATATGGCATTTGGTATCTCGGTTGGCAAAGAAACCGTACCCCTTGCTCATATCTACATAACCCATATCCATGCCAAATTGCATTGGCCAAGGTATCTCAAGGCAAAGTCTGGGTTAGACAAGTAGTTGACATTTTCAGCAAAAGGCTCTTCATCTTCATCATCTTGCGTGCATGGTGCAACGCCATGATCAAGGCCCCCATACACAAAGTTTTTCTGGTTTGGTGGGTAGCCTATGGTAAAAATAGTGTCGATGGGGAGACGAGGTCTCCCCATGTCCTACATGGACTCCAGTGTGGGTGTTGCTACAATATTCAGCACCATATACTCCCCTAGGCATGTATTAGCCATCTCAATGGTGATTTTTGGCGGTTGAGGGGGAGGGAATGGAAGTTCTCCCTAATTCCACTCCATGTCGGGTGAACTAGGAGTCTCAACTTCCATTCGGCTAGGCACCTCCTCAGTAGAGATAGTTGATACTAATGGCAGTGTCTCTTCCAAAGTTTTTGCCTCTTCCAAAGGTTTCCTCCCTTTTTCCTTCTATTTGGCCCCCATAGGTGGCATCGTTGGTGGAGGACCAGACGATGAAGATGGACCTGGCTGGGGTTTTGAAGAACTTGCTAATGGGGATCCCTACGAAATCGAACCCTGTTTAGATGGATTCAATTGGAAATACAAATGCGTTGATGGAAGGGTCGATTGCGGCATCAGTTGCACCGCATTACAATACTTGAAGGGTTCTAAGTCCATCGGGACTACATGCACCTCCCCTTAAAATGTATACTTTAAGCACTGGTGAGCTATCAATGGGACACACTTCATGTCCCTGATCCATGGCCACCCCAGCAAGATGTTGTAGGCCATCTCACCTTCCAAGATGTGGCACAATGTAGGTATAGTCTTTTGTCCCACTTGGATAGGTAGGACGATTGTGCCAACTATTGAGCATATTGCATCATTGAATGCTCGTAGAGTGTAGGTGGAAGCTGTGATGTGAGATGCGGGCAACTTCAGATGTTTTAGGGCCATGATTGTGATGATATTACTAGACGAGCCAGTGTATATCAACACCCTCTTATATGGGATCCCGTTGACCCATGTGATAACATGCAGGGGTGGATCCACCATGTCATCAGCCACTGATTTCACTTCGTCTTCTCGAAATGTGATGACTGGCTCAGTGCATCGTTTGACATGTCCCATGAAGTTTTTGAAAGAATTTGTTTCATGGGGCTGCAACTCGATGGCTTTCAATATCTCCATTAGAGCCTCTTGATGGGGCGTTGATTGTTGTATGAGCTCATATATGGAGAGCCTAGCCGAGGTGGTCCTCAAAATCTGAGTGATTTTGGTTCGAAGTGTGGCCATTGGTCTAGGTGGAGGGGGTTGTGCAAGGTGTTGTTGTGGTTGTGTTGTTGTTGGCACCTCACCTATAGTTTTTGCGGGGGCAACTACACTCGGATACCTCCTGTTTCGAGTCACTATACTGATCATCCCTACATACCCCTGCATGGGGTAGTTCTTGTTAGTCTCACAATGACACTGAGAGGGGGGGTGAATCAGTGTAGCTATTTAAATTCAAATCTACAACTCTTAACGCCAAAACAAAGAAAACTTAAAATCAGATAAAGTAAGTATAACAAGAGAGCATTTCACAACACACGATGTAACGAGGTTCACCAATTTGGCTACTCCTCAAAAATGATTGCTTGGACTCCCGTCCAAATCTAGTCTTTGCAAAATACCAATTTTACAATCAATTTACCAGCACCCACTAGAAGGAGCACCAACTCCTGATTTATCTACACCAATAGAAAGGAGCACCAACCCCTGATTTATCTACACCAATAGAAAGGAGCAACAACCCCTGATTTTAAGCACCAACTTGGACTGCAATTTTAAAACTATAATATTGACATAAAAATGGCTTCGCTTATACAAGACCCTAACTGGTCTATTGCTAACCCAACCTCTCTCAATATTTACCAAAACACCACACACACTTATGGCTCTGCTTGCTGCACTTTTACGGCCCTCTTACAGCCCTCTTGCTACGCTTCTTACTGCACTCTTATGGCTCTCTCAGCTCTGCTTAATGCTCTCTTACGACACTCTTCCAGCCCTCTTTTCGCAACACTTTTTCTTTTTTTTTTTCAACTACATAATTCTCCACGCAGACCTCCTTTTATAACAAAGTTTTGACTTTTCTCTGTAACTGCTCCTGTAACTGTCGTACCGAATTCAGTTAACTCTTCTTATTTTAGTTGCGTGATTTTATTCTGTAACTGCTCCTATAACTATCGTACCGACTTTAGTTAACTCTTCTTATTTTAGCTGCATGACTTTCTTCTGTAACTGCATCTATAACTGTTGTACTGACTTTAGTTAACTGTCACATATCTTATTTCGGCTGGGTTCTCTTCTTAGCTCATGAAAACACATGTCGCAATATCACGACACTTTTGCCTCCTTACTTATTTTCTTGGCTTGTACCTACGAAAACACAATATGTCGTGATATCGTGACACTTTTGCCTCCGTACTCTTCCTCTTTACTTTTGTCATGATATCGTGACACTTCTGCCTTCTTACTTTCTCTTTCCTCCTTTAGTCACGAAAATGCAACATGTCATGATATCGCGACACTTTTTCTCCTTTGCTCTTTCTCTTGCCTTCGGGTCGTGAAAACCTGACATGTCGTGATATCATGACACTTTTTATTTTAGACTCTCTCTCCTGCAATATGTCATGAAATCGTGACACTTTTTCTTCCATACAATCTCTCTTGCAATATGTCACGAAATTGCGACACTTTTTCTTTCGGACTCTCTCTCCTGCAATATGTCGTGAAATCATGACACTTTTTCTTTCGTACAATCTCTCTTGTAATATGTCACGAATTTGGACTCTCTCTCCTACAATATGTCACAAAATCGTGACACTTTTTCTTCCGTACAATCTCTCTTGCAATATGTTGCAAAATCATGACACTTTTTCTTTCGAACTCTCTCTCCTGCAATATGTCACAAAATCGTGACACTTTTTCTACTTGCCTTTCTCTCTTCCAACATGTCGCGAAATCGTGACAGTTTTTCTTTCTTGCGCTTTCTCTCCGAACATGTTGTGAAATCATGAAAATTTTTCTTGCTTGCACTCTCTTTGAACATGTCACAAAATTCTGACAGGTTTACTTGCTTGCGCTTTTTCTTCGAACATGTCATGAAATCGTGACAGTTTTGCTTGCTTGTGCTTTCTCTCCGAACATGTCATGAAATCGTGACATTTTTGCTTGCTTACGCTTTCTCTCCGAACATGTTGCAAAATCATGACAGTTTTGCTTGCTTGCGCTTTCTCTCCGAGCATGTCGTGAAATTGTGATAGTTTTGCTTTCTTCTCAACATGTCGCGATATCGCGACATGTTTTCTTTCTTATGCTTCCTCTTCGAACATGTCACAATATCGCGACAGTTTTTCTTTCTTCTCAAAATGTCGCGATATCACGACAGTTTTCTTCCTTGTGATTTTTATTTTTATTTTTAGCATATAGGGCACTTCGATCTTTTGGAGAATCATTGTACATACTCTGAAGAACCTCTTAACTCCTGTCCACTACATCAATCGATCTGTCTGACTGTGTTGACAACAATGACAATACTGTTCCTGCACCTTGCTCAACAATCTCCCCCTTTGGAATTGTTGGCAACACCCATGCAATTTCCTGTAATTCTTCTCCCCCTTTGACAATAATACTAAAGGGCTGCTGCAGACTCCCCCTGAGTCCATGCACAACATTCTCAGGCACAAATTAATATAGTTAGCAAAAATTACAAACATGAGCAAAAATATAATCAAATATATAAATGCTACCCCTGAGAATGTGATCCCGATAGCTAGTTAGTTCTTGGGAAGCGTGACCACTCCCAATTTATTGCGAAGGTACTCAAAAATTTCTTTGGGCAGCGATTTTGTGAAGATATCCGCTACTTGCTCTGTAGTTGGGACAAAATCCAACTTTACCTCACCTTTCGCAACTTTCTCCTTCAAAAAGTGATATCGGATAGAAATATGTTTTTTGATAGAATGCATAACTGGATTCTTTGAGATGTTAATGGCACTAGTGTTATCACACTTAACTAAAATTGGCTCATTGAAGTTAATTCCAAGATCTTTCAAGGTTTGTTTCATCCATAAAACCTACGTACAACACATTGATGCTACAATATATTCTACCTCTACTGTGGATAAGGAGACTGACTCTTGTTTCTTACTGTGCCATGCGACCAACTTGTCTCCAAGATAGAATGCACCTCCACTGGTATTCTTTCTATTATTGACACATCCTGCCAAATCTGCATCTGAATATGTAATAAGGGTGAAATCCTTACCTTTCGGATACCATAACCCATACTCCATAGTACCCTTCAGATATCAAAGAATCCTCTTCACTGCTATCACATGAGTCTCCTTGGGACTAGCCTGAAATCATGCTACCATGCAAACTACCTGCAAGATATCTGGTCTAGTAGTTGTCAAATACAGTAGGCTCCTAATCATAGATCTGTACATGGTTTGATCAACATCTGGAGATTTGTCATCCTTGCTCAACATGCAACCTGTCATCATGGGAGTGCTAACAAGCTTACAATCCTCCATTGTGAACTTTTTTAGCATCTCTTTCACATATTTAACTTTAGAAATAAATATGCCCTTCTTATTTTGATTAACTTGCAGTCCGAGGAAATACAAAAGTTCACCAATCATAGACATTTCAAATTCTCTCTGCATCTTATTTGCTAAATCTTTACACGACTCATAGACATTTCAAATTCACCAATCATAGATGGTTGTTTTGACATACAAATTGCTATCCACCATACCCTTTTTGAACCCTTGTTGAGTAAGATAGTTGTCTAGCCTTGCATACCATGCTTTGGGTGCCTATTTCAAGCCATACAATGCTTTCTTCAACTTGCAGACGAAGTTGAGATTATCACCAAGTTGGAAACCATCTGGCTGCTCAATATAGACCTCTTCTTCAAGTTTTCCATTTAGAAATGCTCATTTCATGTCCATTTGATAAAATTTGAAATTCTTGTGAACTGCTAAAGCCATAAAAATGCTAATTGCCTCTAGTCTAGCCACTGGTGTAAAGGTTTTTTCAAATTCAATACCTTCAACTTGTGCATAGCCTTTACAGACCAATCTTGCTTTATTCCTGACTATCTGTCAATCTTCATTCAATTTGTTTCGAAAAACCCATTTAGTATCGATTATATTTTTATT
This sequence comes from Wollemia nobilis, assembly GCA_028583015.1. Lineage (NCBI taxonomy): Eukaryota > Viridiplantae > Streptophyta > Pinopsida > Araucariales > Araucariaceae > Wollemia > Wollemia nobilis. The sequence goes on from JAQPPZ010000367.1 coordinate 1,111,068, forward strand.
TGTAGGTTTTGGTACTAACTCCCAGGTTTTGTTTTTCTCAATCTGATCTAATTCTTCATTTATTGTCATCATCTAACTTTCATCTTTGCTTGCTTCAGCAACATTTTTGGGCTCAATGCTGGATAATAGAGAGTAGTTACTTACTACTCTTTTTCTTGTCTGAACACCAACTGTGGGGTCTCCAATTATTTGCTCTCTAGGATGATTTTTCTGCCAGCTGCCTGTTTTGAATTTCTTGTTTTCTTCCTCTTCTGAAACACTACTTAAATCATCTGAGTCAATTTTCTATTTCTTTTTCGTTTCCTTTTCCTCATATTATTCAATAACCTCTTCATAAATTGGGTAGTTTTCTTCATAGCTAATTTCTCGTTCCCTACCTTCATCAACTTTAACATCGACACTCTCCACAATTTTTTTTAGCCTCTTGTTGTAGCATGTATAGGCTTTGCTTTTTGTCGAATAGCCAAGAAAAATACCTTCATCAGATCTATATTCAAACTTACCAAGATTCTCTTTAGTTCTTTTGATGTAACACTTGCTACCAAAAAATTTAAAGTATCTTGCTGTTGCCTTTTTACCGAACCACAGCTCATACAGAGTTTTGCTTTCATGTGTCCTCAACATGCACCTATTTTGGATGTATATCGTAGTATGGACTGCCTCTTTCCAAAATATGTCTACTATTTTTCTCTTAGTCAACATAGTCCATGACATTTCTTGCACTATCCTATTCTTTCTTTCTACGACACCATTCTGCTGAGGTGTCCTTGCTACTGAAAACTGTCTCCTAATTCCATACTTTTCACAATACTCTGAAAACTCCTCTGAAATGAACTCTCCTCCTCTATCTGATCTTAAACATTTAATCCTTTTTCCTTTTTGATTCTCAACTTGTTTTTTGAAAATATTGAACATCTCAAAGGCATCTGATTTAAGCTTCAAAAATAGTACCCATGTCATCCTAGAATAGTCATCTATGCACAACATAAAGTATTTGTCATCATTTATGCTTTGCATTCTCATGGGTCCACATAAATTAGTATGTATTAGTTCTAAAGGTTTGCTTGTGAAGTACTTTTTTTTTTAAATGTGGCTCTAGTTTTCTTCCCCTTTTGGCATGAAGCACAAATGCTATTTAATGGTTTGCCAATGGTGGGAATATCTCTCATCGCCCCTTTTGAGCTGATTTTTACTAGATTGTCAAAACTGATATGACCGAGCCTCTTATGCCACAGCCAATTTTCTTCTTCCTGTCTAATCAAGCACGCTCCTTTTGAAGTCTCTAAGAGAGTATACAGGTTGCTAGATGTCCTTGATCCAGTTGCTATCAACTTTCCACAGTTTGTTGTTCTGACTTCACAACCCTACTTCTTAAAAATTACTTCATGACCTCTGTCATAAATCTGACTTACGCTTAACAAGTTATGCTTTAGACCAATCACAAACAAGACTTCTTTTGACTTGATTTTTCTATCACTAATCTTAACTGATCCTTTGCCAACTATATTAGCACCATCATTATTTCCAAATTTTACAAAACCACCTTCATATTTTTGTAACTTCTCAAATTTTTGTTTGTTGGCAATTTTGGGTACTTTGGGTACATTGCCTTTGCTCAAGTGTATAAGTTGTCATTGATGTCAAGAAGCTTTTGAAGGAATTTGATTTGATGTCAAATAATTTGTTTTGATGAAGGTTACGGCATGACAGTTTCAAAGGTCTTTTGCAAACCCCAAGCTGACAGGTTCGAAAGAAAGTAAGTTGGAAAAGTGTCGCGATATCGTGACATGTCGCATTTTCGCGACTTAAGTAGGAGAGAGAAAGCAAGTTAGAAAAGTGTCGCGATATCGCGACATGTCGCAGTTTCGCGACTCAAAGAGGAGAGAGAATGTACGGAGTCAAAAATGTCACGATTTCGTGACATATTGCAAGGAAGGTTGTACGGACGAAAAAGTGTCACGATTTCATGACATAATGCAGAAGAGAGAGTCCGTAGTGTGAATTGTCGTGATTTCATGACAAGTTCGAAGAGAGAGAAAGTAACACGAAAAGTGTCACGATTTCGTGACATGCTGCAGAGTTCGAAGTGAGAATTGTCATGATTTTGTGACATGCTGCAGAGTTTGAAGTGAGAACCATCGCGATTTCATGACATGCTACAGATGAAAATGTTCCAAGTAAGAACTGTCGTGATTTCGTGACATGCAACAAAGGAAAGGTTTCGAAGTAAGAAATGTCACGATTTTGCGACATATTGAAGAAAAAGCGTACGGATGCAGAAAGTGTCACGATTTCACGACATGTTCCGTTTTCATGGGCGTAAGGCAGAGAAAAGCACAAGGCAACAAAAGTGTCACGATTTTGTGACATGTTCCATTTTCGCTAGTGCCTGCAGAGAAGAGTGTACGAAAGTGAAAGGTGTCACGATTTCGTGACATGTCATGTTTTCGCTAGTGCAAGCAGAGAAGAGTGCAAGGAAGCGAAAGTGTCACGATTTCATGATAGAAACTGAAAGCAGGTCTTCTATAGGAGAAGTGTCACGATTTCGTGACAAAAGTAGAAAGGAGGTCGACGAAGGGAGAAGTGTCGCGATATCGCGACAAAAGCAAAGTTGATGCTGACAAAGACAAAAGTGTCGCGATATCGCGACAAGAGCTTAGTTGAAGTCGTCAAAGGCTGAAGTGTCGCGATATCACGACAAAAGCCAAAAGAAAGTGTACGGTTGCAAAGGTGTCATGATATCGCGACATGTTGTAGTTTCGCGGTAGAAGCTACAGAAGAGTTACAGAGGTAGTGAAGCCGACAAAGTCAAATTTTAGCCGACGAAGATTAGGGCTTGTAGTCGACGAAGATTAGGGTTTGTTTTTGTTATAACAGTCGACTAAGATTAAAGTTTTCATCATGAAAATTTTGTTATAAAAGGAGGGCTGTTTGGAGAGTTGAGGTGTGATTGAATGTGTTGTTGAAGTGCGACGTTCGCAGATAGTGCACAGAGCAAGAAGTTCGATCGTCGAGAGCAGAGTGCAAAATTCGATCGTAGTGTGTAGAGTGCATTTCATCAAATTTCTAAGTGTGAAAGATCGCAAAGGAAGTAGAGTGTGCGAAGACGGTGCCACTGTAATTGCACAGAGGTGCAAAGGTTGAAGTTCGACCAAGTGCGGCTGTGATTGCGCAAAGAGAGCAGAGGGCATAGAGAGAACAAAGGGCAAAGACGAATGTGGAGTGCTACTGCTTGAGGACAGAGGTGCATTGGTTCTTTGAGAAGAACCTAAGGACAGATTTGGCAAGTCTTTGAGAAGGCTTGTGTGCAGAGGATTGATTTGTTCAAAGTTGGACAGATTTGATAGACAGAGGAAGACTTGTACTAGACCGACTGACTGTGTTTGGTACAAGTTGTTGAGCTACTGTGGACGTGATCATAGAAGGCAGAGGTCTCTTAGGCTAAGCATTGAGGATAGGAGGTCTTCGGTGGAAAGGAGTTCCACGTGCTGGCAAGAGGTAGAGGCAGTTGATCTTCTGAGGGATCATTTCCAGAGCAGAGGGGAAGGTATCTCCTTTGAGCCGAGGCTCATAAACATTGTAATTGGGAAGGATTCCCAAAGAACTTTGAGATAACTTTTAGAGAAAAGTTTTGTGGACGTAGCCCAACCATTCTGGGTGAACCACGTTAAAATTGATGTCACTTTGTGGATGATTTTGTGCATTGCTTTGATATTGCTTTGGGTATATTTCTTTACTATTTTGAAATATAAAGGAAAAAGTAAAAAGAGGTCTTATACTGTTCACCCCCCTCTCAGTATAAGCTTGTGTTCTTCAATTGGTATCAGAGCGGGTGCCTTCAGAAAGTTTAACAGCTTGAAGGAAAAGCTAGTAAAGAACACAATGGATTATTCAAGTGGCAATGCAACACCTATTCTTGATGGGTCAGATTTTGGTCTTTGGAGTGCAAGGATGAAGGTTCATCTAATGGCACTTGGTAATGAGGTATGGGAAGTAATTGAAGATGAGTACACTATTCCTGTACATGGTCCAAATACTAAAGAAGAAAGGCTCCTACATCACAACAATTCAAAAGCAATGAATGCAATTCTGAAAGGCTTACAGAAAGCAGATCTCACCAAAGTGATTCACTCCAAGACAACTAGTGAAATGTGGAAACAGTTGCAGGTGGTTCATACAGGTGATACAAATGTCAGAAAGGCCAAGTTGAGACACTTCAAAGGTATGTTTGAACAACTCAAGATGAATGATGATGAAAATATTAGTGACTACATGCTTCGTATGGATGAGGTTGTTAACTCCATGAAAGACTTAGGTCTTGAGCTTGCTGAAAATGATGTTTGTGATAAGATTTTAAGATCTCTTCCTAATAGATTTAGTGAAAATATTTCTGCTATTGAGGAAGCTAAAGATTTGGATAAGTTGAAAAAGGATGAGCTACATAGTATACTTGCAAGCATTTGAGTTGAGAACTCAAGTGAAGGTTGATGTCAAGAAAGAGGCAGCTTTCAAGGCTACCAAGAAATCCAAGGGTAAACAACTTCAAGAGAGTGATGAGTCTTCTAGTGATGAAGAGGCATATTACAACAAGAAAGGCAAGTTCTCTAGAAAGCACAAAAGCATGAAAAATATAAGATGTTTCAATTGTGGAAAGTTTGGTCATTATGCTACCGATCGTACTGTTCTCAAGAATGAAAGTGATGAAGATAAACAGGATTCTAAGAGCAAGGATTCTGAAAAGCACAAGCATCACAGGAAGAACAAAGATGAGCACAACAATCAAGGAAAGAGGTATTCTCACAAGCACAAGAAGAGTTTCTACCTAGACAAAGCAAGTAAGTGTTCTAGTAGTGATAGTGAAAGTTCTTCAAGTGATGATGAAAATGAGATGTTGTTCATATCGAAAAAGAGGAAGAACCGAAACATAGATTCATTATCATGAAATGTCTTAGATGTGGAAATTTTGGTCACCTTGAGGATGATTGTACAAATAATGATTTGGTTTCTAGTATGTATGAGGATGCTTCAGAAAACTATAAGGAAGATGCTTGTATGGTTTTTGAAAAAGGTAGCACCTCTAGTGATAAGAAATCTGAAAAAGGCTTTGATGATTCGGAAAGCAAACAAATAAAGGATCTTGAAAGTGAACTTATTAATGCTCTTAGTGCTTTGAAAAAGGAAAGAAAGAAGAATGATAGACTCAAGGATAAGTTAGATGAATGTTGTATGGAGAGAGATGATCTTATAGAAAATCTTGATTTCTCTATAGCTAAGACACAAGAACTCAAGGATGAGTTAGAATCTAAGGTTCTTGAGTATAGTGAGTTAGAACAGAAAATGGCTTCTTTGAAAGAAGAAACTAAAGAGTACAAGGATAAGCTTTACAGGTTTCAAGATAGCTCCAAAAAGGTTAAGTCACTCATCAAAGGTCAAAGAAAAACAACAGATAAAACAGGCCTTGGTTTTGTTAAGCCACACAAGGAACAAGTTGGAGAGTCTAGTAAGAGACTCCAAAAGGAAGAGAGTTCTGATGAGGAAAGTATTTCAGATCATGAGTCCTTGAATGATAGATGCGCAAAAATAGAAAACAGATTTCAGAATGAGAAGAAGAAGTTTTCAGGACCCAAGAGGTCAAATAAAAGAAAATTTCAAGGCAGATGTTTTGCGTGTCACAGGCTCGGTCACATGGCTTCACATTGCATGGCTCAAGTGAAGAAGGTAAATGACAGTTTCAGAAGTGCTAGTTACTTTCAAGGGTATTGCTACTCTTGTCAACAGTTTGGGCACAAGGCAGTTTATTGCAAGGCAAATAACAAGAACAGGTTTGGTCAGAATAGGTTTGGCTAGAACAGGTTTTGTCAGAAATGGTGGATTCAAAGATCAGGTTTACCTCAAAGAAACAACATCATCAAGTGTTTCAAGTGCAACAATGAAGGTCACACAATCAGACAAGTGTAGAGCTGAAATTCTAGAATACAAGAACAGGAACAGTGGCATGATCAGGTCCAAGGATCAAGGCATGAACAAGAACAGGGATGAGAACAAGAACAAGAACAGTGACAAGAATAGGAATACGGGCAAAGAGTTCAAGAGAAGGCCCGACAAGGAAATTATAGATGCTGATGATGATCAGTGCCTAATGGGAGTTTTACTCCCACCCCAGAATTAATCACCTCATCAGGAGGTGGGGGAGGGACTAAGCTAAGAGGCTCATTCTTAGTCCCGAGCCCCAAAGGTGACCCTTTGCCATTGATGACAAAGGGGGAGAGATATGAGTAAGGGGGAGAGCTTCAAGTGAAGAGGAAAGCTTCAAGTCAGGGGGAGCAAAACTTCAAAGGAAGATTCTCAGTTGTGGGCACAGTTTCTCAGTTGTTAGCATAGTTGGTTTCAGTTTTGGCTCTTGAGACGTGTTTTTAGTAAAGGTTTGCCATCAATGACAAAGGGGGAGATTGTTGGCAATTTTGGGTACTTTGGGTACATTGCCTTTGCTCAAGTGTATAAGTTGTCATTGATGTCAAGAAGCTTTTGAAGGAATTTGATTTGATGTCAAATAATTTGTTTTGATGAAGGTTACGACATGACAATTTCAAAGGTCTTTTGCAAACCCCAAGCTGATAGGTTCGAAAGAAAGTAAGTTGGAAAAGTGTCGCGATATCGCGACATGTCGCATTTTCGTGACTTAAGCAGGAGAGAGAAAGCAAGTTAGAAAAGTGTCGCGATATCGTGACATGTCGTAGTTTTGCAACTCAAAGAGGAGAGAGAATGTACGGAGTCAGAAATGTCACGATTTCATGACATATTGCAAGGAAGGTTGTACGGACAAAAAAGTGTCATGATTTCATGACATAATGCAGAAGAGAGAGTCCGTAGTGTGAATTGTCACGATTTCATGACAAGTTCGAAGAGAGAGAAAGTAACACGAAAAGTGTCATGATTTCGTGACATGCTATAGAGTTCAAAGTGAGAACTGTCACGATTTCGTGACATGCTGCAGAGTTCGAAGTGAGAACCGTCACGATTTCATGACATGCTGCAGATGAAAATGTTCCAAGTAAGAACTGTCACGATTTCGTGACATGCAGCAAAGGAAAGGTTTCGAAGTAAGAAATGTCACGATTTTGTGACATATTGAAGAAAAAGCGTACGGATGCAGAAAGTGTCACGATTTCGTGACATGTTCCATTTTCACGGGCGTAAGGCAGAGAAAAGCACAAGGCAACGAAAGTGTCACGATTTTGTGACATGTTTCATTTTTGCTAGTGCCTGCAGAGAAGAGTGTACGGAAGTGAAAGGTGTCACGATTTCGTGACATGTCATGTTTTCGCTAGTGCAAGCAGAGAAGAGTGCAAGGAAGCGAAAGTGTCATGATTTCATGATAGAAACTGAAAGCAGGTCTTCTATAGGAGAAGTGTCATGATTTCACGACAAAAGTAGAAAGGAGGTCGATGAAGGGAGAAGTGTCGCGATATCACGACAAAAGCAAAGTTGATGTTGACAAAGACAAAAGTGTCACGATATCGTGACAAGAGCTTAGTTGAAGTCGTCAAAGGCTGAAGTGTCACGATATCGCGACAAAAGCCAAAAGAAAGTGTATGGTTGCAAAGGTGTCACGATATCGCGACATGTTGTAGTTTCACGGCAGAAGCTACAGAAGAGTTACAGAGGCAGTGAAGCCGACAAAGTCAAATTTTAGCCGACGAAGATTAGGGCTTGCAGTCGACGAAGATTAGGGTTTGTTTTTGTTATAACAATCGACTAAGATTAAAGTTTTCATCATGAAAATTTTGTTATAAAAGGAGGGCTGTTTGGAGAGTTGAGGTGTGATTGAATGTGTTGTTGAAGTGCGACGTTCATAGATAGTGCGCAGAGCAAGAAGTTCGATCGCCGAGAGTAGAGTGCAAAATTCGATCGTAGTGTGCAGAGTGCATTTCGTCGAATCATTCTAAGTGTGAAAGATCACAAAGGAAGTAGAGTGTGCGAAGACGGTGCCGCTGTGATTGCACAGAGGTGCAAAGGTTGAAGTTCGACCAAGTGTGGCTGTGATTGCGCAAAGAGAGCAGAGGGCATAGAGAGAACAAAGGGCAAAGACGAATGCGGAGTGTTGCTGCTTGAGGACAGAGGTGCATTGGTTCTTTGAGAAGAACCTAAGGACAGATTTGGCAAGTCTTTGAGAAGGCTTGTGTGTAGAGGATTGATTTGTTCAAAGTTGGACAGATCTGACAGACAGAGGAAGACTTGTACTAGACCGACTGACTGTGTTTGGTACAGGTTTCTGAGCTGTTGTGGACGTGATCATAGAAGGTAGAGGTCTCTTAGGCTAAGCATTGAGGACAGGAGGTCTTCGGTGGAAAGGAGTTCCACGTGCTGGCAAGAGGTAGAGGCAGTTGATCTTCTGAGGGATCATTTCCAGAGCAGAGGGGAAGGTATCTCCTTTGAGCCGAGGCTCATAAACATTGTAATTGGGAAGGATTCCCAAAGAACTTTGAGATAACTTTTAGAGAAAAGTTTTGTGGACGTAGCCCAACCATTCCGGGTGAACCACGTTAAAATTGATGTCACTTTGTGGATGATTTTGTGCATTGCTTTGATATTGCTTTGGGTATATTGCTTTACTATTTTGAAATATAAAGGAAAAAGTAAAAAGAGGTCTTATACTGTTCACCCCCCCCCTCTCAGTATAAGCTTGTGTTCTTCATTGTTTGTCACCTATCATATGACTGGAGCATCCACTATCAAGTATCCATGGTGTAGATTTGTTCTATGCTTTAAATGATGTCTATACGATCAAATATTCTTTGTCTTCCTTGGGTCGCTCTTTTTCTTTCCACTTTGGTTTGATTATAGTTTTGGTCACTTGTTTTGACTTTTCTTTGTCAGTGGCTTGTGCATGTTTTTCGAGAAATTTTCTATTTTGTCTCAAACCATTTGGTTGAATTTTTCTTCCCTGATGTTTATTTTCTGCAAATGTGCTTTGATAATTTCTTGCACTGTGCCCAAAATTATTATAGTTATAACATTCTATTACATAATCCATCAACGGTGAAAAAACATTTCTATTGGTAAAGTTCCTTTGTCCAACATTATACTTGCAATCTGCAATCTTATGTCCATAACCATTTCATTTAAAACAATAACAAAAAAATAAATGAGTGAACCTGGGTGATGGTCTTTGCCATTTTGTAGTGGGAGCCACAAATCTTCTTCTCCTTTGATGAGTGACATTAGTGAATCCATCATTGTCAATACTCCTCTCGTGCCTGGCATTATTGCTTTCTTTAGCATGATTCATTTTTTCTTGATCAATCTTGATCTTATCTTCATTATTTATGGGTTCTATAGTTATGGCCTTTGATCCATTTGATTATTCTCCTTCGACGAAACCCAAACCAAATTTGATGTCTGTAGTCCTTTGGCTATTTATAATCTTATCCAACTTTATAGAACTTTCTTCAAGTTTATGATAACAACTCACTTTTTGATTCATCTCTTCTAGCTGCATCTTTAAACCAACAATCTCTTCTTCTAGCTTGTTGCACTCATCTATCTTCACGGTTAATTGTTCTTCGATATCTTCAGATATTTTATTAGATTCGTCTATCTGTACTTTCAAGCTGGTTATGATTTTATTGGCATCCTCAAAATTTCTTGAAATTTTCTTATTCTTTTTCCTTTCTATACTCAGATCTTTAAGTGCATTGATCAGCTCACCTTCCAGATCTACTTCAGCCTCAGCCTCAAGTTTTTTATCACATTCCTGTTTTTCCTCTATTTTTTCTTCTTCAAATGCCATGAAAAGAGCTTCATCTGTTTCTTCTTCAGAATCCTCATCGGAGCTGTCTTCTAAAGGACTGACATTCTTGGATATGAAACTTTTCTTCTTGAAGTTGCATTTTCTAAAATTTGGTTTCTTTTTCCAGTCACTTCTTTCTTGATGTGAACCTTCATCACTTTTGTTTTTCTCATTAAGTGGAAATTTAGCTACAAAGTGCCCAATGCCTCCACAGTTGAAACACTTAAATGGTAGCTTTCCTCTGTATTTTCCTTTTCCATTTATTAGTTTTTGAACAAAGTTTGCTTATGTTTCATCTGATGTCTCTTCTTCCTCAGATTCTTGTTTTTCTTTTATATTTTTATGTTCTTTAAAAGTGGCTTCTCTGTCTATGGGTTTAGTTTTTCCTATTCTCATATCATATGCATTCAAATAACCATGCATCTCATCCATACTAAAAGTATTTAGATATTTAGCTTCTTCTATTGCTAAAACTTTAGAATAAAATATTTGGGGAAGAGATCTTAATACCTTTTTCATGATGACAGCATCTTCCATTTCCTCGCTAAGTCCTCTAATCACATTAATGATTCCATTAACTCTTAGCATGTATGCCTCTATGTTCTCATCGTCATTCATTTTTAATGCTTCAAACTGAGCTTGATGCGTTTCTAACTTGGCCTCTTTGATCTTGTTGTCTCCTTCATGAATGCTCCTTAGTTTGTCCCACATGTCTTTTGCCGTTTTACAACTCATAATATTTATCAGTTCGTTGTCCACTAAACCGCACATGATAGCATTCTTTGCTTTAGAGTTATTCTCAAATAGTTTCTTATCGACAGCATCGGTTGGAGGAGTGATGGATATTGATTATCCACTGTCTCATTGACTCCCAAATGTTGTATCCCAAAGCACACAAATATGTCTGCATCCTGAGTCTCCAAAATGCATAATTAGTTTCGTCAAACAATGGTGCTTTGTTTGATGAGAATCCTTCACCACCTACCATTGTCTCACTTCCAAGATCACCTTAGCCAATTGAGCTTGTTTAGGAACTTGACTCTGATACCAATTGTTAGCCTCACAATGACACTGAGAGGGGGGGTGAATCAGTGTAGCTATTTAAATTCAGATCTACAACTCTTAACGCCAAAACAAATAAAACTTAAAATCAGATAAAGCAAGTATAACAAGAGAGCATTTCACAACACACGATGTAACGAGGTTCACCAATTTGGCTACTCCTCAAAAATGACTGCTTGGACTCCCGTCCAAATCTAGTCTTTGCAAAATACCAATTTTACAATCAATTTACCAGCACCCACTAGAAGGAGCACCAACTCTTATTTATCTGCACCAACAGAAAGGAGCACCAACCCCTGATTTATCTGCACAAATAGAAAGGAGAAACAACCCCTGATTCCAAGCACCAACTTGGACTGCAATTTTAAAACTATAAGATTGACATAAAAATGCCTTCGCTTATACAAGACCCTAACTGGTCTATTGCTAACCCAACCTCTCTCACTATTCACCAAAACACCACACACACTTATGGCTCTGCTTGCTGCACTTTTATGGCCCTCTTACAGCCCTCTTGCTACGCTTCTTACTGCACTCTTATGGCTCTCTCGGCTCTGCTTAATGCTCTCTTACGACACTCTTCCAGCAGACCTCATTTTATAACAAAGTTTTGACTTTTCTCTGTAACTGCTCCTGTAACTATCGTATCGACTTCAGTTAACTCTTCTTATTTTAGCTATGTGATTTTCTTCTATAACTGCTCCTATAACTGTCATACCGAATTCAGTTAAATCTTCTTATTTTAGTTGCACGACTTTCTTCTGTAACTGCACCTATAACTATCGTACCGACTTCAGTTAACTGTCACATATCTTATTTCGGTTGGGTTCTCTTCTTAGCTCACAAAAACATAACATGTCGTGATATCGTGACACTTTTGCCTCCTTGCTTCTTTTCTTGGCTTGTACCTACAAAAACACATGTCACGATATCGCAAAACTTTCACCTCCATACTCTTTCTCTTTACTTTTGTCACGATATCATGACACTTCTACCTTCTTACTTTATCTTTCCTCCTTTAGTCATGAAAATGTGACATGTTGCAATATCACAACACTTTTTCTCCTTTGCTCTTTCTCTTGCCTTTGAGTCGTGACAACTCGACATGTCGCGATATCGCGACACTTTTTCTTTTGGACTCTCTCTCCTGCAATATGTCGTGAAAGCGTGACACTTTTTCTTTTGTACAATCTCTCTTGCAATATGTCATGAAATCGTGACACTTTTCCTTTTAGACTCTCTCTCCTGCAATATGTCATGAAATCGTGACACTTTTTCTTTCGTACAATATCTCTTGCAATATGTCGCGAAATCGTGACACTTTTTCTTTCAAACTTTCTCTCCTACAATATGTCACGATATCATGACACTTTTTCTTCCGTACAATCTCTCTTGCAATATGTTGTGAAATCGTGACACTTTTTCTTTCGGACTCTCTCTCCTACAATATGTCGTGAAATCGTGACACTTTTTCTACTTGCCTTTCTCTCTTCCAACATGTTGCGAAATCGTGATAGTTTTGCTTGCTTGCGCTTTCTCTCCAAACATGTCATGAAATCATGATAGTTTTTCTTGCTTGCACTTTCTCTCCGAACATGTCACAAAATCATGACAATTTTGCTTGCTTGTGCTTTCTCTCTAAACATGTCACAAAATCATGACAGTTTTGCTTGCTTGCACTTTCTCTCCGAACATGTCACGAAATCATGATAGTTTTTCTTGCTTGCGCTTTCTCTTCGAACATGTCGCAAAATCATGACAGTTTTGCTTTATTCTCAACATGTCACGATATCACGATAGTTTTTCTTTCTTGCGCTTCCTCTTCGAACATGTCGCAAAATCATGACAGTTTTGCTTTCTTCTCAACATGTCACGATATCACGATAGTTTTTCTTTCTTGCGCTTCCTCTTGATTTTTAGCATATGGGCCACTTCGATCTTTTGGAGAATCATTGTACATACTCTAAAGAACCTCTTAACTCTTGTCCACTACATCAACCGATCTGTATGACTGTGTTGACAACAATTACAATACTGCTCCTACACCTTGCTCAATAGTTTTGTGTGACTTCGTTAAATTGTAGGGTTTTTTCCTGTGGAGCATGAGCAGGAAAGGGTTCTTTAAAGACCTCCATTTGTTGATTGCTTGGTGCCACGAGATTATCCACCGCTAATTTCTTGTTATTAATTAAGTCTTGCACCAAGCCCTTAAACTTCCAACAGGCATTTAGGTATGTCCCTGCCATCTATGGAACCTATAGTACAAGTCCTCCTTGTACCCCTTAGGCTTGGGAGCGTTGGGGTCTATGGTTTGAATCTCTGGAAGGTTGATCAAATTTGCCACTAACAAGCAGTCAAACAAGGAGTCCCTGGACTCTGTGTAAGGTGTGTATTGTCGCCTAGGGCGATGCTGCTAACTTTGCTCTTGCCTCTGATTTTCTTTGTCATAGTTGTTAGGAGGCACCGCATGATAATTAGCCTTTTGGGGTTGTGTTACTTGTGTAGTCTTAGGGACATTGATAGCAACTTGATTGACCGCAACGGGTTTCTGTTGCGTGGTCCCTATTTTAGTGTTCTTAGTCCACTCTTTTTTCTTAGGTTTGGCTATCTCGCCATCTTGTATCTTGATCTATTCAATGATCCAGGCTTGCACCAGAGCTTCTTCTAAGGTGGCATATTGCTGCCACCTTTGTCAACATTTTTGCTTGCTTGCGCTTTCTCTCCGAACATGTCGCAAAATCATGACAGTTTTGCTTGCTGGAGCTTTCTCTCCGAGCATGTCATGAAATTGCAACAATTTTGTTTTCTTCTCAACATGTCGTGATATCACGACAATTTTTCTTTCTTGCGCTTCCTCTTCGAACATGTTGCAATATCGCGACAGTTTTTCTTTCTTCTCAAAATGTCGCGATATCACGACAGTTTTCTTCCTTGTGATTTTATTTTGATTTTTAGCATATGGGCCACTTCGATCTTTTGGAGAATCACTGTACATACTCTGAAGAATATCTTAACTCTTGTCCACTACATCAACTGATCTGTCTGACTGTGCTGACAACAATGAAAATATTGTTCCTGCACCTTGCTCAACAATCTCCCCCTTTGGAATTGTTGGCAACACCCATGCAATTTCCTGTAATTCTTCTCCCCCTTTGACAATAATACTAAAGGGCTGCTGCAGACTCCCCCTGAGTCCATGCACAACATTCTCAGGCACAAATTAATATAGTTAGAAAAAATTACAAACATGAGCAAAAAGATAATCAAATATATAAATGCTACCCTTGAGAATGTGATCCCGATAGCTAGTCAGTTCTTGGGAAGTGTGACCACTCCCAATTTATTGTGAAGGTACTCAAAAATTTCTTTGGGCAACGGTTTTGTGAAGACATCTGCTACTTGCTCTGTATTTGGGACAAAATCCAACTTTACCTCACCTTTCGCAACTTTCTCCTTCAAAAAGTGATATCGAATAGCAATATGTTTTGTGAGAGAATGCATAACTGGATTCTTTAATATGTTAATGGCACTGGTGTTATCACACTTAACTAAAATTGGCTCACTGAAGTTAATGCCAAGATCTTTCAGGGTTTGTTTCATCCATAAAACCTACGTACAACACGTTGATGCTACAATATATTCTGCCTCTGCTGTGGATAAGGATACTGACTCTTGTTTCTTACTGTGCCATGCGACCAACTTGTCTCCAAGATAGAATGCACCTCCACTGGTACTCTTTCTATTATTGACACATCTTGCCCAATATACATCTGAATATGCAATAAAGATGAAATCCTTACCTTTCAGATACCATAACCCATACTCCATAGTACCCTTCAGATATTGAAGAATCCTCTTCATTACTGTCACATGAGTCTCCTTGGGACTAGCCTGAAATCATGCTACCATGCAAACTGCCTGCAAGATATCTGGTCTAGTAGTTGTCAAATACAGTAGGCTCCTAATCATAGATCTGTACATGGTTTGATCAGCATCTGGAGATTTTTCATCCTTGCTCAACTTCCAACCTGTCGTCATGGGAGTGCTAACAAGCTTACAATCCTCCATTGTGAACTTTTTTAGCATATCTTTCACATATTTAACTTGAGAAATAAATATGCCCTTCTTATTTTGATTAACTTGCAGTATGAGGAAATACAAAAGTTCACCAATCATAGACATTTCAAATTCTCTCTGCATCTTATTTTCTAAATCTTTACATGACTCATAATTACTGCTGCCAAAAATGATATCATCTACGTATACAATAAGGACAATGAGATGGTTGTTTTGACATGCAAATTGCTATCCACCATACCATTTTTGAACCCTTGTTGAGTAAGATAGTTGTCTAGCCTTGCATACCATGCTCTAGGTGCCTATTTCAATAAATATAGTGCTTTCTTCAACTTGCAGACGAAGTTGAGATTATCACCAAGTTGGAAACCATCTGGCTGCTCAATATAGACCTCTTCTTCAAGTTTTCCATTTAGAAATGCTGATTTCACGTCCATTTGATAAAATTTGAAATTCTTGTGAATTGCTAAAGCTAGAAACATTCTAATTGCCTCTAGTCTAGCCACTGGTGCAAAGGTTTCCTCAAAGTCAATACCTTCAACTTGTGCATAGCCTTTACAGACCAATCTTGCTTTATTCCTGACTATCTGTCCATCTTCATTCAATTTGTTTCGAAAAACCAATTTAGTACTGATTATATTTTTATTTGTAGGTCTTGGTACTAACTCCCAGGTTTTGTTTTTCTCGATCTAATCTAATTCTTCATTTATTGTCATCATCCAACTTTCATATTTGCTTGCTTCAGCAACATTTTTGGGCTCAATGCTGGATAATAGAGAGTAGTTACTTACTACTCTTTTTCTTGTCCGAACACCAACTTTGGGGTCTCCAATTATTTGCTCTCTAGGATGATTTTTCTGCCATCTACTGTTTTGAATTTCTTGTTTTCTTCCTCTTCCGAAACACTACTTAAATCATCTGAGTCAATTTTTTGTTTCTTTTTCGTTTCCTTTTCCTCATCTTCTTCAATAACCTCTTCATAAATTGGGTAGTTTTCTTCATAGCTAATTTTTCGTTCCCTACCTTCATCAACTTTAACATCGACACTCTCCACAATTTTTTTTAGCCTCTTGTTGTAGCATGTATAGGCTTTGCTTTTTGTCGAATAGCCAAGAAAAATACCTTCATCAGCTCTATCTTCAAACTTACCAAGATTCTCTTTAGTTCTTTTGATGTAACACTTGCTACCAAAAAATTTAAAGTATCTTGTTGTTGCCTTTTTACCAAACCACAGCTCATACAGATTTTTGCTTTCAAGTGTCCTCAACATGCACCTATTTTGGATGTATACCGTAGTATGGACTGCCTCTTTCCAAAATATGTCTGCTATTTTGCTCTTAGTCAACATAGTCCGTGCCATTTCTTGCATTGTCCTATTCTTTCTTTCTACCACACCATTCTGCTGAGGTGTCCTTGCTGCTGAAAACTGTCTCCTAATTCCATACTTTTCACAGTACTCTGCAAACTCCTCTGAAATGAACTCTCCTCCTCTATCTGATCTTAAACATTTAATCCTTTTTCCTGTTTGATTCTCAACTTGTTTTTTGAAAATATTGAACATCTCAAAGGCATCTAATTTAAGCTTCAAAAATAGTACCCATGTCATCCTAGAATAGTAATCTATGCACAACATAAAGTATTTGTCATCATTTATGCTTTGCATTCTCATGGGTCCACATAAATTAGTATGTATTAGTTCTAAAGGTTTGCTTGTGAAGTACTCTTTTGTTTTAAATGTGGCTCTAGTTTGCTTCCCCTTTTGGAATGAAGCACAAATTCTATTTAATGGTTTGCCAATGGTGGGAATATCTCTCACTGCCCCTTTTGAGCTGATTTTTACTAGATTTTCAAAACTTATATGACCGAGCCTCTTATGCCATAGCCAATTTTCTTCTTCCTGTTCAATCAAGCATGCTCCTTTTGAAGTCTCTAAGAGAGTATACAGGTTTCTAGATGTCCTTGATCCAGTTGCTATCAACTTTCCAGAGTTTGCTGTTATAACTTCACAACCCTACTTAAAAATTACTTCATGACCTCTGTCACAAATTTGACTTACGCTTAATAAGTTATGCTTTAGACCAATCACAAATAAGACTTCTTTTGACTTGATTTTTCCGTCACTGATCTTAACTGATCCTTTGCCAACTATCTTAGCACCATCATTATTTCCAAATTTTACAAAACCACCTTCATATTTCTGTAGCTTCTCAATTTTTTGTTTGTTTGCAATTTTGGGTACTTTGGGTACATTGCCTTTGCTCAAGTGTATAAGTTTTCATTGATGTCAAGAATATTTTGAAGGAATTTGATTTGATGTCAAATAATTTATTTTGATGAAGGTTACGGCATGACAGTTTCAAAGGTCTTTTGCAAACCCCAAGCTGACAGGTTCGAAAGAAAGTATGTTGGAAAAGTGTCACGATATCGTGACATGTCGCATTTTCGTGACTTAAGTAGGAGAGAGAAAGCAAGTTAGAAAAGTGTCGCGATATCGCGAAATGTTGCAGTTTCACGACTCAAAGAGGAGAGAGAATGTACGGAGTCAAAAATGTCACAATTTCGCAACATATTGCAAGGAAGGTTGTACAGATGAAAAAGTGTCACGATTTCGTGACATAATGCATAAGAGGGAGTCCATAGTGTGAATTGTCGTGATTTCATGACAAGTTTGAAGAGAGAGAAAGTAACATGAAAAGTGTCATGATTTTGTGACATGCTGCAGAGATTGAAGTGAGAATTGTCGTGATTTCGCGACATGCTACAGAGTTTGAAGTGAGAACCATAACGATTTCGTGACATGCTGTAGATGAAAATGTTCCAAGTAAGAACTGTCGTGATTTCGTGACATGCAACAAAGGAAAGGTTTCGAAGTAAGAAATGTCATGATTTTGCAACATATTGAAGAAAAAGCATACGGATGTAGAAAGTGTCACGATTTCATGACATGTTTCATTTTTGCGGGTGTAAGGCAGAGAAAAGCACTAGGTAGCAAAAGTGTCATGATTTCATGACATGTTCCATTTTTGCTAGTGCCTACAGAGAAGAGTGTACGGAAGTGAAAGGTGTCACGATTTCGTGACATGTCATGTTTTTGCTAGTGCAAGCAGAGAAGAGTGCAAGGAAGCGAAAGTGTCACGATTTTGTGATAGAAACTGAAAGCAGGTCTTCTATAGGAGAAGTGTCATGATTTTGCGACAAAAGTAGAAAGGAGGTCGACGAAGGGAGAAGTGTCGCGATATCGTGACAAAAGCAAAGTTGATGCTGACAAAGACAAAAGTGTCAAGATATCGCGACAAGAGCTTAGTTGAAGTCGTCAAAGGCTGAAGTGTCGTGATATCACGACAAAATCCAAAATAAAGTGTACGGTTGCAAAGGTGTCAAGATATCACGACATGTTTTAGTTTCACGACAAAAGCTAAAAAAGAGTTACAGAGGTAGTGAAGTCGACAAAGTCAAATTTTAGCTGACAAAGATTAGGGCTTGTAGTCGACGAAGATTAGGGTTTGTTTTTGTTATAATAGTCGACTAAGATAAAAGTTTTCATCATGAAAAATCTGTTATAAAATGAGGGTTGTTTGGAGAGTTGAGGTGTGATTGAATGTGTTGTTGAAGAGCAACGTTCATAGATAGTGCATAGAGCAAAAAGTTCGATCACCAAGAGTAGAGTGCAAAATTTGATCGTAGTGTGCAGAGTGCATTTCGTAAAATTTCTAAGTGTGAAAGATCACAAAGGAAGTAGAGTGTGCAAAGATGGTGCCACTGTAATTGCGTAGAGGTGCAAAGGTTGAAGTTTGACCAAGTGCGGCTATGATTACGCAAAGAGAGTAGAGGGCGTAGAGAGAACAAAGGGCAAAGATGAATGCAGAGTGTTGTTTCTTAAGGACAGAGGTGCATTGGTTCTTTGAGAAGAACCTGAGGACAGATTTGGCAAGTCTTTGAGAAGGCTTGTGTGTAGAGGATTGATTTGTTCAAAGTTGGACAGATTTGATAGACAGAGGAAGACTTGTACTAGACCTACTGACTGTGTTTGGTACAGGTTGCTGAGCTGCTGTGGATGTGATCATAGAAGGCAGAGATCTCTTAGGCCAAGCATTGAGGACAGGAGGTCTTCGTTGGGAAGGAGTTCCATGTGCTGGCAAGAGGTAGAGGCAATTGATATTCTGAGGGATCATTTCCAGAGTAGAGAGGAAGGTATGTCCTTTGAGCCGAGGCTCATAAACATTGTAATTGGGAAGGATTCTCAAATAACTTTGAGATAACTTTTAGAGAAAAGTTTTGTGGATGTAGCCCAGCCATTCTGGGTGAACCACATTAAAATTGATGTCACTTTGTGAATGATTTTGTGCATTGCTTTGATATTGCTTTGGGTATATTTCTTTACTGTTTTGAAATATAAAGGAAAAAGTAAAAGGAGGTCTTATACTGTTCACCCCCCCTCTCAGTATAAGCTTGTGTTCTTCAATTGGTATCAAAGCGGGTACCTTCAGAAATTTTAACAGCTTGAAGGAAAAGCTAGTAAAGAACACAATGGATTATTCAAGTGGCAATGCAGCACCTATTCTTGATGGGTCAGATTTTGGTCTTTGGAGTGCAAGGATGAAGGTTCATCTAATGGAACTTGGTAATGAGGTATGGGAAGTAATTGAAAATGAGTACACTATTCCTGTACATGGTCCAAATACTAAATAAGAAAGGCTCCTACATCACAGCAATTCAAAAGCAATGAATGCAATTCTGAAATGCTTACAGAAAGCAAATCTCACCAAAGTGATTCACTACAAGACGACTAGTGAAATGTGGAAACAGTTGTAGGTGGTTCATACGGGTGATACAAATGTCAGAAAGGCCAAGTTGAGACACTTCAAAGGTATGTTTGAACAACTCAATATGAATGATGATGAAAATATTAGTGACTACATGCTTCGTATCGATGAGGTTGTTAACTCCATGAAAGACTTAGGTCTTGAGCTTGCTAAAAATGATGTTTGTGATAAGATTTTAAGATCTCTTCCTAATAGATTTAGTGAAAAGATTTCTGCTATTGAGGAAGCTAAATATTTGGATAAGTTGAAAAAGGATGAGCTACATAGTATACTTGTAGCATTTGAGTTGAGAACTCAAGTGAAGGTTGATGTCAAGAAAGAGGTAGCTTTCAAGACTACCAAGAAATCCAAGGGTAAACAACTTCAAGAGAGTGATGAGTCTTCTAGTGATGAAGAGGCATATTATAGCAAGAAAGGCAAGTTCTCTAGAAAGAACAAAAGCATGAAAAATATAAGATGTTTCAATTGTGGAAAGTTTGGTCATTATGCTACTGACTGTACTATTCTCAAGAATGATAGTGATGAAGATAAACAGGATTCTAAGAGCAAGGGTTCTGAAAAGCACAAGCATCACAGGAAGAACAAAGATGAGCACAACAATCAAGGAAAGAGGTATTCTCACAAGCACAAGAAGAGTTTCTACCTAGACAAAGCAAGTAAGTGTTCTAGTAGTGATAGTGAAAGTTCTTCAAGTGATGATGAAAATGAGATGTTGTTCATATTAAAAAAAGAGGAAGAACCGAAACATAGATTCATTATCATGAAATTTCTTAGATGTGGAAATTTTGGTCACCTTGAGGATGATTGTACAAATAATAATTTGGTTTCTAGTATGTATGAGGATGCTTCATAAAACTATAAGGAAGATGCTTGTATGGTTTTTGAAAAAGGTAGCACCTCTAGTGATAAGAAATCTGAAAAAGGCTTTGATGATTCAGAAAGCAAACAAATAAAGGATCTTGAAAGTGAACTTATTAATGCTCTTAGTGATTTGAAAAAGGAAAGAAAGAAGAATGATAGACTCAAGGATAAGTTAGATGAATGTTGTATGGAGAGAGATGATCTTATAGAAATTCTTGATTTCTCTATAGCTAAGACACAAGAACTCAAGGATGAGTTAGAATCTAATGTTCTTGAGTATAGTGAGTTAGAACAAAAAATGGTTTCTTTGAAAGAAGAAACTAAAGAGTACAAGGATAAGCTTTACAGGTTTCAAGATAGCTCCAAAAAGGTTAAGTCACTCATCAAAGGTCAAAGAAAAACAACAGATAAAACAGGCCTTGGTTTTGTTAAGCAACATAAGGAACAAGTTGAAGATTCTAGTAAGAGACTCCAAAAGGAAGAGAGTTCTGATGAGGAAAATATTTCAGATAATGAGTCCTTGAATGATAAATGTGTAGAAACAGAAAATAGATTTCAGAATGAGAAGAAGAAGTTTTCAGGACCCAAGAGGTCAAATAAAAGAAAATTTCAAGGCAGATGTTTTGCATGTCACAGGCTCGATCACATGGCTTCACATTGCATGGCTCAAGTGAAGAAGGTAAATGAAAGTTTCAGAAGTGCTAGTTACTTTCAAGGGTATTGCTACTCTTGTCAACAGTTTGGGCATAAGGCAGTTTATTGCAAGGCAAATAACAGGAACATGTTTGGTTAGAATAGGTTTGGCTAGAACAATTTTTGTTAGAACTGGTGGATTCAAAGATCAGGTTTACCTCAGAGAAAAAACATCATCAAGTGTTTCAAGTCCAACAATGAAGGTCACATAATCAGACAGTGTAGAGCTGAAATTCTAGAATACAGGAACAGGAACAGTGGCATTATCAGGTCCAAGGATCAAGGCATGAACAAGAATGGAGATGAGAACAAGAACAAGAACAGTGACAAGAATAGGAATACGGGCAAAGAGTTTAAGAGAAGGCCTAGCAAGGAAATTATAGACACTGATGATGATCAGTGCCTAATGGGAGTTTTACTCCCATGCCAAAATTAATCACCTCATCAGGAGGTGGGGGAGGGACAAAGCTAAGAGGCTCATTCTTAGTCCCGAGCCCCAAAGGTGACCCTTTGGCATTGATGACAAATGGGGAGAGATATGAGTAAGGGGGAGAGCTTCAAGTGAAGAGGAAAGCTTCAAATCGGGGGGAGCAAAACTTCAAAGGAATATTCTTAGTTGTGGGCATAGTTTCTCAGTTGTTAGCACAGTTGGTTTCAGTTTTGGCTCCTAAGACATGTTTTTAGTAAAGGTTTGCCATCAATGACAAAGGGGGATATTGTTGGCAATTTTGGGTACTTTGGGTACATTGCCTTTGCTCAAGTGTATAAGTTGTCATTGATGTCAAGAAGATTTTGAAGGAATTTGATTTGATGTCAAATAATTTGTTTTGATGAAGGTTATGGCATGACAGTTTCAAAGGTCTTTTGCAAACCCCAAGCTGACAGGTTCGAAATAAAGTAAGTTGGAAAAGTGTCGTGATATCGCGACATGTCGCATTTTTTGTGACTTAAGCGAGAGAGAGAAAGCAAGTTAGAAAAGTGTCACAATATCGTGACCTGTCATAGTTTTGCAACTCAAAGAGGAGAGAGAATGTACGGAGTGAAAAATGTTGTGATTTTGTGACATATTGCAAGGAAGGTTGTACGAACGAAAAAGTGTCATGATTTCATGACATAATGCAGAAGAGAGAGTCCGTAGTGTGAATTGTCGCAATTTCGTGACAAGTTCGAAGAGAGAGAAAGTAACACGAAAAGTGTCATGATTTCGTGACATGCTACAGAGTTCGAAGTGAGAATTGTCGTGATTTCGCAACATGCTACAGAGTTCGAAGTGAGAACCATCGTGATTTTGCGACATGTTGCAGATGAAAATGTTCCAAGTAAGAACTGTTGCAATTTTGTGACATGCAACAAAGGAAAGGTTTCGAAGTAAGAAATGTTGTGATTTTGTGACATATTGAAGAAAAAGCATACGGATGCAGAAAGTGTCATGATTTTGTGACATGTTCCATTTTCACGGGCGTAAGGCAGAGAAAAGCACAAGGCAGCGAAAGTGTCATGATTTTGCAACATGTTCCGTTTTCACTAGTGCCTGCAGAGAAGAGTGTATGGAAGTGAAAGGTGTCACGATTTTGTGACATGTCATGTTTTTGCTAGTGCAATAAGAGAAGAGTGCAAGGAAGCAAAAGCGTCACGATTTCGTGATAGAAACTGAAAGTAGGTCTTCTATAGGTGAAGTGTCATGATTTCACGACAAAAGAAAAAAGGAGGTTGACGAAGGGAGAAGTGTCGCGATATCATGACAAAAGCAAATTTGATGCTGACAAAGACAAAAGTGTCACGATATCGCGATAAGAGCTTAGTTGAAGTCGTCAAAGGCTGATGTGTCACGATATCACGACAAAAGCCAAAAGAAAGTGTATGGTTGCAAAGGTGTCACGATATCATGACATGTTGTAGTTTCACGACAGAAGCCACAAAAGAGTTACAGAGGCAGTGAAGCAGACAAAGTCAAATTTTAGCAGACGAAGATTAGGGCTTGTAGCCGATGAAGATTACGGTTTTTTTTTGTTATAACAACCAACTAAGATTAAATTTTTCATCATGAAAATTCTATTATAAAAAGAGGGTTTTTTGGAGAGTTGAGGTGTGATTGAATGTGTTGTTGAAGTGCAACGTTTGTAAATAGTGCGTAGAGCAAAAAGTTCGATCATCAAGAGTAGAGTGCAAAATTTGATCGTAGCGTGCAGAGTGCATTTCGTCGAATTTCTAAGTGTGAAAGGTTGAAGTTCGACCAAGTGCGGCTGTGATTGCAAAAATAGAGCAGAGGGCATAGAGAGAACAAAGGGCAAAGATGAATGTAGAGTGTTGCTACTTAAGGACAGAGGTGCATTGGTTCTTTGAGAAGAACCTGAGGACAGATTTGGCAAGTCTTTGAGAAGGCTTGTGTGCAGAGGATTGATTTGTTCAAAGTTGGACAGATCTGACAGACAGAGGAAGACTTGTACTAGATCGACTGATTGTGTTTGGTACAGGTTGCTGAGCTGCTGTGGACGTGATCATAGAAGGTAGAGGTCTCTTAGGCTAAGCATTGAGGACAGGAGGTCTTCGGTGGAAAGGAGGAGTTCCACGTGCTGGCAAGAGGTAGAGGCAATTGATCTTCTGAGGGATCATTTTCAGAGTAGAGGGGAAGGTATCTCCTTTGATCCGAGGCTCATAAACATTGTAATTGGGAAGGATTCCCAAAGAAACTTGAGATAACTTTTAGAGAAAATTTGTGTGGACATAGCCCAGCCATTCTGGGTGAACCACGTTAAAATTGATGTCACTTTGTGGATGATTTAGTGCATTGATTTGATATTGCTTTGGGTATATTTCTTTACTATTTTGAAATATAAAGGAAAAAGTAAAAATAGGTCTTATACTGTTCACCCCCCCCTCTCAGTATAAGCTTGTGTTCTTCATTGTTTGTCACCTATCATATGACTGGAGCATCCACTATCAAGTATCCATGGTGTAGATTTGTTCTGTGCTTTAAATGATGTTTGTATGATCAAATATTCTTTGTCTTCCTTGGGTCGCTCCTTTTCTTTCCACTTTGGTTTGATTATAGTTTTGGTCACTTGTTTTGACTTTTTTTTGTCAGTAGCTTGTGCATGTTTTTCGAGAAATTTTCTATTTTGTCTCAAACCATTTGGTTGAATTTTTCTTCCCTGATGTTTATTTGCTGCAAATGTGCTTTGATAATTTCTTGCACTGTTCCCAAAATTATGATAGTTATAACATTCTATTATGTAATCCATCAACGGTGAAAAAACATTTCTACTGGTAAAGTTCATTTGTCCACCATTATACTTGCAATCTGCAATCTTATGTCCATAACCATTGCATTTAAAACAATAACCAAAAAAGAAATGAGTGAACCTGGGTGATGGTCTTTGCCATTTTGTAGTGGGAGCCACAAATCTTCTTCTCCTTTGATGAGTGACATTAGTGAATCCATCATTGTCAATACTCCTCTCGTGCCTGGCATTATTGCTTTCTTTAGCATGATTCATTTTTTCTTGATCAATCTTGATATTATCTTCATTCTTTATGGGTTCTATAGTTATGGCCTTTGATCCATTTGATGATTCTCCTTCGACGAAACCCAAACCAAATTTGATGCCTGTAGTCCTTTGGCTATTTATAATCTTATCAAACTTTACAGAACTTTCTTCAAGTTTATGATAACAACTCACTTTTTGATTCATCTCTTCTAGCTGCATCTTTAAACCAACAATCTCTTCTTCTAGCTTGCTGCACTCATCTATATTCACGGTTAATTTTTCTTCGATATCTTCAGATATTTTATTAGATTCATCTATCTGTACTTTCAAGCTGGTTATGATTTTATTGGCATCCTCAAAATTTCTTGAAATTTTCTTATTCTTTTTCCTTTCTATACTCAGCTCTTTAAGTGCAGTGATCATCTCACCTTCCAGATCTACTTCAGCCACAGCCTCAAGTTTTTTATCACATTCCTATTTTTCCTCTGTTTTTTCTTCTTCAAATGCCATGAAAAGAGCTTCATCCTGTTTCTTCTTCAGAATCCTCATCAGAGCTGTCTTTCGAAGGACTGACATTCTTGGATATGAAACTTTTCTTCTTGAAGTTGCATTTTCTAAAATTTGGTTTCTTCTTCCAGTCACTTCTTTCTTTATGTGAACCTTCATCACTTTTGTTTTTCTCATTAAGTGGACATTTAGCTGCAAAGTGCCCAATGCCTCCACAGTTGAAACACTTAAATGGTAGCTTTTCTCTGTATTTTCCTTTTCCCCTTATTAGTTTTTGAACAAAGTTTGCTTCTGTTTCATTTGATGTCTCTTCTTCCTCAGATTCTTGTTTTGCTTTTATATTTTTATGTGCTTTAAAAGTGGCTTCTCTGTCTATGGGTTTATTTTTTCCTATTCTCAACTCATATGCAGTCAAAGAACCATGCATCTCATCCATACTAAAAGTATTTAGATATTTAGCTTCTTCTATTGCTAAAACTTTAGAATAAAATCTTTGAGGAAGAGATCTTAATACCGTTTTCATGATGACAACATCTTCCATTTCCTCGCTAAGTCCTCTAATCACATTAATGATTCCATTAACTCTCAGCATGTATGCCTCTATGTTCTCATCGTCATTCATTTTTAATGCTTTGAACTGAGCTTGATGCGTTTGCAACTTGGCCTCTTTGATATTGTTGTCTCCTTCATGAATGCTCCTTAGTTTTTCCTACATGTCTTTTGCCATTTTACAACTCATAATATTTATCAGTTTGTTGTTCACTAAACCGCACATGATAGCATTATTTGCTTTAGAGTTATTCTCAAATAGTTTCTTATCGACAGCATCGGTTGGAGGAGTGATGGATATTGAGTATCCACTGTCTACTGACTCCCAAATGTCATATCCCAAAGCACACAGATATGTCTGCATCCTGAGTCTCCAAAATGCATAATTAGTTTCTTCAAACAATGGTGCTTTGTTTGATGAGAATCCTTCACCACCTGCCATTGTCTCACTTCCAAGATCACCTTAGCTGATTGAGCTTGTTTAGGAACTTGACTCTGATACCAATTGTTAGTCTCACAATGACACTGAGAGGGGGGGGTGAATCAGTGTAGCTATTTAAATTCAAATCTACAACTCTTAACATCAAAACAAAGAAAACTTAAAATCAGATAAAGTAAGTATAACAAGAGAGCATTCCACAACACATGATGTAACGAGGTTCACCAATTTGGCTACTCCTCAAAAATGACTACTTGGACTCCCGTCCAAATCTAGTATTTGCAAAATACCAATTTTACAATCAATTTACCAGCACCCACTAGAAGGAGCACCAACTCCTGATTTATCTACACCAACAGAAAGGAGAACCAACCCCTGATTTATCTGCACCAATAGAAAGGAGCACCAATCCCTGATTCCAAGCACCAAATTGGACTGCAATTTTGAAACTATAATATTGACATAAAAATGCCTTCGCTTATACAAGACCTTGAATGGTCTATTGCTAACCCAACCTCTCTCACTATTCACCAAAACACCACACATACTTACGGCTCTGCTTGCTGCACTTTTACGACCCTCTTACAGCCCTCTTGCTGTGCTTCTTACTATGCTATTATGGCTCTCTTGGATCTACTAAATGCTCTCTTACGACACTCTTCTAGCCCTCTTTTCGTAGCACTTTTTCTCTCTTTTTTTTAGCTACATAATTCTCCATGCAGACCTCCTTTTATAACAAAGTTCTGACTTTTATCTATAACTGCTCCTGTAACTGTCGTATCGACTTTAGTTAACTCTTCTTATTTTAGCTATGTGTTTTTCTTCTATAACTGCTCCTATAACTATCTTACCGACTTCAGTTAACTCTTCTTATTTTAGTTGCATGACTTTCTTCTGTAACTGCACCTATAACTATCGTTTTGACTTCAGTTAACTGTCACATATCTTATTTCGGTTGGGTTCTCTTCTTAGCTCACAAAAACATAACATGTCGTGATATCACGACACTTTCGCCTCCTTGCTTCTTTTCTTGGCTTGTACCTACAAAAACACAACATGTCACGATATCGCGACACTTTCACCTCCATACTCTTCCTCTTTACTTTTGTCACGATATCATGACACTTCTACCTTCTTACTTTCTCTCTCCTCCTTTAGTCACAAAAATGCGACATGTTGTGATATCGCAGCACTTTTTCTCCTTTGCTCTTTCTCTTGCCTTCGAGTCACGAAAACTCGACATGTCGCGATATCGCGACACTTTTTCTTTCGGACTCTCTCCTGCAATATGTCGTGAAATCGTGACACATTTTCTTCTGTACAATCTCTCTTGCAATATGTCACGAAATCGTGACACTTTTTCTTTCGGACTCTCTCTCCTGCAATATGTCACGAAATCATGACACTTTTTCTTTCGTACAATCTCTCTTGCAATATGTCGTGAAATCGCGACACTTTTTCTTTCGGACTCTCTCTCCTACAATATGTCACGAAATCGTGACACTTTTTCTTCCGTACAATCTCTCTTGCAATATGTCGTGAAATCGTGACACTTTTTCTTTTGGACTCTCTCTCCTACAATATGTTGTGAAATCGTGACACTTTTTCTAATTGCCTTTCTCTCTTCCAACATGTTGCGAAATTGTGACAGTTTTGCTTGCTTGCGCTTTCTCTCCAAACATGTCACGAAATCACGATAGTTTTTCTTGCATGCGCTTTCTCTTCGAACATGTCATGAAATCATGACAGTTTTGCTTGCTTGCGCTTTCTCTCCGAACATGTCACAAAATCACGACAGTTTTGCTTGCTTGTGCTTTCTCTCCGAACATGTCACGAAATCGTGACAGTTTTTCTTGCTTGCACTTTCTCTTCGAACATGTTGTAAAATCATGACAGATTTGCTTTCTTCTCAACATGTCGCGATATCACGATAGTTTTTCTTTCTTGCACTTTCTCTTCAAACATGTCATGATATCGCGATAGATTTTCTTTCTTCTCAACATGTCACGATATCGCAACAATTTTCTTTTTTGTGATTTTCTTTTGATTTTTAGCATATGGGCCACTTCGATCTTTTGGAGAATCATTGTACATACTCTAAAGAACCTCTTAACTCCTGTCCACTACATCAACCGATCTGTCTGACTATGTTGACAACAATTACAATACTGATCCTACACCTTGCTCAACAGTTTTGTGTGACCTCGTTAACTTGTAGGGTTTTTTCCTGTGGAGCATGAGCAGGCAAGGGGTCTTTAAAGACCTCCATTTGTTGATTGCTTGGTGCCACGAGATTATCCACTACTAATTTCTTGTTATTAATTAAGTCTTGTACCAAGCCCTTAAACTTCCAGTAGGCATTTAGGTTATGTCCCTGTCATCTGTGGAAACTATAGTACAAGTCCTCCTTGTACCCCTTAGGCTTGGGAGCGTTGGGGTCTATGGTTTGAATCTCTAGAAGGTTGATCAAATTTGCCACTAACAAGCGATCAAACAAGGAGTCCCTAGACTCTATGTAGGGTGTGTATTGTCACCTAGGGCGATGCTGCTAACTCTGCTCTTGCCTCTGATTTTCTTTGTCATAGTTGTTAGGAGGCACCGCCTGATAATTAGCCTTTTGGGGCTGTGTTACTTATGCAGGCTTAGGGACATTGATAGCAACTTGATTGACCGCAACGGGTTTCTATTGCATGGTCCCTATTTTAGTGTTCTTAGTCCACTCTTTTTTCTTAGGTTTGGCTATCTCGCCATCCTATATCTTGATCTCTTCAATGATCCTGGCTTGCACCAGAGCTTCTTCTAAGGTGGCATATTGTTGCATCTGCAATAACACAGAGATCGATATCAAAAAGCTCTTTGAGAACATTTGAGTGAGGTCAGACATAGGGGGGAGGTAGGGCAACTTTGAAAGCAAAGTCCTCCATAGATTCCCATAGGTCGCCATGGTTTCTTCCTCATACTGCCTAAGGCTGGCTAAGTCACTTAGTGATGCCTTCTTCTTGGTGTTGAAGGTGAAACATTCGAGGAATGCATCCACTAACTGATCTAAGTTGTTAATGTTGTGCTTTGGTAATTGAGTAAACCAATCCGAGGCAGGGCCTATGAATGTGGTTATAAACGTTCTTAATAACAAAGCATCATTGTCTTGAATGCCGAAGCATTGGCTTAGGAATCTCGTCACATGCTCTTGAGCATCCTCCTCACCTCTAAAGGTTGCCAACTAAGGCAACTTAAAGTGTTCAGGGTAGGGGGGTGCTGGCATGGACGGATGCACAGAATGACTTCGAAGTTGGTGTAAAGTGGGATTTTGGGGCCCAAAAGTTTTGGTCTCCACAAACTCCAAACTCTCTAACAGTGCTTTATATGCATCTGAATATTTAATATCTTCCTATTTAGTTTTCTCCCGTTGTGGGTTGTGGGAGACTTGAGGCCTATAGAGGGGTGGCCGGATGGCAACCCTTCTACCTTGGTAGGGCATTTTTGCCTACTCTTCTTCTTGCTCATACTCCTCGTAAGCTTCTTGAGGAGTCTCTGGATGGGACCTATGACCCTAGGTGGGTCCCTACGAAGGGTACCCATCGTTTTTCCGAGGAGTGGCCTCCCGCTCAAATCTAGGAGGTCTCAGAGGCAGCACTTGGTAAGGTCGTGGAGACCTATCTCGCACCAAGGGATTACGCCTCTTATACGGTTTTGATTTTTGGGTGCGAGGGGTTGGAACCCTCTTAGGCACCGGGTTATGGAGCAGCTCATCTTTTTGGCACCGAATGCGCTCTTTGCTAAGGCGATATAGATGCTCTAGATGCTTTTGGTCTTACTCAATTTGCATGATCTTCGCTTGGTAGGCAGCATGTCTGGTAACTTCCAGGTCAATATGCTCTACCATCTTGAGCCTAGGGAGACTAGATGCCTCTCCTATGCACTTACCTCGGTCGTGATGATCCGAGATCTCAATAGGTCGCTTCCCTCTATCAAGGTTGGTGGCATTTACCCGAGGCTCTGGCCTCAGTAGGTGATCATGGTATATAGTGGGTGCGAAAGCGCATGGCTCCCATGCTATACATTGCTCTTGAGGAATGTAATGGTCTTCTTCGTGCTCCCTTTCGTATGTGTGAAAGGGGTGGGCAGAGTTGGCTTGCCCTACTTGAATAGCCTTATGCTCTGGGTTTTTTCTATTGGTTCTAACAGTGATGGGGGGTAAAGGAGGGAGGCCATAATCATGTGGCATCTCCTCATGGACCCTATGCTGCTCTAGTGCTTCATCACACAGTGGCCACTCATATCGAGCTTCTAAGGGAGCCTTCTTGTCTATGTTGAGCGCCACATGTAAGGACTCCTCCTGAAAGGGGCTATGATGAACGGGTGTGTCCCTCAAAGGGGTGCCTCTATAGTCCCATTCTAAAATGGAACGATGCGGACTCTCTTGATGGTTAGGCCACCAAGGCGGTATGACCAAGTCCTTGGGGCTATAGCGAAGGTGACTTGTACCCATTTGTACACTCTCCGTAGCTTCTGCCCTTGATTGGGCTTGGCTACGGGTGTACACCATGGTGGTGTTTTTCTACAAGCTATGTAGATTTTTATCTTTTTTTTATGATTTTTATGCTACACTAAATATAAAAGAGCACACACACACAAAGCAATGATTATCTCATTTAAATATTAAAAGTGTGTCCTAGACCTGGTTTAGTGTGTTTTTTTTTTTTTTTTTTGAAGGTTTTTGTAAAGAATGTTTAAATGCAATATGATGGCTCTTATGACTCCCAAAAATGGTCGCCCCTTTTATATACCATTGCCAGGTCAATATACCAACCTCTCTATATACCTTCCCTTACGTGAGGGAAACTATAGGTACATGAGAGCAGATGGTATATGGAACGTAGGCGGTACAGAAGGGGAATCACCCTGTTTATGAAACCTACCATAGAAGACTTATCTTCATGTGCTGAGAATCATCCCAGCTACACTCGGTCAGATTTCGTCAGGATTTACGTCTAGCAACAGTAGCGATCGAGGTAATGGATGCAAAAATTCAAGCCAAGGTGGTGATGAAATCCATCGTTGGTCTTGATCAAGGGTTGGGGTTTTACGACCAGCTCCTTGGTGTTTAATTTGCCACGTGATGTGTGGGGTTCTTTTTATTTTGCAAAAAGGAAACAAGCAAGTAGTAAAAGAAAACTTTCCCTAAGCAAGCAAGTAACCTAAAAATAGAAAAATTGAAGACAAAAAATGATAGGAAAAGTTCAGAATCCCTACCTCTTCTCTGCCCAAATATTTTGGCTCTAATTTTTTGCCCTGAAACTGCACAGAGAGCAATTCATCCCTGGATGGGACGAATAACAGAGCTGAATTCATCACAGGGTGGGGCGCATTCCAATTCGTCTCTAGGTAAGATGAATTCTAGCTCTGTATTCGCTACAGACTGGAACAAATAGCAGTCCCGCATTCAAAAAAATGATACCTGCAAGCAAAAAGCAAGTTTTGATCAAATTTTTTATCTAAAAAAAATAGAGGACAGAGTTCCACCATGATTTCCACTGAAAGCACAAGGATATAGAAACAAAAAAGGAAAAAATCTCCCAGTACGACGCAAAAACGAAACTAAACTTAACGCTAAATCCTACAAATTGAAGATGCATGAAATGGGGGAAGCATGAATGAATTGAAACGCAAACGAAAATCCAATGTGGAAAACAACCCTTTATTTTATTGATACGTTTCAAAATTTGGTTACAATTCTCATCCTCCCTTTTTAGGGGCAAGGAGCGTTAAATTTGTTTCTTTGTTACATCCATGGATGCCATTCCTTCTTCCGTGTGCCCACATGTAAGATGGGTGGACCAAAATATCACCGCTGCTTGTGTATACGAATGTTGACTCCCTGTTGCTCCTCTCACACTCCGATCCTGCATTCAAAGAAACAAGAAACAGTCAGTAGCACCTACGGATGAAATGAAACATGCAATCCCCAAGCCTACGATTAGTGCATGCAAAGAATAAATAAAATGATAACTAGCATATATCCAAATGATCTAAAAATTTGACAAGGGCATCAAGACCTCACAAAGAAAACACTACAAATGGAACAGTCAGGAAATTCCTCACATATTTGAATTCATTTCAGGGCGGGACGAATAGACCTACAACAAAATTCTAGATAGCACCGCTCAAAATGTCACATATGGACAGCTCCAAATCTCCTACAAAAGTAGGGGTTAGCTAATTGGGGGTATTTTGGGATGACCCAGATGGTCAGATTTCCCCAATTTGGCCTCTAATGCCCGAATTTCAATGATGCCCTCTACAAGTTAGTAAAGGCAGAAAAATGATAAAACATGACAAAAATTGATCAAAACAATATGAAATCAAAATTGCAAACTATCTAAGCAGCATAAAGATAAAATACAAAAAATGAAAAATACAGAAAGAAAAATCGGCCACATATTCCTAATATTTCCTAAAAGGGACGATTAGACCTGTAGCACTGCGGGGGCGCTCGGGCAGGTCGCCCATCGTTTGGGGCCTGATTTTGGCACCAATCCACTTGGGATGAGTCCAAAATCACTTGTAAAGTGTTGTCGGAAAATTTGGTGGTATACTATGGTCAAATGTTAGGTTTTGGGCTCAATATTCATCCTTCCAATAGTCACCCAATGACCTCCTCTCTAAAAGATATCACGGATGTGAAAGGCACAAATCAACTAGGGGCGTATGGGGAAGTAAAACGTCAGCACTTAATTGCTCAAATGCTCCTTCTCTGTATATTTTGGGGTGAGGAAACTCACCAATTTATAGACTTGGAGGTCTCTTGAATTGGGCATGCAAAGGCACCACTTGGCAATCATGCCCTCTCAGGGGGAGGGAGATTCCTACCTGATTAGGGACTTCATGACTGCCCCTGTAACTGCCTATAATGCTAAAAAATGCTCACCCACACTCCCATGCGATGAAGGAAGCGTTAAGTGGTGGATCTAAGCTGCCATTTGTCAAGATTTGAATTTTTGCCTATCAAACCTGCAATTTGTCCCACCTTTGAGCGAATACTGATATTCATCCCTAGGTGGGGCGAATCCTAGTTTGAAATCATCCCTGGGTGAAACTAGTATTGAGCAAAGTGCCTGAAGGTGCCAAATTGACTCCTGACCTTCCAAAACTGTTGTGAGAGTGGTTAGGACCACTGTTTGACCTCTGGGGGCTGCCCTTGGGGTTGTGTGTGTTAATGCGATCAATGTTTGCAATCACATAATCATATTGGTGCTATTTTGGTGTCTACAGGAACTTCCATTTCAAAAGTATCCACTCTATCCTCATATCATACTGTTAACCGTATCCTTCTTCAGCTTCTAGCTTTTTGGGGTAGTTCTCTATGCTCCACCCGATGATACATCATATTTTTGTTTACTTGGGATGCTTATTCTTGACTTCCCCTATTTTTTGGTAATAGTACTATCTCTTGATATATATTTTTTTGGAGGAATCCATTCTTCATCTTCCTCTATTACTCATTTGATCCCATCTACAAATCTAACATGTACCTGTAATCTTCTTCTTTCTCCAGGTCGAGGTACCAACTCCTACTATTCTATGGTTGGTCTTGTCTCCTCCCCTTCTACAAATAAATGTGTGAGTCCTATGTCAGGATCTTCCTATGATGGACCTTGCTCACCTTGAGTTCTCCATTGAGCTTTTGCTCATCTTCTTTGTTCAATATCTTCTAAATAAATGAATAAGCATTACACTTTGTAAGGCTTCAAATTTGAGCCATTTACAGTGTTGGGTACCTCAATTCCATTCAATTTTTGTAACTTGACTACTCCATTAGTCATTACTTCTACCACTTTGTAGGGACCAAGCCATAAATTCTTCAACTTATCGGGATTGATTTCCCAATTTCCATTAAACTTTAGAACCAAGTCACCCGGACTAAGTTCTAACTTCCTCAAGTATTTGTCATGCCACAAATTTCTTCTTTTCTAGGCTACCTCAATTGCCCATTGTGCCATGAATCTTATTTCATCCAACTTGATCAGTACTTTCATTCACTCTTCCAAACTTTCTTGATCACCCAAGCGATGCTCCACCGTGACTCTCAAACTTGGTGAAAGCACGAGGATACGGAAGCAAACAAAAGGGAAATGTAACGCTAAGTCCTACGAACGAGAATGCATGAAAAGAGGGAAAACAAACGAATTGAAACGAGATTTAAAGCAAATGTAAAAGTGCAGCCCTTTATTTTATTAATTTTCTCGAGATCGGGTTACAATGCGTCTCCTCCCTTTTCAAGGGCTGGGAGCGTCGGACATAAGTTTTGTTACACCACAAATGAGATATTCCCCTTTGGGATCTTCCGCGTGCCCACATTGAAAATGGGCGGACCAAACGTCACCGTCGCTTGCATGAGTGCATCTATAGTTCCTTGCTGCCCCTCCGGTGTCGAGATCCTACATTCAGAGAAATAGTAAATGGTTAGTAGCACCTGCGGATGGAGGGAAACATGCGATCCCCAAGGCCTACGGTTGATGCATGCATAAAATAATTAAAATGATAACTAAAACATATCAGAATGAGCTGAAAATTTGATAGAAGCAAGAAAACATTACCAAGAACACACTGCAAAAGGAACAGTCGAGAAATCTACCACAGATTTCTAATCGCTCCGGGGTGGGACGATTAGGACTGTCATAAAATGTCAGTAGGTGACCTCCTAAATGTCCCATCCAGGGGCCTCCAAAACACCTGCAAAGTTGGGGTTAGACAAAACGGGGCATTTTGGGATGACCCAGATGGTCGGATTTTGCAGATTCTGCCTCGATCACCCTGTATCCGATGATGCTCCTTGTATGTTAGTGAAAGCGAGAAACATTGAAAGCACAGTCAAAACTCATCCAAATGACATGAAATTTAAATGACAGCATATATGGATGACCTAGAATCAAATGCAAAAGAAATAGTAGGGAAATCTGCCACAGATTTCTAATCACTCCGGGGTGGGGCGATTAGGACTGCAGACAATGGCGGGGGCACCCGAGGGCAGGACGCCCATCGTTTGGGGCTCGATTTCGACACCAATCCACTTGGGATGGGTCCAAAACCTCTTATGGGGTTGTGTCAAAAAATTAGGTGGGGTATTGTGGCCAAATGTTTAGGTTTTGGGTCTAGATTGTACTTCCAATAATCACCCAATAACCTCCCTTCCAAAAGAGAGATCAAGGATGTAAGAAGCACAAACGATGGGTGAGGATGTAATTCGGCAGCACTCCATTGCTCCAAATGCTCCTCCTCTATCCTTTTTTGGGGTGAGAAGACTCACCATTTTATAGACCTGAGGGTCTCTTGTGAATGAGCATGCAGAGGCGCCACTTGGCCATCATGCCTTGCCAGGGGGAAGAAGATTCCTCCCTGATTAAGGGCTCCATGACTACCCCTATGACTGCCTCTTTGAGCTCAAAAATGCTCACTCACACTCCATGCATTGAAGGAGGAGTTAAGTGGTGGATCTGAGCTACCATTTGTCAAGGTTTGACCTTTTTCCCATCAAACCTGCTATTCACCCCACCCTGGAGCGAATACTGCTAATCGTCCCGGGGTGGGACGAATATCCCTTTGACCTTCCAAAACTATTGTGGGAGTGGTTAGGACCACTGTTTAACCTCTAGGGGCTGCCCTAGGGGCTGTGTATGTCAATTCGATCAGTGCTTGTCGTCACATAATCGGATTGGTGTTGTTTTGGTGTCTACAGATGCCCCTTTTTGGGAAGCGTTATGCAAGGCACAGTGCTGAGCAAAAATAGATAACCAAAGCACTAATGATTAGGGTTTCTCAATAACCTAACCAAATTTTGATGCCCCAAGTATGGAAAGGGCATGCATTCTTGAATCCTTGCTTTTGACGAGCTAAGGAGCTTAATTCAAGTGTTAACCTTTTTTGGTGAGGTGTTACTTGATCTTGGACATTGTTCAGTCATGAATAGGCAAAGGGTGCAACCTTTTGTCTATGGGAACCTTGAGTTCATGATTCTAGAATGCCAAGTGTTTGATCAGCTTGTGATTATTGCTTGTTTGCTGCCCCAAGCAGGAGCGTGATTGTCTTTGTCAATGATCCTTTGAATGCATGCCATTTCCTTGATTGGGTGTGTATTTGTTGATTGGTGACTAAGTGTGACTACCCCCTCAAGCGACGAATCGATGAGGGAATGACCGACATGAGAAAAGTGATGAGTCGCTTGACCCAAGATGACTTTTGTAAGGGTGCCTTCAGTTGTTTTCTATTGAATGCTTATGCAGTTTCCCAACAATTTGACCTATTTTTGGTGGGTTTTAACCCTTTTTGTGACGTCGTTTGGGGTTCAAATTCTCAAAAATCCATCCTCCCATGGAGCGGTCCGGCTATGGTAGCCTTCTTAGGGAGTAGGATAGTGAGGATTTGTGACCCCAACATCTATTTTGTATGCCAAGAAGTGCAGGCACAAAGGCGCCTTGTTCGACAATGTTATTGCTATTTTTGGGTGGGTTTGGACCCTTTTTGTGACGTCGTTTGGGGATGAAATTCTCGAAAATTCATCCTCCCGTGGAGCGGTCCAGCTATGGTAGCCTTCTTAGGGAGTAGGATAGTGAGGATTTGTGACCCCGACATCTATTTTGCATGCCAAGAATGTCAAGTGCAAAAGCACTCTTATTTGGCAATTTTATTGCTATTTTTTGTGCATTTTGGTGCAGTTTTTGTTGTTTTTGATTTTCTTGCTTGTAATCATCCCAGGGTGGGATGAATACCAATTTTGTAATCATCCTAGGGTGGTACGAGTGCTAACTAGAGCGCTCATCCCAGGGTGGAACGATTACAGGCCTAAAAGCCTATTTAAGGGCCAAAACTAGGTTTTGGGCTCATTTGCACTTTGTTTTTCTGGCGATTTGGAGCTGTGAGGAGGAGGAGGTCGAGTTCGCGTAGCGAAGCGCTATCAAATTTCTTGGACACCATGAGTTCACGGACCAGATCATCAAGTGGCAGAGCCGAAGTGAGACCGGTAAGTGCCCCTTCTCTTTATTTTGCTTGTTTTATTTTATAGTTTAAAACCACAATTCTTTTCTTTTGTATTTCATTTTTTGATTAAACTAAAATAAAAACCCTAGTTTAATGTTTGTTGTTTGTTTGAATTTGTGCTTTGTATTGCTTTGTTAGAACTATGATCGAAACCCTAGTTGAAACCATGTTTATTTTGTTTTTGTTGTAAACTAAAAAGAAAACCCTAGTTTAAACTAAGATCGAAAACTTAGCTTAAAAAAAATTGTTTTTATGTTGTTTTTTATTTTTTATCAGTTTAGACTAAGGTTAAACCCTAGGTAACTAAAAACTATTTGTGTGTGTTTTTTATTGGTTTTTCAGTTTTAAACTTAAGGTTCAAACCCTAGGTAACGAAAACTTTTGTTATTGTGTTTTGTATTTTTTAGTTTGACACTAGAATGAAAACCCTAGGTTAAAGTGTTTTACTTTGTTTTTTGTATTTTTATTGTTTAGACTAGGATGAAAACCCTAGGTTAAACTATTTTATTTTGTTTTTGTATTTTTATTTTTAAAAACCTTTTTTTTTTTTTTTTGTATTTTTATTTATCAGTTTGAACTAAAGTTAAAAACCCTAGGTAACTGAAAAATTTTTATTTTGAATTTGTTTTTTTTTTTTATTTATCAGTTTGAACTAAAGTTAAAAACCCTAGGTAATTGACAAATTTTATTTTATTTGTTTTTTTTTTATTTAAAAGTTAAAAACCCTAGTTCAAATTTTTATTTTTTATTTGTTTTTTTTTATCTTTGAACTAAAGTTAAAAACCCTAGGTAACTGACAAATGTTTATTTTGAATTTGTTTTTTTTTTTGCATTGCATTGTTTATTTGATTTTTTGAATGTTTGTACTATACATTTATTAAATGTTTTTGTTGTACAATTTTTTTCTTTCATGTTTTTAATGTTTTTGTGTTGTTTTTTTATTTTTAGGTGGTGAAGAGCCGGTACCGTGTGTCGACGATGTTTTCGGAGGTGCAGGAGGCGCTGACTATGGCGGACTGGGATTGGCTTGATGCCCTCGGGCTCAAGCATGTGACTCGGTTAGAGCCTATGGTGGGGGATCGAGCATATCTGACTGCCTTGATCAACTTATGGGATCCCCGCACCAATACCTTTCATCTCCCAACAGGGGAGATGATGGTGACTCTTGAGGATGTCTATCAGATTCTATGGATTCTGATAGATGGGCTTCCTATTCGGACTACTCCACGTGATCAGCGGATGACGGTGCTGACACGGTGCTTCGGGCATGGGGTGGAGATGGGGGTGGATAGTCCGATGGAGAGGGCAGAGGGGGATTGCTTGATTGGTGGTATTTTGGTATGATGGTGGCTGGAGAAGGGCGTGTTGGGGGTGAGGCATGCACTACTGATGACCCTCATCTCCAACATGTTGCTTCTCGACTCCTCGGGTGCGAGGTTCCCATGGAACCTACTGGAGGTTGTTTTCAGACTGGTTGAGTGTCCGACCTTAGAGCCACTGATTATGAGGTGGGGTCAGACACTACTGGCACAGCTCTATGATGAGTTGTACGAGGTCCATTGCTAGAGGTGAAAGGGGATTGGATGCAGCTACCTATTGTAGTGTTGGGGATGGCAGCACATAGCTATGGAGAGGCCACAGGGTTTGTCATGGACTACTCGGGTAGAGATGGTGGATAGGGAGATAGGGTATGCGGCTCTATGGTGGAGGTCCGAGGAGCAGGGGCAGAAGTCGACGGTGTCGTAGGGCACTATGTTGATGCCTTCACGTGTCTTGCTCTAGGGGATGTGTTCTAGCATCCATATCGGGACTGTCCAACCTGGCCTGAGGCTGGAGAGTGGCTCCAATGGGTGCATAGGGGGAGATGGCTGATCGAGTGACATGGGACCGAGCAGGAGTACTTCCCATACATCCGGGTGATGTGATAGTTTGGGGTGCACCAGGGATTTCCTGGTGAGCCCTTGATTTATCGATGTCGGGGTGACGAGAGGACTCTAGCCTAGTCGATCATCGAGCCATTAGGTGAGGAGTCGGATGTAGTGATCGATGTCCCTGATGTGGACAATGTCGGGGTGACTACAGAGTATGACCAGTGGTGGACGATGTGGTGATGGTGGGGCGAGGGGCCTCTAGGAGGTCCAGAGGTGGTAGCAGTAGGTGGGGAGGGTGCAGAGGCATCGAGAGAGGGTTGGGGGCTCCGCTCGAGGATGCGGACATGGTGGAGGTTGATAGCTTTGGGGGGATGATTTTGGGATTCTCGAAGCAGCCGGATACGTAGGACGTCCCGGAGTAGTGGGAGCCGGAGCAGCCTGCCATCCTGGATATGCCTATGCCTCAGGCAGTCCCAGAGGGTATGGAGGTGAGGCATCACGCTGAGATAGCATGATTGGAGGATCTACTTTGAAGATGGGATGAGGAGCTCGGGGATGCTCTATAGGAGAGGGATCTCCTACGGACTCAATTGGTGGAGTGGGAGAATGCATTGGCTATATACCATCGATGGGATGGGGACACAGATGCTTCATGGGAGAGGGATCTCCTACGAACTCAGTTGGCATAGCGTGATGATGCATTGGCTACGTACCATCGATGGGAGATGGATTTGGTTTGGCATCGGATGGAGTTGGAGGTAGAGATTATCCACCTCGATGGGTGGTTACCTGAGCTCCCTGGAGGTGGATCTTCATGTCGAATGAGAGACAATGATACTGAGTAGTCAACATCTTCTCATCGTAGGTGGCTGGATGAGGGGGCGCTAGTGGGCATGATGCGGGGGCTAGCAGCAGCCGCCTTGAGAGGTCCCATAGGACCCACACCACTGGGGGTAGTTCCCGTCGCACCGATCCTGCATGATCATGGTGGCCGATGCCCTAGGCTTGGGGGTTTTTGAGTTTTTGCTTTTTTTGGTGAGGTCCGAGGACCATTTTATTGTAGCCTGAGGGCCTTTTTGATGATATATATACATGACTTTCTTTGTGTTTATACACTTGTTATGGTTTGATTTTATGCACATGTATTTACATTGATGTATGCATATGTTATTATGAATGCGATGTTTCTAATTTATATGATGTATGCATATGGAATGGATGAATTGAGTTGTTGATATTTAGCGGTGGCACCATAAACTGTACAAGGACTTAATGGCTTTTTTTGTACTAGGTGATTGCATTATGAAATGACTTTGTATGTATATATTTTTCTTTTGTTTTGTATATTATTTTTATGATGGTGTAATAATGGAATGTATCACAGTTGGTTTAGAATGTAGTTAAGGTTTTTTGAGACTCAGATGTTTTAACTAACTAGCCAAGACTGTACTTTTATCTTACAAGACTTTTGAATAAGGTATGAATCGGACTTGAGTTTGACCAAGTTATTTCGCATCCCTGTGTGTGCAATTGAGTTCGTTCATGTGGTATTTGTCAGGATACCGCCAGTGCTAGATAGGCTGTCAACCAAACCTATACTGAGGATCACCTAATTAGCTCCACTAACTCCTTTGTTGTATTTAGTAAGATTAATCTGTGGTGCCATCTAGGATACCATAAGCTAGCTCATCCACATGCAAACATTGATCTGCACACAATTTAATGTGATAGATATATCGTCATGCGGGAGGTTTGCCACCAGTGACCGATAGGCTATCCACCAAACCGGTACTGAGGATCACCTCATGACCTTTCGAATGCTGAGAGTTCCAGGGATTCAAGTTCGACTCCCTTCTTTTCTTCAATTGTATTGGGATACTTGCTCTTATATAGTGATAAAAATCACTGTTTATTTTTTTTTTTTCTTTTGAGCAAGGGATTTAGATATTGAGTGATGAGAATCACTATTGCTTGTGCTTTTTGATGTATGCACTTTAAGGGTGTGGATATCAAACTTTGGAGTTTGAATTTTGACTTTTTGCAATTTGTGATGTTTGCAACCCTTTGAGACTTTGGGGATTTGTGATAGTGGTGAAAACCACTATTTATTTTTGGGGAATTGGGTAGGGAAGATGCTTGTCCTTTTGCCAACTCTCAGCATTCTTGGGGTCATTCGCATAGGGGGATGAGCAAGATAACCATTTCACTTATGGTAACCGAGTCTGCTATGCAGGTTTCATCTTTCATTTACACAACTTGGGAATTGTTTTGAATGTGTTTTAGCTTGTGTTGGGATGCTACGTAACAAGGTGTGATCCAAGTAGAACTCTACCTTTGTAAAATCTGTCTGACTTTGTACAGTTTTTGGCTAGAAATCTAATGACAACTGAATGGCGAAAACCCTAGATACATTAGAAGACAACTGACTATGATATTGTGAAAAATGTGAATGGCATTTATTTTTGATGGACTATTTATAGAGTGGAAAAATGTGGAAAATGATGGAATTGCCAAGTAATTACAGTCTATGGTGCATTTGACTTGTATGATCAACAAATGTGCAATGTATGTATGTGATGCCTAATGCAGCTAAATTTTTTGTGTTTTGATTTTTAAGAGTATGCATGGAAGTGAGATGCAATTTTTTTTGTTATTTTTGATTATCTTTTGTTTTTGTTTGTTTTTGAATATTTGTTTTTGACCAAGCGATTATGGGAACCCTTGGAGCTTTTGGTTTGACCAAAGGGTTTATGGACACCTTTGGGGCATTTTAGGTTGACCAAGCGATTGTGGGAATCCTTGGAGCTTTTGGTTTGACCAAAGGGTTTATGGACACCTTTGGGGCATTTTGGGGTTGACCAAGCGATTATGGGAATCCTTGGAGCTTTTGGTTTGACCAAAGGGTTTATGGACACCTTTGGGGCATTTTGGGGGGGAATCCTTGGAGCTTTTTGGGGTTGACCAAGCGATTATGGGAATCCTTGGAGCTTTTTGGTTGGGCTATGTCTCTCTTAAATATGGAATGGCCTCAAATGACTGATGTTCAAGGGTTCTAGTTCCTTGATTCCATCAAGAGAGGCTAGCCGGTATGTCCCAGGTCCTATTTTACTATCAATTACATAAGGACCTAACTAGTTTGCCATGAACTTGTCCCTTAGATGGGGCGGCAAGTTAGAGTTTTGTTGGTTCTCTTTTAAGACCAGGTCACCAACCTGAAAGTCCCTCAGGTGAACTTTCATGTTGTATGCTTTCTTAAGTCGCTCTTGGTAGATACGCAAATGCTCGAGAGCATTGATGCATCGTTCATCAAGCAACGTAAGCTGGTCTAACCGGGCCTACCACATAGTGTCATCATCGATGAACTCTTGCATTGATATGCGTAGGGAAGGAATTTCCAACTCGAGAGGCATGACTGCCTCGGAGCCATACACCAGCAAAAATGGAGTTGCCCTAGTGGGCGTCCGAATGCTAGTGTGATAAGCCCAAAGAGCAAGTGGTATTTGAATGTGCCAATCCTTATGACTATCTACGACTATATTTTTGAGGATGGCAACTAGCATTTTGTTTGACGCCTCTGCTTGCCCATTTGCCTATGGATAATAGGGTGTCAAAAAACTATGCTGAATTTTGTACTTTGTGGTCAAAGCATGCACATCTTTGTTCTTGAAGGATGTCCCATTATCCGAGATGATCTTGGATGGAATACCAAAATGACATATGATGTTATGTAAAATAAACTCCGCAATGCGGGTTCCAATCATAGAGGTAAGCGGAATTGCTTCCACCCACTTGGTGAAGTACTCTATGGCCGTTATGATGAACGTGTGATGACCTGATGACATAGGGGAGATCTTTTTGATTAGATCTAAGCCCCACTATGAAAATGGCCAAGCCGATTGGATCGATTGCAAGGCCTGAGAAGGTACGTGTGTCAAATTAGCATGGTGTTGACACTTCACGCACTTCCTTACATACGCGCAACAATCTCGCTCTAAAGATGGCCAATAATAGCCCATGCGAAGAATGCACTTTGCGATGGCCATACCATTGAAGTGGCCACCGCATGTACCATCGTGCGCTTGGGTGATCGCCCAAGTGGACTCCTGCTGGTCCAAGCAACGGAGGAGGATCCCTTCATAGCTTCGATGGTACAAAATGTCTCCTAGCAAGACA
Organism: Wollemia nobilis; assembly: GCA_028583015.1. Classification (NCBI taxonomy): domain Eukaryota; kingdom Viridiplantae; phylum Streptophyta; class Pinopsida; order Araucariales; family Araucariaceae; genus Wollemia; species Wollemia nobilis. The sequence goes on from JAQPPZ010000367.1 coordinate 1,154,435, forward strand.
TGTTTTGCCACTTTCTATTTGAATGATATTTTCATGGTGTGCGTCAATCCAAGTGGGAGGTTACCTAGCTTGAGGTAGTCTCTTATGGGTGTGTACCAATCCTGCCGATCAGAAGCCTCGATGGTATGAACAACCAATCCCTCTTGAAGTTCATCCCTAGCAAAAGCTGAGTGGGAAAGAACCTGTAAGAATAGCATTGTGTTGCTATTGAGGGGAATAGGGGAGAACAAGGACCCCTAGTTGGCTTGATTCAGACAATCATGGATTCGAGAGAACCTATCCTGAGATGGTTCAATCTGGATCAAGTGGATTCCTGGCGTTAAGTCAGAGCTTGCACGCTCCATCATGGATTGCGATAGTGTTTTGACTTGAATGGTTGTCATCTCACCGAAAGGGTCTTGCGGGATTAGTGACCCCAAGGAGGCCATAGTGTCCGCAAAATGATTTGATGATCGAGGGAGTGCCTCGATGTCGTACCATTCAAGATTTGCCAAGAATTTATCCACAAGGGCTTTGTAGGCCTGCAGAACTAGGCATTTACATTGGAATACCCCTTTCACTTGGTTGACGATTAACAATGAATCACCAAAGATGTTCAAGCATTTGATGTTCATGGTGATGGTTGTCTGAAGACCTATGAGCAAGGCTTCATATTCTAGCATTGTTATTGGTGCATGGGAAATCAAGTTTAAATGATAGAGGCATTGGAGCCCCTTGCGGTGTGAAGAATATGATTCCCATGCCACCCCCTTGCTCACATTTAGAACCATCAAAAAATAGGGTTATGTCGACCTGTGACTCAAGCTCATCAGAATCTAGCGATTTTGAGACATGGAAGACCCCATCATCGGGTAGCTCTATGGTCAGAGGCTGATCATCTTCGAGAGGAGCCTCTGCTAGTTGATCGATGATGACTTGACCTTTGATGGACTTATGTCCAATGAATTCGATGTCAAACTCCATCAACAACATGATCCATTTTGTCATGTGGCTACTATGATAAGTATGACTCATCATGTACCATAATGGATTCTCCTTAGACACAACATACGTCATGTTGCTCAGCATGTAATGGCATAGCTTTTTGGTAGAAAACACCACCCCCAAGCATAGCTTCTCAACGTATGCATAGTTAAGTTCATAACTGACTAGGGTGCGGCTAAGATAGTAAGTAGCCTGTTCTTTGTGTAGTTCATTTTTTTAGGCTAGCATGGCGCCCAGTGCCACCTCAGTAGCTGAGATGTATAAATAGAATGACACTCCTGGTCTAGGTGGTGCCAATACTAGCGGTGAAGCCAAGTATTGTTTAATGTCATCGAAGGCTGACTGGCACTCGTCATCCCAATGAAATGCTACCCCCTTGTGCAATAATTTATTCATGGGTCGGCACTTGTCAGATAGCTGTGCTATGAAGCGCTTGATTGATGTGACCTTTCCCTGTAGGCTTCTGAGCTGCTTGATGGTAGTTGGGGGGAGCATTTCAAGGATTGCCTTGACTTTATGTGGATCCACCTTGATGCCTCATTTTGAGACTATGAAACCCAAGAGTTTTCTAGATGTGATGCCAAATACGCACTTCTTGGGGTTTAGTCTGACTTTGTGTTCGATGAGGTGATCGAGGATCTTGCTTAAGTCATCGAGATGATCTGGGCGCAAAAGAGATTTGGCCAACAAATCATCCATGTAATCTTCCAAAGTTTTATGCATGTGATCATGGAAGATGTATGTCATGGCACGTTGGTAGGTGGCGCCAGCATTTTTAAGGCCAAAGGGCATGACCTTATAACAAAATGTCCCCCAAGGCATTGTGAATGCCATTTTTAGTTGGTCCTCGAGATTGATACGAATCTGATTGTATCCCGAGAAACCATCCATGAGGGATAGCATTTCATGGCCTACTGTAGCATCTACCAATGCATCGATGCTAGGCAAGGGGAAATCATCCTTAGGACTCGCTTTGTTTAGATCTCAAAAATTAGTGCATATGTGAATCCTCCCATCAGGATTTTTGATGGGCACCATGTTGGACAGCCATGGTGGGTAATCCACACAGATGACAAACTGTGCATCCAACAGCTTTTGTAATTCATCTTTGACCATTAAGGCCATTGTTGGGTGCATCTTACATAGTTTTTGCTTAACTGGCTTGACTGTCGGATCAAGCGTCAGATTATGCATGACTAGCTATGGGTCTAGCCCCGACATGTCTTTGTAGGACCATGCAAAAACCTCCTTCTTCTCTTTGAGAAGGGCAATGTAGTCGGCTTGCTCTTCGGGGGATAGACTTACCCCCAACTTGATGATCTATGGATTCATTGGATCAGAGCCGATGTCTATGTCAGTCGTCTCCTCGACTGACATGTGGGACCCATCCTCCAACTGGTGTGGAGTTGGGATCAAGTGGATATCATTCGCTGAATTCAGATCTACATTAGGAACTTTGGGTCCCTCTTCAGCATGGAAGATATCCTGAGTTGGTCCTGGGGTGAAATGAAGCATCTCACCGCAAGGCCAGTACTCTGATGGGGATGGTGGTGAATTAACGTGATCCTAGTCTATGGCATCTAGGTCTAGATACAATGACCATGCTGGATCGGCTGGATTGTGGATGGGGGTGGTTAAGTCAATGGAGATCATGTTGATGAAATGATTTTGGTCTCCATTACCATGGGGGTGGTGACTCGGACATCCTTGATGATTTTTGTGCTTCGGATCTGGCTCTGGGGGTATTGGCACAAATGGATCGGCCCTATGTGTGGATAGAAGGATAGGGTCTACCCTTGGCACTGATAACTCTATAGGGTCTCTGGGTGGAAGGTGCTCTCTGTATGCCCAAAGTGGTGGATGCAACACTTGGTCCAACTGTGCTGGGTTTAGGTGCCACCTATGCCTTGGCCCCATGTTTAATTGTTCAAACATGTCATCAATATCCATGGGGTATTGTTGCTACCGCATATGATTGAGATATGCCATCTCAGTTTCATCTTCATAATCATTGTCGGAGATCCACAAGCCTTCATTGGCTCTGACAACTATTTGCGACATGTGAGGCTCATCCTGCTCGAGCAAATTGATCTGGTCCCATCGGGGTTGTTCCGCTCTCTACGGGGGGACCTAATTTTCTTGAGGTGGCACTTGCTCGATTGGAGCATCCAAAGGGAACATTGCCAAGAGGCTTTCTTGGTAGTCATCCATGGGGGTCACTTGTGAGTGATTGCTATCCAATTCGAAAGGGTCCCATGGTGCTACCTCATACTCTGACTCATCTTCTGAAGATCCTTCCTGACCTTGTCTATATCCCTCTTGTAAGTGAGTTCTCGAACTTTCTCCTTTCTCGATCAAAGGGATGGGGTTATCAAGGTCAACAAGGTGTGTTGTCAACAATGGGAGATAATCCCCCAATGTATATGTTGTGTTAGGATTGGCATATGGATCTAATGCCAACCCATCCTTGTTGCCTATCCCTAGGCCTTGCATGTTCTCTACCAAGATGTCCAGGGGAGGGGGTGGTTGAACCCTACTCCTGACTTGTCGTATGGCATCTGATATCTTGGTTGGCAAAGAACGTGCACTCCTTGCTCATATCGGCCCAACCCATATCCATGCCAATTGCATTGGCCAAGATATCTCAAAGTGAAGTCTGGGTTGGACAAATAGTTGACGTCCTCAGCAAAGGGCTCTTCATCTTCTTCTTCTTGCATGTAAGGTTCAATGCCATTATCGAGGCCCCCATATACAAAGTTTGTCTAATTTGGTGGGTAGCCTAGAGGAACAATAGTACCGATGGGGAGGCGAGGTCTCCCCATGTCCTGCATGGACTCAATTGTGGGTGTTGCTACAATGTTCCATACCAGATACTCCCCCAGGCCCGTATTGGCCATCTCAATGGTTATTGTTGGTGGTTGAGGGGGAGGGAATGGGAGTTCTTCCTGAGTCCACTCCATGTCGGGTGAACTAGGCATCTCGACTTCCATTCGGCTAGGCATCTCCTCGGTAGAGATGGTTGAGACTGATGGTGGTGCCTCTTCCAGGGGTTTCTTCCCATTGTCCTTCAGTGTGGCCACCGTAGGTGGCATCATTGGTGAAGGACCAGATGATGAAGATGGACCCGACTGGGGGTTTGATGGACTTAACAATGGGGATGTATGCGGAATCAGACCCTGTTTAGATGGATTCAACTAAAAATCCAAATGTGTTGATGGAAGGGTCGATTGTGGCATTAGCTGTACCGCATTGCAATACTTGAAGGGTTCTAAGTCCATTGGGACTACATGCACTTGCCCTTCGAATGTGTACTTTAGGCATTGGTGGGCTATCGAAGGGACACACTTCATGTCCCTGATCCAAGGCCGGCCCAACAAGATATTATAGGCCATCTCACCTTCCAAGATGTGGCACAATGTAGGAATAGTCTTTTGTCCCACCTGGATGGGTAGGACAATTGTGCCAACCATCGAGCATATCGCATCATTGAATGCTCGCAGAGTATAGGTGGAGGCCATGATGTGAGATGTTGGCAACTTTAGGTGTTTCAATGCCACTATTGTAATTATATTACTAGATGAGCCAGTGTCCACCAACACCCTCTTATATGGAATCCTGTTGACCCACGCAATGACGTGTAGGGGTGGATCCGCCATGTCACCAGTCACTGATTTTAGCTCGTCCTCTCTAAAGGTGATGACTGGCTCGGTGCATCATTTGACATGTCCCACGAAGTTGTTGAAAGAGTTTGCTTCATGGGGCTGCAGCTCGATGGCTTTTAGTATCTCCATTAGAGCCTCCCGATGGGGTGATGATTGTTGTATGAGCTCATAAATGGAGAGCCTAGCCGACGTGGTCCTCAAACTTTGGGTAAGTTTGGTCCGAATCATGGCCACTGGTCTAGGCAGAGGAGGTTGTGTAGGGTGTTGTTGAGGTTGTGACGTTGATGGAACCTCTCCTGTAGCTGCAGTGGGGGCAGCTATGCTTGGGTACCTCTTGTTCCTAGTCACGATGCTTATCATCCCTACATACCCCTGCATGGGGCAATTCTATGTCACCTCATTGACTTGTAGAGTCTTTGCCTACACATCATGGGCAGGTAGGGGGTCTTTGAAGACCTCCATCTATTGGTTGTTTGGTGCTATGAGATTATCCACCACTAGCATCTTGTTGTCGATTAGGTCTTGCACGAAGCTTTTAAACTTCCAACATGCATAAAGGTCATGTCCCTTCTATCGATGAAACCTACAGTACAAGTCTTCCCTATAACCTTTGGGTTTTGGCACATTGGGGTCTACAGGTCGACTCTACAGGTTTATCAAGTTTGCCACTAAAAAATGGTCAAACAAGGAGTCTTTAGACTCTGTAAAGGGTGTGAATTGTCGCCTAGGGTGATGCTACTGATTTTTCTCTTGTCGATGATTTTCTCTTTCATAACTATCAAGAGGGACCACCTGATAGTTAGCCTTTGGGGGCTATGTTGCTTGTGCAGGCTTTGGTGTGTTTATAGCAACCTGATTGACCGCAGTGGGTTTCGGTTGCGTGGTCCCTATTTTGGCATTTTTAGGCCACTCTTTCTTTCATGGCTTGGCAATCTCGCCATCCTGTATCTTGATCTCCTCAATGATTCTGGCTTGCGCCAGGGCTTCCTCAAGAGTGGCATATTGCTGTAGCTGCAATAGCATGGAGATCGACCTCAAACAACTCTTTGAAAACATTTGGGTTAGGTCAGCCATGGGAGGGAGGTAGGGCAGCTTTGAAAGCAATGTCCTCCATCGATTTCCATAGGCCGCCATGGTTTCTTCCTCATACTGCCTGAGGCTAGCTAGGTCACTTAGTGATGCCTTCTTCTTGGTGTTGAAGGTGAAGCATTCGAGGAACGCGTCCACTAGCTGATCCAAGTTACTGATGCTATGCTTTGGTAACTGAGTGAACCAATCCGAGGTAGGGCCTACGAACGTGGTTATAAATGTTCTTAGCAAGAAAGCATCATTGTCCTGAATGCCAAAGCATTGGCTCAAGAATCTAGTCACGTGCTCTTGGGCATCCTCCTCCCCTCTAAATATTGCCAACTGGGGCAGTTTAAAGTGTTCAGGGTATGGGGGTGCCGGCACTGATGGATGCACAGGGTGACTACGGAGCTGGCATAAAGTGGGCTTTTGGGGCCCAGAAGTCTTGGTCTCCATAGACTCTAAGCGCTCTAGCAGTGCTTTATATGCATCAAAATATTTGATCTCTTCCTCCTTGGTTTGTTCTTGCTACGGGTTGCGGGGAACTTGAGGCCTATGGAGGGGTGGCCGGATAGCACCCCCTCTGCCTTGGTAGGGCATTTCAGCCCGCTCTTCTTCTTGCTCATACTCCTCATAGGCTTCTTGAGGAGTTCTCGGGCGTGACCTATAAACATGGGTGGGTGCCCATGGAGGGTGCCCATCATTGGCTCTAGGGAGTGGCCTCCCGCTCAGGTCTAGGAGGTCTCGGAGGCAGCATTTGGTAAGGTCATGGAGACCTATCTCGCACCAAGGGGTTGTGCCTCTCATACAACTCTACTCTCTATGTGCGAGGGGTTGGAACCCTCTCAGGCATAGTGTTCTGGAGCAACTCATCTATTTGATGCCGAATGCGCTCTTTGCTAAGGTGATATAGGTGCTCCAACTATTGTTGGTCTTGCTCAAGCTGCATGATTTGCGCTTGGTGGGTGGCATGTCTGGAAAATTCCAAGTCAATTTGTTCCATCGTCTTGAGTCTAGGAGGCCTAGATGCCTCTCCTACATATTTATCTCGGTCATGATGATCCAAGATCTCTATAGGTCACTTTCCTCTATCGAGGTTGGCGGCATTCACCCGAGGCTCTAGCCTCAGTAGGTGATCCTGATAGATAGCAGGTGTGGAGGTGCATTGCTCCCACATTGTGTATTGCTCTTGAGGAATGTAATGGTCTTCCTCATGCTCCCTTTCGTATATGTGAAAGGGGCGGGTAGAGTTGGCTCGCCCTGTCTGAAGAGCCTTGTGCTCTAGATTTGGCTTATTTTTTTTACAGTAATAAGGGGTAGAGGAGGGATGATGTAATCATGTGGCCCCTCCTTATGGACCCTATGCTGTTCTAGCACTTCATTGCATGGTGGCCACTCATAACGAGCATCTAAGGGAGCCTTCCCATTTATGTTGAGTGCCACATGTAAGGACTCCTCCTGAAAGGGTCTATGTTGAATGGGAGTGCCCCTCGAAGGGGTGCCTCTATAGTCCCATTCTGAAATGGCATGATGTGGACTATCTTGTGGGTCAGGCCACCAAGGTGGTATGACCAAGTCCTTGGGGCTATAGCGGAGGTGACTTGTGCCCCCTTGTACACTTTCTGTAGCTTCTGCCCATGATTGGGCTTGGCTATGGGTGTACACCATGGTGGTGTCTCTCTACAAGCTATGTAGGTTTTTATCTTCTTTATGATTTTTTATTCTACACTAAACAAAGGGAACCACACAATCAAAGAAGTGATTATCTCATTTATAGATTAAAGGTGTGCCCTAAATCTGGTTTAGTGTGTTTTGATTTTTGTTTTGAAAGCTTTGTAAAGAACGTGTTGTTGTACATGCAATATGATGGCTCTTATGTCTCCCAAAATGGTCGCCCCTTCAATATACCATTGCTAGGCCATTATACCAAACCTCTCAATATACCCGCCCTTACGTGAGGGAAACTATTGGTACGTGAGAGCAGAATGGTACGTGGAACATAGGCGGTACGGAAGGGGAATCACTCTATTTTTGACACCTACCATAGAAGACTTATCCTCATGCACTGGGAATCACCCCAACTACACTTGGTCAGCTTTCATCAGGATTTACGTCTAGCAACAGTAGCGATCGGGGTTATGTATGCAAAAATTCAAGCCAAGGTGGTGATGAAATCCACCGTTGGTCTTGATCAAGGGTTGGGGTTTTACGACCAACTCCTTGGTGTTTAAATTACCACGTGGTGTGTGGGGTTCTTTTTATTTGCGCAAAGAAAGAAAAACATGCAGCAAAACTCTCCTATGCAAGCAAAGAAACATGAAATGACAGAGACAGAAAATAAAAAATGACAGAGGATGCTCAGAACCCCTACCTCTTCTCTGCCCAAACTGGATGCCTCTGAGTTTCTACTCTGAAACTGCATAGAGAGCTAATCATCCTAGGGTGGGATGAATAATAGATCTGTATTCATCATAGGGTGGGACGAATGCCCATTCATCCCTGGGTGACACGAATTCTAGCTCTGTATTCGCCATAGGGTGGAACGAGCAGTAGTCCAGTGCTTGAAATATTGACACCTGCAAGCAAAAACACACAACTTTTGATCAAAAATTTGATCTCAAAATCAGGGGACAGGGTCCCACCGTGATCGCCACTGAAAGCACGAGGATACGGAAGCAAACAAAAGGGAAATGTAACGCTAAGTCCTACGAACGAGAATGCATGAAAAGAGGGAAAACAAACGAATTGAAACGAGATTTAAAGCAAATGTAAAAGTGCAGCCCTTTATTTTATTAATTTTCTCGAGATCGGGTTACAATGCGTCTCCTCCCTTTTCAGGGGCTGGGAGCGTCGGACATAATTTTGTTACACCACAAATGAGATATTCCCCTTTGGGATCTTCCGCGTGCCCACATTGAAAATGGGTGGACCAAACGTCACCGCCGCTTGCGTGAGTGCATCTATAGTTCCTTGCTGCCCCTCCGGTGTCGAGATCCTACATTCAGAGAAATAGTAAATGGTTAGTAGCACCTGCGGATGGAGGGAAACATGCGATCCCCAAGGCCTACGGTTGATGCATGCATAAAATAATTAAAATGATAACTAAAACATATCAGAATGAGCTGAAAATTTGATAGAAGCAAGAAAACATTACCAGGAACACACTGCAAAAGGAACAGTCAAGAAATCTACCACATATTTCTAATCGCTCCGGGGTGGGACGATTAGGACTGTCATAAAATGTCAGTAGGTGACCTCCTAAATGTCCCATCCAGGGGCCTCCAAAACACCTACAAAGTTGGGGTTAGACAAAACGGGGCATTTTGGGATGACCCAGATGGTTGGATTTTGCATATTCTGCCTCGATCACCCTGTATCCGATGATGCTCCCTGTATGTTAGTGAAAGCGAGAAATAATAAAATTCAAACTTATCCAAATGACATGAAATTTAAATGACAGCATATATGGATGACCTAGAATCAAATGCAAAAGAAATAGTAGGGAAATATACCATAGATTTCTAATCACTCTGGGGTGGGGCGATTAGGACTACAGTAGTGCGGGGGGCACCCGGGGGTAGGACGCCCACCGTTTGGGGCTCGGTTTTGGCACCAATCCACTTGGGATGGGTCCAAAACCTCTTATGGGGTTGTGTCGGCAAATTGGGTGGGGTATTGTGGCCAAATGTTTGGGTTTTGGGTCTGGATTGCGCTTCCAATAATCACCCAATAACCTCCCTTCCAAAAGAGAGATCAAGGATGTAAGAAGCACAAACGATGGGTGAGGATGTAATTCGGTAGCACTCCATTGCTCCAAATGCTCCTCCTCTATCCTTTTTGGGGTGAGAAGACTCACCATTTTATAGACCTGAGGGTCTCTTGTGAATGAGCATGCAGAGGCGCCACTTGGCCATCATGCCTTGCCAGGGGGAAGAAGATTCCTCCCTGATTAAGGGCTCCATGACTGCCCCTATGACTGCCTCTTTGAGCTCAAAAATGCTCACTCGCACTCCATGCATTGAAGGAGGAGTTAAGTGGTGGATCTGAGCTGCCATTTGTCAAGGTTTGACCTTTTTCCCGTCAAACCTGCTATTCGCCCCACCCTGGAGCGAATACTGCTAATCGTCCCAGGGTGGGATGAATACCAGTTTGTAATCATCCCAGGGTGGAACGAGTAGGGAGCAGAGTGCCTGAAAGGTGCCAAATTGACCTCTGACCTTCCAAAACTATTGTGGGAGTGGTTAGGACCATTTTTTAACCTCTGGGGGCTGCCCTAGGGGCTGTGTATGTCAATTCGATCAGTGCTTGTCGTCACATAATCGGATTGGTGTTGTTTTGGTGTCTACACTTGGTATCAAGAATTCAAATGGCACCACTACCTCATGTACATACATCAACTGGAAAGGTGTATGCTTTGTTTTTGGTTTAAAAGTTGTTCTATATGCCCACAAAATAGACAGTAGGCTTTACTCCGAATCTTCTCTTTTTATTCCATAGGTTTTAAACAAAGTATATACCAAGACTTTTTTTGTTGCTTTCACTTGTCCATTTGCTCTAGGATAGTATGAACTAGACAATGAGTGCAAAATACTAAATTCTATTGTTAGTGTCTTGATTATTTCATTGACAAAGTTTCCTCCTAGGTCACTCGTGATTTGTAAGAGAATACCAAATCTTGTAATTACCTGCTCATACAAAACTCTTGTACTTTTAGCTAAGTTGTCAGGTAATGCTCTCGCTTCTGCCCACTTTGTTAAGTAATCTGTTGCTACCACAATGTACCCGCACTTCCTTCTTTGAGATGTTTTCAAAGGTCCAACGAAGTCCAATCCCCATATTTCAAATAATTCCTTCTTTACTAGCTTCCCTATACTTTGACAAGTATCACATGCCTTCCAATACTCTTTTGCATAATTATATAGTGTGGGCCACCATAATCCTACTAGTAATATTTTCCTAGTGGTCACATCTGGTACCATATGCCCTCCTACTAAGCCTTCATGAGATTCTTTCAATACCACTTTGACTTCTTCCTCCATCACATATCTTTGTAAGATCCCATCACTTCCCATTTTATACAGCAATCTTGTTATTAAATGGAAAGGTGTTGACTTCATAATCGCTTTCTTTTTCTTGGTTGTCATCATCTCTTATGGCAACTCTCCTATGGAAATAATTGGACAATAAACTTATACTAGGATGGAACAACATTGATGTCAAATAGTTGTGCATCAGGGAGTTCATCTGAAACCCCTATTCTTGTAGGCTTGTCTGATCGTATTCGAGACAACTAGTCTGTAATTACATGCTTCTTACTAGGTCTCACTACTACTCAAAATACAAAATCTTGTAGGGTGATGAGCCACCTATTGATCCATCCTTGTATCACCAGTTTATTTATCAAGTACAATAGGGCTTGGTGATCTACATAAAAAGAAAAGGGATTCACTAGTTTGTAATGCCTAAACTTTTGGACAGCATTTACCATTCCCAATGTTTCTCTTTTTGTTGTACTATAATTTCTCTCTACCCTTGACAATAGGTGACTACCAAAGAAAATAGGTTGATCCAGCCTGAACTGTACTTCTTGTGCCAAAGCATATCCGATTGCAAAATTCGAAGTATCAATATGGACATGGAATTCCTTATCCCAATTTAGGAACACCAAAATCAAGCTACTCACAAACTTGGCCTTCAACTCATCAAAGGCTCCTTGGTGCTCCTTTGTCCATATGAAAGAAATATTCTTCTTTGTCAAAGAATCCAATGGATAGGATACATGTGCATAGTTCCTGATAAACCTTCGATAATGCCCCATAAATCCATGGAATTTTTTAAGTAAACTCACATCATATGGTTCTTCCATGTGCAATATCACATGGATCTTATCAATATCTATTTTTAATCCTTCACTACACTATGTGTTCTAAAATTTTTCCATACGGTACCATTAGGTAACGCTTCCTAGGGTTTAATGATATATGTACATTTATGTACCTACTCATGTATTCACTAAGGTTAGGAAGATGCTCCTTGATCTTCCCATAAATGGACCAATCATCCAAAAATGCTTTGAATTTCCCTGTTGCCAACTGATCAAATATATACATTATGATGCGCTGAAATGTAGTTGGGGCATTACAGAACCCAGATAGCATTCAATTGTACACATAGATGTCATCCTCCATAATAAATATGATCTTCAACTTATCCTCCTTAGCTATACTGATTTTATTGTAACCCAAAAATCCATCCAAAAATGAATAGATCTTGTGTCCTGCAACTTCTTCCAGAATAGAATCTATGAATGGAATAGGGAAGGGGTCCTTGATAGTTACTATGTTTAGACTCCCAAAGTCCACATATATTCTAATTTTTTCCACTTCCTTATTCAAGGTGACCACTATAGGTGATACCCACTCACAGGTCGTAACCCTGAAGATGATACCTGAATCCAATATCTTCTTTATCCCTACGTTCACTAATGCAACATATTTTGGGTTCATTCTATATGGTCTCCTCCTTACGGGTTGTGCTCCAAGCATTAGTGTAATCTTGTGGATACATAACTTAGGTGGTACTCCATTCAATTCCTTGTATGTCCATGCAAATAAATCCTTATATCCGAATAATATCTTAAAAGATGTCACTTTCAGTATAGGATTCCAATCATCACCATAGTGAATCATCCTAGGTTCATCCTCCATACCCAGATTGATGTCCACTATCTGAATTTCTTCATATTTGATATTCTCTGACTCACTTGCTACTTTATCCAAATTATATGGGTGTGTCAATATTGCATCAATTTCCACATTTCCTATTGTATACTCTACAAAAAAAATTGAAAATATCCATTTCTCTTCCATCTCCTTCTTTGGTTCCTAGCTAAATTTGGTTTCATCTTATTTTTCCTTGATCTCCTCTGAGTCAATATAGAGGCAGTTGGGCTGAGAATTTTTGTGCTCCTCCTTTTTCTAATAAATAAGTATGTTATCTGATCTAGCTTCATCTTTACTACATTCATCTAGGTACATCATTCCTTCTCTATCTAGATATATCCTTCATCATCTGAGGAATTTTTTGATTCATCGATCATAGGTACATCCTCACTGACCTTTTGGTTAGTCAAGTTAATCATATATTTGTGTTGTCTCTTATTGAAAATGATTTGATTCTTTCCCCAATTGTGATTAAATTTGGCTAGTCATAGCCATCCTCTCCCCAAGAGAGCATCATATGAAGGCTTCTGCATAGTAATCACAACAAAATATAAGACAAACTCTTAGTCAGTTATCACCACTTGTGTTGTCAAGACTCCCTTTGTTTCGATACCATACTAGTCAACACCATATAATCGGAAGCTCGGTGCCCATAGATATGGAGCACCTAGTTCTAACTAGGTCCTTTGAGGTAGTACATTGATGTTGGATCCTCCATCCATAATAAATTTTGTCAATGTATGCCCTAGGATCTCCATATGAACTAATGTGGGTTTCTTTCCCACATAAATCATCAATATTTGAGGATCCATGAATTGATATTTTTGTTTCTTTCCCTAAATTGTATCTCTTCCATCATCGATTTTTGTAATGATAGAATAGCTTCCAATAGGTTAGCCACTTTGATCTCTACTGTGGTGTCCAAAACCTATGTTTCCAGACTCTGCACAATTGCCTTCTCTTCTAATGATTTTTTTAGTTCATTTTCTTCTGCTAACTTCACTTGTTTACCTGTTTGTGCTTCATCCTGTAGTATTTTGTTTGCTACTTGTGAGCACTAATTTTTCTTTGTTGTCTCTACATACTTATCCTTTTTAGCCTGATTCTTTGTCACAACTAAAAATTCATGGGTTTCCTCCTTAAATTGAGGAACCTCAATATCTGAATACTTTACATTCTGCGGGTTACTTGAACTCATCTGCTTGGGGCAATTTGCTTCCTTGTGGTTATTCGGACCATACCAGCAACACATATGTGTAGTTTTAATTGGTTGCATTTCTTGTATCTGAGGTGAAGGACAATTTTTCATGAAATTCCCCCATTCTTGGAAATTATGAAATTGTATAATCGGCCTCCCTTATGAATCATATTGCAAATGACTTTGTCCTCCTTACTGATTGCCCTGGTTCAGCCTTCCACCTTGCTAACTATTTCTATAACTGTCACTTGTTTCTGGTTGCCCACTTCCTAGGGTCTTTAGTTTATCTTCATGCTCATAGATTGTCAGGACCTATGGATGTACTTTTGCATTATACGAATATAGCATCACCTCATGTCCCATCATATTATAGATATGACAATAATAATTTCGTGGAAACTTTATATTTGTATGCACTTTCATCTTGCATTCTATGCACAAAATGTCATTCCTGTCAGGTTTCCTTATTTGTTATTTCATGATATTTTCAAACTCCTGATGAAATGATGCTACTATCATCTATATAGTGTCATCTTCTCCACTATCTGAATCATTGGACTTGGGATGAGATAAAATTCCTATGTACATCTATTTCGATTCACTTTCAAAATTATTTGCATGCTTTACAAATTCCTCATATGTTTTTGATTGTACTTCCTTCATATTTTTCTTATATTTTGGTAGCAATCCATCTACAAACCACTGCTTCACCAATACATCTACCAACAATATTTTCATCTTATCTACTAATTGCTTTAGTCTACGATTGTGTGATTTTACATATTTGTTAGGATTTTGCTTTGTCATACAAAGTTTCATAACAATGTCTCCATCATCCTTAAAAGGGTGAAATTCCTTAATGAATTTCTCCTTTACTTGATTCCAAGTCCAGAAATCTACTGTATTTCCCTCTTCAGATACCAATTTATCACCAATCCTCTCAAGGTAGCAGGAAATAAAGTTACCCAGTCATCCAGATGGTCTACATAATTTTCTCTCAAAATGGTTATATAATTTTTGATATGTCTTGTGGGGTCTTTCTTACCCTCGCCTATAAAATGTGGACATATATGTTTGGCTACACTATTATCCATCTTCATGGAATCATCCTCGTCACTTAAGGTATCCCATGGAATCTCTGTATGATTCCTCCTTGGGGGTATTTTACTATAGTCATTATCAAAATTTTCTATCTGAGGTATCTTATTTTATCCCATAAATAATTGACCAAACTCATGTGCATCTTCACTTTATGACTTCCTTCACTGATGTGAGGGAGATGGTCTTTGTACTTCCTACTGAGATCTTGCATCATGTTACTTTGGTGCCTGACTCCCATCCTTTGCACTCCCTTGAAACCCTTCCATAACTTTCTCAGATGTCACCATCCACTCTCCTTCCTCATGAACTAATTATCTATCAACTCATGGCTCTACACTAGGTAGTTATGTTACCTCATCTTATGTCTCTATCAGTAGTGTTTCAAAATATCCTTTAGATAACCAAACTTACTCTATTTCTAGTTCATGTATACTATGTTTTGAGTTACTTGCATTCTCTCTTCAAGAAATCCTCATGCTCCTTATTACTAGAATTTTTTCTCTTATTTCTCGTCTCCTACACCTTTGTACACTGGTGTCTGTCATTCACCTCCAATTTTATAGTATTCTTTACTTATCAATTTAACCTATTTTAATAGAAATACCAAGTTCGATAAGGCAATAGTACCAAATGTAGCATAGGGATGCAATATTACCAATGGGAAGGTGGTTTCAAAGGCTTATAATTATCAAATTTTTATTTCCAATTGGTGGACCAAATCGTACAATCATACAGTCTCTACAACTATCAATATGCAACAATTAAACAACTTGTACAGAAACTAAATCATACCACTATATAATCCCAAATTGTACAGTGATGGAGCTTGTATGATTTCATACTCAGCCAATATTTTAGAGTTTTTTTTGCAAGCCTTCGTACATAGTTTTTTAACTAAACTATTCGATTTCCCACTGCTGCCAAATCGGGTAAATTTCCCTCAATCTCATAAACTGACAAATCGGGTAAATTTCCCTCAATCGCATAAACTAACAATTGGGTAATTTTTTTTGTGCAATTTGTAATGGCTTTGGTATATTATTTGTATGAAATAAAAGTACATCCAAGTGCTAAATTGGATATTATCCTGGACCAATCTCTCTCAGATAAGTTTTGTAAGGATTTAATATAGCAATTAATCCTAATTCTACCAACATACAAGTTACTTTGTCAGGGTTTGAGAGAGTTCTATATCCAATGGCACATCCAAAATGTTGCAAGTGTGAATTCCACTTCATCCTAAGTGTCCAAGAAAAAACCTTACTCTCATCCTAAGTATGAACATGCTTTGTTTTGTCGGCATGTTTTGTGTCGGCAATTCTTTATCCTTCTATCTCCCCTTATTCCTCCACTTCTTCCTCCTCTTCTCCCTCCTATATTCCCGCTACTTATCCCTCCATTTCTTCCCTTATGCCTCCTATATTTTCTTCCCCTTATTCCTCCAAATTCCCGTCACATTCCCTATATATATTTATGTGAAGTGTTTGCTATGATTTTGAAGAATAAAAATTTGGTTTTATTCCCACAGTTTGGTATCAGAGCTACCAGGGAGCGAGGCACTGGGCACGGTAGCTGAAGCCAAGGAGCTGGGCACAAAAGCTGAGAAGCTGAGGTGGCACATGTAGGTTGAAGATGAGCTAAGGTGGCACACGTAGGTCGAGGAGCACATGTAGGTCGAGGAGAAATAGCTGAGGTGGCACATGTGGCACGTGTAAAGGAGAGGATGCAGAAACTACGATCACCCGAAGGTTACGTGTTGATTAAGGGTTTTCAACCCTTTCGATATCCCCATCCTGCTCGATGTGGGATAATCGAATTGTTTTTTTTTTTTAACTTAACCGCCACCTCAATAGAAAAGGGCGGTGATCAGACTTCATCTCAGCCAAGGCATGTAGCACGGTTGGCAAAGCCTGCTTGCTGACAGACTGGACGTCTCGGGTTCGAAACCTGCTAAGGAGAAAGAACCGAGTTTTTATTTTTATTTTTTATAACTGTAGACGAATGGTAATATAAAGGTGGGGTGCATTTTTTTGCTTCCAACAGAGGTCTTGGTGCAGCGGTTGAGACTCCCGCCTGTAAAGGTCGAGGTCGCAGGTTCGAACTGTGGAGATAAAGAAAATAAAAAGTTTTGTTGTTATAATTTTTTTAAAGAGTTTATATATATATATTTTTTCTTGATATTAATTTAATAATTTAATAACTACTTTTTTAATTATTTAAAAAATAGTTTTTTTTATATAATTTAAAAAGGCATATTTTATTATTGAATTAAAAATTAGGAAAAGCTTTATAAAATTTATTGTAAACTCTTATAAGAGAAAGTTTGTGCCAAATAGTAAATCGCCCAAGAGGCTTAAAAAGCTTGATTTTTTGGAAAACTTTGAAAGGGCCATATTTGTAAAAAAATGGAGCATTAAAGTATCGGGAAACCTTCTGGAGCGCCCGTTTACCACTGCCCCTTGGAACCGAGTTCAAGGTTAAATATTTGTTTTGTAATAGCCTCAGCGGCTATAAAAAGGTGAAAATTTTAACCTTAGAGGCTCTAATGAAGTTGTTTTTTGCATTGATGAGTAGATGATCAGATCAACCGGATGCTATCATGCCCTTTTTTATCTTTTACGAAGAGAGAATGCCGAATGGTTTGACAAAATTTTTTGGAGATATGGTTTGCATACAATTTTCAATCAATTAGAAAATGTGGTCATAGCCCACCAAAGGAATCCAGATTCGGGATACGAAGCTGACTCAAAAGACAACATATTTAGACAATGAGTGGAGGAGTCCGATTTAGTTGAAGTCATACCTGAGGAATAATCCAATGACAGTTATACACCTGCAGTGCCCGAAATAGAATCGAGTGAGAGCTATACACCTCACTCTCCTGATTTAGAACCAGAAGAAGTAGAAGAAGAAGAAGAAGAGAAGAAGAAGTGGAAAAAGAACCAGTGGAGGTGAAACCTACAATTGAAGAACGAAATGTTCTCAAACGAAGTTATCATCTAGCAGTAGCACCTGAAGTCATTATAATTAGTGACGACGAAGCAAACAATTTCACCTTTCTAGTTTTGGGTGATCCTCGAGAAGAAGAACGCCAAATCAGTGAGCATATTAAGAAAGCTATATTTGATTTAAATTAGTAAATCAGTGATCTATTTTGTACTTCTTTATACTACTTGTTTGAAGTTGCAATAAAGTTTGCTTTTTAAAATGGCTTCCAATACTAGTCTACCAATCCCTGAGTTCAATGGTGGTGATTACGAGTATTGGTCAATTAAAATGAAAACTCTTTTGATAGGCAAAGGTCTTTGGGATGTGATTGAAGAGGGATATACTGAACCTACTACTGCTAAATGGGCAACTTTGAATGTGGGTAATAAAAGGGCCAGAAAGGAAGCACAGAAGAATAATTCTTCTGCCCTTTATCATATCCAAGCTACCCTTGATAGAAGTATTTTCCCTAGAATAGCTTCTTTTATAACTACTAAATCTTCTTGGAATGCTTTAAAATAAAGTTATAGGGGTAGTGACCAAGTCAAACAAGTTAAACTACAAACCTTGAAATGAGAGTTTGAGACTCTTAAAATGCAAGAGAGTGAAAATGTTGGCGATTACTGCGTGCGTGTGAAAGCCATAGTAGATAAGATGGTAATTTTAGGAGAAGATGTAAAGCCTGAAGTTATAGTGAAGAAAGTGTTGAGGACACTTCTTCCTAAGTGGAATTCAGTTTCCATAATTATAGAAGAATCCAAATACCTAACTTCCTTGTCTTTTGAATCCCTAATTGGCTCACTTCTCTCACATGAAGAGATATTATAGCAAACTCTTTCCACAAGTTACGAAGGAGATGATAAAGCCTTTGCTTTACAAGAAGGCAGAGGTAGAGGCTGTGGTAGAGGACAAAATAGAGGTAGAGGCAAAAATAATCAGAGAGGTGGAACTCCTAACAGAGGAGGAAATCAGAATAGAGGAGGATTCTCAAACAGAGGTGAACAACAGAATAGAGGAGGACAACAAAATAGAGGAAAACAATCAGGCAGAGGCAAAGGAGGAGATAAGTCAAAACAATCTTGCTACAACTATGGCAAACTTGGCCATTATGCTTGTGACTATTGGACAAAGACTTCACAAGGAACTAGTAGTAGCCAGAGTAGTCAGTTTGAAAATTTTGGAGAAGAGGAAGAGACAAAAAATCTCTTTCTCTCTTATGGTCAAGCAGATCATAACATGAATGATACATGGATCTTGGACACTGGGTGTTCAAACCATATGAGTGGCAAAGAAGGGCTCTTTGCTACTCTAAAATCCTCATATAAATCCAGCATCAAATTGGGAGATGATAAATCATTGGCAGTTGAAGCCATTGGAGCAATGGCAGTTCAAACTAAAGAAGGCATCAAACATGTAAGTGATATCTATTACACACCCCATATTCAACACAATATTTTAAGTGTTGGTCAAATGTTAGAAAAGAACTACAAGTTGCTTTTTCATGAGGGTAAATGCACTATTTTTGATAAAAATAACAATAATAGAATCATTACACAAGTGCCAATGTCAAAGAATATATTGTTTCCTTTAAATTTTGGCCATCTAGTGGGAGATAAGTTAGCAAATGTTGATATTTACAATCCAAGTGTCCTATGGCACTTGAGATATGGTCATTTGAATTCAGCTAGTTTGAAAATGCTAACTTCACAAGCGATGGTAACAGGACTTCCTAAAGTTCAGGATAGTAAGGAAGTCTATGAAGGGTGTGCTCTTGGGAAGCATGCCAGATCAAAATTTCCTCATGGACAGGCATGGCGGGCCAGCTATCCACTCCAGCTAGTGCATACGGACATCTGTGGTCCGATGCAGACCAAGAGTCTTGGTAACAACTCTTACTTCCTACTCTTCATTGATGATTTTACTAGAATGTGCTAGATATATTTTTTGAAATATAAGGATGAAGCATTTGAATGCTTTGTCGATTTCAAAACAAGAGTTGAAAGTGAGAGTAGATATTTTTTAAAATGTCTTAGATCAAATAGGGGAGGAGAATACTCCTCTAATGAGTTCTTGAATTTCTATAAGAAACATGGCATTAAGAGATAGTTCACAGCTGCCTACTCTCCACAGTAGAATGGTGTCGCAAAGAGGAATAATCACACCATTATGGAGATGGCAAGGTCTATGCTTTAGATGAAGCATTTGACTAATTCATATTGGGAAGATGCAGCCAGGACCAACATACATATCTTGAATAGAAGTCCTACTACAAGTTTGGAAGGACAGACACCTTACCAAGCTTGGTATGGTAAAAATCCAAATGTTAAGTATTTTAGAGTGTTTGGCTCATTGGCATATTATCACATTCCTGATGAGCTTAGAAAGAAGCTCGATCCAAAGAGTCAGGCATGCATATTTGTAGGATATTGTGAGAATACAAAAGCTTACAGACTCTACAATCCCAGGACAAGAAAGTTTATGCTTTCCAAGGATGTGATTTTTGATGAAGGGGGAGAATGGGGTAAGCCTTAGATTTTTAGTGATGATGAATCTAGTGATGTAGGTTCTCAGCAGGTGCAACAGTAGACACCACAAAAAAGTAAGCAGTCTCCTCCCAGAGATCCAGGTTCATCTTCTGATTCAACTTCTTCACCAAGTCCTTCTCCACAGAGATCAGTAAGTTCCTCACCAATGGACATCGATTCTCCATCCAGAGGTAAGATAACTCTACAGAATCATCCATCATATCAGATGTTGGATAAGAATTTTTCAAAAATATATACTAGGAGTCAAGCTAGTGAAATGACTTATGTTCTACAAATATTAGAAAATATGCACTTGTATGGTGATGATGTTTCCCAGCAGGAACCTAGGGGAGATTTAGTTAACTATGCTTTGTTAACTAATACACAACTTGAACCTTCTAGTTATGAGAAGGCTTGTACTCAAAAGATTTGGCAAGATGCCATGAAAGAGGAGATCACCTCTATAAAAAACAATGACACTTGGGAGCTGGTGAAGCTTCCTAAAGAAAATAAATGTATTGGATGTAAGTGGGTCTACAAGACCAAGTTCAATGATGATGGTAGCATTGAGAGGCACAAGGTGAGATTAGTTGCAAAGGGATTTACTCAGAAATATGGAATTGATTATGAAGAGACTTTTGCTCTTGTAGCCAGACAGGAGACTATCAGAACAGTTCTTGCCTTAGCTGCACACAAGGGATGGACAGTCCAACACATGGATGTAAAGAGTGCATTTCTAAATGGTTATTTGAAAGAAGAAGTGTATGTTGAGCAACCATAGGGATTTGAAGAGAAAGACAAGGAACATCTTGTTTACAAACTGAAGAAGGTTCTTTATGGCCTCAAGCAGGCACCGAGAGCTTGGTACTCACGCATTGATGGGTACTTTAAAGATTATGGGTTCATCAAAAGCAAAAATGAACCCATGCTCTACTACCTGAATCAAGGAAATGACATCCTCATAGTTTTTTTGTATGTGGATGATCTCATTTTTATGGGTAGTAATGAAAAAGTTAACATGGAGTTCAAGCACTCCATGATGCAAGAATTTGAGATGAAGGATCTTGGTTTGATGAAATACTTTCTTGGAATGGAATTACATCAGAAAAATTTAGGGATCTTCATCTGTCAACTTAAGTATGCTCGAGATATGATTTAGAAGTTTTCTATGGAGCAATGTAAAGCAGTTGCAACTCCAATTGGACATGGGATCCAATTAAGAAAAAATGATGGAGCACCAAAAGTTGATGTGACCACTTTCAGAAGCATTCTTGGGAGTTTGATGTTTGTCGCCAACACCAGACCAGACATTCAATATGTTGTATCTCTTATTTCTAGATTTATGTCTAATCCATCTGAGCTGCATTTGTAGGCAGCTAAAAGGATTTTGAGATATGTGAAGGGTACATTGGATTTTGGAATCTAGTACTACAAAAGTGATACTATCAAGCTTGAAGGCTTTAGTGATAGTGATTGGGGCAGCAATATTGATGATAGAAAATCCACATCGGGTAACTTTTTTAGTCTTGGTTCAGGCCTAATAACTTGGAGTTCCAAGAAGCAGACAATAGTAGCACTATCTTCAACAGAAGCTGAGTATATAGCGGTGACTCATGCTAGTACTCAAGCTATATGGATTCGAAAGGTATTAGAAGATATTGGAGAGCAGTAAAGTGGTCCAACTCAAATATTATGTGACAACATCAATGTCATTCAGTTGGCATACAATCTTGTCCACCATAGTAGATCCAAGCATTTTGATATGAAGTACCACTTCATCCGAGATATGGTGGAAACTGATATTGTTGAGCTTCACTATTGCCACACTTTGGAGAACGTTGCTGACATCTTCACCAAGGCGTTGGCTAAAGCTCAATTTATAAAGCTGAGAGACTGTCTAGTCAGTCCTCTCAACTTTAAGGGGGAGAATGTTGCAAGTGTGAATGCCACTTCATCCTAAGTGGCCAAGAAAAAACCTTACTCTCATCCTAATTATGAATGCGCTTTGTTTTGTCGGCATGTTTTGTGTCGACAATTATTTATCCTTTTTATCTCCCCTTATTTCACCACTTCTTCCTCCTCTTATCCCTCCTATATTCCCACTACTTATCCCTCCGTTTCTTCCCTTATACCTCCTATATTTTCTTCCCATTATTCCTCCAACTTCCCGTCACATTCCCTATATATATTTATGTGAAGCGTTTGCTATGATTTTGAAAAATAAAAAATAGGTTTTATTCCCACATAAAAATCATACAACATCATTTATTACGTATTCCTTGACATCATAATCGTAACATATCATTCATCAGGTCTACACCAGTGCTAGTTTAGTCTAATTCCTCCACAGCAATGCATTAAGTGGCAATAACAACCCAAAAAGAAATACATGCAATAGAGATAAACTGTTAAATACTATTCTACCATTCTAAAATCATACAATGCATGAGATAAACTATGAACTATGATTATTATTTATTACTGTTCAACAATGTCATCCAACAATCATAGATATGCAACAACACTTCACATCAGAACATAACCAAAACTCCTAGCATTCCCAGACTAACCAAAATGTAACCAAAATATCACTCGACTATCAAAATTAAAAATTGGGTCTTATATAAAATTTCTGAGGCCATTACAAAGTGGTTCTTGAGGCAATTAATTATTTACAATTGTCCATGCATAACGAAATACATTAATTAAGACTTTTACTAAGTCTAAACACCTTATTTTTCAAATTCATGTGTAATTACAAGTTAAATTACATTTCCCATGCATTTCATTTCATTTCATTGCACATTGTATAGTTTATCTTCACTTTGTATGGTTTAATCCTGCCTGTATGATTTACAAGGGTAAATATTTTATCACTTCTTCTTTTTATAGGAGGTGGATTTGATGCCTACATTGAGAGCCCTTAAGGGGACATTTTGTAATCGTATATTTGACAAGTGAATTAATATAAAGAGAACCACCTATTTATTTTATCTATTTGTCATTTTATGCTTACTTTAATGTCTCTTTCGTAGTGCTTATATCAACATAGCAATAGATACATTTCATTTATCTCTACTAGGTGTGTCATTTTTTCCACTACACAAACTAGAGGTGATGTACCTTACCATCCCACATTAATATTCTGACAAGGTCACTTGGTCTTATCCATTCCATAAGAATAATGATTGCTATCAAGTCCACATGTAACAACCCAAGTCTACTCACCTAGTTGTACCAATTACTTTGGTTTAAAGTGCATAGGAATTTTTGAAGAACACAAGTTTATAATGAGAGGGGGGTGAACAGTATAAGACCACTTATTACTTTTCTTTCCAAATTAATATTATGCAATATTTAGATAGCAATATCAATAGCAGTAATCAAACCAATGCATAAATCACCACACACAATAGAGACACCAATTTAATGTGGTTCAACCAAATATGGCTACCTCCACAGAGAAAATATTTCTTATAAATTTTCTCAAATAAATTCTCTTGGAAATCCTTTCCCTACAATATTTATTGACCTCTACCCAAAGGAGATGTTGATCCCCTAAATCAAGTTTGTGGATCTATATCCACAGGAGAACTCCTCCTTTACTCTAGCTGGTGATCCTCTAGAAGACAACTACCTCCACTACACTGGCTTGTGGATATCTCTCCACTAAATACTCTTGTCCCCAATTAGAAGACCTATCCTCACTAGCTTGGATGATGGATATCTATCCACTAGAGACTACTATCCTCTCTGCTATATCACCTCCAAAGCCCTGTCTCAAATTTTTACTAAACTCTGTCCTTCGATCTAGCACAAATCTGATCAATCTATATCTCTAGTATGGAACAAAACTATCCTCAAATTTACACCAAACTATGCTCCACAAGTTCACACAAAACTTGCTCAAATATGCTCAACAAGTGCTCTAAGAACTTGCTCAAATATGCTCAAAAATTCCACTCATAACTTGCTCAAATCTGCTCAACAAGTCCACTTAGAACTTGCTCAAATATGCTCAACAAGTCCACTTAGAACTTGCTCAAATCTGCTCAACAATTCCTCTCAGAACTTGCTCAAATATATATTGTAATCTTCCACAAAAAGCTCACACAAAATCAGTCCACAAGTCTCCTCAAAGACTTACCTCAAATATGCTTAACAAGTCCACACAAAACTTGTCCAATCTCATAGAAACATAAAGATAATTGTTAGAGACCCAATATGTTTCAACTCAATGCTCAATCACTTTCTCAATTAAAATCAAAATATAGAATAGTTTATTTTATGGAAATTTAAGAATCACTTCACACATCCACTTGACTAGGCTCAACCAAATCTAGTCAACCAATCACTCAATGAAACAATCCTTGCTCACAAACCCTAGTCCAATCATATGAACACTTAATCAAATTATTTTCAATAATTCTCAACAACTATCACATAAAAATGATACTAATGATATTTCAAACCCTAGTTCAAGTTCTTTTCTCAACAACTCACTTCAACAACAATGCTTATAAAACAATCTTCTCATAGTAATAATACTCAAACCCTAGTTCAAGTTCTTCACACAACCAATGTTTTCAACAACAATGCATATTAAACAACATTTTGATCATAACTCTTTATTCTATAAAACGTTGATGCATTAACTCAAACACTCTCAAAGGAAACCCTAATCAAGTCCTTTTCACTCCAAACTTATTTTCCAGAAAACCAACAAATTGGAAAATATGCTCATACATTTTTCTTGATGATGAAGGAATCTTCTAAATATACCAAAAATCTCAAACACTTATTTCCAAGCTCAAAGAAATTATAAGGTGATTAACTTCCTCAAAATACAATGTAAACATCAAAACATACATACACCTTATCACTCCATCTTTAAGAAAATATTCATCAACATTTACAAAAAGTAAATTACCACTTACACCTTATAATCTCCCAATAATATTCAATGCACTCTTCTTTTCAAAATAACCTAAGACAATAAGCTCCATCTATCGTTTTAATATTTCAATAAATCAATATGTCAAAACACTTTACTAAAATAAAACTTAACACCTTATTCCTCCAACTTCTCAAAAAAAATTTCCAAGTAACAATCCTTTCATGCACCCTTTTAACTCCAAACCTTAGGCAACACATAAAAAATAAAATCAAAATTTATTACCTTGCATTGGAGGGAATTCGAACTCACAGAGTAGCCTCAACCAGTTCCCTAGCCATAGCTCCCAATGCCGTATAGGCTAGGTTATTGCTTGGGGACTAACGAGCACCACGTGCTCAAAAGATTCCCCGCTCACCTATCATAAAACATGCACCTTTCCTTGGCACTCTCCAACACCAATGCAACTGCCACAAAAATGCTGCTACTATGTTTCAAACATAGACCTCCTTGCTCACAAAACCTTAACGCTATCTCTTGTACCACTAGGCCACTTGCCCGGTTGGCACTTGGAATTTCGACATAAATCATCTTGATGTTATTCTTTGGTGCTAAACAAAATGATTGCTTCTTATTTCTTTCTCACGAATTCAAACACAATTGCACACATTCGATTATCAAGAAAAAGGATTAATTAAAATACCTCTAAGGCATTAGCTTATATACCAAAAACATTTCCTCCATGCATGACATCGACGCTCTAATTTTCTTTGGAGATTTATTAACTTATAAAACATTTAAATTCTTTTGAATTTAAATTTTATAAATTAATTCCTTAAAACATTTTGGTTTTATTTAAACCATATTTCACTTTGCACCTTGGTATAAATAATAATTATTTATAAAATTTAAATTCATTTTGAATTTAAATAATTTATCAAATAAATATTAAACCTTCCTTTATCTTTGCAATAAATTTTTTTGGGTTTTTATGAAAATCATTTAACTTATGCTTCCACATAATATTTAAAAATATTATGGAGCCCTTTGCCTTTAACCTTTGCATTGTTCCTCTTGACCTGTGACTTTATTAGAAGTTTCTTCCTCGATATCAATGACAACTTTGATAACTTGTTTTTTGAAAAATTCCTTGACATTAATGATGACTTCATTTCTTGACGTCAATGACAACTTTGACTTAAGGACTCAAAATGTCCAAAAATATCCCCCTTTGTCATTGATGGCAACCCAAAATATTTTTACTGAAAACTTGACTTCTTCTTCTGTTCTTCTCCCCCTGGGACATCGTTCCCCCTGGCTCAATGCTCTCTTCAAATACCAAATATCTCCCCTTTTAAATCAATGGAAAAGGGTCACCTTTGGTGCTCAGGGCTAATAATGAGCGTCTTAGCTTAGCACCTCCCCCACCTCCTCTTGGGGTGGTTAATTATGGGGTGGGAGTATTTCTACTCCTAGAAAGCACTGTTCTTTACCTTTATTCTCTTTCCTTCCTATCTGATCCTTTTGATTCATTTGACTATTTATTTCTATGTTCATGTTCATGTTTTTGTTCTTGTTATTGTTCATATTCATGTTCTCATTCCTGTTCTTGTTCATGTCCATGTTCCTGTTCTTGTTCATGCTTGTTTCTTGAATGTATGATCTACACCACTTTGCTATGTGACCATCATTGTTGCATTTATAACACTTAATTTTATTATTCCTTGGAGGTGCAAATGTTTTAGAATTTCTCCTAGTGAATCCATATCCTCTTCTGTCATAAACCCTGTAATTCATTGCCTTATGACCAAACTAATTACATGAGTAGCAATACCCATGGAAAAGTTGTCTGTTTCCATATTATTGTCTTTCCTATGTTCTAAACTATGAAGCCATGTTCCCAAACCTATGACATGAAAAACATCTTCCATTGAAGTTTCCTTGTCTTGACCTCATTGGTCTCTTAGTCTTTGTTGACCTGTTCTGATTGTTGTTCCATCTGTATCTTCTTTGTGCATTGTTCCTGTATTTGTTGAAATCTCTATTGTCCAACTCATCCTCAGATTTCTCACTTTCTTTTATAGTATCTTCTTTTGAAATATCTCCATATAAAGTTTTTTCTCCTCCAAAACTTGAGGATGACTCTCCTTCCCATTTATTTTGAACTTATTCAAATCCAAGATCTATTTTTCTTGATGTAGGATTTTGTATCTTGTCAAAATTATCTAAGTTATTTGAGCTATTTTTAAAACCTTTCATATTGAACATAGAGTCTTCTAAATATTCTCTTAGTAGTGCCACTTCTTGTGCTAACTTCTCACATTCTAAGATATTTACTTCTAACTTATCCTTGAACCTTTTTGCCTTAGCCTTTGATTTTTCTAAATCCTCTATAAGAAATCTTCTCTCTTCATCACATTCTTGAAACTAAATTTTAAGTTTAGAGTGTTGCTTTCTTACCTTATTTACCGTGTCAAGGGTGTAAATAAGTTCTCCCTTGAGATCATAATCATTATTTTCTAAATATTCCTCTATTTGTTTACCTTTGTCCACATCTTTATTTTCTATTGGTTTATCTTCTATAGGATCACCTTCTCCTTATTCTAATGTCATTAGAAGGTTTTAATCTGGTCCTTCAAGTTTATCTTCATATTCATCATCACTGAAACTATAACCATCCCTTGTACAATCATCTTCAATATGTCCAAAGTTACCACATATAAAATACTTGAGAATTACTTGAGTCCTTTTCTTAACTTGTTATTTTTATTCAATCATAAATAGGACTTCATCTCTATCATTATCTAAAAAACTATCATCACTATCACTTGAGTACTTACTTGTCTTATCCACATAGTATCTCCTCTTTTGTCTTTGAAAGAACTTCTTTCCTTGTCTACTTTGTCCATCCTTGCTTTTCTTCTGGTGCCTGTATATTTTTTATTCCCTATTTCTATGATCCTGTTTTTTTTCACCATTGTTATACTTGGGTTCTTGAAAATCTTTTGCAAAATGTCTATACTTTCCACAATTGAAATACTTAACAGATCTTTGATCTATGGATATTCTAGAATATTTATCTTTTCTTCCATAATTAGCTTCTTCATCACTGGATGACTCATCGCTTGGATCTGACTTCTTATATTTAGTCTTCTTGATTGCTTTGAATATTGCTTCCTTCTAGAGGAAATGATATTTTATTCTTATCTCATGTGCTGTAATAATACCTGAAAGCACGAGATTTCGAAAGATTGAAAGGAAAACTAATGCGATGTATTCAAAACCCAAAGTTAACGCTTAAGGTCCTATAAAGTGAAATGCATGAAATGAAAGAAAAGAGACAAATTTAAATGAGATAAAAGGAAGTATAGAAAGCACAGCCCTTTTTATTTATACTCTTCCAATTCGGTTACAAAGACGTCTCCTCCCTTTCAGGGGGTAGGAGCGTTAACATAGTTCCAATTACAATCATGGATTTAGTGTTCCTCCTTCTGTGTGCCCACATGTGAAATGGGTGGGCCAAAGTGTTGCCACCACTGGTATTGATGAATCTTTAATCCTTGCTGCTCCTCATGCATTCAAAGAAACAAAAAATCATCAGTAGCACCTGTGTATGATAATGAAACTCGCAAATCTGAAAGAGTACTGTTAATGAATATAAAAGATAAACATAACAATGATTAAAATGAATCTAAATAGACTAAAAATTTGACAGAAGCATAAACATGTAATTAATAAAATACTACAAAAGAAATAGTCACCAAATTTGATACAGATCCGTATTCATTCCGGGGTGGGATGAATAAACCTGCAACAGTTTGGAATTCATTCCAGGGTGAGATGAATAAACCTGCAATAAGGTAGGGGGTGCCCGAAGGCAAACCACCCGTCGGTTGAGACTTTGTTTCGACACCAATCTACTTGGGATGAGTCTGAAACCTATGGTGATGTGTTGTCGACAAATTGGTAAGATATTGTGGCTAGAAAAATCGGGTTTTGGGTCTTGATTCGTGCCTCCAAAAGTCACCCAATAACCTCCCTTTCAATTTGAGCTATTTTTAAAACCTTTCATATTGAACATAGAGTCTTCTAAATATTCTCTTAGTAGTGCCACTTCTTGTGCTAACTTCTCACATTCTAAGATATTTACTTCTAACTTATCCTTGAACCTTTTTGCCTTAGCCTTTGATTTTTCTAAATCCTCTATAAGCAATCTTCTCTCTTCATCACATTCTTGAAACTAAATTTTAAGTTTAGAGTGTTTCTTTCTTACCTTATTTACCGTGTCAAGGGTGTAAATAAGTTCTCCCTTGAGATCATAATCATTATTTTCTAAATATTCCTCTATTTGTTTACCTTTGTCCACATCTTTATTTTCTATTGGTTTATCTTCTATAGGATCACCTTCTCCTTATTCTAATGTTATTAGAAGGTTTTCATCTGGTCCTTCAAGTTTATATTCATATTCATCATCACTGAAACTATAACCATCCCTTGTACAATCATCTTCAATATGTCCAAAGTTACCACATATAAAATACTTGAGAATTACTTGAGTCCTTTTCTTAGCTTGTTATTTTTATTCAATCATAAATAGGACTTCATCTCTATCATTATCTAAAAAACTATCATCACTATCACTTGAGTACTTACTTTTCTTATCCACATAGTATCTCATTTTTTGTCTTTGAAAGAACTTCTTTCCTTGTCTACGTTGTCCATCCTTGCTTTTCTTCTGGTGCCTATATATTTTTGATTCCCTATTTCTATGATCCTGTTTTTCTTCACCATTGTTATACTTGGGTTCTTGAAAATCTATTGCAAAATGTCTATACTTTCCACAATTGAAATACTTAATATATCTTTGATCTATGGATCTTCTAGAATATTTATCTTTTCTTCCATAATTAGCTTCTTCATCACTGGATGACTCATCGCTTGGATCTGACTTCTTATATTTAATCTTCTTGATTACTTTGAATGTTGCTTCTTTCTAGAGGAGAGGATATTTTATTCTTATCTCATGTGTTGTAATAATACCAAGCAACATATCTCTTGTCAAAGTATCACCATCCATTGACACTTCTATAGCAGATTCCTTTTCACTGAATATTTTTGGAAGAGTTCTTAAAACTTTATCACAAACATCCGATTCATCAATCTTCATTCCAAGTCCTTGCATATCATTAACAACCTCATAAATTTGAATTAGATAAGTACTAATGGTTTCCTCATCCTTCATTCTTAATTATTAAAATTATCCTTTGAGATTTCACATCTTTTCTTTCTTGAAACATTTATCTCCTTCATATATATTTTTCAATTTATCCCACATTTCTTTTGCAGTTATACAATCCATAACTTTCATAGACTCTATTATATCAAAACCTCTCAAAAGTGCATTCATTTATTTTGAATTGTAGTGCAGTAGGAGCTTACCTTCCTTATCTGTAAGAGGATTTATTAACAGATCATATACAAAATCAACTGCTTCCCAAACTTCATTTCCAAGTGCCATTAGCTAGATATTCATTCTCAAACTCTAATATATATAGTCACTTACATAAAATACTGGTGTTGAATTATTTGAGGACACATTCTTAGAACCCATTGTGTTCTTGTTAGCTTTTACTTCAAGTTGTTAAACTCTTCTTAAGGAACCCGATCTTATACCAATTGAAGAACACAAGATTATATTGAGAGAGGGGGTGAACAAGTATAAGACCACTTTTTACTTTTATTTTTAAATCAATATTATGTAATGTATAGATAGCAAAATCAATAACAGTAATCAAACCAATGCACAAATCACCACACGTAATAGAGACATCAATTTAATGTGGTTCACTAAAATATGGCGACCTCCACGGAGAAAATATTTCTTAAAAAAAATTCTCAATTAAATTCTCTTTGGAATCCTTTCCCTACAATATTTATGGACCTCTATTCAAATGAGATGTTGATACCCTAAATTAAGTTCGTGGATCTCTATCCACAGTATAAATCCTTCTCCTCTACTCTATTTGGTGATTCTCTAGAAGACTACTGCCTCCATTGCACTGGCTTGTGGATCTCTCTCCACTAAATACTCTTATCCCCACTCAGAAGACCTATCCTCACTGCCCTGGCTGATGGATATCTATCCACTAGAGACTATTGTCCTCTTTGCTTTATCACCTCCAAAACTCTATCTCAAATCTACACTGAAATTAGTCCTTCAGTCTAGCACAAATCTACTCAATCTCTATCTCAGGTATGGCACAAACTTGTATTCAAATCTGCACCAAAATCTACTCCACAAATTCACACAAAACTTGATCAAATATGCTCAACAAGTTCACTTAGAACTTGCTCAAATTTTCTCAAAAATTCCACTCAAAACTTTCTCAAATCTAATCAACAAGTCCACTCAGAACTTGCTCAAATATGCTCAACAAGTTCACTCATAACTTTCTTAAATATTCTCAATAAGTCCACTCATAACTTGCTCAAATTTGCTCAATAAGTCCACTCAAGAATTACTCAAGTCTACTCAACAAGTCCAACCAGAAATTGCTCAAATCTTCTCAACAAGTCCACTCAGAACTTGCTCAAATCTGCTCAACAAGTCCACTTAGAACTTACTCAAATCTATATTGTAAGCTTCCACAAAAATCTCACTCAAAATCAGTCCACAAGTCTCCTCAAAGAATTGTGTTAAATATTCTTAACAAGTCCACACAGAACTTTTCCAATCTCATAGAAGCATCAAGAGAATTGTTAGAGACCCAATTTGTTTCAACTCAATGCTCAATCACTTTCTCAATTCAAATCAAAATATAGAATACTTTGTTTTATGGAACTTGAACAATCACTTCACACATCCACTTGACTAGGCTCAACCAACTCTACTCAACCAATCACTCAATGAAACAATCCTTGCTCACAAACCCTAGTCCAATCATATGGACACTTACTCAAAAATTTTCAACCAATTCTCAACAATAAATCTCATATAACAATGATACTCATGATCTTTCAAACCCTAGTTCAAGTTCTTTGCTCAACAACTCACTTCAACAACAATGCTTATAAAACAATCTTCTCATAGTAATAATACTCAAACCCTAGTTCAAGTTCTTCACACAACCAATGTTTTCAACAACAATGGATATTAAACAAGGTTTTAATCATAATGTTTTATTTCAAAAAACCTTGATGCATTAACTCAAACACTCTCAAAGTAAACCCTAATCAATTCCTTTTCACTCCAAACTTATTTTCCAAAAAACCAAGCAATCAAATTAAACTTTGGAAAATGTGCTCATACCTTTTTCTTGATGATGAAGGAATCTTCTAAATATGCCAAAAATATCAAACACTTATTGCCAAGCTCAAAGAAATTATAAGGTGATTAACTTCCTCAAAATACAATGTAAACATCAAAACATACATATACCTTATCTCTCCATCTTTAAGAAAATATTCATCAACATTTACAAAAATTAAATTACCACTTACACCTTATAATCTCCCAATAATATTCAATGCACTCTTCTTTTCAAAATAACCTAAGACAAGAAGTTGCCTCTATCCTTTTAATATTTCAATAAATCAATATGTTAAAACACTTTACTAAAATAAACCTTAACACCTTAATCTTGCAACTTATAAAAAATATTTCCAAGTAACAATCCTTTCATGCACCCTTTTAACTCCAAACCTTAGGCAACACAAAAAAATTAAAATCAAAATTTATTACCTTGCATTGGAGGGGATTCGAACACACAACACAACCTCAACCGACTCCCTAGTAATGGCTCCCAATGTCACGTAATCTAGGAGCTTACTTGGGGACTAACGAACACCACGTGCTCAAAAGCTTCCCCACTCACTTGGCATAAAATGTCGGCATTTCCTTGGTGCTCTCCAACACCAATGCAACTGCTACAAAAACATTGTTGTTGTATTTTGAACACAGACCTCCTTGATCACGACACCTTAATATTATCCCTTTTGACACTAGGCCACTTGGCCCATTGGTGCTTGGACTTTCGGTGCAAATACCCTTGATGTTATTCGTTGGTGCTAAACAGAATGATTGTTGCTTCTTTCTTCCTCACGAATTCAAACACAATTACACACATTCGATTATTGAGGAAAAGGATAAATTAAAATACCTCTAAGGCATTAGCTTATATACCAATTTTTTTCCTCCATGCATGACGCCCATTCAACAATTTTGGACATCGGCGCTCTAATTTCCTTTGGAGATTTATTAACTTATAAAACATTAAAATTAATTTGAATTTAAATTTTATAAATTAATTCCTTAAAACCCTTTGGGTTTATTTAAACCATATTTCACTTTGCACCTTGGTATAAATAATATTTATTTATAAAATTTAAATTCATTTTGAATTTAAATAATTTATCAAATAAATATTAAACCTTCCTTTATCTTTGCAATAAAATTTCTTGGGTTTTTATGAAAACCGTTTAACTTATGCTTCCACATAATATTTAAAAATATTATGGATCCCTTTGCCTTTAACCTTTGCATTTTTCCTCTTGACCTTTGAATTTATTAGAAGCTTCTTCCTCGATATCAATGACAAATTTGATAACTTGTTTCTTGACAAATTCCTTGACATTAATGATGGCTTCATTTCTTGACATCAATGACACTTTGACTTAAGGACTCAAAATGTCCAACAATTATTTTCCTACATAATATTGTTCACCTTATATTTAAAGTTCAATATGATGGAAAATATGAGAGGTCAACAACAATTTTCACACCAAATTCATCTAAAAATCATAGAAAAAAAATTGAAGACCTTCAAGAGGAAGGTAAATCAGATCGAGACCTAGTCCATTATAAAATCATATCAGGACAAATATTGTATTTAAGATAAAAATACTCCAATAACTAAATAATGTAATATAGGGGGTGTTGGAGAATATTACATTATTTGGTACATGACAATGTACCACCTTGGTACAATATTATATTAGGTGTGTGTCTTATATTAGAGTGTGAGATTATATTTCATGTAATGTAATAATGTGGAGGAAATGCACAAGTGTCATGTAATTAACTATGCAATTGTTGTAAGTGTGGATATGCATAAGTGTACAGTATGTAAGAGTGCACATGTGTCCTTAGAATAGAAAAGTGAATATTTTCAAGGAAGAGTGAAGGTCAAGAGTGCTTAATATGAAGAGTCACATACTATTTTATATTTGTGACAAAGCATTGTAATTGGTATCAAATGTGCATAGCACATAGTATGCATTAGCAGACATTTATTCTATATCACTTTTAGTATTTTTAGGAGTATTTTCATGTGATTATTCTATGAGTATTTTCAAGTTATTGTCTCAATTATTATGTTCATTATTGAGTTCTTTACATTGCAAGTTTATTTAGATCCTGTAATTAATTTCAAATTAGATTTACATGAAGTGTTAGGCCTCAAAATCTATCATTCAAATATCGTCTTATCTAACCCTGATTTGATGAAATCAAGAACACAAGTCTAGCTCTATAAAAAAACTAAGCACCATACAATTCATCCAATAAATTATAATTAACAAGAATAGGAAATATATCTTTGATTGAAATCTTATTGAGTGATAAAAATGTAGATGTCTCCAAAGAGTCATCCTTACACTTCACTACGACTATCAGGAAATACTAGGGAATGGTATTGGGGAAATAATTTTTTTTTATAACATGTTTTAGATAAACCTATTTATTTATATTTTTCATAGTTGATTATAACAATAGGAGAAGACATTGCGTGGTTGATGTCCCAATATTAGATAAATAACATGACCATATGCATGCTCAAGGAAAAACTTTGGGTTCTTCAAAGACCTTAGAATAGTTTTTGATGATGGATTATATATTAGAAGGTATAATAGGAGAAATCCTCTCAATGGTCAAGAATTATATGTTACATATCTATGTAAATATACCCTTGGTGCATTTCTAAAAGTTTTTCTATCTCATGAGAACTAAGCATATTTTATAATGGAGAATAAAAACCCTTAAATATTGATTTTCCTCCTATTACTTTTCCACTGTGTGTGTGTGTGCGTGCATGCATGATATAGATTCAAAGTAGCACTCCTCAATTGGAACAACCATTGAGCCTTGAGGATAACATTTACACTACCTAAATCCATCACATAGAGTATTTAAATCCAAGAATAGCCACCCCATATAAATTAAAATATTTGGATAATTACCACCATAGATAAGTATAATATTTAACTTTGTCAAAATGATTGACATATAAACATAGAGTTTTGATTGTATCACGATTGATGAAATTATGAGTATTTTTGGAATGATTAGAACTAGTCTCACTAATATTTAACAAACTCTATATGTTGATGATATGATGGGATCATAGTCATACTAGATCAAATACTAAGAGGCATACATGATATACACTTTGTTTGAGCTCCTCAACTTCACTTATTTCTTCTTGATGTTGTAACATCTATAAATCGTCATCTTTAGAACTACCTTAGTTTCCATATGATTATCCTACTTATTTTTATATGATTGATCATATGGGGGAGAAGATCTACATCTAAAATAATAAAAACTTTGTGGGTGATCATTGATGAGCACCATAAATGCTCATTTTATATACATTATTAAGGGGTATTATTACTGGTTAATTAGCATGTGAGATATATTTTTATTTAACTTATGCATATAATTAATAGAAAATCCGGTATTATGCTTAATGGGTGTTTTTAGTAGAAACTGTGTATAAGTGTAGGGTTTATTGCTAATCAAGCGTTTTCCAGTCTATGCCCCACTTGGACCTAGTAGTGTGCAAGAAAGAGCCCTACTCAAGCAACACCTTACTCAAGTAGGTGCCAAGTTGGTGCCTTACTCAAGTAGGCACCTTATTGGTGCCTTACTCCCACACATTGGAAGCACTTGCATTGGAGACTAAGTCAACATTGACCAGGTTGACCAAGGGGCTAAGGAGGAGGTTGCACGTGAAGACAAAGGAGAAATATTTTAAATCATGCATTATTATTAATAGAATAAAGTATTTATTATTATCAACCGATTGGCCGATTGACCTTGTAAAGCTCTTAAGGTATTATTTTTAGGATGCATTAGTTTAGGATTTTTTTTTACGTACACCTAAGGATTTTTATATATTTATCCTTTTGGTGAATGGACATGCTTTAAAATAGTGAAATAAAATCTATGTAGAACCAATTGTAACTAATCACTTCATGTGATTAAATTAGATTTATTTGTTATTGTAACAATATAGGTATGTGCTTTATATAAGGATGCAGGCCAGATGAACAGGAGATCAAGGATTAATTTACACATTAATTATTCTTTATTTCATTCTTTGTTTAATTGATTAATAGTGCAACTCCTCTTATTCAAGCAAGCTCTACATAGCTAGCCGAGCGGACTATCTGTAGGAGCTTAGGCCCACTCCCTGTAGTAGTCCTCCCTTGTTTTATTTCTATTCTTTATTTTTAGTAGATTAAATTTATTATTTTATTTCTTGCTTTAATTAATTTAGTTGTGTGTGTTTATTTTCTTACATTTTATTTTTGTAGTTTTATTTCGAGCACTTTAGTTTTAGTTGTAATTTATTTATTTAATTTTATGCACTTAGTTTTATTTAGTTTGGATGAAATCAACATGCACAAACTTCCCCCACCAAACTAAATAAGGTACATATGGATTCATTCCCCAACACTGCAGGCATATACTATGTGTGACACTCGTAAGTTTACGGACTTACCAAATTGATAATTTATGGTAAAAGAAATGACTATTTTCTAAACATAATTTATGCTCACCATTTTGGCGCCATTGTTGGGGAGTGTCTAAACTGTAGTGTTCTGATTTACAGGTCAAATAAAAAGCCATTTAAAAATACATGTAGATCTTTTACCTGAGAAGTGTGAGTCCACCAAGGGCCTTTTTATAAGGCCAAAAATAGTTTTTGGCACAGTCAGAGCCAAATACCATAGGCAATAGTTTAAATTTACCAGCTTCTTAGGTAAATATGGGAATGAACCTGATGTACCATAATTAAGTGTAGAAGTAGGAATAAAATGTGTTGTTGAAAAAAAAATAGAAAAATATGACAATGAAGGATTTCCATCATGTTATGAATTTTTTCAAGAAATCAAAAGAAATAACACAACCTAGGTCTGATTAAAATTTTTTAGGGATGTGTTTTTATACATAAACTATTGGAAAATTATACCTCTAGAAGCTTGGTTTTAACAATGAATTTTTTTTACAGACTTAACGCTTTGCAACATATTGGAAAATTCTTTTAATGATGCAGGGAAAATGATAGATCTAAATTTAAAAGAACATGTTGTTATGTATTATACTCTTCACTTGCGCTTGAGGTGACCTGGTGAATCATAAACAAGCACATATTTTTAAAAGGTTATTATACCCTATTTTCTTCAAGTGCTAGCCGTAGGTAGTCATTTTTTGGCCTGCACATTTTATCGTAATGTTGAAATATTTTGGTTGTGAGGCCATGAAGGAAAATACTCTCCTCATGCTACAACATATCAGACTAGTTGACAAAGAAGAAGATTATTTTCAGAATACTAGCTCATATGTAGGCATGGGGGATCCCATATTCATCAATGCCACCAACAACACAATGAATGTTGGTTGCAGTGTTTATGAAAAAAATCATCCTCTGGAAAGGCTCCAAAGTTAAGAGCAAATAAAAAAATAGAGTTTTATTTTTGCTACTTGTTGGAAGAGAGTATCCTCTTTCTCGAGGACTAGCTTGGTCCAGAAGGGAAATGAAAAATCTCCAACCGATAGCTAAATAAAACAATGGGGGAGCCCAGAAGTAATCGAATTTCAAATATCTGCAAGAAGTCCACATGGTTCCTGAGCATGAAAATAAATCATATGCATGGATATCATCGTGGCTAGGAACAGAAACACATAAACCTCAACATTGCATCTCATTAAAACATCACATTTGAACACCCAACAAATTTCGTGGATGATGATGGATAAAATTATTTTTACCTCACTCCAGGAAGGAAAATAGAGGATTGCAGGGCTGCTTTAATTTTTCCTACGAAAGAAATAATTCAGAGTGGGAGATCATTCTAATTCAGATGCATATGTATCAGGGTGGTATAAAATCAATTAAAAAGTGATGCATTTAGGAGCACACAATGAGAAAATAATAAGACACACAGATTAATCCCTGTGATGCATACAAAGAGTTCAATACTCTTAAGACACGTCAGAGTAGGATTAAAATATTTTTTATGTGCTGAAGTGATAGGGAGCTGGGTGCTTCAAAATTTTGGAGCTTTTAGCTATCATAAATCCTTTCATAGGGGTACCTATAACGTAATTTTTTCACACCAGGCTGTGTAGTTACTTGGATTACATGGCCTCCACTTCCTAATGCACAATGTCAATATCGGCAACATTTTATTCCATGGAAAAGTAAGTACGTTCTAGTACACAACATAAAAAAAAATTCCTAGGGTGGATCAGTGGTAGTTCTCCAGCTTGGCCACCAAATTTTAAAATCCCTAGCTCACATGGTTGCAGTTGACATTTCGTTCTTCGATGCAGATGATGAGAAAAAAAGAAGAAAGAAAAAAAAATTATGAACCAAGAGTTGTTCTGGTCATGGCAAAACAAACGAAAAGAAAAAATAAATAAATAAATAAAAAAGAAAAAACAATTACTTAGAATTTTATTAATGCCTTTAGTTTAATTTTTTTATGTTTTGCGGGGCAGCATGAAATGTGATATAGATAAATAAGTAGATGTCATATTTGGTGAAGAAATATATTTATGTGAAGTGACATCGATAGTTTTTAGGCAGACGTCTTACTCCCAAAACATGCACATTACTGAGGTAGGCACCTTACTCAAGTAGATGCCTTACTCAGGTAGGCACCTTACTCAGGCAGGCACCTTACTGAGGTAGGTGCATTACTAAAGGAGGCACCTTACTGAGGTAGGTGCCTTACTGAGGCCAACACCTTCCTAAGACAAATGCCTTACTGAAGTAGGTGCCTTACTCAGGTAGGCACCTTTCTGAAGCAGACGCCTTACTAAAGTAGGCACCTTACTTAGGTAGGGACCTTGTTAAAGCAGATGCCTTACTGAAGAGGTGCCTTACTGAGGTAGGCACCTTACTCAATTAGGCACCTTACTCAGGCAGGTGCCTTACTGAGGCAGGCACCTTACTCAATCAGGCACCTTACTCAGGTAGACGCTAAGCAGATGCCTTACTCAGGTAGGTGCCAAGCAGGCGCCTTACTTAGGTGGGTGCCAAGCAGGCACCAAGCTCCTCAAGTGATGCCTTAATTTCCATCAGCAGAGGCACCTGATCATGAAAAAATAAAATAAATAAATAAAAAATAAGAGGACAAGCACCTTGATGTCATGCGTCAAGGGTGCCTTGATTATTATTAAAAAAAAAAAGGGGAAAAAAGAAGAAAACCACACATCATCTATCCTGCTCAACATAAAATTTCTTTTGCTACTTTCGTGTGTTGCAGGGAAAGTGCCCGCATGCAAGCTGTAGGCATCCTGAGAGATAGGGCCTAACAAGCACAGATTGCACTAAATTGCATTTTAGTTTTCTTAGTTTTTCTTTTGTAGGGGAAATGACCTAATTGTATGAAAAATAGGCATCTTGGGAGACAAGGCCTATACCGGTTCAGCATTCATGAACCTACACATTTTTTAGGAGGTAAAAACTTGATTGTTTCCATTCGGAGGAGATAGTCACCATCTGGGCATGGACATGGGTGATAATTTTCTACAAAGGGAATAGGTACCCACCTCTATGTTTGGGCAATTCAGATGTTGATGCAGTGTAAAATAAAATTGGAGGGCCTGATCAACTTTTCAGCAATAGACATGTTAGCAACTGCACACTTTTTAACACCAAGAGGACACCTTGATTTCATGCATTCTATTTTCTTGTGCACTGGGTGTTGGAAAGTTAAAAAAAAAAAAGAGAATATGATAGCTGGGAAAGAAAAAGAGTGCTTAAAAATATTTGCAGCTCTTCCTAGAGAAGAGAACTGCAGATCCACTTTATCCTAGCATTGCTCAACTTCTTCTCCCTATATTGGGGGTTCCTATTGCTTAGTGTGGGACCTGATGTTCAGAGGGTTGCAGACCTATTGCACAGAGGGACCTATTACTGGTGACGAGGGCATCACCAATTTAAGTGGGGGAGAATTTGGGTGAACTTGTTCCTGGTGACGAGGGCATCACCAATTTAAAATGGGGGAGAGGATGGGTGAACCTGAATCTCCGATAAGAAAAAAAAATGAAAATAGGAAAAAATGAAAAAAAAATATATCATGGTTGCGCTACTGGACTTGTTAAAGTCCACACCTACAAAAAGAATGTATCCCCTATTTTCCAGGAAATGCGGTGCATGACCCATGTAGAATAACTGGGCAAAGGGGCACAAAAATTTTATATTTTCTATTTTACCCTTTGGAAGCCACATAGAAAAGACCCACCGCTGGAAATTCAAAGACTGCATTATTTTCCAGATTTTCACAAACACGGGAAATGACATCTTCATTAATTGTTGAAGGTCGTTGAATGGAAATTAGCTCAATCTACATAATCTATTCTGAGCAGGGAAGTGATGAAGAGCAAATTGGTAGTGGTGGTGGAGACCCCATGGTTGCAACACGAATTCAAATGGATCACAAACACCATTGCACAACACTACCATCGCAATTTTCAATCAACGCTCAGAGGAAGAACATAGATGTTTAGCAGTGTGGATGATGAAGGCAACCAAAAAAAGAGAATATTATATATATATATATATATATATATATAATTCTCCAGATGTAGAGGCGGAGGCAACAACGATTGTAGAAGAAAATTTTGGCCTCACCCTTGAAGAAATTTGACTGTACAAGGCCAACGTGGTTGTTCAAAATAGGGACAACTCCAATATTCCCTTTGAATAATTGCACCCTCAACACACTGACCTGTGGCAGGAAGCAAAGGTGGAATTCCAGAGAGGAGAGATGACTATAGCTGCAACATCCAGCACAGGTGTTGGGCCAACATACCAAGGAGGCTTAGCTAGTGCAATAAGAATATGATGTAGAATGAAATCCAACCCAGCACCGTTGGAATCCAACGTAGCCAGAAGACAACACCAGCATGCTACAAATCAGAATCTACAAAATTCACCCTGGTATGTACTATGTTTTTTGTTAATTATGTGTAGAGTTATTTTAAAAATAATTTCTATGCTAAACTCAGTAGATGCCCTTTAAAATTATTTCTGTCAAAATCTCCCATTAGAACTCAAGCGCAAGACATGCCTCGGATGTAAAAAAATTCATTACTCCGAAATAATTTAAAAATAAAAAATAATAATAAGCTATGGCATTCACGTGAATATATTTGGTATTGGTTCATTGTTGCATTGTGAGAAATATGTGGAGTGCCAAAGAATACAGCAGACCAGGAAAACAATTTGCTCACGTCACTTCGGTTTCAATTCCAGAGTGGAATGGAAATTTGCTTCCTGAAACAAAAGAGTGAAAGTAAAATAAAATTTGTTGGTAGAAACACAGTAGCACTCAAAATAAGACAAATAACAATGCTCAAGAGAAAAAAAAAAACACAGCAGTGCTGAATGAAAAAACAACAGTGCTCAGTGAGAAAAAAATAGCAGCACTCAAATGAAAAAAACAACAATGTTGAATGAAAAAAACAGCAGTGCTCAGTGAGAAAAAATAGCAGTGTTGAATGAAAAAAAAAAGCATAGCAGTGCTCAATGAAAAAAAATTATTATTCCAAGGGTTGTTTTTTGGGGGTTGTTGTCACAAGGACGTGATAATATTTAGGCATGGGGGGATGATGAGCACCAAAAATGCTCATTTTATATACATTATTAAGGGGTATTATTACTGGTTAATTAGCATGTGAGATATATTTTTATTTAAATTATGCATATAATTAATATAAATTTTGGTATTATGCTTAACAGGTGTTTTCAG
The DNA here is from genome assembly GCA_028583015.1 of Wollemia nobilis. Classification (NCBI taxonomy): domain Eukaryota; kingdom Viridiplantae; phylum Streptophyta; class Pinopsida; order Araucariales; family Araucariaceae; genus Wollemia; species Wollemia nobilis. Next base: position 1,196,623 of record JAQPPZ010000367.1, read on the forward strand.
TGGAAATAATGTATAAGTGCAGGGTTTATTGCTAATCTGGAATTTTCTAGTCTACACCGCACATGGACCTGGTAGTGTGCAATAACGAGCCCTACTACAGCAACACCTTACTCAAGTGGTGCCAAGAAGGCACCTTACTCAAGTAGGCGCCTTATTGGTGTCTTACTCCCACACATTGGAAGTGCTTGCATTAGAGACAAAGTCAACATTAACCAGGTTGACCAAGGGGCTAAGGAGGAGGTTGCACGTGAAGACAAAGGAGAAATATTTTAAATCATGCATTATTATTAATAGAATAAAGTATTTATTATTATCAATCGATTGGTCGGTTGACCTTGTAAAGCTCTCAAGGCATTATTTTTAGGATGCATTAGTTTAGTATTTGTTTGTTATGTACACCTAAGTATTTTTATATATTTATCCTTCTGGTGAACGGATATGCTTTAAAATAAGGAAATAAAATATTTGTAGAACCAATTGTAACTAATCACGTCATGTGATTAAATTAGATTGATTTGTTATTGTAAGAATATCTGGATGCGCTTTATATAAAGATATAGGCCATATGAAAAAGAGATCAATGATTAATTTACATAGAAATTATTCTTCATTTCATTCTTTGTTTAATTGATTAAGAGTGCAACTCCTCTTATTCGAGCAAGCTCTACATAGCTAGTCGGGCGAACTATTTGTGGGAGCTTGGGCCCACTCCATGCAGTAGTCCTCCCCTGTTTTATTCATGTTCTTTATTTTTAGTATATTAAATTTATTGTTTTATTTTTCGCTTTAATTAATTTATTTGTGTATGTTTATTTCTTTCCATTTTATTTTCGTAGTTTTATTTCGAGCACTTTAGTTTTAGTTGTAATTTATTTATTTAATTTTTTGTACTTAATTTTATTTAGTTTGGATGAAATCAACATGTACAAACTTCCCCCACCAAACTAAATAAGGTACATACAGATTCATTTCCAAACACTGTAGGCATATACTGTGCGTGACACTCATAAGTTTATGAAATTATCAGATTGATAATTTATGGTAAAATAAATGGCTGTTTTCTAAATATGATTTCTGCTCACCAATCATCATTATGGTTATTAAAGTAAGTATTATAGCAATTAAAGTCTCGTTGTGGATAAAATATAAATTCCTAGAGCATATTTTTTGTTACTATATCTAAATTATTGATACCATGGAGGTGTGTGAATCACATAGATTGATTTCTCATTGAAATTATTCCATGATTTCATGTCTAAATATAAAAACAACCATAAAGGCATCCAAGTGATATGTATAGGTGAGGAGGCTTATGATTTTTATGTAATACTCATTAGTAGTCTATATTTGCTTAGTCTACATTAACCTAACCATATAATATGTAGAAGGACCTATATTGAACTTTGTTAAAAATAACTTTGTAAAATCTTACGAAGTTAGAGGATAGCTTCTATGGATAACTTACTTAAAAAGTATTTGATAAGCATGGATACCAAGTTGGGAGACAATAGGCACGACCTTTTTAGTCACTCTTTGCAAATGTATGAGGTATTTTATTCTATAAATCCATCCTATAGGTTCCTTTCCACAAAATGTCATCATAATGATACTAGGTACTAGAACAACTTAACACCATTCTAGAAGAAAAGTTATGCCACTAACTGTAGCATCAAAATTAGAATTAACACCCCATTATTAGCAATGTTGTTTGTATGAGAATTAAACAAAGTATGTGTATGTACCTAATCAAGATTGGAATTCCCTATATCCTATCAAAATCAACCTACTAGAATTTCTTATCAAATTTATGCTTGATTTTGAAAAACATGGGTGATCCTTCCAAATATAAGCTATTGAAATTCACTCTTGAGTGATTATTTTATTTTTTGAAACTAAGACTCCTATCATTCATTTAGTATAGAAAAATGCCCATTCAAGTAGCATTGCACTTGTTCAACTACCCTTGTTACATTGTCGAGCTTTTGGTAGATATTTACAATGCCACCATTTATAATTATAATCTTGCTATGTAGTTTTGATTTTATAGAGTTAATATACTAACACATATTATTATCAATTTTTGGGATGTTATCATCCATAGGCTTGTAGGAGGAATGCATGGTGGTAAGGGTTAATCGAGTATGAGGATTTAAATTATTAACACCCTCTTCAAATTTGTGATATTTTTCTTAATTTAGAGGATTTCATTTATTACAGTTGATTCACTCAACATCATTGAGACCCATTCATTTCAAGCATATGATTTATTTCTATCCTATGGGTAGAAGGATCAAACTTGCATTGAAAGAATAAAAATGACCAAAACTAAATTAAATTGCTTCAACAAAAAAGTTACTAGAGATATATATTATTTTTTTGAGCTCATTGAAAGTGATAAAAAAAATATAGGTCTCCTACAAGGGTCCCAAAACATGATACACTTATGGGTTTTGAGTCCTATAAATGGTTCTACCTAAATTATAATATAATGAAATATATTTGCACTAGAAGAATGATGGTAGAAAATTTTGAATGAAACTTACCTGTTTTTTTATCACTTTTTATCACAATAGGATGTCAAAATTATCTTTGTGATACTACACACTATGAAATAAATTCAAGAAAATAAAAATTTTCATAATATTCACTAAAATATTCATAAAAAAAATGTGTTATTCAATTTTTATAATAACAAAACTAGTAAGTATCAAAATATATAAAGTAGATGGAAAAGACAAAAACCTAGTTCAAGGAGGTAGTCAACGGATTTCTTCTAATGTGGGTGGTGAAGTTTTTTTAAGTAGGCGAGGAGGCAGGCGATATATTTTATGGAAGTAGGCAAAGAGTTAAAAAAATTAAAGCATATGATGAAGATCAAACCATAGTGTGAGCAAACAGGTGGAAGATTTATTCTAAAGCAAGAAATTATAATAAAACCCTAGTGGAAGAAGGTAGGCAGTGGATTTTTTAAAGCAATCAAGGAGGTAGACAATAGATTTTATAGAGCAAGAAAAGAGAAAAATAATTGAAGTAGGTGGTGGAGATCAAACCCTAGTGTGAGGAGGTAGGCAACAATTTTTTTGAAGCAAGCAGGGAGTTAAAAAAAATGAAGGAGGTGGTATAGATAAAACTCTAGTGTGAGGAGGGTTAAGAAATAAAAGATTTTCTATTGACGACCATAGGAGATAAGAATTGGAAAATTATTTGTAATGAGGGTTTGCAGATGAGATGATGTCATCACCAAGTTCAAAACAGATTAGGTCATTTCCATAAATGATGTTATTACCAAATTTATATCGGATGGGGCCATCATAGTAGATGATACTATTGCTTAGTTCATAAAAAACAAGACCATTGTAGCAAATGATGCCATCATTGTCTTCACAATAGGTAACATCATCCCAAGAGACACCACCACCATTGACTTTGTATGAATTCATAGCTCAATTAAAAGTCATAAAAGAGGTAAGCAAGGTTTATTAATTAATCAAAATCATTCTACATTTCCTACAATGGAAAAATACAAGAAATTTTTTGGAAGATAAAGTAGAAAGTTTTCATACTTTGTATTTCATTGGCATCGAGGAAATGGTTTCAAAATTTATCAATAACCATGGTGAGAAATTATGAAACAAGGAAGTCTTTAAGAACTCTACTCCACAAATAATAGGAGATGTGATTGAAAATCTTGGGAATGTACATTGGTTATTAGCAGGGTTGTCAGTGATTGAGTTTATGTCACACATAGTTGATGTAATTTTAGAAAACTATAAAAGATGCTTGGATTTGTTGGTAAAATTGGTTAATATTTTAAATCATTTTAGAAAACTAGATTATCATCTCTAAGACAAAGAAGATAAACTAAAATGAGATATTGTAATGATTGTTAATGAATGTATATTCTATACTTCCTAATTGTCCTCCCATAAGTTATCTAAATTTTTGAAAGTTTAGGTGAAAGTTGAAGCTTTAAGTAGTCTCTACAAATAAATAGATGACCTTTATAACGAGATATGACCTACCTACCTAGTTCACTCAAACTATGAAAGTATAGATGCAAGCATGATATCTGTGAACAGGGGTGCATAAACCTATGATAGTGATAAGGGTAGAATCTAAGGTAATGGACACCAATGGAAGTATTCATGTGCTAAAATCGCTAGGTGGGAAAAATGCACAAACAAAGTCAAGCAAAGGGTAGATGTGGGACCTATTTTTTTAATACTAGGTAGAAGTCAAGAGGGGAAAACCTCAACCTTAATAGAAACCCTAGGTGAGAAGTAGTGAAAAATATAGAAGGAAACATAGACAAACCCATGGACCTCATGAAATATCTATTATGGTAAGTTATGAGGGAAAATAAAAATTAAGGATAAATTAGGAGGGATAAGGAAAGTAAAGAAGGTAGGATAAAGTTGGATGGATCATGTTAAAGGAAGAAATATGATTAAACATGAGGGGAATAAAGAGAAAATATTAATCCCTATAGATACAAATGAGGAGGGTATCCTCTTGAAATTCTAGATAAAATGTATGAGTAGGCATAAAAAAATGGAAAATAATTTGGCTGGCAAGTTTATGGGGGTGAGATCAATGGTGGAGAAAATTAAAAGATAAGATGCCTCAAAATGGAGAGTCAAAGGGCACATGGATTTTGTAGTGATGCCCAAGGGCTTATTCCTAGCCACATTTATAGCAATAGAGGATTGAAACAAAGCTTTACTAGGGTACCATGGTTTATGGGTCATGCTATCATATTCTTAAAAAGTGGGGGTCTGGATTAAACCTTGAGACTAAAAAAATGAAGTAGCTCCCATTTGGGTAAAACTTCCTACCCTTCCCCTAGAATTTTTGGAGGAATATATCTTTCAAATGATAGAGAACGGTATTGGAAAATTCATGGTTGTGGATTATGTTACTAAAGAAAGAAAGAGGGTCTACTTTGCTAGAATGTGTGTCTTAGTAGAATCTAGTAGGAATTTATTGGATAAAATTAAATTGGCATTGAGTAAAGGAGTATGGACTCAAGAATTGGTATATGAAAACAATCCTTTTAGAAATAACTATGATACAAAGAACTATCTAGTTAGAAATAACTATGCTCAAAGGAAGGGGAAAAAGACTTAAATATGAAGCAATAATTGAGAGTAAAGGAGAATAACAAGGATAAACCTAGTAATAATGGAGCCAAGAAAGAGTAAGGATCAAATACCTGAGCACAAAGCCTATGTGGAAAAGAAATAGAAAAAATGAATGAAGATGTGAGGGAAGACACCAAAATACAAGTTTTACAAGAAATATATTAGGCATTGAAAGAGCCAATAAAGAGGATTATAGAAAGTGGTGTGACAGACGACCAATATATATAGGTTGAGCCTAATATCAATACTAAATATTTTTTTATATCTACTTTCCCATATATCATAATAGAATAGGAGATGAAGTATGATGATTCAAGTCATTAGGTATGTCAACCTACATAGGTAGAAGTGATATGAGAGAAAGAGATGATGATGAGGTAGAAATGCATTCCATGAAGGGGTGTGATATAGTGGAAACAAAATTTATATACAGGAATAAGGATACATCCAATAAGGTAATATCAACACGTAATATATGGATCACTAGAAGCTCTCAAAAAGTTCCTAACTTAGGAAGTATTGTTGTTCACCACTACCCGCTCGTGACTAAGGAAAAACCTCAAGAACTAATGATCAGATTTTTGTCTAGTTTAGGAGAATAGGCTAAAATAAATCCTTATGATTGAGACTTATACAAAATTTCATTCAGCAAAAATCCTGATAGACAGCTAAATGACTGCTATAGGAGCCCATCCTTTGGGATAATTCTTAGTATCAAATATTTTATGATCAATAATAAAACACAATAGAGAAACTCATAACTAGTATATAAGAGACGTTTAGAAGCCAAGCGAACATGGATACCTGAGTCAAATCAAAAGAGATAGAGGTAGATGATCTAAATTAATAACATCCTCAACTGAAGAGACAAATATTACCTACTAGAAGATAACCTTAGTAATTGTCTCAAATATTCATTCAATACAAAGTATGACATTAATAGACCCATGTTGATTAGTCATTATGATAAAAACATTAAATCATTCAATAGTCAAAATCCCTAAGAAAAGTAGATGGAATTGTCAAATCTATTTTTAGATAATTTTGGAGGGAAATTCTCATGATGTGATCTATAAATAGTAATAGTCTTAGATTTGTAGAGGATCGATGTGTTTTCAATTGTATATATTTGTAGGCGTTCCTTTCATTTATCTCTATAAAAATAGTTGTGGTTCTTGAGCGGCTTGTGGAAATATTGAACCCATGCTTTTAGTACAATATTTTTTAATAGTTTTATTGCATTTTTATATACATGGGAGCCTATGTCTATTTTTCAGCATTTTCCTATCAACCCATTGTTGTGTATGTGTATGTGTTTGTGGTATTTTGCTTAAATGTCATATTTTACTAAGTGTATGTGTGTGTGAGGGGCCTGCATATATTTTCCAACTAAGTCACTTACTAGCTTGGCTCTCATGCAAGACCCATATTCTTATGCATGTATATAACTAGTAGATCTTGATCACACTTCACTATGTTGAGGAGAGTAAGTGTTTACCATTGGCACATAGCGTTCAAACTTATTTTTGTAGGAAGATCTTAGTTGATCCCTTGGTGCATCACCCCGTTTTATTTTTATTGTTGAGTTTTTTTACTTTCTCACACCCTTTCCATTTGTTTAGGAACTAGTGCCTTGAAGATCACATCTTAACAAGCATTTGAACTTGTAAAATATCTTGGAGACCCTTTATTGAGCCAAACCTTTCACTCTAGGTTGTGGCCTACTATGTCACTCCAACATAAGGTATGATTATCTTAGGTGAGGGCACTCAAAGATGATAATATTTTAATGGTATGCTTAGTGGGACCCTAGTGACACAACATTGGTCCTAAAATTGTAACAAGGAGTAAGGTTGATACTTAGTGAGGGTCTTGGTCTATTCTTGCTTTTTGAAGTACCCCTTTTATCACTTGGTGAATTTTCTCCAGAATGAACACCAAAAGAAATTATTGAAGATGCTACACTAAGGTTTGGGTGAAGATTTTAGTCTTTCTACTTTTGAGAAGCAAGAAGCCACATTCAACTGGTGACTCTGCGTCAACTAAAGAATCCTAGAGGCATGTAAATAAAATATATTTTCAAATTTTATTGTCATATCTTAAATGGCGAGCCCCTTATCACATATCCATTTATATGAGGTAGGATTAATCCCATAATCCCCCAAAATATACCTAATATATGGAAGAAACTACCTAAATCTATACTGGAAATACTACCAAAATACATCGACAAAGGCTCAATATATCCATTAGAACACCTCAAATAATTGGTATTAATATACCAAAAACACAATATCATAGAGAAATATGTGGCCTTAAGGCTATTAATGGCATCTCTTAATGGATACGCACTAATAAAATATAACTCTATTCCTCCTAATTCAATCACAAAACATGATCAATTAGCTTCATTAGTCATGAATGAATTTACTATAGAAGGAGAAGAGAATTCAGTTGAAACCAAAAATGAGTCAGTCCAGGAGATAAAAATTTCCCCTACCTATCATGATGAACATAATAGTCAACCAAGCTCTCCCAAACCAAAAGATAATGATCAGGATTGGAGTGACAATGTAGAAGAAATAACTATCCAAAGTTACTCAATATGGGAAGTTAAAAGAATTAGGCATAAGGTATCCAAAAAGACAACACTAAGACAAACCCAATAAAAATGTGCATTTCCCCCACCTTTACTAGTTTACAAAAATACACCATATTGGGTGGGATAGTATTGGGGAGAAATATTACAACCTACATACCGTAAAGAAATAAAGATTGTAAAATTATTATGTTGTAATGCTAGCAACAACAAGAAATATGGAGCCAAATAAAAAAATAGATTGATCAGGGTTATTTAAGCATAAATGCCAAATATTGATCCTGATATGGGACCTTGGTCAAAATAGATTTAAATTTTTTGATATATCAGCTAGTCAATAGTTGAGTATCCTAGAAAAAAAAGGGGGTGGGTATGAGTAAATATGAAATAAAACATAATCCAAGGTATACCAACCATATATCAATATATGAAATTCAAAATTGAGGAACTTCCCTGCTAGAAACTTCTTAGGAAGGAAAGCTAGTGGTTGAGTAGAAAGTTTGCATTAAATACTATCTCAAAATTTAACATTATTCATGAGCAAGGACTAACAAGAAATATTGTGGAAATAAATTAACCTTAAAAGGTGTAAATATGCATTTAGACACTCCTCAAAGAATATGGTATTCTTTAAAAAGTAAGCAAAGAAGGAGAAAAAAAGCAAGGCATGGAGGGACGTGAAAATAAGGCTAAAAGAAGTCACAATTTTAAAATGTGAAACAATTTTTACTACCTAATAAAAAACCTCTATAGTTCATTATTCATCATAAGATAATCTAGTATCAATATCAGTATGACGAAGACAAAGTAATGCTAGTAGTCAATTAAAAAATGGATTCCCTTTATTAGAGATGAACCAACAACAAGATAGGTCATATTTACGACAACAAAATCAGAATTGGAGAAATGTACATCAAAGTAATGTAGCTCAATAGAATGAAGTCAAAGAAGGAAAATAAGAAGTATAAGAAGATGAAGAATAAGAATAGGTATTTTTCAAACAAGCACACTTGAGACAACATAGTAATGTTTGGTATAACCCCAAATATATAACAAGCAAAGAAACTTGAAAACATCCAAATCATCATATAAGAAGAGTTCCACAAATTGATTGCTTCAATCCAAGGAGCCAACAAGAGGTAAATTTGCCTAGATATAACGGGAATCATTACAAGTATAATCCATGGGGTACCTATAAGACCAATAAATTCAATATATTATGGAACTAATATGGTATGTTCAAATTCAATTCATTTTCTACTCACTTTCCCAAGTACAATAAAAAGCATATGTATAATGAATGGCCTATTGTGAAGAAAGTTTTAAAAACATATGGGATATCTTGCAAACTAGATATTTATGAACGAATAGTATCTATATTTTCATCTCAAACAAGAGATTCATACATCATTATCAAAGCCTAGGATCTCATAAGACTATTGTCAAGAAGTGTACCAACATTACAAGCAATCAAAATATTGAATAATAAAATGCACTATGATATCATAAAAAATGACAATATAATTCATGATAAAAGCATATTTATTAGATAGTAACAACAAATATTTGGCCTTAACAACTCAAATTCAAAGACCATACAGTAATTAACAAGTTGCTAAATTCTAGTTCAAGGAAGAACTATGGCTGATATAGGATCATTTAAAGGACTAAAGCTAGTATGTAGAATTGCCAAATATTATATTCAAAACATACATCCCATTTGTCATATCATAGAGCTTATGATAAAAGGAGAACTTGCAAAGGATTAAGGGTATGACCATAATGAAAGGTAGAGAAAGGCAAAATAGCAAAATAAGTCATACACAACTTTAATTCCATCATATGCAAGCTATAAATCAATGGCCAATCAATTCAATGTGGTGTTTGATGCAAGGTAATACATGATTCACTTGAATACATTGAAGAAACGATTCATGCAAGTCTATAAGCATTGAATAAGTATTTTGTAATAAATGTATTTGAAGTGCATGATCTGTAGAACCTATCACTCCTAAGTATGAAAAAGTAGTAAGTCTATGTAGACACCAAAACATCACCAATCCGATTATGTGATGACAAACGCTAATCGCATTGACACACACAGCCCCTAGGGCAGCCCCTAGAGGTTAAACAATGGTCCTAACCACTCCCATAGCAGTTTGGAAGGTCAAAGGTCAATTTGGCACCTTTTTGGCACTTTGCTCCCTACTCGTCCCACATTGGGACGACTACAAACTAGTATTCGTCCCACCCAGGGACGATTATCAGCATTCACCCTAGGGTGGGGTGGATAGCAGGTTTGACTGGCAAAAATTCAAACCTCGATAGGTTCGCCAGTTGAGATGACAACCATTCAGGTCTAAACATTATCGCAATCCATGATGGAGCGGGCAAGCTCTGACCTAATGTCAGGAATCCACCTGATCCAGATTGAACCATCTCAGGATAGGTTCTCTCGAATCCATGATCATCTGACTCAAGCCAAATGGGGGTCCTTGTTCTCCCCGACCCCTCTTAATAGCAACACAACGCTATTTTTACAAGTTCTTTCCCACTCAACTTTTTCTAGGGATGAAATCCAAGAGGGATTGGCCGTTCATACCATCGAGGTTTATGATTAGCAAGATTGGTACACACCCATTAGGGATTATCTTAAGCTAGGTAATCTCCCACTAACACAAGCCACAAAAATATCATTTAAAAAGAAAGCAAAAAAACATGTCTTCCTAGGAGACATTTTGTATCATCGGAGCTATGAAGGAATCCTCCTCCATTGCTTGGACCAGCAGGAGTCCACTTGGGTGATCACCTAAGCCCACGATGGTACATGCAAAGGCCATTTTAGTGAAATGGCCATCGAAAAGCATATTCTCCACATGGGTTATTACTGGCCATCTTTAGAGCGAGATTGTTGTGCATATGTAAAGAAGTGCATGAAGTGTCAACATCATGCCAATTTGACACACATACCTTCTCAGGCCTTGCAACCAATTCAATCGGCTTGGTATTTTTTGTAGTGGGGCTTCGATCTAATCGAAAATATCTCCCCTGTATCCTTAGGTCATCACACGTTCATCATAACGGCCATAGAGTACTTCACCAAGTGGGTGGAAGCAATTTCGCTAACCTCTATGACTGGAACCCACATTGCGGAGTTTATTTTACATAACATCATATGTCATTTTGGTATTCCATCCAAGATCATCTCGGATAATAGGACGTCATTCAAGAATAAATATGTGCGTGCTTTGACAACAAAGGACAAAATTCAGCATAGTTTTTCAACACCCTATTATCCGCAGGCAAATGGGCAAGCAAAGGCGTAAAAAAAAATGCTAGTCGCCATCCTCAAAAATACCGTCATAGATAGTCATAAGGATTGGCACATTCAAATCCCGCTTGCCCTATGGGCTTATCACACTAGCATTTGGACGCCCACTGGGGCAAATCCATTTTCATTGGTGTATGGCTCCGAGGCTGTCATGCCTCTCGAACTAGAAATCCCTTCCCTACGCATTTCAAAGCAAGAGTTCATCGATGATGACACTGTGCGGCAGGCTCGGTTAGACCAACTTACGTTGCTCGATGAAATACGCGTCAATGCTCTCAAGCATTTGTGTATCTATCAAGAGTGACTTAAGAAAGCATACAACATGAAGGTTCACCTAAGGGACTTTTAGGTTGGTGACTTGGTCTTAAAAGAGAACCAAAAAAATTCTAATTTTTTGCCCCATCTAATGGATAATTTCACGGCAAATTGGTTAGGTCCTTATGTGATTGACAGTAAAATAGGACCTAGAACATACTGGCTCGCCTCTCTTGAAGGAATCAAGGAACTAGAACCCTTGAACATCAGTCATTTGAGGCCATTCCACATTTAGAGAGATTCGTAGTCCACCCAAAAGCTCCAAGGATTCCCACAATCGCTTGGTCAAACCCAAAATGCCCCAAAGGTGTCCATAAACCCTTTGGTCAAACCAAAAGCTCCAAGGATGCCCACAATCGCTTGGTCAAACCCAAAATACCCCAAAGGTGTCCATAAACCCTTTGGTCAAATAAAAAGCTCCAAGGATGCCCACAATCGCTTGGTCAAACCCAAAATGCCCCAAAGGTGTCCATAAACCCTTTGGTCAAACCAAAAGCTCCAAGGATGCCCACAATTTATTGGTCAACCCACAATGCCCCAAAGGTGTCCATAAACCCTTTGGTCACACCAAAAGCTCCAAGGGTTACCATAACCGCTTGGTCAAAACAAATATTCAAAAACAACCAAAAATAGTAAAATCGTCAAAAATAACAAAAAAATTGCATCTCAATTTCATGTATACTCGTAAAAATCAAAATGCAAAAATATAAGTTGCAGTAGGCATCGCATCCATCCATTGCATATTTGCTGGTCATACATGTCCCAAACACCATAGACTGTAATTGCTTGGCAATTCCTTCATTTTCCACATTTCACCCATTTTATAAACACATACATCTAGAACAACACCATCCCCATTTTTAGCATAGTCAGTTGTCTCCTAATGTATGTAGGGTTTTCGTCATTCAGTTGTCTTTAAATTTCTAGCCAAAAATTGTACAAAGTTAAATGTATTTTACAAGCAAAAGTTTTACTTGGGTCACGCCTCATTATGTAACATCCCTACACAAGTTAAAACACATAAAATAATTTCCAAGTTGTGTGAATGGAAGATGAAAACTAAAAAGTAGTCTAGGATATCATAGGTGAAAGATTAGTCTGTTCATCCCCCTGTGCGAATGGTTCAAGAGTGTTGAGAATTGACAAAAGGACAAGCTCTTCCCCATCAATTCCTCCTAATAAACAGTGGTTTTCACCACTAGCAAAAATCCCAATCACCATTGGTCCCCAAACTTGTAAGGATTCGTACTACACGCCCCTGAAAAGGATGGGTAGTCATTCCCAAGGCCTAAAAGGATCGATGCCATCCAAAAGCAAACTCCCAACAAGCCATCATCATGACCGTATCCAATCACCTTTGGTCTCCAAAGTCGTAAGGATTCATACTACACGCCCCTAAAAAGGATGGGTAGTCATCCCTAAGGCCTAAAAGATCAATGCCCGTACTTCATAATCTCCATAATCCCCTTTGGTTCCCAAAGTTGTAAGGATTCATACTACACGTCCCTGAACAGGATGGGTAGTCATCCCCAAGGCCTAAAAGGATCAATGCCCTTCACATGCCACAAGCCTACAAGTTCAACCTTATGAAGCTCAAAATGCACAATCAACTAAGAGTGGTTATCACCACTATTCATTGTCATGGTTTTTCATGACAATGTTCCCTTTGGATGCTCCAATTGAGCATATGCCACCTCTGGAGAATCAAGTCCCCCCGCAAAGAGCAAAAAAACCCTGATGGGACCACATTAATTTTCTCAAGCAAGATGAGCCTCATATGTCGCAAATAGCTGTTGGAGCCGAGGGCCTTTGGATCTCTGACAGTGATTATGAAGATGAAACTGATATGGCCTATCTCAATCATATGCGATAGCAACAATATCCCTTGGACATATATGACATGTTTGAACAACTACACATAGGGCCAAGGCATAGGTGGCACCTCAACCAGGTGTAGTTGGACCAATTACTACACCCGCCACTCCAGGTATATAGAGAACATCTTCCACCTGGAGACCCTATAGATCCATCAGTGCCTAGGGTGAACCCTGTCTTCTTATCCACACATAGGGTCAATCCATTTGTGCCAGTACCCATAGAGCCAGATCCAGAGCACAAAGATAACCTAGGATGTCCGAGTAACCACACCAGAGGTAATGGAGACCAAAATCATTTCATTAACATGATCTCCATTGACTTAACCGCCCCCATCCATAATCCAGCCGACCCAACACGATCATTGCATCTGGACCTAGATGCTATAGACTGGGATCGCGCTGACACACCACCATCCCCATCAGAGTGCTGGCCTTGCGATGGGATGTTCCATTTCAACCTAGGACAAAATCAGGATGTCTTCCATGTTGAAGATGAACCTGACGTTCTGAACGACGATCTAAATTCAGTAAATGATATCCACCTGATCCCAACTCCACACCAGTTGGAGGATGGATCCCACATGTCAGTCGAGGAGATGATTGACGTAGACATCGGCTCAGATCCAATGAATTTGCAAATCATCAAACTGGGGGTAATTCTATCCCCCGAAGAGCAAGTTGACTACATTTCCCTTCTCAAAGAGAAGAAGGAGGTTTTTGCATGGTCATACAAAGACATGTCGAGACTAGACTCATAGCTAGTCACGCATAATCTAACGCTTGATCCGACAGTCAAGCCAGTAAAGCAAAAACTATGTAAGATGCATCCTATAGTAGCCTTAATGGTCAAATACGAATTACAAAAGTTGTTGGATGCACAGTTTGTCATCTACGTGGATTACCCACCATGGTTGTCTAACATGGTGCCCATCAAAAAGCCCGATGGGAGGATTCGCATATGCACCAATTTTTGAGATCTAAACAAAGCGAGTCCTTGGGATGATTTCCCCTTGCCTAACATCGACGCATTGGTAGATGCTACAACGGGCCATGAAATACTTTCCCTCATGGATGGTTTCTCAAGATACAATCAAATTTATATCAATTCTGAGGACCAACTAAAAATGACATTCACAATGCCTTGGGGCACATTTTGTTATAAGGTCATGTCCTTTGGCCTTAAAAATGCTGGCGCCACCTACCAACATGCCATGACGTACATCTTCCATGATCACATGCATAAAACTTTGGAAGATTACATGGATGATTTGTTGGCCAAATATCTTTTGCGCCCAGATCTTCTCGATGACTTGAGCAAGATCCTCGATCTCCTCATTGAACATAAAGTAAGACTAAACCCCAAGAAGTGCGTATTTGGCATCACATCTGGGAAAATTTTGAGTTTCATAGTCTCAAAGAGAGGAATCGAGGTGGATCCAAACAAAGTCAAACAAAGTCAAGGCAATCCTTGAAATGCTTCCCCCAACTACCATCAAGCAGCTCAAAATTTTGCAAGGAAAGGTCGTGTCAATCAAGTGCTTCATAGCGCAGCTATCTGACAAGTGCCGACCCATAAATAAATTATTGCACAAAGGGGTAGCATTTCATTGGGATGACGAGTGCCAATCAGACTTTGATGATATTAAACAATACTTGGATTCGTCGCCAGTATTGGCACCACCTAGACCAGGAGTGCCATTCTACTTATACATCTCAACTACTGAGGTGGCACTAGGTGCCATGCTATCCCAAAAAAATGAACTACACAAAGAATAGGCTAATTACTATCTTAGCCACACCCTGGTCAGTTATGAACTTAACTATGCATACGTTGAGAAGCTGCGCTAGCGGTGGTGTTTGCTACCAAAAAACTATGCCACTACATGCTCAACAATACGATATATGTTGTGTCTAAGGAAAATCCATTGCGATACATGATGAGTCATACTTATCATAGTAGCCGCACGGCAAAATGGATCATGTTGTTGATAGAATTTGACATCGAATTCATTGGACAGAAATCCATAAAATTTTAGGTCATCATCGATCAACTAGTAGAGGCTCCTCTTGAAGATGATCAGCCTCTGACCATAGAACTACCTGATGATGGGGTCTTCCATGTTTCAGAATCACCAAATTTTAATGAGCCTGAGTCACAGGATGACATGACCCTATTCTTCGATGGTTCTAAATGTGAGCAATAAGGTGGCACAGGAATTGTATTCTTCGTATTGTAAGGGGCTCCAATGCCTATATCATTTAAATTAGAATTCTCGTGCACCAAAAACAATGCAGAATACGAAGCCTTGCTCATAGGTCTTTAGAAAACAATCACCATGAATATCAAACATTTAAACATCTTTGGTGATTCGCTGTTAATTGTCAATCAAGTCAAAGGGGTATTCCAATGTAAATGCCCAGTTATGCAGGCCTATAAAGCCCTTGTGGACAAATTCTTGGCATAGCTTGAATGGTACGACATCGAGGAACTCCCTCGATCATCGAATCATTTTGTGGATACTATGGCCTCCTTGGGGTCACTAATCCCGTAAGACCCTTTCGGTGAGATGACAACCATTCAGGTCAAAACATTATTGCAATCCACGATGGAGAGGGCAAGCTTTGACCTAATGCCAGGAATCCACCTGATCCAGATTGAACCATCTCAAGATAGGTTCTCTCGAATCCATGATCGTCTAACTCAAGCCAAATGGGGGTCCTTATTCTCCTCGACCCCTATTAATAGCAACACAACATTGTTTTTACAAGTTCTTTCCCGCTCAGCTTTTGCTAGGGATGAACTTCAAGAGGGATTGGTCGTTCATACCATCAAGGTTTCTGATTAGTAGGATTGGTACACACCCATCAGGGATTACCTTAAGCTAGGTAATCTCCAACTTGGCTTAACACAAGCCACAAAAAGATCATTTAAATAGAAAGCGACAAAACATGTCTTGCTAGGAGACATTTTGTATCATCGAAGCTATGAAGGAATCCTCCTACGTTGCTTGGACCAACAGGAGTATGCTTGGGCGATCACCCAAGCCCATGATGGTACATGCGGTGGCCATTTAAGTGGTATGGCCATCACAAATCACATTCTCTGCATGGGTTATTATTGGCCATCTTTAGAGTGAGATTGTTGCGCATATGTAAAGAAGTGTGTGAAGTGTCAACACCATGCCAATTTGACACACGTACCTTCTCAGGCCTTGCAACCGATTCAATTGGCTTGGCATTTTTCATAGTGGGGCTTTGATATAATTGGAAATATCTCCCCTGCATCATCAGGTCATCACACGTTCATCATAACGACCACAAAGTACTTCACCAAGTAGGTGGAACCAATTCCACTAACCTCTACGACTGGACCCTGCATTGCAGAGTTTATTTTGCATAATATCATAGGTCATTTTGGTATTCCATCTAAGATCATCTCGGATAATGGGACGTCATTCAAGAACAAATACGTGTGTGCTTTGACAACAAAGTACAAAATTTAGCATAGTTTTTCAACACCCTAATATCCATAGGAAAATGGGCAAGCAGAGGCGTCAAACAAAATTCTAGTCACCATGATCAAAAATACCGTCACAAATAGTCATAAATATTGGCATATTCAAATCCCACTTGCCCTATGGGCTTATCACACTAGCATTCGGACGCCCACTGGGGCAACTCCATTTTCACTGGTGTATGGCTCCGAGGTTGTCATGCCTCTCGAGTTGGAAATCCCTTCCTTGCGCATTTCAATGCAAGAGTTCATTGATGATGACACTGCGTGGAAGGCTCGGTTAGACCAACTTATGTTAGTCGACGAACGATGTGTCAATGCTCTCGAGCATTTGTGTATCTATCAAGAGTGACTTAAGAAAGAATACAACATGAAGGTTCACCTAAGGGACTTTTAGGTTGGTGACTTGGTCTTAAAAGAGAACCAACAAAATTCTAATTTGTTGCCCCATCTAAGGGACAAGTTCACGGCAAACTGGTTAGGTCCTTATGTGATTGATAGTAAAATAGGACCTGGAACATATCGGCTCGCCTCTCTTGAAGGAATCAAGGAACTAGAACCCTTGAACATCAGTCATTTGAGGCCATTCCACATTTAGAAAGAGTCGTAGTCCACCCAAAAGCTCCAAGGATTCCCATAATCACTTGGTCAAACCCAAAATGCCCCAAAGGTGTCCATAAACCCTTTGGTCAAACCAAAAGCTCCAAGGATGCCCACAATCACTTGGTCAAACCCAAAATACCCCAAAGGTGTCCATAAACCCTTTGGTCAAACCAAAAGCTCCAAGGATGCCCACAATCGCTTGGTCAAACCCAAAATACCCCAAAGGTGTCCATAAACCCTTTGGTCAAACCAAAATTTCCAAGGATGCCCACAATTTCTTAGTCAACCCACAATGCCCCAAAGGTGTCCATAAAACCTTTAGTCACACAAAATTTCCAGGGGTTACCATAATTGCTTGGTAAAAAAAAACATTCAAAAAAACAAAAACAATAAAATCATCAAAAATAACAAAAAAAAATTGCATCTTAATTCCATGCATACTCATAAAAATCAAAATACAAAAATATAAGTTGCATTAGGCATCACATCCATACATTGCATATTTGCTGGTCATACATGTCCCAAACACCATAGACTGTAATTGCTTGGCAATTCCTTCATTTTACACATTTCACCCATTTCATAAACACATACATCCAGAACAACACCATCCCCATATTTAGCATAGTCAGTTGTCTCCTAATGTATGTAGGGTTTTCGTCATTCAGTTGTAGTTAAATTTCTAGCCAAAAAATGTATAAAGCTAAACGGATTTTACAAGGAAAAGTTTTACTTGGGTCAGCCTCGTTATGTAACATCTCTACACAACTTAAAATAAATAAAATAATTCCCAAGTTGTGTGAATGGAAGATGAAAACTACAAAGCAGTCTAGGATACCATAGGTGAAAGATTATCCTGTTCATCCCCCTGTGTGAATGGTTCAAGAGTGCGAAGAATTGAAAAAAGGACAAGCTCTTCACCATCAATTCCCCCTAATAAACAGTGGTTTTCACCACTAGCAACAATCCCAATCACCATTGGTCCCCAAAGTTGTAAGGATTCGTACTACACACCCTTGACAAGGATGGGTAGTCATCCCAAGGGTCTAAAAGGATTAATGCCATCCAAAAGCAAACTCCCAAAAATCCATCATCATGACCATCTCAAATCACATTTTGTCTCCAAAGTCGTAAGGATTCATACTACACGCCCCTGAAAAATAAGGGTAGTCATCCCCAAGGACTAAAAGATCAATGCCCGTACTTCATAATCTCCATAATCCCCTTTGGTTCCCAAAGTCGTAAGGATTCATACTACACATCCTTGAACATCATGGGTAGTCATCCCCAATGCCTAAAAGGATCAATGCCCTTCACATGCCACAAGCATACAAGCTCAACCTTACGAATCTCAAGATGCCAAATCAAATAATAGTGGTTATCACCACTATTCAAAATCCTTGCTCAAAAAGAAAATCAAAAAGAGAAAAATAAACAGTGATTTTCATCACTATGTATACGAGCAAGTATCCTAACATGTTGAGAAAATACGAGATGCCTGAGCTTGAATCCCTGGAATTCTCAGCATTCAAAAAAACCATCTAGGTGATCCTCATTACGGGTTTGGTGGACAACCTACCTGGCAATGGCGGTATCATAAACGCATGATGATATGTATATCACATTAGCTTTGCATGTGAGCAGACCAATGTTTGCATGTGGATGAGCTAGCTTATGGTACCTTAGATTATCTCATGGATTAATATTACTAAATACTACAACGGAGTTAGTGGAGCTAATTAGGTGATCCTCAGTACAGGTTTGGTTGACAGCCTATTTGGCACTAGAGGTATCTTGAAAAATACCACATAAACGAACTCAATTGCACACACAGGGATGTGAAATAACTTGGTCAAACTCAAGTATGATTTATACCTTGTTCAAAAGTCTTGCGAGATAAATATACAGTCTTGGCTAGTTCGTTAAAATATCTTAATCTCAAAAAATCTTAACTACATTTTAAAACAACTGGTACATTTCATTATGTACATCACCATCAGATAATATGAATAATACAAAAACAAATTTATCATATGCAAAGTCATTCCACAAAGCCATCACATAAGTATAGAAATCCAGTAAATCTTGTACAGTCTATGGTGCCATCGACAAGTTATCACCAACTCATTTCATTCATTCCATATGCATACATCATATACTTAGACACATCCCATTCATAATACCACATGCATACATCATCCTACATAACTGTGAAAAACAGACATTGGGGTCACTAATTTTCACTATCCTACTCCCTAAGAAGGCTACCATAGCCGGACCACTCCACGGGAGGACGGATTTTTTGACAATTTCAACTCCAAAATGAGTAACAAAAAGGGTCACAACCCAACCAAAAATAGCAATAACATTGCCGAACGAAGGCGCATTTGCGCCTGACATTCTTGGCATCCAAAAAATATGTTGGGGTCACAAATTGTCACTATCCTACTCCCTAAGAAGGCTACCATAGCCGGACCGCTCCACGGGAGGATGGATTTTTGACAATTTCAGCTCCAATATGCATCACAAACAGGGTTCAAACCCACCAAAAATAGGTCAAAATGTTCGAAAATTGCTTAAGCATTCAATGAAAAACAACTGAAGGCACCCTTACAACAGTCATCTTTGGTTAAGTGACTTGTTGCTTTTCTCATGTCAGTCATTCCCTCATCGATTTGTCGCTTGAGGGGGTAGTCACACTTAGTCATCAATAAAAAAACACACCCAATCAAGGAAATGGCACGCATTCAAAAGATCATTGACAAAGACAATCACGCTCCTGCTTGGGGCAGAAAACAAGCAATAATCACAAGCTGATCAAACACTTGGCATTCGTGAATCATGAACTCAAGGTTTCCACAGACAAAAGGTTACACCCTTTGCCTATTCATGACTGAACAATGTCCAAGATCAAGTAACACCTCACCGAAAAAGGTTAACACTTGAATTAAGCTCCTTAGCTCATCAAAAGCAAGGATTTAAGAATGCGTGCCCTTTCCATACTTGGGGCATCAAAATTTGGTTAGGTTACTGAGAAACCCTAATCATTAGTGCTTTGGTTATCTATTTTTTTGCTCAGTGTTGCGCATTACACAACGCTTCCCAAAAAGGGGCATCTATAGACATCAAAACAACACCAATCCGATTATGTGACGACAAATGCTGATTACATTGACACACACAACCCCTAGGGCAGCCCCTAGAGGTTAAACAGTGGTCCTAACCACTCCCACAACAGTTTGGAAGGTCAAAGGTCAATTTTGCACCTTTTTGGCACTTTGTTCCCTACTCGTCCCATCCTGGGACGATTACAAACTGGTATTCGTCCCACCCAAGGACGATTATCAGCATTCACCCCAAGGTGGGGCGAATAGCAGGTTTGACTGGAAAAAAGTCAAACCTCGATAGGTACACCAGTTAACTACAGCTTCAAGCCATGCAATTGCAAGGAATGGCTTCAAATCAAGGAGAGAGACTTCAGTCATGAATGTCTTTATTTTGGAGGCCTCATGCAAGGAGACTCTAAATCAGGGAATAATATTTTTTCCCAAAATAGGACAAGCAACTCAAGTAGTGCCCTCACATGCGCATTCAAACAGAGATACCTGTCGAGGTTTGAAATTTTGCCAGTCAAACATGCTATTCGCCCCACCCTGGGGCGAATGCTGATAATCGTCCCTGGGTGGGACGAATACCAATTTGTAATCGTCCCAAGGTGGGACGAGTAGGGAGCAAAGTGCAAAAAAGGTGCCAAATTGACCTTTGACATTCCAAACTACTGTGGGAGTGGTTAGGACCACTATTTAACCTCTAGGGGCTGCCCTAGGGGCTATGTGTGTCAATGTAATCAGCGTTTGTCGTCACATAATCGAATTGGTGCTATTTTGGTGTCTACAGTCTACATTAAAGGGGGAATTTCTCTCTCAAAATTCCAACATCATCCTAGATATTATTGTTTGGCCATAATAAAAATAGAGTTTTTTACTATGATGCAATAAGGGGGGTATGTTAGGATTTATTACATCATAGACCATGTAATAAGTCAAGTGGTATAACCATCCCTCACAAGGTACATGCATGTATTATAGGACAAGGTATTTGAAACTTTATTTGAGGGTTTTTTATACCTAAAATAGGCATCCTATGTACTTAAATACTTTTAATTTCCATATCACAGGCACAATCGAAGCATTAAGATCTAACACTTAGTAAATATTTTATTGCGTTTAAAATTTTCTCATTTCCTCCATATTTAAAATTTTGAAATTCAAATTTTAAATTGTTCTAGAGAATATTGCAAAGGGAAGTAGCATGTTCTTGTGTCATACTAATTCATTATCAATCATTTAGTCACATGAAATTATAAGGATGTTTTTTGCATGTATTGTGCATTGCAAAATGATTATGTGAAAGGATATTATTTATTTACAAGCCTTGGCTCTTATTGTTTGTATTGGCACCCAAGACAAAGAGGCTAGTGTAGCACCCTTAGGCCTTGGGAACCTAGATATCCAAGGTTCAAATCTAATACCCCATTTTATTTTTATGAGAACATTGTTATCATCTTCTTGATAGGTGATTCCAATAATAATAACACAACATTTTATGATAACATGATACCCTTATATGATGTGAAACTATATGATAATGTGGTAGCTAATGATGATGTCACTATTTTTCTAGTAAACACGATGATGTGGTGTGATGCATGGCACTATATAATGACTCAAAAATTGATGATAACATGACAACAAGTAGGTAATTATACGATAAAATTACATATGATGATATGGAAACTGATGTAGCATTCGATGACATGACATGTGATGATGTGGTAGATGTTTCAATGGCATATGATATTGTGGTAGGGGTTGGCATAGATGATATTAACATGGTAGGTAAGATGTCACCTGATAGGTACTAATATGAGTTTGACCAATATCATTTCACCAAATCATCAAATCCATTAACCAAGCAATCACATAATTAGTAGTAAAATTAGTGAATTATAAAATTTGAATCAAATTAAGTACAAGTGGCACAAATTTCACAGGTTATAGAATGAGTCAAAATATAAAAATTAGCATGATTTAGTTTATTGATATACTTTCCAACTACCTACATGGACAACAAGTAGTTGGAACCCTCTTGCATAGAATGACACATGGTAGTCTTCTAGTTGTTGGTTCTTTGTCTAGTCAACACCTAGTTAAAACCTCCTCATCCACTCACATAGCAGCAAGTGGTGACCTCCACTCATTGTATGTATCGAATTATTTTTTCAAGTTTAAAAGGTTTTGGAGGTATTTTTTGTGATTTTAGGGCCAAAATTCTAGGGAACCTATTTCCATACAAAAAAAAATTGATGCATATCTTATCATTAATTTTTGAGCTCTATGCATTGGTAGCATTGTTTATAATCACAATAATATACAAAATTTTATATTTGGGTAAGAAATTTATGGATTTGTATCTACCCTTGTTGAATGGTCTAAAACTATGCCACTTATAAAATCAAGATTGAAGATTTTCTTTGAAGTAATGTGTTGCTCAAATATATGAATGAGAATCCTCTAGAGATTAATTCTAAAGAAAGAAAGTAGTTGTTCAAGGATAATAAGGATGAGGATATTGGTGTGATAGCTCTTCATGTTGACAAAATTTATGATGCTCAATCGAGTAGCATTACAAATCCCATGTAGTTGCTTGACAAATTTCAAGGACTATGTGATCACATTGATTCCACAAAAATTAATAAATTAGAGGTATATCTTACTACCTTGAATATGGATTCCTTTGATACCATTGGTGATTATATCAGTTTATTCAAAAATTTGCAAGATGATATCAACACTATTAGAGGAATTTTGAAGAAGAATAAAAAGGAACAAGAAGTTAAAGATAACAAGAAAAAATTTGAGCTTCTCAATATTATGTTCAACAATATTTTCAAGATATATGAGATAGTTATTATATTTGTGATGCTTTATGTCTATTTTATACATTCTCATCATCCCTCCTATTATGAAGTGTTTAAGTACCTTCTTCACTATCAGGATTAAATATATTGACATAAGGGTTATCCTCTCACCATTTAAGCTCATGCAAAAAAGAATATAATCAAGGACATCGATGATGGATTAAAGAAATTTCTCTCATGGGATTGTGATAAGTTAGGTCATATGTAGAAGTTGGATGAAATATCAATGCATCCTACCTTATCCTTTTAAAAATAAATTATTATGGCTATGATGTCTTATGTAGATTATGATAGTCAACGATGGCATCATAAACTAAGGAATCTTTGTTATGGGTCATTGAGGTGTATGAGTCATAATTAGTTGGTAAGTGTGATTCCTCCTAATTATGCCCCTAGAGATGTCTATGATGGGTGTGTTTTGGGGAAGCATCATAGAGATTCCTTTCCAAAAGGGATAACTAGACTATCATATGACCTTTTAAGCTTATGCATATTGATATTTTTGGACCCATGGATATACCATATATTTCTACGAATATGAACTTTATTTTCATTTTATGATTTCTCTATGTATGTATGGTTGTATCCTATTTGCAACAAAGATGAGGATTTCGAGAAGTTTAAGGAATTTAAAGTACTAGTTGAGAATCATTAGGAATGAAAGATCAAATGGCCCAGGATAGATGGATAAGGTGAGTATATATGTAATGCTTCTTTAGAATTCATGGATCTTTAAGTTATTATTTTATAGGACTATCTGTTATACTCCAAAGAAAAATATGGTAGCTAAGTAGAAGAATAAGGTAATTATGAGGATGAATTAATGTATGTTGCATGCCTAGAATATGGACCACAAATTTTGGGATGAAGCAGTCAATTGTGCCACACATATCATCAACCAATTTCTATCTCAAGATATTAGGGAATGAATCCTCTTGAGAGATTGACATGGGACAAGCTTGATTTATTTTCCTCCCTTATATGTGGGTCCAATGCATCAAACTATATACCCAAGGATACTCAGAAGAAAGAGGCACCAAATATTCATATATAAATATTTATATAGTATTCAAATACCTCCTAGGCCTATCATATCTATGATCCTAAGAGATGAGAGGTTATTATTTTATGAGATATGATTTTTGATGAGCTTATTCCAATAACACCTTCAAGTCCTCTTCTTGATATCCTAGTAGAAGATCTTCCAACCTCTACAATTGGTCTAGGTATTATCTAAGATATTTTTATTGGTATCCATGACCATTATTCTTGCATATTCACCCTCTAGTGGGGATTCTATAGTTGAGCCTAATAATTTATCTCCTATTTAGGTAATACCCTCTCTAACACTATTAGATTCTAACTATAGGAGTGATGATATCAATCCTACAAAGTTGTGTGCATATTGGATGTTGAGATAGACAATGAGTATGATTTGGATGTTTCAATTATAGCTTATAATGTTGCTTCTTCTTAGGATGTGCCTAGATATTCCATGGTTTTTCCAACACGTAAGTGGATTTGGACTCTACTTTAGGAGGCTCAACCCATATATATTTGATCAAGGTTATACCTAGGGTGTCATTTGTACATATGTAAGAGTATCTTGGCATAGGAGAGTGACCCTTAAGGTGGGATTATTGATAAGGATCTATTTATGTATCTCTTATTTAGCCTAAGGGGGTATGCTGGAATATGTGGTGGTTAAGTTTCACTTAAGGCAATGAATGAATTTGTATGTGTCCTTTGGGTACTTGTAAATCCTATAGATGCGAATATATTATTATTATTTTTGTTTATGCTAAAGGTAGATTTTTTAACCTTGACCTAAAGGTATCTTGTAATTGGGTAAAAATACCTCTTCATACCAACCATTTAATCATCAGTTAGAGTGTATTCTAAATTGTTTCCTTAATAAGATATGTTGGTGTTTATAAACACCTTTCTACATCATGTGTTTTATTTCTAAGATTTCATTCTACATATTTGTGTAATTTTTTTAACTCTTTTTATCCCTAGAAACTTTTATGAAATCTAGAACCCTTATGACTATAGTTATTGGAGGAATTGAGATAATAGGATTGGTTAAGGACTATATAATTATAATATATGTGGTATTAATCCTCACTTAAGGCTATGCCTAACTATAATTATATTTATTCAATAGCTCTATGGGCCTTCACACAACTTATATAGTTGGGTTTATTGTAATATTTACTAATCCACCTTAAGATTGGTTCTTTAACTTTAACCTAAGATCATATGTAATTTGTATATGTATATCCCTTGAGACAAACCATTTTATTATATGTTAGAATTTTTTTAATTAGTGAGATTAATTTAATGTCTATGGATGCCCTTCATATTACATTATCCTTATCTATGGTTTATTCTTTCATTTTGGGTAATGTGCTATTTTTGTTTATTTCTAGAAAGTATTATTTTTGATATGGTATTAGTGCAAGTATAAATATCCATTATCAATATCAATATTTTACCAAAATAACTTCGTTGATGGTTACAAAAGTAGTTATTTTTTAAAGTATTCAATGAGAGCGTTATGTATTACCAATAATTTGTTAGGAATTTATGCTAAAACACTTGTAGGAATAGGATTTTGAGGATCTCACTATGACATAAAAAAAGTGTTACTTTAGAAGAAACATTGATTGATATGTTATTTTTTCCTATCATGATATTTAATCTAATTTATTTTGAGTGACTGGATGGATGTCCTAGATACCAAATTGATTTTTTCAAGGTTGTTTGAAGACCTTATTTATTTTTTATGGATTTAAAAAAATCCATTTCCTTCTCTACTTTAGATTTTGGAATTAGTACATCATAGATGAGAGGGTACTCTTTCATGATTGAAAAAATAGAGGAGAAACAGTTGAGCATATTTTGACCATCACCAAATCCTAGAGAAGTTATGGGTAGACTTCTTTGCATGTGAAAGGCATCGGAACAACTTGGTATGGTTGTAAATATAGTCTAACAACCTCCATACTACTTTGAAAGAAGAAGATTGTATGACTAGCTATGTTCCATAAAATATTTATGTCAAGAAATCATGATAGTTATGGATGAACCATCAACTTTTTTTTATTCGTTATAAATTTTATGGTAGTCCTATTTTATCACTTGTTTTCCATTTTGCATCTAGGTATTGTATTTTATAATGAACCATATTCATTCCTTTTTCTAAATTTTTAAATTTTGGAATGGGGATCCTTTAACAAATATTTTGTTTGATAGTAAATATGGGAGAAACATTTTCTATTTGGTTGTAATTAGCAGTAGTGTAGGATGCTTGTTAGTGGAGAGGATACTTTATACTCACTATAGACGATAGACAAATGATACCTATTAATTTTACGAGGTGCTTCAATGTTGTAGGTCACATGTTCAATATACATGGATTATTGTCTTAGATTCTATTGGACCATGCATGCTCTCATTCATTCATTTATGTCAACCCCCTTTTAGGATTATTGTTGTCTTTATTTGATGTAGCTGACAACATAGTGGGTGTGGGTTCAAATAACCACCCCTTCCATATTCCATGGTCGACATACACCACTTTGTTATGTGAAATAATGTATGCAGTGGGTTCCTAATGATGAAAACTCATCTAAATTTGAAGCTAACTATTTTTTACCCTAGAAGTCCCATGGGGCGTGTGGCCAGAACAAGTGGCATTAGGACTTGATGCATGAGAGGTCATGGTTTTAAATACCCATGTAGACACTTTGGTAGCACTTGCTTTGACATTGGTTGGTTGGTAGCCAACATGGTCTTATTGGTTAATATGGCATTATGGATGAGGAGAAAGATAATTGTGTTCTTCTATAAAAGAAAGATAAACTAATAAATTTGAGATATTGCTCTCGCCCATTTGACAATTGCAATATCATTTAACTATTTAGTAGCAGACTTCTCAAACAAATGTTGATATTTATAATTTAGTTGCAACATATGGTAGAATTTTATTTATCAGTATCTTGTCCAATATATTTTATAATCAATGTCCTATTGACACTCTCTTGACCAACTTAGTGATGCTTGGTAAATATTTATTTGCTAAAATTTTGCCTAGTTGGTTTTCCAATCAACACATAGTTGGCATTCCCTTGGCCATCCAGTTAATGACTTGACCTATATCCAATTTTGTAGCCCAGTTATTTCTTGTTTATCTAGGTTAACTTAGTCTGGTTATTGAACGTATGCTCTTCACCTGCAGCTTGACTGATCGAGTGAATCAAAAATTAAAACTAGAATTTATGAGTATTGAAGTCCTAGATAAATTATATATAGCTTTAATGAGAGAATTTGTTCCTTAGCATGTAAATAAAGACAAGGACCAGTTGGCTTTAGCAATGAAAAAACATGGAGACATATATGTTTCAAACATGTTATCCATGAGTGCTAAAAAACTAGAACCAGGCAAACCTTTTTTGAACAATGGAGTTATGACTAACTGTACAACACCAAAATGAATAAAATTATACCCTTCATTTTTTTAAATTTTCATTACATGATTTTACTTGACAAAATTTGAATTAGATCTCATCCTTAATTATTTAAAAATTTAATTGTTTAAATTAATACCATTTAATACCATATTTTTTTATTTAACTATAACTATCTTTTTAATACATTTAAAAATATATATTACATATTAAAATGAAAAGAAATTAAACAATTTTTTTTAATATAAAAATATATAAATAATAAGAAGAATACCAGTAATCTTCTATCATCCACTATAAAACAAAGATAACAATAATATGGTGAATGTAGTATGGAACAACAAAATGGAATGTTAATATATTATAACCTGACTTAATAATATAAAATTTGTTCTAATGTGACAAACAAATTAAAATAGAACATGTTAATATCCTCAATTGAGGAAGAAAATCATAAATCATTGCCATTAATTAGACTTAGTATGCGACGCAGAAATTTTACATTTCATGGCAAAGATCTTCCATTAATTAAAATTTCAGAACATTTCACCAGGAGAATTTCAATGGTAATTAACATTATCAAACAAAATTCAAATTTGATCCCAATTTTGACAACAACAGTTAAAATTTCATTATTGTCTATTACAGTTCCTTCAAAATATTAACCGATCCAACTTTAAAAAATTATAAAAGTGCCTTTTAAAATAAATAATACAGTGATCACAAAAAAAAACCGGTGATAACTAAGAAACATATCGAGAAGTTATACTAAGAGTTCATCCAGAAGAGAAGGAAACAACCTCTCGGGCTTACAAGGAAAGTCAAGAGCTTAATAGCAGAAGAAGGAAAAAAAAAAACAAACAACAGTCGCACCAGGCGAGAAACTCTAAAGCACGAGTGGAGGGAAAGATCCTTGTCTTCTATGTTGGCTCTCCCAACCAGCCCCACCCAAGCTGAGTGGTCGGCTCTTCTGAAACGGGCTCCCAACCAGCATGCACATCAGAAGGTTGCTGTGTCGGAGTCGAAGAGGGACAATCCTTAGAGCACCAGTCCTGCTCCTCACAAGAAGTCCCCCAACCCCCATCCGTGGAAGTGTCCCACCCCCATCCGTGCAATTGAGGGAAAGGGAGCGGGGCGGAAGTCCATCCTCTGACTCGAGCAGAACATTGGCGCTGCTGCGGCGGGCTGTTTCGTCTTCTGCTGGGCCGAGGGCTACGAGTTTCCCAAGCCTGAGAACTATGGCCCCTCGGGGGCAATCCATGATTTTCAAAATGAAACCTAAAGCAAAGAGAAAGTCAGTAATTTCTAACCAATAATTAGCTTGAGGAGTTAACACAGTGCTGCTGCTATAAAGGTGGACTGAAACTGCTACATGTTCCCTGAGAGAAATAACTTCAGATACTTCCATTACCTATTCATTTGTAGCCACCTGGCAGCATTTTGATCTTCCTTGTCATCGTTTCTTTCAGAACTGCTATCAGAAGTTGCATGCCTTCTTTCTGTTGCCAGTGCTATTGGAATCATTGTGTCTATTC